>CM022763.1:18066073-18668573 GCA_012411365.1 Ameiurus melas | reverse complement strand
ATTACTGCACGCAGAGCTCATTTAAACCACTTATCCCGCACACTCGGTCACTTCCTTGCAAGACCTGTGCACAGGGGAGGGCGATATGTCGAAAATATCATATTGCGATACATTTTTGTGTTATTGAAATTCTTAAAAAGTGTCAACTGTAGGAACTTTTAAAGGAACTTTTTGGTGTCAGATATAGCATTAAAATGACCTGCGTAATATTGTGTAGGTCCCCCTTGTTCCTCCAAAACATCTCAATCCAAGACCTCTGAAGGTGTGCTGTGGTATCTGGCATCAAGACATTTACAGCAGATCCTTAAGTCCTGTAAGTTGTGAGGTGGGGTCTCCATGGATTGGACTTGTTTGTCCAGCTTGATCGGATTGAGATCTGGAGAATTTAGAGGCAGAGTCAACACCTTGAAATCTTTGTTATGTTCCTCAAACTGTTCCTGAACAATTGTTGCGTTGTAGAAGGGCGCATTATCCTGCTGAAAAAGTCCACTGCTATTGGGGAGTACCATTGCCATGAAGGGGTGTACTCAGTCTGAAACAATGTTTAGGTAGGTGGTACATATCAAAGTAACATCCATATGAATGTCAGGACCCGAGGATTCCCTGCATCATCGCCCAGAGCATCACACTTAATCCACCAACTTTCCTTCTTCCTATAGTGCATCCTGGTGCTATCTCTTCCCCAGGTAAGTGACGCACACAGACCCGGCCGTCCACATGATATAAAAGAAAATATGATTTATCAGACCAAGCCACCTTCTTCCATTGCAGTTCTGATGCTCACGTGCCCAATGTAGGTGCTTTTGGCAGTGAACAGGGATCAGCATGGGCACTCTGACCGGTCTACAGCTACGAAGCCCCATACACAGAAAGCTGTGATGCACTGTGTGTTCTGACTCCTTTCTATCAGAGCCAGCGTGAACTATTTCAGAAATTTGTGCTACAGTAGCTTTTCTGGGGGATCGGACCAGACGGGCTTGCCATTGTTCTCCACACACATCAATGAGCCTTGGGTGCCCATGACCCTGTCATCGGTTCACTGGTTGTCCTTCAATGGGTCATTGTGGGTGGGTACTAACCAGTGCATACTGGGAACACCCCACAAGACCTGTCGTTTTGGAGATGCTCTGACCCAGTCTTCCAGCCATCACAATTTTTCCCTTATGAAAATAGCTCAGATCCTTACACTTGCCCATTTTTCCAGCTTCCTACAAATAAACTTCAAGAACTGACTGTTCTCTTGCTGCCTAATATATCCAACCCCGGACAGGTGCCATTGTAACGAGATAATCAATGTCAGTGGTTTTAATGATATGGCTGATTGGTGAAAAATATAATATATATATATCTATTTTTTCCCATTGAAGCAAAGCTTAGAGACAACGGGGCAGAAAGCAGATTCACGACCGAGGAATCTATATTTAATGCCACTGTAATCTCTCAGGAGAGGCACCAAATGCTCCTGCAGCTTAAGGTAAGTGAGCTCGAGGTGTGGGCGCTGTGTGATTACAGATGAGTGGAGAGAGAATATAAAGGAGAGGCAGAAAGTATGTGTGTGTGTGTGTGTGTGTGTGAGAGAGAGAGAGAGAGAGAGAGAAATAGGGTGCTAATTTCAGTCTCTGTTCCAGTGCGTGGAGAGAAAATGTGATTTAGTGTGTGGAGAGTGTGTGGAGAGTGTGTGTGTGGGCGGACTAGACCTGCTCTAATGAGCCTGAGATGGAGGAGCTGACGTTACACACCGCTGTAGTACTGCAGCTGGTATTTACACTGCTGCTGATGCTGGCGCTTCCGTGGAGAGCTCTACAAAAAACAAATATGTTTTTCTTTCAAATGGCATGGCTCTGTGACAAACAGTTGTGCGTGCTGACAGATCTTTTAAAGATGCAGGTGGTAATCATTCAAAAATGTTTCTATACCCGTAATAACCATATACATCATTCCAAAAATACTTTGAAAAAAAACCCCAACTACGACGGGCAGTATTTACATACATTGTATCTCGATCGTTTCTTCATTTAAGGCGTTTGTTTGACATTTTTCTGGCCCGGAAAAAACCTCTTGTATTTTTAACTCTCATATATCAAGACCTTGAGATGTTATTGTAAGAGCGCAGCATTTTGAGGCTGTAATGTTAATTACGCATCCTGAGAGCTAGCATCAGGTATGAATGGGCGCACAGGGACGGAACGAAGCTTGAGGGTCAGAGTAGTTGTTAAATATTCACAGACCGTTGCCACAGATGGCCCCGGGTCAGCGTTACGGCCAAGGTTGCTCCAGTGTCCTGATCTTCTATTCCTATAAATAAAGCAGACTGAGAATGGATGTTCTGTTTCAGTACTCATTCTTATTCCTTTCTTCTTTGTGAATTTGCATTAATGGCATTAGGGCTGTGCAATATGACCATATAATATCGACATTGTGATCAATCAACTACGTGACAATATACTTTTCTGAGATATTGCAGGTGTCATGATCTTTTGATGACTTTATTTTGAAGAATTCGAAACTAAACTACGAAGCGGCTAATTGGATATAAATGTTTACAGAATCTTTCAAACTGTATGGAGGTATAAATAAAAGTGTCTCAAAATGAGTTTTACACAGGAGTTTTCTTTTTAATGCAACGTTCCCATTTTGCTGGCGGATTCTTAGCAAACCTAGGTATCCTGAAAAACAACGTGCATATGATATGATAAATTTTCCTTGTAATACAGCACTGTTGAATACTTGTGAGTGGACCAGAAAGACACAATAGTGTAATAGTAAGCCCAGCCCCCTTTTTTTCCTTTTTTTTAAATTTATTTATTTATTTTTTTAAATTGACGACTTTCTTCATGAGTTTGCACGCTGTAGGCTTGTTTGGTCTGGCAGTTGTGTAGTGAAGCGCACTGAATCGTTGTTACTGACCAGAGAGAGAGAGAGAGACAGAGAGAGAGAGAGAGAGAGAGAGAGAGAGAGAGGGAGAGAGAGAGAGAGCCTAAAAGATGTAAGAATAATCGGGGACACTAGGTTTAAAACTTGAAAGTTGCGGGGGTTTCCTCCGGGTACTCCGGTTTTCTCCCCCAGTCCAAAGACATGCATGGTAGGCTGATTGGTGTGTCCGTAGTGTTTGAATGGGTGTGTGAGTGTGTATGATAGATAGATAGATAGATAGATAGATAGATAGATAGATAGATAGATAGATAGATAGATAGATAGATAGATAGATAGATAGATAGATAGATAGATAGATAGATAGATACATACATAGATACATAGATACATAGATACATACATACATACATACATACATACATACATACTTACTTACTTACTTACTTACTTACTTACTTACTTACTTACTTAGTGATTGTGCCCTGCGATGGAATGGCCAGGGTGTACCCTGAATATGAATATGCAGCTAACGTTCTTGAAGCAGCATTAAATTAGCTTGAAATTAGCAAGAGTTAAGCAAGATCTTAAAAAAATATTTGTTTTTTCAAGAAAGTGATATAAAACATGCTGGGTTATATTTGGACACTTTCCATAGAGAGACTGGGTGTGTTTGTAGGGTGGCAGAAGAAAAGGGGTGACTGGGTTTTGAAGCCAAACTCTCAGGAGGTCAAGGAGGAACAGCTTGGGGTGGGAGTACTGAATTATTTACAAGAGGACAGGACAGGAGAAGAGGGGTGGGGAGATGCTCGGTAGATTTTTTATTTTTTTTGAGGAGAACTGCACACAACCGAGAAATAACCTGCCGTTTTGACACGCTCGGAGCACTTCAGAGCTTCCTGGTATCAGATTAGGAAAACTGGGGCAGGTGGATCCTCGACGGCCTCCTCTGTAAATGCAGTCATATCCCGCAGCACACTTTTCATTTCACGCTCTCTCACAGATGAGATGCGATAAAAGCTAGCGGTTAATAGCGTGCGAAATAAATACAGACGTGTCCTTTCGCTTTGACACAAGGTTATGTATTTTGTTTTGCTGTTAGCTAAAAAAATTCGAGCAAGTCCTGATAAAGTAATGTTGGATTAATCAATTCACCTGAGCAGTACTGTTGGAAGGTTTATATAGTAATATACCCAATATGTAAGGTACAAAACACTTGGAGTGTGCTTTTATAGGAAAATAATCAGTGACAAGGTGGTGAACAGGAGTTACTGCTAGCATGTAATTGATTATTTTCTTGTCTTTTGCACCCTGAAGCGGTTTATTCATCATGTACCACAGCAAATTTCCACCAAGTATCATCACGTCATATATTTATCCATTTATGCTTACATTTTTTTTTTCATGTTCTGGAATGTCCGTGAAACAAGTTGGACTGCTCTAAACAGTCGATCCCTTTCTCTCTCTCTCTCTCTCTCTCTCTCTCTCTCTCTCTCTCTCTCTCTCTCTCTGTTCATGTTAATACAATTTAGTAAAAGAAGAAACACTGCTTGTAATTTTACAGAAAAACCACACAGCGTAAACTCCTCTGTCCTGAAGATGTCGGAAAACATAACATTACAGCTTTACTTCAGTCTGTTACAAAGCACTGACACTGGAGACTCCTTCCTCCTACTACATACAGTAAGGGAAAAAAAGTATTTGATCCCCTGCTGATTTTGTACATTTGGCCACTACCAAAGAAATGATCAGTCTATAATTTTAATGGTAGGTTTATTTGAACAGTGAGAGACAGAATAACAACAAAAAATCCAGAAAAACACACGTCAAAAATGTTATAAATCGATATGATTTTAATGAGGGATATATGTATTTGATCCCTCTGCAAAACATGATTTAGTACTTAGTAATTACTTTTCATTTTCAATGCCCTGGCTGAGGGAAGAAGGTTCTCACCCAAGATTTGATGGTACATGGCCCCGTCCATCGTCCCTTTGATGCGGTGAAGTTGTCCTGTCCCCTTAGCAGTAAAACACCCCCAAAGCATAATGTTTCCACGTCCATGTTTGACGGTGGGGATGGTGTTCTTGGGGTCATAGGCAGCATTCCTCATCCTCCAAACACGGCGAGTTGACTTGATGCCAAACTTGATGCACTATGAGGAGGAGGAATGCTGCCTATGACCCCTTTTACCTCACTGTACCAAATAAATATATCCTTGTAGAAAATTCCAACGTATCAACCATTCTAAGTTTGTTTTTGTTGTTTTAAATGAGCTATTACTATAGAAATGGCAACGTATTAAAACCAGTGCATTAATAGAAACCTCACGAATAACCAACATTTTACGTATTCATACTTGTTGCTCCAAAAGCCCTTTTCATGCCCCATCAGTCATTTTCACCTTTATTTCACCTCATTACATAACATTCTGGTATACGTGGAGGATGCCGCATCTCTGGAGTCTCTGATGTGCACTCATCTCCTCTATCGCACACTTTTCCTCCCTCTTTTAGTCACACATGACAAGCTGTCTGCTTTAATGAAGCCACTCCTCATTCATTCAGAAGCTCCAGGAACGAAAAGCGTGCTTTAAAGTTAAGGTGCTTAGCGGGGTGCCTAGTGGGATGCGGTGAAAAAAAAATTTAAAGTAAAACCTACCCTGAAATATTATAGGGAGGATAAGGAACATTTCTTTCTGCCACTTTAATGTCTGGTATAACAGGGAGGGAAAAAAATCTAGATATTTTGAAATAAGCATCTGATGATATACCAGTATTAGTCTTGACTTGGTAATGATATCAGACATTACCATGGTGATGGCTGCTAAACTGGACAATCTAAATGCCAGAAAACGTCCTTGTAATGTTAAGGGATTTAGACACAACAGGCAACAAATCTGTCTTTGCTTCTTGTATAAAAAGGCAGAATTCCTGATATTTGATATGTATTATGATATGACAGGTGGTGGTGGTGGGGGGAGTCATGAGGTAACCATAGAAACAACAACAACGCTAAGCTTATCTGTCATGGTAACCATAGAGACAGTAAAGCACAGCTACTTGTCCAATGGCTTATTAAAGATAGGAAACATTTGGCCATGAGTAAAACCAAAGACGCTATTTCAGCAGTATATAAACAGATCCAGGGTCCCTGGTTTGATCCGGTGCTCAGGTGCGGAGTTTCACGTGTCCACGTGGGTTTCTTAGAGATTCTCTGGATTTCTTTCTATCTCCCAAAAGAATGCCAGAAGGTGGACTGGGCACTTTAAATTGCGACTAGATCTAAATGAGTGTTAATGTGAGAGTGCCTTGTGATGGACTATCATCCCATCCAGGGTGTATTCCATTCTCACGTACAGTGTTCCCGGGATTGGCTCTGGATTCACCAGGAACTTAGTGAAGATGAATGAAATCTTCCTGTGCCATTAAAAATATTCAGAGTATCCTTTAAGTTCTGTTTTGTTTTTGTTTTATTTGGCACAAATACGTTCTGATTCAAGCTTAGTACATTTGCCTTGCACCTCCTGGGTTGGGGGTTCGAATCCTGCCTCCGCCCTGTGTGCACGGAGTATGCATGTTTTCCCCCATTTGGGGGTTTCCTACGGGTACTCTGGTTCCTCCTACTGTCCAAGGACCTGTGTTGTAGGCTGATTGGCCCTGCTGATTGGCCCTGAGTGTCCTGCGATGCATTGGGACCCCAAACTTTGCTTCCAAAAATGATCTAAGAATCACTGAATCATCAGAAATGTTAACTCCAAGGTTTCATTAACAGATGTACCATGAAGTCTGATCTCCAGTATTTGGTTGTCACTTATATACATACTATAATGTAAAATGGATTAATTGGCAGTGAAGATTATACATTTAAAAAAAAAAAAATATATATATATATATATATATATATATATATATATATATATATATATATATATATATATATATATATATATATATATATATATATATATATATACACACACAGATAGAGAGAGAGAGAGAATTTCTCTATTTTGGAGCAGTCATATTAATCTCATTGTCTTCAAGCAAACATTGAGACATTTTCTAATTTCCTCATACATATTCATTCATATTTACTGACACACTCACGCAACCAGCACATTCCGCTCACAATCTGAAAATGCCTTAAAGACATATAATCTCTCTCTCTCTCTCTCTCTCTCTCTCTCTCTCTCTCTCTCTCTCTCTCTCTCTCTCTTTCTTTCACCAACTGGGTCAGAGCTTACAATAGCAGCGTCTTCACTTCTGGCTCATCTCACGCCGATTTTGTTCTCATTCAGCACTAAACTGTTTACTTATGCTGTTTAAGCACATACACAAACACACTGAGGGTGAGATGTACATCAAGAGGCGTGGCACAGTATGCAGTCGCAATCCTTACAGAAAAGTAACACAAACTTCATGTTCAAATTTACACCCTTTTTTCAGACCTTTTCAAATCCTTTGTTTATTTTTGATTGTGCTTTGTACAACCCCAATTCCCCCCACCCCCCAAAAAAAGCTGGGACGCTGTGTAAAATGTCAATAAAAACGATTTGCAAATCTCATAAACCTATATGTTATTCTGAAAACATATGATCATTAATTTCATATTCAACAATTTTTTTTAGAAAGGAAATAAGATCATTTTGAATTTGATTGCTGCGACACGTCTCACAAAAGTTGGGACGGGTGCAACAAAAGGCTGGAAAAGTAAACGTTACTAAAAAGAAACTGCCGGAGGAACATTTTGCAAATAATTAGGTTAATTGGCAACAAGTCAGTAACAGGATTGGGTATAAACAAGTTTATAAGCTATTTAACTATATTTTGAATTTTACTGTATGAGTCTGGCTTCTACAACATTCAGAAAACTAGCAATCATACAGCAATCCTGTTTAATGTGCATTTTATTGTATTGATAGTCTTTGCTGTTCTTGATGTGAACAGGGTTGCCAGATAAATGCATTATTAAGACTTCCTATTGGACAAACGTTATTAAAACAGTTTGAAAAATAGTTTTGTTTAGTTTTTTTCACCAAGGACTTATAATGATCATTGCTAAAAACTTCCATTTAGCAGGTTAACGATGAGGGAAATCCACACACTTGGCAACTTATTTTTGTGGATCATTCATGGATCAAATGTTTTAGTATGTCAAAAACAATATGTTTTCATTATTAAATTTCAAACTTCTTACTGCTAAATTTCTTGTTCTTTTGCGGCCTTCAAATTCACCCTTAAATTGCGTGTTTAGTTCTGCGTACTTCAACCACGTTGGTAAACTGCTCGACTGACAGTGAAAGTTTACATGAACATGAAGACATGGATATTTACATGAATTTGAACATTTCTTAGCATTTAGTATGCCTCCTTTTTGCTTTAATGACAGTCCGCACTCGAGCTGACACGGATTCACAAGTTTGTGTAAAACCTGATGATTCATGTACAAACCATTATACAGCATTATAACAAATAACATCATAGTTTCCTTGTCACACTTTAATCACGCAAACCGGATATTAAAGTAAGCTCTTATTGCGTCTCCACTCTTGAGAATTAATCATGAGACAATCTTGTCCAAATTGCCTTCTCAATCATTCCTGACACAGACATCCCCTGTGGAGACCAGCTGAAGAGTGTGACTGCTTTAGGCCATGTCGTTATTCTTCATAAAAGTTGACGACCTCACCATCCTGATGATCACAGGAATTAGCATGATATTACCACATATGGTCTGAGCCGTTGGCCGCATCAAAGCCGTGAATGATCACAGCAGTTCATTTCAGTCAGAACGGCTCTCTGGGGAGACTAGAGAGTAAAATCAGCTTCTGTTAATAAGGCTAAAATCATCCAGATGCACAGACAGAGTTATTCAGAGGAGAAATTAAATCTGGAGTAGCTAGCGCTGGAAAACAATACACCTGTGTGCATGTGTGTGTTTCAGGACCTCGATTTCTCATAACGTCCACGGGAGCCTTGTACATCCTGGACGTGCAGAAGGAGGACGAGCTGTTCAACTATCGCTGCATGACAAGGCATCGCTACACCTCCGAGACAAGGCAGAGCAACAGTGCGCGGCTCTTTGTGCCAGGTGAGAGGAGCACGTTGAATTGTCACCTTTGCTTTGTTACTTGCTAGTGTGAACGGAAGTTAGGGGCCTTGCTCAATGGTCCGAATTAAACTAAAGTGGGCTTTTTTTAAGTTTGCACTATATCTATGAGGCATTTATAGCTAACAAGTAATGAAAGTTGTTATCAAAACGTTTTTCTGTAAATAAAAGATGAACCAATTATCCCCAGTACAGGAGTGGCCATCTTGGACAACCCAACCAGTATCATTTTCTTTTAGGTATCACTCTCCCTCCTAAAGTTTAAAGGTGTCATTTTAGCAGAACCTTGATCATATCAATATAGTCTATCCCTGCCCTTCAATAAATTGTTTATTTAATTCCAAGCAATTACATATACCTAGCGTTGTGCCTGTTTTATTGCAAAACAGTTGAGAAAATGAGTGAGATTTTCATTCCGTGAGACAGATTTCTGGTAGCAAAGATAGAAACGCATATATACAGACATATATATATATATATATATATATATATATATATATATATATATATATATATATATATATATATATATATACACACACACCAAACATACTAAGTTTAAGTCCTTGTCAAATTGTTCCTTTAATTTCCCATTGCCTCCATCTTTATTCTGAATATTTATGCCTTCTTCTTTGTCTCTGAAGACCCGACGAACTCGGCTCCTGTGATCCTCGATGGCTTCGAGAAGCGAGAGGTCATGGCCTCGCACAGGGTGGAGCTCCCGTGCAAAGCTTCAGGGCATCCGGCGCCAAAATACCGCTGGCTGAAGGACAACAGGCCGCTGGAGCCGGACACGCGCTTTAGGCAGAGTGTGACTGGTCTGCTGATCGAAAGAGCCCAGCCCAGCGATTCGGGCAGCTATGTGTGCGAAGTGTGGAACAGCTATGGAAACGCCGAGGTCATAGGGCACCTTCTGGTCAAAGGTACCTTCTCTTTGTAATGCACTTTTTAGGACCCCATTTCTTTTTTTTTCTTTTCATGTTTCATTTTTATTGAACATTTCTGCTATACATTTCTGCATAACCATTTCCCAAAAATACAAAATTAGCAACAGCAGAAAATATTCACAGATTTTTTTCTTTTTATACAAAGAAAAACAAAATTGAACCCACAACCCACCCCTCCGGCTCATCATGGCTACCCATTAACTGTCACTGGTTATAGAGATATTATAAAATTCAACATCAGGCGACAACCATTAAGTGGGTAGTGTCTGTAACTCCATAAAGTAGGCAATAAAGGGATGCCATTTATGAAAAAACTTATCTGTACATCCATTCATCGTATATCTTATTTTCTCGAGTTTCAGAAAAAACATCACGTCCTTTATCCACTGGGAGATAGATGGGTATTTAGCAGACTTCCAATGTAACAGTAGGGAACGTCTTGCTATAAGGGATGTGAAAGCAATAACATCCTTTTGTATCGAGCTCAAAGGAATTGAAGCTTGAGGAATCCCAAATATCACAATCAATGGACAAGGCTTTAAATCTGCCCTGAGAATAGTGGACATGATGGTAAAAAAGCCAGACCAAAAACCATGGAATTCAGGGCAGAAGAAAAACATATGGCCAAGATGACAGGGAGAGCCATGGCATTTATCGCACTTGTCCTCAACATCCGGATACATCACAGACAATCTCGACTTGGACAAATGGACTCTATTTAAAACTTTGAACTGTATAAGTCCAAGACAATTACAAGAAGTGGTAGTCTGTACCCTCCCTATAGCATGTTCCCAACACTCCTCACTTATTTGTACTCCTAATTCCGTTTCCCACGCATTCCTAATTTTATTACTCGACCCACCTTGCGTCAAAATAAAATCATAAATCTTAGAAATCATTCCTCTCTGATGCGGGTTATTTGAAAACAGGTCTTCCCAGGCCTGTTCAGGAGGAGCAGAAGGGAAACCAGGAAAACATCTAGAAACGAAATTCCGTATTTGAAAGTACCGAAAGAAATGTGTCAAGGGGAGATTGTAAGTGGATGCCAAATTGGCAAAGCTATCAAACACACCATCAGAATACAACTTCCTAACTAACATACCCCATTTCTATGTGCGATGCTATTTTGACAAAATTTTACTGGGGTGAAATGTAAACAGATTGTCTGCACCAGTGGGTGATCTACTGCTAATTACAGAACACAAGATGTCTAGTGGAAAACACAAAAAGGTACTTCAGGATTTACAAAGGGAAAGTTACGAGTATTCAGAGTCAGGTTAATCACCTACTTAAGATTTTCTGGGCGATTCATTATGCAAATCATCTCACCCTCCAAGGTTGCCAGATTGTTCTTTAATTAGAAGCATCCGACGTGGGGTTTTTCAGTAGGAGCTCAACCATTCCCTTGAAAATCAAGCACTGTCCTTTCCTTAATTCAACTATGTCGGTATACTGTATGACTGCGAATATGGCGAGAATTGAAATAAATATCTCATATATTACAGATCATTTTGCTACATAAATAATCCTACTTATAATCATCACATTGATCAGTGGCAAATGTCTCTTTATTTAACAATATTACCATTTGGTGGCTTATAAAATAGCACATGATCCAGCACATCATATTGTTTTGCTTTTCATGCTCTAGTAGTAGCATTTCAATATCAAGAAGTCATGAAATCATAATGTTTATGTGGGATATTAGTTATTTTTTCACGAGTTTGATTTGCCTTAATAACTCAACTCCATGCTCAAATGCTATTTGTTTATGCTCAGTGTGATTGATTTGTTCAGAGCCACTGCGGGTGGTGGTCAGCCCCAGGAAGGTGAAAGGCAGCGTGGGTAGCCAGGTTTCACTGACCTGCAGCGTCACCGGTTCAGACGATTACGAGCTCTCTTGGTACCGCAACGGCGACAAGATCAACCCAGGTGGCAGCGTCCACATGAACGGGATCAACAAGGAGAACCTGGTGATGGACGGCATGGCCAAGAGCGATGGAGGAGCTTACCAGTGCTTCGCTAGAAAGGGGAAGATCTCTGCTCAGGACTTTGTGCAGGTCATTTTAGAAGGTCAGTACAAAATGGAGACTTTTTTTATTGTTTGTGAAATATTTTTCAAGAATCCAATATTTCCATTGTCATAGAAATTTGATCTATCTGTATACCTGGTTAGCTTCAATTATTAAAGGCATTGTTTGGTGAAAATCATATCTACACCTTTCCCTTTACCTTAAATGTTCTCAATCTGTCAAAACACTTTTAGTGTCCAACGTTTGTTTCTTTAGTTTAGCTAAGAGTCTGATGTAGCTAACAAGTAATGGACGTCTAACTCACCCAAAATCTTCTCTGTAAGTATGTTACCAGATTGTCATATGCAAATGTTAAACAATATTATGTAATAATATGTCGACTTGTTTTCCAAATACAATTCCACTTTCTGTCTTTTGGAGGGGTGGTCTAGAGGGCGGAGTGATCCCAAATTGCGCTAACGAAAAAACTATTCTGTTTGTTCAAAATGGCCGCCTCCATAATGTTCCACTGAGGTGAAGTTTTACTCATGTTTTTAGATGACAAGAAGTGGCCTTAACTGCATCGGCAAGTCTATGTGACATCACTGAAGGACTGGATGTGGTTTGATTGAGACATTATTTAAGATTTTGGGTGATAGACTTCTGTTTTTGGGCTCATTTTCAAAGCCAGTGCTCAGATCAAAACCATTAATGCAAACGTTGGACAACAAGCACATGCTGTCTAAATACTGTAAAGTTGTATTCACAATTTTTCATAGAACTATCCTGCATATTTATCTGTTTCTTGACAGACGGCACTCCCAAGATCCTGTCTGCCTTCAGTGAGAAAGTGGTGAGTCCCAACGAGTTCGTCTCCCTGATGTGTCACGTCAAAGGGACGCCGCAGCCCGTAGTGACGTGGACACTGGACGACGACATCGTAGTGAAGGACAGCCGCCACCGCATGGGCCACAGCATCACGGCCGAGGGGAACGTCGTCAGCTACCTGAACATCTCGCACACGCAGGTCCGCGACAGCGGCGTCTACCGGTGCACGTGCAACAACTCGGCGGGCACGGTCTCCTACCAGGCTCGAATAAACGTAAGAGGTGCTTGTCAGATCAGCTCCTCCGAAAACACACACACACAAGTTACACAAGACTTTATCTTTCAGTTCCATGTTTCTTACCTAATTTCTTTTTTTTTTAATGTTCCTGTTGGTCAATCCATTTCCATCATTCAACAACAGATATGCTTAATTTTTTCCCCACCGTCTTTCCTGCAGGTCTGTGAAGCATCATCATTTACTCTTTTTTTCCATTTACTTATTATTTTTAGCCATAGCATTTATCTGTTGGCCTTAATTTAATGCCTTAAAGGCTTAATTTGGGAAAAATAATGGAATCCATGTTGATTATGCAGATTTTCATCCAGCTGTGATTTTGTCCTCTCTTGCTTTCATACTGAATTTAAAGCTCAATTGTGCAAATCTAGACCATAAAATAGTAACAAAATGTAATGTTTAGATGAAAACGAATTGTAAAGTTTATTCCACAGCGATGTTCAAAACTCAATTCCGATTTCTCCGAAGGTGTTTATGCATTTTCTGGGACAGCAGCTCATAGGTTTACATTAATGCCCAAAGTTTAATATGTTATAATTTCTACAGGAAAAACTCACAGCACAGTGGATTATTTTTTTAAGAGTTATTTATGAACATTTATGAAAGGAGTCTCTAGTCTCAGTGCTTCTCCGCTACAGGATGGTTTCTCAGTAGATTAATTTTTGAATTATTTACATTGAGAGAGAAAAGAAGAGAGGCTTGTAAGAGGATTGAATGTTTATAGCTGCTATAACTAAGTATTACAGGAATTACAATGTTATAGCAGAAGATACATTGCAGTTAGGATCGATATGAAATATGATACATCATTATGACTTTAGCCAACGTACTTTTTTTTCCCCTCTTTGAATACTTGTTCTACTTTCATTTTGAAATTCAGCCAAATACCACAAATCATTTTAAACAAGCTTCTTTCCAGGTCCCGCTGACATACGCCCCATGAAGAACCTCACTGCCATCGCCGGCCGGGACACGTATATCCACTGCCACGTCATCGGCTACCCATACTACTCCATCAAGTGGTACAAGAACTCCAACCTGCTGCCGTTCAACGACAGACAGCGAGCGTTCGAGAACAACGGCACTCTGAAGCTACTGAACGTGCAAAAGGAGCTGGACGAGGGCGAGTACGCCTGCCATGTCCTCGTCCAGCCGCAGGTCTTTAAGAACCAGAGCGTCCACGTCACTGTGAAAGGTAAAGGTTTTGTAATAGAGATCAAAACAGGGGGAAATACCAACTAAACAATGAAAATATTCTCTAATTGTCTAATATTTAAGTAATTATTGAGGCTCAGGCATCAGGCATTATTATCTCAGGGCACTGACCTCTTCCCTAAAACAGCACTCACACTTACACTTATATATATTTAACACTCACGCTTAAATATATAAACAAATTGATTAATTCTCGAATTATTCTCTTTTTAAGTTTGTTTTGCTTCATATAAGGTGCTTTTTGAACTTTGTAGTTATTGTTGTTTTTAATAACTAATTTAACAAGATTTTTTTTATTGGTTTCATCACAATTTCTATTTCTTTTTATTTATACATTTATTTATTTATTTTGATTTGGAAAAAGCGATTTCTTAATTTTTTGTATGTATAGTCGTTCCTGAAACTTTATACAATCAATATACAGTGTATGTGTGTATATATATATATATATATATATATATATATATATATATATATATATGAATGCTTTAAAAAAATAATAATTTCATAACATCATTTAAAATAAGAAATACTATAGATTAATAATAACGTTATTGTTGTTGTTGCTGCATGTTTATATTTATTCATATTATTATTTGCCATAATTAGTCATTTTCATATAACCTATTATGCTATTACAAAATTTACAATAATTATTTCGAGTAATAATTATATTAAATAGATCATGATTAGCCTACGTTGTTATGCATCAGGCTAGTATTTATTATTAGCAGCTGTTGAATGCTATTATTTTTTAGTATAAGTCTTCCTCACGAAGGTGTAGGGAATAATTGAGTGCACGTACAGCCGATAAAGTTGTATATCCTTTGTTTTTCGGCTCTTCCTCCTCCTCTTCCTCAGTCCCTCCCTTCATCCAGCCCTTTGAGTTCCCACGTTACTCCATCGGTCACAGGGTCTTCGTTCCCTGCGTGGTGCGTTCAGGTGATCTGCCCATCTCTATCAACTGGGAGAAAGACGGAAAGCCCATTAACGCCAGCCTGGGCGTCACCATCGACAACATCGACTTCACCAGCTCACTGCGTATATCCAACCTGCAGCGGGTTCACAACGGCACGTATACGTGTATCGCCTGGAACGACGCCGCTGTCGTCAAATACCAGAGCCAGCTCATCGTCAGGGGTGAGGAGGACCCGATCTAGTCACCTCACCACTGATTTATTCCTTAGGCTCTATAAATCCTTGTTCCATGTATTTTTGGAAATGGTGTTCTGATGATGTAGCATGGGTTTGAGGAATGTTCTTGCTGATCTCCTGTGTAGTTCCACCAAGATTCACCGTCCAACCCAAAGACCAGGATGGGATCTATGGGAAAGCTGTGATCCTCAACTGTTCTGCTGATGGAGAACCTCGTCCAACCATAGAGTGGAAATACTCAAAAGGTATAAGTTTACTTAGTTCTTCTCTGATTAAGGCAACAGTGAGGTTCTTTACTAATTGAAGCAGTAGTGAGGTTCTACTCTGATTAAAGCAGCAGTGAGGTTTGTCTCTGATTAAAGCAGCAGTGAGGTTCTTTACTAATTGAAGCAGAAGTTCTCTGATTTAAGTTCTGCATGTTCTTGCAGGAGCTGGTGTTCCTCAGTTTCACCCGATTGCACTAAACTCGGGCTACAGGGTCCAATTGCTGAGCAACGGTTCTCTGCTCATAAAGCACGTGCTGGAAGAAGACGCCGGTTACTACCTGTGTAAGGTCAGCAATGACGTGGGAGCCGACGTCAGCAAGTCCATGTACCTCAACGTTAAGAGTAAGTAACGCTGATCTGATAGAAGTCATGATGATCGTGCTTGTTTTGGTGTCCTTTAGACTGGAAGCTTGTGAAGCATTTGTGTGTGTGTGTGTGGGTGTGTGTTTGATTCTGCAGAGGTACTTTTGCTATTGGAGGCTAAACAAGGTCACTGGGGTATAGAGGAGAGAGGCAGCAGTTGTAGCCTGGTGCTGTAGAGCTTCTGCCTTACTGTAGTCTTCCAGCACAGTGTGTGTGTGTGTGTGTGTGTGTTATATCTCTGCGCGCATGAAGCCAAAGACTTATCTTCCCTCCATTAAGCCTTGAACTGAAGCAGAGGCAGTCATGTAGAAAAGCGAGTTCTGAGCGTGTATCCCCCCGTCTCTCTCTCTCTCTCTGTCTCTCTCTCTCTCTCTCTCTCTTTTTCTGTTTCACCACTCTTGTCTCTCTGTCCCTCTCCTCACACTTTAGCCATCTTCCTCTCCATCTTTTCTTCTGTCTTTCTATTTATCATGGTCTCCCTGTTTTTTCTTTCTTTCTTTCTTCCTTTCCTTCTCACTGTCTCCTTCATGTTCATTTTCACCTACTCTCTTTCTCTTCATTAGTACACTTTTCTTTCTCCTCTGTATCTGTCTATCTTAATCATCTTTTTCGCTAATTCCCCCCATCCTGTCTCTTTCTCCATCTCCCTGTTTCCCTGTGGTGTGTTCCTTGGTCTTCATGATGCTCTCTGCGCTTTCAACAGAACCCGAGACTATCACAGAGCAGGTGCATTTATACAGAGACTTGATTACACACAGGTGGATTCTATTTATCACCATCAGTCATTTAGGACAACATTGGACCATTCAGAGATCCTCGCTGAACTTCTGGAGTGAGTTTGCTGCACTGAAAGTAAAGAGGCCGAATAATTTTGCACGCACCACTTTTCAGTTTTTTATTTGCTAAAAAGGTTTAAAATATCCAATAGATTTTGTTCCACTTCACAATTGTGTCCCACTTGTTGGTGATTCTTCACAAAAAATTTTAATTTTATATCTTTATGTTTGAAGCCTGAAATGTGGCAAAAGGTTGAAAAGTTCAAGGGGGCCGAATACTTTCGCAAGGCACTGTGTGTATGTATATGTATATATATATATATATATATATATATATATATATATATATATATATATATATATATATTAAAAAAGAACCATTTGGATCGTATTAGTGTCTGATTATTTGGAACTATCCAATAATCTTTGTCATAATCCTTACATGTTATCAGAATAAAGCACTAAGCAGCATTACTTAGCATGATCTAGTAATGATTAGCCCACTGTTAACTACACTCTTCTGTGTTTGAGCGAAGAAGCTAGCAAGCAGTTAAGCAAACAAATGCCAAACACACACACACACACACACACACACACTGTGCTTTAATGATAAATCGTTTTATATATATATATATATATATATATGATATGATATGCTGTACTTTTGGATTTTATAGATCTGACAAAGCATTTGTGTGAAGTTTAGACTGATTGTGTTTCTATATATATATATTTTTTTTACCCTAAATTAGACCAAATTAGACAGTTTCCTTGTCTTTTCAACTATGATCCAGTAAGATCGTCAAAGCTCCAGAGTTCCCGACTGGATCCTGAGCTCCGTACTGTCTGTGTGGAGATTTTTGCATGTTCTCCCTGTGTTTATGTAGGTACGCATCCCAAGGTGAAATGGAGATGTTGATTTGCCCTGCGATGTGGACAAGTGTGTGAGCGTGTGTGTGAATGTGTGTGTGGTGCACTGTGATGGTCTCAGGTCTTATACGGGTATATTCCGGTCTCAATTCATTGTGTTCTTCTGATCCAGGATAAAGGATTAAGTGGTTACTGAAGATGAAAGAGTAAATAAATAAAAAAATACCTGTAGCCATCTAGTGATCTTTTGGTGAAATTACACCGCTGTACATGTTCACCAGGCATTCAAAACACGGCTGCTTGCGTGTTTAGCTAAACGCAATAAAATGTGTATATCTTGCACATAATTGTTCACTTTTTACAATAAAATCTTTGTGCACGTATAGCCGCTAAAACACATGACTTTGGATGGTAAAATTTACTTTGTGTTTATAATTATTTTAACACTTTTTCTTCTCCAAATCCTACTAAAGGATCCTGAACAGGAAATGGGTCAATAAAAAAATTCATAATTATACTGTATACTGTGTTATACTGGTTGGGCTGGAGTCTCAGTTGTTTACAACCTCCGGTTTAATTCCACTCACTTCACAAATCTTGATTATCGTCTTAAAAATATTTTAGCCGTAACACTTTTATGCTCACACAGATTGTACTCGATTTGCTTACAGCATTAGTCTAGCCCTCTAGATCATTTACTTCCCCAGCACATTATGCAAAAACGCTGGACTAAATTACCCTGCTAATGGTGATTCTTCAATGAAGTACCTTTTAAATCTGGTGAATGTTCTTCTATCCTGCTTTAAACACACTCATCTAAGACACATTGGCCCGCAATCATTGTTTATTGGTGTCAGTTAGGACCATTTAGCACGATTGGGGCTTTTATGGAATCTGATGACACTAAGACATTTACATAATGGAGCAGCAGACCAATGGACTTGCTTGTTTCTTTGCACACTGCCCTTGTATTACAGATCACATTTTATTCATTTGGCAGATGCTTTTATTCAAAGCAGCTAAAGACCAGAATAGTGTAATGAGTGTACCCGAATAACCCGGCGGTCCGGAGACATCACATTTACTAATCTTGTATGCTTTAAAAAAAAATAATAATAATATGATGTTCTGGATGTTCAGAAGTGTATATAGATTGTATTATTGATGGTTGGCCATCACGCTCTGCCTGGTTCTCCATGAAAAAGCCCAAATGTGCAGTAAAGCGCATGAATAGAGGACAGCGAGCTACTCCACTTAACCAGTCGTCTCCATGTTTACTTCCAGCAAGCAGAGCCAAAGCTCATGTACACACAGATCTCGTCTCCTAAAATGGCCCAATGAGGCGCAGCAGCATGGCCTAGATTCCCAGCATGCAGAGAGCCTGCCTACCTACAAAAAAAAAAAAAAAATATATATATATATATATATATATATATATATAGGACACTGTTGTGGGGATGTGATACTAGTACTGCAATGGTTAGTCAACATAATTGATCTATGTGGACTTTTATAGTCGACGTGTCATTTAAACAAGACCCAATACGTGTTACAATGTAAGAGAGCAAAGTTCTGTGCTCCCGGTTATACTGTAATACAGTAATGAAGCTGTTGGGGGCTTTTACTATTGCACCACATAGCCCTGTGTGTAATGCTGTCTTCAGGCTGCTTCATTGTAAAGATAAGTCATCTAACAGTGTTAATAAATCACACAATAAAACAGACAGACTGGTTTAAAGATTTCATTCTAATTCCACTGACATCCCCTGCCTACCTTTACGTTCATAACCTAATCTACTGATGGAAAAACAACAAGGGAAATGAGTTCTCAATTTAATTATGCATCATCCACATCAGCCTCTGTCTCATCACCTGAGGTAATGTGTTTAAACACGAGTCTTCTCTTCATGCCAGTGTTCATGCTAATATCAGTGGGGAAATCATCACTGACTCATTCACTCACTTCTCATTTCTTCTTTTAAGTTGACTTTTATTCGCTTACCTAAATGTTGCTCTTCCATGTTTCGATCGTGACACAATGGCGCCGGAGCATTGCAGACATTTAACAACTCTGTGTGAAGAGATCGCACTTATTATACCAGGTTCTAGATGTAACCTAAACCCAAACCAATTCCTGAATTCGGTCACATTGGCAACCGACGTGTTTTCCACAACCGCCTCTTATACCACCTGAAGTGACAACGTGAACACATGATGAACTTCTAGGCCCTGATGGGTTAAATATCAAGGTTCAAGAACCCATGAAACGACCGGTCAATTACGGCCCTAATGTCCTCGTTAATGTAATTAAATCAAAAAGCCACACTCTACTATGGAAATGAGATCATTTGATTTCTACGTAACCTATGATGTGCTGCTTTTTGGGTCTAGGTGAATGAATGAAAAGTTCATCTCAGGCTTATTTGATCCACTATATGAACACAAGCAGCGCTGCTGCGAGCCTCTGAAAATCAATCCTGCATGTTTGTTCTATTCTCGTCCTTCATTGACAAGAAAGAGAGAAGAGAGAGAGAGAGAGAGAGAGCGAGCGCGGAGCTGGTTGGCATGGTAACATGTCCAGGTGAAAGGGGGTTGGGGGTGGAGGAGGGGAGCCCAGCTCATGAGGGAGACGAGTGAAGAAAAACAGGCAGGATTCCCTGAGGAGCAAAAATGCTAAACGGAGACCACATACTCCCCATCACACCCTTGCTAGCGTAGGGTCTAACCATCAGAGAAAAAAGGTACCAAAGGTTCCAGTCTGATAGTTTGTAGTACAGGAAATAACAAATAAGGAAATATTTATGATGTGCTTAGCATTTTATTGGTTGTTGTTCTATTCTCGTTGTTCCCGTGAGAGGTTGTGCTGACATCACTGTTATTGCAAGCACAGTTACAATGGCATTCAATAGGAGAAAATATTTCAAACATAAGGGAGTCAGGTTTTGCTGTTAGTCTCTAAAAAACGAAAAAGCAAGAGCATCTTTTCTCGCTCGGCAATTTTCAATGGCGTTCGATATCATGTTAATGAGAAATCCAGTGTAGAAGTGGTGGAGATGCTGGTGCAAAGATCCAGAATGCAATGTAGCTATAATACAGCTAGCTAACGTAGCTGGTGCTAAGTTATGGCCGAGAGCATATGACATGATGAGCACGATGATGTTGATGATGGTATTAGTATAGAATAAAGTGCCGCTACATCGCACTCTTTAGGTAGAGAGGAAGAGAGTTCGAAATCCCACTGCACCACCATTAGAATTAACATAATTTTAGCTTCTCAGTGCATCAGCTTTTCATTTTCTAATTATTGTTGCCAATTTTAAAAACCTTTATTAATATTTTTAGCAATACATTTGCTGAACCCAGCATTAACCAAATGACCAATCAGACAAAAGACTGATGTTAACCTGAGCACTTCTTCAAATCTCCGCTTTATCACTTGGGACTAATTCTTCCCACATCCATGAGGACTCTTGAGCAATATTTCCTTCGTTTATTGCTTCCCAGAGATTTTGCAGTTAAGTAGCAATCTAACTCACGACTCGGCCAGTATTCAGAACACTGTGAACACATGGGCTCGCTTAAAAAGTATATTTATTCAGCTGATGGTCCAGAGAACAAAAAGAAAAAAAAACATTACATTCCCAGCATGCATTGCTGAGCCAATTCCTGTTCTCTTGCCTTTGGTGTGATTCCGAATGAGGGGCTATTTTTGCATACACGCGGTTAAATGATTCCAATCAAAAGTGAAAAAGAGGCATGGCCTATTTGCCTGTAGTCTCAGTAAAAGAGGCGTGGCATCTGTGCTTTTTAGTCCCACTGGACAAGATGTGGCCTCTGAGGTTGTCAGTCCCAGTGGACAAGGTGTGGCCTATGTACCTGTCAGTCCCAATGAAGGAGGTGTGGTCTATGTGCATGTCAGTTCCTTTAAAGGAGGGATGGAATTTCTCAGTTCCTGAACAGGAGGTGTGGCCTTTTACTTGTCAAAGCATTTTATCTTTAAATTAGAATCGTATCCCACTGTATGGTGCTCAAACAACTCAAAATCCTTTCAGGCTCAATCACTGGCTGCTTTTCTTTTTCAAACACTGGCAATTGTTATTGAAGTTGTGCATCAAAGCAGCTGGAAAGTAGAAATATACCACGTATGAAAACGAGAGCACTGATTGTGGTTATTTTAGAGATATTTATGGTATTATTTTTAGAATATCCATTACACACTGGTTTGATTTTTCAGACTTCGTGCATGGCCATAACTTCCACATTCACTCATTACGAATACATCACGCTCATCACATATATAATTGATCTTTTTTCTACAGCTATATAGTGATTTTTGTTGCTTTGATCGTCTTTTTCCAGAGGCAAGTATAGATCGATCACTGCATAAAACACAACGTTATGTTAACAGATTTCTTGGAGTAATGTTTATAATCTGAGTTGCTGCTGATTTTGCCTAGCAACCTTTAACAAAGCTAAGTAAGTGCTAAATATACCCAATGATAAATATAGGAAAGTGATTAACTATACATATATGTTTGTGTGTAATGGCATCTTTCTCTGAGCTAAAGATTCTGTGCCCTTCTGCTTCATTACAAATCGTCGATACTTCCATTAGACTCCCGTCCCAGTGCCTCGAAGGCAAAGCATTTGAAACTAGGCTGTCGAAAGTCCGTCTGCAGTCCTGTTTGCGTGTTGGGGTGGTTGGGGATGCACACAGTCAGTGTGTTTATATGTAAACTTGTGAGGATCGTATCAGGTTTTACAGACACAGAGACACACAAATCCATCCAGTCGCTAGTGAATTGATTTCATTTAGTCAGTATTTAACCTCTAAATGGCATTTCTAGAGGGAAAAAAGGTCAGAAAGTGTTGATTTGTTTTCCATAACAGCAACTCTGACAGATTTATATTAACGTGCTTTGTTCTAATACTTAATTGTTTCTATAGTAACAACTTACACAGATACTTGTATAATAGACCCTCTACATAATCTAAGCCTAATGCTTTGTGGTTTCTCTGTAACATGACAACCAATGGGGGAGTCAGCTTGGGGGGTTGGGGATAGGTAATAACTGAGAATGCAAGCGATAGCAGAAGCTAACTAGTTTTTGCGAATGTTTCACAAATTTAACTGTAACCACAAATAGATAAAGGTATGGTGTGCCATTATTTCATTAATACAGTACCTTTTTGGCTTATAAAACTGGAAAATAATCCATTTCACCACCTTGCCTTACTTCTAAGCCGTTACAAAACCAACAAGTAACATTGGAACTCTGTTTTTTCGTGTTGTTGTTTTTTTTGAGGCACAATTTGTGAAAATCTTTGCTTGTGGTGCACACTGTGTGTACTGCGTATCAGGACAGGAATTCTCCCTTTCCTTCATAACTTCACATTTTGTCTGTACAATTAAAGAAGTACAACAAAGTAGCACCAGTGTCACATAGCCTGAGGGACACTCGGGACTCAGTCATGTTTAAGTCTGTCTTTTTCAGTTAGGAGTATACACAGCATTTGGCAACTGGTTTCAGTTTTACACTGTGTCATAAAAATAAAAACGGCAACTTCAGTTGATAACTCAATGTCTTTTTTTTTCTTCATGTATCTCAAAAAGCCTGGGTTGAATAAAAGATGAGCTGTAATCGGCTGCAACCCTAGGCCTGGCACACTGAATAACATCACACACGCAGTGGTGCGTTATCCAAGTTCCCACTATAAAATGGTTGTTTTAGGGGCAAGAGGCAGGATTGTGTGTGTGCATGTATGTTAAGAGAGGTTCCCATGTGTATTTGTGTGTGTGCGAGAGAGTGTGTCTACTGCCAAATATACTATCCCTGCAAACTTGATATGAATTCTAGCATCAGGGACACAGTTATAGTCTGGTATTTCAAAGTGACGTATTCTGATTTGGTTCTCTGAAATACAACTAGGAAATGCTAACTATTCTGACTCCACTGGAGGCTCCATCTGATCCCCTCCCACTTCCTGTGTGTCTTAGTACCAGCCATGATCACGTCGTATCCCAACAACACGCTGGCCACCAAGGGTGAGAAGATCGAGATGAGCTGCAAGGCTCATGGCGAGAAGCCCATCATGGTGCGCTGGGAGAAAGAGGTGGAGAAGGAGAAGCAGTCGCACATCATCAGCCCGGTCATGTGGAGGCATACGGTGACGGTCAAGACGGTCGTCGAGGAGGTCATCTCTACTCTGGAGGTATCGCAGTTAGTCCTTCATGTGCGTCCTACTTCTTCCTGTAACCTGCTAAATGTCCGTGGGATATGTAATGCAATGCTGCTAACTAGTGGCTGTGACTGGTATTACAGGAGTTTAAAGTAATGCATTGCTAATGATGGAGAAATGGAGATCAATGAGGTTTTGATGTATTTGTAAGGAATAAAGAGAGAGCCTTGGTCAATCTATGTGGCGTTTTTTTTTTTTTATCAAGTAGTGAACACAGTGGAACTAAATAGAAAATCTATACTGTATATACTCGATATCTGTCCATCAGATCTCCCCAACCTTGAGGGAGGACTCTGGGTTCTTTTCTTGCCATGCAATCAACTCTTATGGTGAAGACAGAGGCATCATTCAGCTTACAGTCCAAGGTACAGACCTGAGAATTTCCATGATCAGATATGAATGTGTTCAAATGAAGGCATTCAACTAAAATGTATTTGCTTCTTTGTTGTTTTTTTTTGTTTTTCTCTCCCACTGGTGCTATAAGGCTAATGTCGTTAATAAGTAATGGAATTCTATCCAATCTTTACTGTAGGTAGGGACGGCTGTAGCTCAGGTGGTAGAGCGGGTTGGCCAGTAGTCATAGGGTCGGTGGTTTGATTCCCAGCCCACATGTCTCCACATGCCGGAGTGTCCTTGGGCAAGGCACTGAACCCCAAGTTGCTCCAGATGGCAAGATAGCGCCTTGCATGTCAGCCCTGCAGCCA
This sequence comes from Ameiurus melas, assembly GCA_012411365.1. Lineage (NCBI taxonomy): Eukaryota > Metazoa > Chordata > Actinopteri > Siluriformes > Ictaluridae > Ameiurus > Ameiurus melas. The sequence goes on along the minus strand of CM022763.1, from coordinate 18,643,920 downwards.
GTGGTGTGTGTGTGAATGAGAAACAGTGTAAAGAGCTTTGTAGAACTGCTAAGGTTAAAAAAATAAAAACCACTATATAAGTGCATTTACTATTTAACATATCTGCCTCAAACCACACTGAGGTCTTCAGTGCCTTGTGGATGTGGTTTAGGTTGCAGTGGGACTACTAACTTTACCACACAGCTGTAGAATTATTGGTGGCCATCTTGTAAATTCCCAGAATCACCTTTTTTTTCATTAGCATTAGCATTTCATTAGCACAGCAAAAAAAAAGTCTCCACTTCCCAAAGTTTTAAAGCAGAAATATAGACGATATGATAAGTCTGTTCTAATTATGTATCCTAATAATGTATACTTAAGCAACTTTCTGAAAATTATTCTCAGCATAACATAGTGAGGAAACAAAAGAAGCAAACTTCAGATGCTAGCCATGTGTTAGCTGATTGATTACATTTGTGATTATAGGGAAATTACTGAAGCATTATTTTGAGAAATGATTAAAAAGTTAACATTTGAGTTTAAAATATGGTGTTATGAGAATTTGAAATATGTGTGTGAACAGGATGTTGAGCTAGATCTACCTCAGTTTAATTTTCAGAGGCTCTTTATTATCCATGTGTCTTCAGAGCCACCAGAGCCTCCTAAAGTGGAGATTCGGGAAGTGAAGGAGAGGACCATTGCTCTCCGCTGGACTATGGGATTTGACGGGAACAGCCCCATCACTGGCTATGATATTGAGTGCAAGAATAATACAGGTACAACAGACAAAGATAAGCCAGTCGATTATAAGCAGCCATGTTGGGTCTCACCAAAATATTCTATACAAAATTATTTAAATATTTTATTTACAGTTACTTGGGAAAGAGCTCGCAGAACTAGGGACGTCTCCCCAACGCTGAATCTGGCCACCATCATCGAGCTCCACCCTTCATCTACCTACAATATCCGCATGTTTGCCAAGAATCACATCGGGGACAGTGAGCCCAGCAACGAGCTCACGGTCACCACAGATGAAGCAGGTAAAAAAAAATCAGGAAATCTGTTCTTGAAGTTCAGCAAGCAATGATTAGTGAATTTCTAAAGTCTACATGAACTAAAGGTATGTGTGGGACTATTTTAAATCCCAATCCCTGCTCCTTAATGAATTCTGACCAATCTCACATGTTCCTAAAGAATTCAAACTCACTGGCTCCTGAAGGAATTCTACCCAATTCCGGCCATCCCAGACATAATTCTTACCAATCCTGCTCACTCTAGAAGGAATTCTGACAAGTCCCCCCTTTAAGATGGACTTTGAACCAATCCTGCCCACTCCAGATGGAATTCCTTTTTTTTTGCCTTTATTTATTCATTTTCATATGATTCATTTACATGTGATTCATTTACACATGATACCAGATGGAATTCTGACCAATCCCACTCACTTTAGTAGGGATACTGACAGGTCCCTCCCTTAAAGGACTCCTAACTAATCTTGCCCACTCCAGAAGGAATTCTAACCAATCCCTCTCACTCTGGGACTTCTAACCTATCCTGTCCACTCCAGATGGAATTCTGACTAATTTGCTCTGCTCACGTTAGTAGGAATACTGACAGGTCCCACCTTTATATGACTTCTAACCAATCCTGCACACTCCGGATGGAATTCTAACCAATCCTGCCCACTCCATACATAGTTCTGGCCAATCATGCCCACTCCAGAAGGAATTCTGACCAATCCTGCTCACTTTAATAGGAATACTGACAGGTCCCACCTTTATAGGACTTCTAACCAATCCTGCACACTCCTAGGAATTCTAACCAATCCCTCTCACTCTGGGACTTCTAACCTATCCTGTCCACTCCAGATGGAATTCTGACTAATTTGCCCTGCTCAATTTAGTAGGAATACTGACAGGTCCCACCTTTATATGACTTCTAACCAATCCTGCACACTCCGGATGGAATTCTAACCAATCCTGCCCACTCCATACATAGTTCTGGCCAATCATGCCCACTCCAGAAGGAATTCTGACCAATCCTGCTCACTTTAGTAGGAATACTGACAGGTCCCACCTTTATAGGACTTCTAACCAATCCTGCACACTCCAGAAGGAATTCTGACCAATCCTGCCCATACTAGGAATTCTGACCAGAAGGAATTATGACCAATCAAACTCACTTCAGAAGGAATTCTGTCCAATTCCATCCATTCTAGACAGAGTTCTAACCAATTTTACCCACTCTAGAAAAAATTCTGACCATACAGAATTGTGACCAATCCCACCTAACCAGTTACTCAGTTCCAGTTATTTTTTTCTTTCACAAAACAGATTTTGCAGGCTCTTTTTAACCAGGTACCTGCTTTTACTTCTTGTTCTCTCATAATTAGAATTTCTGGGAATTCTCTGGGAACTCCTCATTCATTTATCGCTCAACTGGAGAAAAATAGTGGCACCAAATTTGACTATTTCAGAACGATTGGCGCACATTATTTGGATTAAAATATGTTTAGTACTCTTCAATAGTTTGATACACACACATTCTGTTTATATGCTTGTAGATCCTGAAGGTCCACCTCAAGATGTGACTCTCGAAGCGATGTCTTCTCAGAGCATCAAGGTCACATGGAAGGTAGATAACTGTTTCCACCCAATATCTTCCTCAATATCTTGACAGAAGCAGATTATTTATGCATCATTCTTTCCCATCAGGCTCCTCAGAAACACCTCCAAAACGGCATGATCAGAGGCTACCAGGTGTGCCACAGGGAGCACTCGGTGAACGGAAGCCACCAGTTCATCTGCCTGAGCGTGGAGAGCACGAGTGAAACTGAGACACTCACACTGAACAACCTGAAGAAGTTCACGCAGTATGAGGTGGTGGTACAGGCGAGCAACAGCGCGGGACCGGGACCTGCATCCAGCGAAGTGCGAGCCACCACCATGGAGGACGGTAGGACACGCTGAGATTTCTGTCTACAGTTACGCAAAGTGGCTTACACGCGCTGAAGCATCCAGTAAAATTGTAAAGCAGAGATACATGGGCTGAAAGATTTCCACCAGTTTCCACCATGTCTCACTGAATCTCCTTAAATGCAGGTGGTCTTGGTGGTATTGCAGCAGTGTGGATGTGCTGCCATCTTGTGGTCATGATTAGTAATTACTTTGCTTCAAATTTGGATATGAAGTTTCAGTATGTGCACTATTTTAGTAGCTTCCTCGTATCCAGTAAAATGTATTTGTTTTATACTTTTATTCTTCATGGGTCGGTTACCAGTCTGAGAGTTTTTATTAAACAAACTCTACATTTCCACTCCTGCTGAGAGTACTGTGTAAATCAATTTGTGCTGGATGATATAACAAAAAATATCATATCATGGTACTTTATCCAATCTTTCTACTTTCTACTTGTGTATCATTAAATTGAGTACGAAATTTTTACCATCATAACTGCTTCCAATCAGGTTGTAATTGTTTACAAAAAGAAATAGTAAAAATCTCAAAATAGCATACTATGACATAATTAATCACAATGTCTACATTACATACAATATACATATATTATATAGACACAAAGTTCTGCCTTATGTGCAATTTCCTGATTCTGTTCTCCCCCATTCCGTTCAGTTCCCAGCAGAGCTCCAGAGAAGGTCACCGCCACGGCTACGTCTCCTGAGACCATCTCTCTGTCATGGACAACACCCGCTCGGGAAGCTCTGAACGGCGTGCTGCAGGGCTTTCGCATCATCTACTGGGCCAATCTACCTGATGGAGGTACAGAACAGGCGCTGATGTGCCTGCAGGTCACTGTTCGTTCACAGGGTTGTGGTTTGGAAATGTTCCTAGGTAATATTAACACATTAGTCAATATTAACAACGCATAAATATCAACAATAATAATTCATAATATATGTAACAGAGTAAGTTACCACGTGTATTTATAGACGCTTGTTTAAAAGTTAAGGCAATGCACATGCATGAATTCCACAAAATATTATCAAAGATTTTATTACAGCATGTTTCTGAACTTTCCAAAAACTAGTTTTCAGCCTCAGTTCTCAGGCTATTAAAATGTTCATTTAGGTTGGAGGAGCATACACTCTCCCCTGTCAATCACAGAGTACACTAGACAATCATGTGAGCTCATGAACGTTGAAGAGGGCAGAAAGCGCTTTCATGTTAGCAGTTAAGAGAACCTTAATATAAAGCGTTACCTGCTCCTGAAAGCAGGGACATACAACTGCAATCAAAAAAGCTGTTCGCAATGAACAAATCAAACAAATGCAATTGAAATAGTTCAACACAAGCGGTTCCCCCAATTGCACCGGAAAATGCAACTTAAGACTTAATAATAATGACTTCTCCAGTCTCAAAATTGCAGTGCAAAGTGAGGAAAACCAACATGGAAGACAACGACAGCAGAAAAATACATATTGTAATGCTGCTAACTATCTAGAATAGCTTGCTAACTAGCAAAACTAGCCAAACAGTTTCTCTCTCTCTCCCCCTCTCTCTGAGGTTTTGTGATAACACCCTACAACATACGGTTTCCCTTTTATAAACGGGTTCCTGGTAATAAATAATAATAATAATAATAATAATAATAATAATAATAATAACAACAACAACAATAATAATAAACCATTCGGCCAGCCAAAGAAACCCTGAGGAGCAGAGAAACTGAGGAACTAGCCTTCAGTGTAGATTATCAGATTTTATATTCAAAATCACACAGCATATGTATAATATTAATAAAAATTAATCTTTGTTAATGTCCTATAGTGCTTTATTTCGTGCCGTTCCTGAAAGAGACATTTAATATTTCAGCATTTTCTGAAATTCAGACATTTCCCCAGTTTTACCATGAGGTGGCAGAAGCTTCCCTTCACTCCTCCTTTACAAGCAGCAACAGAGGCAGGGTCTGTTAATTATTAATGTACTACATTCAATGTACAGCCCATTCATTAATATTCAGTTTCTTTGCAAGTCCTGATAAAGTCTGTATGGATCAATGGATTGATAATTGACACATTATTAATTTCTCCTTCACCCCACTGCAACTCCTTTGCTTTCTACAACATAATTCTATCCACCTCTTAAAATACTACATCATACCTTCAGATAGGTCTTCAAATGCAGAGCAGGAAACAATTCCAGCATTACAGAAATATCCCTTAATCCACCTCCTTCCCCCAACCAATTTGTTTTTAGATTGCTTCATTATAAGACTGGAGGTATTTACACAGACAGAGAGTGAATGATAGGAAAGGAAAGACTGTGGCTTGCTGCAGGAAGAGACAAAAGTAGAGCGGGGAAAGGGAGTGCGATGGATAGATGTCAATTATTTAAAGGCTTCATGTCCAGAATAAGACATAAGGATAGAAGGTGCTGGAGTGAACTGGTTTCTATCATACAGTCCTTCATGTGTTTTTAAACAATGCTAACAAGAAAATCTTAGCAGGCAGATGAACTGCATTTTACCACAGAAGCAAAGTGGATGTCAGTGGATGAGTTGATTATTTTGTTGATTTAGTTTTTTGATTCGTTTTTTTTTCCGAGCAATGGTAATAAAACTGCAAGGCACCATTATTTTTTACCGTCCAGTCACATTATAGCCAGGCCCACTTGGTTTCTACTGGCTCACAATAACGAGGGTTATGTCAAAATTCCAAGATGAAGCCAGCGTGAAGTTCTTTGAAGTAATAACTACTACCACGTCTTCGTGTCTTCCACGTCCTTTCACCTTCAGCCTTTTCCACTGAGCAAATTTCATCCATGTTTGGTCTAAATGGTAAATGATGGCACCTCTGCAAGTGCTACCCCTTAAAATGTAGGCCTATCTAAGCAGTCCTCCATGATTAGGAAGTAAAATGATATTTAAGTGCCCATGATAAACAATATTGTACGTGCTGACTGTGTGTATTCTTTATCACAATATATTGTACAGCTAATTATTAGCATGTGTTGGTGACTTGTGTATTGTGCTTTATCTGGTATCATTTCAATCCTTCAGAACTGGGTGAGATCAGAAACATCACCACTCTGCTCCCTCCTCTCGAGCTGGATGGTTTGGAGAAATTTACCAACTACAGCATTCAGGTGCTGGCGTTCACCAGGGCTGGAGATGGCGTACGATCCGAGCAAATCTACATCCGCACCAAAGAGGACGGTGAGCCGGAATTTCTTTGTGATTCAAACCAACACCAATTCTGATATTGGACATGTACTTAATAGTACTTAATACTTATACTTAATACTTAATTGTATCTAATACAACAATAATATTATAACTGTTAATCCTGTTCAAATCAAAATGGCCCATTAAATTATTAAACAAGCATTTTTACAAATGTAAAAAAAATAATAATAATAAAAATCTGGTATTTGTAAACCAGAAACCCATTGAGGGCTTTAGTTGCTATAATATTCCTGAAATTCTCTCCATCTCTTGTATCCCATTATAAACAGACAGAATAAGTATACAAAAAAAAACTGCTAAGAAAACAACAGAAGGTAGCAACAAACAGTGCTTTGACCCCTAAGTCTAGCTGCAAGCGGCGATATTTGGGGTCCAAGCACCAATGAACCTTTGCAGTATCTGCTCATTTTAGATACAAATTTTTGGAAAACACATTTACTAGCAAAGTAGTTAAGCATATTGTCCTTTAAAGCCACTATGGCATCACTTATTAATAAAGCAAGAATTATTTTAATAAAAAAAAACCTGACAAAATAAATGTCTTAATTTCAGCTTTTTTTCCCATTCACAGTTGTACCAATGTTGGTACGATTTTTTTTTCCTTTTTATTCTTTATAGTAAATCATTGTCGATTCTCTTTACCCCTCTAGTTCCAGGTCCACCAGGCGGCGTGAAGGCGGCAGCAGCATCCAACTCGGTGGTGTATGTTTCCTGGCTCCCGCCACTCAAACTAAATGGCGTGATCAGGAAATACACAGTGTTCTGCTCCAGCTCATACCCCACGGTATGATCTAAGAAGTTGCCACTCCCCTTACATGCACATACATGTATGTGTCCTTATCCAACATCATCTCCAGCTAGTCGTCCCATTATTTTTGCATACAGTGGGGCAAAATATTGAGAGTCCAGTTTCAACAATTTAGTGCACTACATTTCAAATGACTGTTTTATAGCTGCTTTAGTGTAAGCTCGCATCGGGCCACATCACACCATTGATTACTTTCCTATGACAGCATACCCTATCATGCATTCTTCCTTACGTTTCGGTGATGTGACTAACCAGTGTTTGTTTTAGTATGCTGCAAGAATCGCAACCTCTAGCGATATAAGCACACACATTGTCGAGTCATACCTTCATTTAAAAGGGAATGGAATATATAGGATGTATTTCATTAACATACCAGTCAGAAAGCTTTGAGTCTGGAAAGATTTAGTTGAAGTATTAAACCTCACTTACGTTCCTCACTTCGGAAGGTGGTGAGCGAGTTCGATGCTGCTCCGGACGAATTCCTCCACAAGGTGCAGAATCTGAGTCGGAACAGAAAGTACAGCATCTGGGTGATGGCAGTGACCGCAGCCGGCCGCGGGAACAGCAGCGAGGTCATCACGGTCGAGCCGCTTGCTAAAGGTGGTACAGTGAGGAATTTTAGTTGTAAATAGTTTATTAATTGTAAATAGTAAATTGTAAATAGAATTATTAATTGTAAATAGTTTCAATATTGTGGACTTTTTTGTGTAGATTCATGATACATAATCCCAATGCAAAATGCAGCTGTCATTAATGCTGTTTTATAGCTGCATTTGGAAAATCCTGCTTCCTCGAGCCCACTTCCACGTAGTGAGTGAGCCGGTGTGTTTGTGTAATGTAATGCAGCTCCTGCCAGGATCCTCACCTTTAGTGGCACAGTGACAACGCCCTGGATGAGAGATATCGTCCTGCCCTGCAGGGCTGTGGGAGATCCGCCACCTACAGTCAAATGGATGAAGGAAAGGTAAACAGATAATCGTAACAAAACCTTCAACTTCACGGCAATAGAACATAACACAAATCGTTATACTGGATGGTTAGATTTGACAGCTTATACGCATGAGCAAAAGGTTCTGTTTGTTAAAACATGTCCTCTTCTGCTCAGCCAAATGTCCAAGTATATATACTAGGATATGTCATACCTATGTGTCTTGTCAGTGGGAGCCCAGGCCCGGCCATCATCGATGGAAGGCGCAGCATCCACGGAAATGGCAGCTTTGTCATAAAGACTGTGAAAGCTGAGGATTCTGGGTACTACACGTGTGTTGCCAGCAATAACTGGGGCACTGATGAAATAACGCTGAACCTGCAGGTGCAAGGTACGCTGGATAAAATTCAGAGTAGAGAAAAATAGCCCGTCCAGTATTATTGGATTCTCATGAACGCACATGTTCAGTCCCTCCAGATCAGCCTCGTCTCACGGTGACCAAAACGACGACCACGTCCATCACACTGTCCTGGATACCAGGGGACAATGGTGGGAGTTCCATCAGAGGTGTGTGTATGAATAAAACGGTTGTGAATAAGAAATCAACATCTCCTCCTTGTGGCCAAACCTGGTATAACATCTTATTCACATAGATTCATGTTTACTTGAATTTCCCAACCAGGTCAATAATGATTTGTCTCCACATTAAATAATGTATTCGTAATAATAATAAGACTCAAGAGAGAGTAAGACGTTATAACATTTTCATACTAATGAAGTAATTAATCAACATCATGTGAGACGATACAATCCTACTATATTTGTTTTCTTTCATGTCCGTTCATTTGGACTAGTGCTGGCTTTACGTAGCTATTGTTCCTCCTGTCTCCATGTCTTCAGGTTACATTCTGCAGTACTCAGAGGACAACAGCGAACAGTGGGGCAACTTTCCCATCAGCCCGAGTGAGCGCTCGTACCGTCTGGAGACTCTGAAGTGTGGCACCTGGTACAAGTTCACTCTTACAGCCCAGAATGCTGTGGGCCCGGGCCGCATCAGCGAGATCATAGAAGCAAAGACTCATGGGAAAGGTATGTCATACACATAGATATATATATATATATATATATATATACACTAGACTATATCATATATATGCTTTGGATCAAGCTAATATACAGAAACGTTTAAAACTTCAAACTACATTTAGTTGAAATTTTTTTCTCCAGAACCTCAGTTCTCCAAAGAACAAGAGCTGTTTACAAGCATTAATGCTACCTGTGTGCGACTCAACCTGATTGGCTGGAATGACGGCGGCTGTCCAATTTCGTCCTTCACTCTGGAGTATAGACCTCTGGATAGTCCGGTGTGGACCAAAGCCCAGCGTACGTCACTGACGAAGAGCTACACGCTGATGGACCTACAGGAGGCCACATGGTATGAGCTGCAAATGAAGGTGTACAACAGTGCTGGGCTGGCCGAGAAACGGGTCAAGTTCTCCACGCTCAACTACGACGGCAGTAAGTAGTGTTTATAACGAGTAGGGTATTAACGTTACAGCTGGAGGACTTGAATATGAGTAAACTAAAATTTTCTATTAAAAATTATATTCTATTTTTTTTAGATGCATCTGTATATTAGTGGCTGGAATGAAAATTGCTTAGCCAGTCTTTACTGGGTCCTCCTGCTCTGTAGCGAGAATTAATTTCTCAGTGGTGTGTGTGACCGATCCTCTCACCAGGGACCACTGTGCAATTACGAAGCCGGCTTTCCTCTCAGAGGTCCAGCCCTTGGTTGTGCTTCATGTTTAACCCTTGGGGGGGGGAATGTTTGAGTGTTCCTGTGCTCACACGAGAAAGATGAGTTCATCTCTTTTAAGTGCAGCATCGGTCAACTGGGCATTATTGCAGATTTCTGACAAAGGTCAAATGATGACTGCAGTGGCTCTGCAGCTGTTAGCTAAACCTAGGCAATGCTCGGCAGATGAACGGCTAATTTAGCTGTAATTTGAATAGACTATTAATAAACTTAGAGGACCTTCTTTTAATCTCACACATGTTTTCTTGCCTAACCTTCCAGGCACCATTCCACCGCTAGTGAAGACAGCAGTAAAAAACCCAGTGAAGAAGACTAACAATGAAGGTGTGAAGATGATGGTGACCATCTCGTGCATCCTGGTGGGCATGATCCTGCTCTTCGTCCTGCTCATGGTGCTCAGGAGGAGGAGGAGGGAGCAGAGGCTGAAGAGGCTCAGAGGTAAGAAGTAGTAATAAACTGCTTTTCAATGATTACAGTACGTTTTGTAGCGCTGATCTTGTGTGTGGCATTTTAAAAATCAAAGTAGTTTAAATAAGTAGTTGCTTTTCATTTTGTTTGTAGATGCAAAAAGCTTGGCAGAGATGCTCATGAGGTAAGGAAACAAATTCATTCCACAGCCCTGTAGAATTTTCGATTCTGTTTGGTTAGAAGCAGCTGTCGTACAGTAAGCGCTCGGTTTCTCGGGCTCGTTACGCTGACCATTTTCTCCGAATGAACGTAGCCCTTTGAATCGACTATGTGTCACACTTTCCTAGAAGCATGTACACAACTCCAAAAATAACACTGTCACCTCTAATGTACAAGTGTTAGTAGTCCCACTAGCTAAACCATGCTTTGAATGTTGTGAGTAGAACTGTTGTTCATTTTATGCATGCGTGCATGCTCAGTACAAGACGCGTCATCACAAAGTGCATTCAGCCAAAGCCCTCATCGATTCATGTGTGTCAAACATGAGTACAGCTAAAAGGTCTCATATACCAGCGGTCCCCAACCTTTTTTGCGCCACGGACCGGTTTAATATCAGACAACATTTTCAAGGACCGGCCTTTAAGGTGTGGCGGATAAATACAACAAAATTAAATGATAAGACCAGCATAAAAACTGGGTTTTTATTAAATAAAAAAATATATATAATAATAAACGTGAATCCAATGTGAAATCGCAACTTTATTAGCAGTGTCCTAGTAACATCACGCCAACAACATAACATGAGTGACATCCGCTCTGCCCCCTAACGCTTAACGTATCACGTGACCAAGACAAGCGTCTTGACATGCGTCTAGAGTGAGTCACAGACGGATGTAACGGAGAGAATCCGGTCATTTTTTTTCAAAATTAAACATCGTTCAGACTCAGATAATAGATAAAACGGAAATAATGTAAGTTATTTATTCTTTCTGTGCAGCCCGGTACCAAATGACCCACGGACCGGTACCGGTCCGCGGCCCGGTACCGGTCCGCGGCCCGGGGGTTGGGGACCACTGTCATATACCAACAAACATCACTATGAAAGAGCGCACAATTGCAATTTTGCCAATTCAAGTAATTTTCTGCAAAAAAGCACACAAAAAAACCGCAACAAAATCATACGATTTTGGCCGCACCAATCACAAAAAAAACCTCCAGGAAATCCAGTACGGACTGATATGTTCCTGGAACCCAGATTTAGTATCTAAAACGAATTCTTCCAGTGAAAATGCTTCACAGGAATGCTTTCATCACAGGAACTTTTTCAGGAAGCATTTTCACTTTAATTAATCTGGGCCTTAGTTTCAGAAACCTATTTAGCTGCTGTTCCAGAACTTTTCTACAAACTTCACATGATTACAGAGGTGTAACTCGCGGCTCTGCATCTGCTCTGTTTGCTCCCAGCAAAAATACACGGCCTTCAGACACCCTGAACAAGCAGCAGCAGACGTTACGCATGCACATCGACATCCCCAGAGCTCAGCTCCTCATTGAGGAGAGAGACACAATGGAGACCGTGGGTGAGTTTGCTGCTCCTCAGCTCATTAGCGCCTCCACTACTGTAATCTTACTAACACCGAAATCTTTAACGGTTCCGATTTTTCCTGCCCTCGCATTCAGACGACAGATCGACCGTGCTCCTCACTGAGAACGATTTCGGAGAAACTGCCAAGCAGAAAACGACCACAGCGACACACACAGTCCATTACCAGTCACTGACTCAGGCCACGGGGCCGCTGGTGGACGTCTCGGACGTTCGGCCCGGAACGAGCAAAAGCAGCTTGTCGAGTAAGAATTTTTTTATTCCATTTATCTTTATACACTGGGTGAGTGTGGGTTACACTATGACTGAACGGAACTATTTGTACACCATCAGATCCGACATCGCGGCGGGCGGCTAAACCAGGCCCTGCCGCACGAAGCCGCTACGCTAGCCAGTGGACGTTGAACCGTCCTCACCCGCAGGTCTCCACACACACGCTCAGCACGGACTGGAGGCTGGGAACACCGAGAGTGCCTGGCTCTGTGGACAAAGAGAGCGACAGCTACAGCGTCAGTCCGTCTCAAGACACAGGTTCTTCATCTTCATCGTTCTGCAGTTCTGATTGACACTGGTTTAAAAATGAATGACCCATTTTACATTTTTGATAGGAGTGAAACAACACTACAATCAGATTTTTTTCAACAAGTCCATATTGATGTGATTATGAAATACCTAATTTCCCTCAGAAGGCCATACCTTACATACTCAGCTTGCAAACGTCATGTCTAACACTATCTAAAGATACAATACGCGCTAAAAGTTCATTCATTCATTCATCTTCAGCAAGAGCTTTGTATTGGTCAGGGTTGCGGTGAATTCGGAGCACTGGGAACTCTAGACATGAGTAAGGAATACATCCTTGATGGCATCACGCTCCATCGCAGGGAGAGCTAAAAGATGGTGTTAATCAAAACATCCAATATGGAGCCAATTTGAAACTCTGATATGTTTCAAAAAAATTATGTTACTAAGTTACAAATTACTCTTAACTAAATGTACCCTAGTCCTGTGAAAGGATTGTTGTTGTTGTTTTTTTTTAGCCAACAGCTAACCTTTTACTTTGAATGCAATCTCACTAGATAATATGTGCTAACAATGGTGTTAACTCTAGCTTTCTATATAACATGATATCCATAAATGTTTTTGGCGTTCAGTGCTAATACTAGCCACCTATCTAACACTGATGAGTTAACACGTTACAGATTTTTTTAAGTCACATTCATAATTTTAAATGCTAACACTAGCTTACTCTCTAAGATGAGCTAACTGGACAGGATTTTTAAGTCATAGTTATAAATGTTCATAATTATCAATACTTACAATAGCTCACTAAGTCTATAACACTGACACAAAATCTTTTGTTGAATCCTTTGTCCATATTCAAAGCTAACACTAGCTAGTTAGCTACGATGAGCTAACCTGACAGGATTTCTGAAAGAATTTTAAGTTATATTTAATAGGTCAATAATCACCAATACTATCACTAGCTAACATTATAACTGAGAGGATTTTGAAGTAATAAATGTTTTCAATGCTCTGTGATAATAATATAAAGGTATCCCTCACTGACATGGACATCTATTATGAGGTCCAGGATGATTAAATATCTATAAATGTTCAGCTCTAATACTAGTCAGATAATATTAACTAATATTGGCACGTTAGCTCAGGTTACAGATCTTTTTTTTTTTTTTGTTAAATACATATTTATAAATGTTCGATGCTAACAGTGGCTAAAATGATTTAAACTGAGGATATCTGAGAGAATTTTCCATTGGTAATGATAAACTTTCAGGAGCTTCACTTCTAATCCTATCCAGCTAGCTAATATGAGCTAAGCTAGCAGAATGTCGGAGAGGAATTTCAAGTCTAATTGATAAATGGTTATAATCATCAATGCGAACATGAGTTGACCTTTTAGGAGGATTAAGAGTTGACATCTTAGAGGATTTTAAGTGATATCCATTAATGGTTGCAATGGTTCTTTACTAATACTGTTTTAGCCAGCTGTCTCACACAGGCAAGCCTTATTCATAAATGGTCATGCTAACACTAGCTATCTATCTAAAATGATTTAAGTTGACAGGAAATCTGAGATGTTCTAGTCCTAATCATAAATAGCTAACATGAGCACAAATATTAAGTGACTAAATAAATGTTCACAATATTTGCTGGTAACACTAGCCACCTAGCTAAGAAAATATCGCACCCTGAAAGGACGCTGGAGTCATTCACGTGTTCTGTGGTGTGTACAGATCGAGCCCGGAGCAGCATGGTGTCCACAGAGAGCGCCTCGTCCACCTACGAGGAGCTGGCGCGGGCCTACGAGCATGCCAAGATGGAGGAGCAGCTCCGGCATGCCAAGTTCACCATCACAGAGTGCTTCATTTCAGACACATCCTCCGAGCAGATGACGGCAGGAACCAACGACTACACGGACAGCCTGACGTCCAGCACGCCATCTGAGTCAGGCATATGCAGGTTCACGGCCTCGCCTCCCAAACCTCAGGACGCATGCAGGGTCATGAACATGGCTGTGCCCAAAGCCCACAGGCCAGGTGAGTTAAGCAAACATCAGCACCTAAATAAGGAAAACAATGTGATCTCTGTGACTTTGACCGTGGCGTGGTTGTTGGTGTCAGATATGCTGGTTTGAGTATTTCAGAATCTGCTGATGTCGTGGGATTTTCACACATAACAGGCTCTAGAGTTTACACAGCATGGTCCAAAAAAAACCCCAAAAGAAACACATCCAGTGAGCGATAGGTCTACGGGAGGAAACACCTTACTGATGAGAAAGAGTTCAGAGGTGAATGACCAGACCGGTTTGAACTGACTAGAAGGAAACGGCAATGCAAATAATGACTCTTTACAACTGTAATGAGCAGAAAAGCATTTCAGAGAATGCACAACATACCAAACCTTGAGGTGGATGGGCTAGAACAACAGAAGACCATATCGGGCTCCTCTCCTGTCAGCCAAGAACAGGAATCTGAGGCTATTCGGGACAGATTCACCCAATCTGGACAGCTGAAGATTGGAAAAAACATCACTTTGATTGTAAAGAGTGGTTTATCTGATTTATAGTAGACTTCCTGTCAGCAAGAACCAGTTTGTCCATTATCCTCTGACCTCTCTTATCTACAAGGTGTTTCTGTCTAGTGATCTGCGGCCCAGTGGATGTTTCTTGTTTTTCGTCCCATTCTCTGTACAGTCTAGAGACTGTCCCCATTCTGATGACTGATGTGGACATTAACTGAAGCTCTTGACCTGTATCTTCATGATTTTACGCACTGCTGCCATAAGATTGTCAGATAAGATAACGTACAAATCAGTAGGGTTTACTGGTGTTTTTCTATTAAAGTGGTGGGTGTTTGCACATTCATATGAATTTTTAAAAAAATTATTTTACCACGATGGCAGCTCCACAGTTACACAGACTAGCGTCTGCTTTTTGTCGTCCTGCAGGGGGTGAGCTGGTGCACCTGCCGCCATACTTGCGTATGGACTTCCTGCTGAACCGGGCCGCGTCGGGCCTGGAGCCACAAAAGAGCCGGTCACTGAAGCGGCCGAGCCTGGTGCCGGTGCCAGTGGAAGTTCCGGCGGCCCGGGAGGCGCAGCAGTGGCAGCCCGGCTCCGGCGCCTCCACACTGCCGCAGAGAGAAGCCAGCTCGGACTTGGCTCAGGCTGCCAAGCTCAGCACGTCGCAGGAGTCCCTGTTAGACTCTCGGGGACACTTAAAACAGAGCAACAATCCCTACGCCAAGTCCTACACACTGGTATAACCCAGAGGACATGGACTGGACACTCTCTCTCTCTCTCACACACACACACACACACACACAAACACATAGCAAAAAAACTCATCACACAGTTGTACATAGAGGCCTTTCCTCACAGGAGGGCCACTGCCGATTCCTTACTTTCTTTTATGCTTTTTTAAACACATGGATTCACTTTTTCAAAAAAAAAAAGAAAAAAAGAAACACACTCCAGATGGGAGATTGCCAACTTGATTTATTTGGATAATTATTATTATTATAATTATTATTATTATTATTATTATTAGTTAGCATTTAGTGTGCACTATGATGACTGGGAGGCCATTTTTTTCTACCGAACATTATTTGTGTAATTAAATTAATATCAATACATAGAATGAATTCTCGAGAGAGTGCGTGTGCGCGAATGTGTGATCACCACTGTTCCAAATTTGTCACTGTTTTCAGATTTTTAACGTTTAAAAGTTCACATTTTCTTATGGGTGCATGGGGAGCGACCGGTAAAAATGACGACGACGACGATGAAGATAAAGATAAATCTGAAATAGAGAACAGCCGGAAGTTGATCCGGCATTTATGATCTTTTTTTTTTGTTTTTCACTATAAAATGATCAAATGTAAAGATTTAGTATTCTTATTACTATAAATTAATATATAAATGATATATATTAAATGAGAAAAAAAATCACCTTTATTTGTGGGTATTACAGGGAAAAGTTTGAATTTTGATCGATTAATAAAAGTCCTTTAGTCATGTTTTTTGCACATATATGGTTTTAGGAAGGTTTTGAGTCTCGGTTGCTGAATATTTGTGTCCCACTTTCTGATGGTGCAATATGGGTTATAAAGAATAACAGAAATGCTTTCTATTGTACTGTAATGAAACCTATGTTGAGTATGAGTTTAAGGGGCAGACGAGCTGATACTGTTTATTCAGGTGTAAATTACCACCGGGTGTTTACAAGGTAAATATTCACCACATGTCCGGGGGGACGTCCCGCCTCCCGATGCACTAGGCTATGTCTGCTTATTAAGACCCCTCTTTTCACCACCCCTGTACAGTGCACAAGGTTGTGTCTGCAGGGCACGCACTATCTTGTATTCGCTAGATTTATTTTTGCTGCATTGCAGTGATGCTCCTCTACAGGGAAAAGAAATACTGAGACAATCTGAAGAGATTCCCCTTAAAGAACGAGAATGTGAGTCTATGGAAATCTATGAAGAGGTGTGGCTCTGTGCGACATGGTGTGGCTCTGCATCAGACTCGCATCTCTGTCTCGCAGAGCACCAGGGATGACTGAGATGCCGGTATATTTGCTTAGATTAATCTATCCCCCCCACCCCTACCCCCCCACACACACTTCTTGGTTTGGCTCATTATACAGATGGTTTTGTTTAATTGTTTTGTTTTGGACAGGGTGTTCACAGCTGTGTCACTCCAATAAAGATTTCCCATGCACTTCCAATCGATTAATAAAAGGCTGTTCCCCAATGAGATCTCTCTGTCTGTTATGGATAATGAGTTTTGCAAATGATGAAAGAAAGAAGGAAAAAAAACACTTTTAAAAAATTTGTTCAAAGTGGGGGAAAAAAGAGCACATTTGTAGTTTGTTCTGATAAACTACTTTACTGTTTACCCTCATGCTGCTGTTTGACTGCTGGACGTCTGGATACGAGAGTCAGATTTCCTCCCTACAAAAGTCTGCATAAGCAACTAAGTAAAGTGACTGAATAGCAACACCAGTTACCTTTTAATGTTTACATAGATATTGGTACGATTTTGATATTCTAATACGTTAAAATGTGCAATTTAGCATTTAAAAAAAAATCACAATAAATGTTTTTATCATACAGAAGACAGGAAAACAAGCATTTCCAGGGGAGTAGTGGCATAACAAATTTTTGCAGCTTTGCAGTGGGGAACTGCTTGGTGGCAGCGGCAATCGCAAAAACTCGACTCAATCTTTCCGAACTAACACCACATTTCTTGTGTAAACACTCTTGTGAATGATTTTGCGTAACCAGCTTGAGTAATGAGGCCCATTGACTAACTGTAAATAAGTACTTTACAAGTAAAGAAGAACTACTGTATATATGTCATAGATGGCTGCTCTGACCTACATGAAACTCTGAAGAACTGGATGTGTTCTGAGGAAGATCTTTACAAAACAAAGTGAGCCTGTAAGATTTTATGCCTCACTTACTCTAAACTCATCGCTTCCCATCATATATGACCTATGTTTGCCATGGATTTTGCTAGTAGCACTAGACTAGTGTGATACAACGACACAAACTACACAGTTAGCTGGGGAAAAAAATGCAAATTTTACTTCCTTCAAAATGCATTCATAATGGTGGTCCGCTGAAGTAGATACAACCAAACACTGTTCAATCAACACTTAAATAGAACTTTTACATCAGCATGAAGGTCTTAACCAGTAACACACTATGCCAAAGTTGTAAGAAATACCAGAAACGTTGAAGAAGCTGATTGAAATCCATCAGTCTGGGAAGGGTTACAAAGCTATTTCAAATGCTCTGGGACTCCAAAGAACCAAAGCAAGTGCCATTATCTCCAAATGGAAAAACCAAGGACTGAAGTAATTCAAAAAAGGGGAAAATAAAAAAACAAAAAAAAAAAAAAAAAAAAAAAAAAAAAAAAAAAAAAAAAAAAAAAAAAAAAAAAAAAAAAACAGGAACTTCCCAAAAAAACCAACCTTTCAAAAAATTCAAAAAAAAAAAAAAAAAAAAAAAAAAAAAAAAAAAAAAAAAAAAAAAAAAAAAAAAAAAAAATAAAAAAAAAAAAAAAAAAAAAAAAAAAAAAAAAAAAAAAATCTCTTGCAAATCAATAAATCGCACTGTTCATGAAGTGTTTGGTTGCGGTTATTGCTGCTAAAGGTGGCACAACCAGATTTTAAGTTTAAGGGGGCAGTTAGTTTTTCCACATGGGTGATAAATGATGGATAACTTTTATTTTATTTTCAATAAAATAAATAAATAAATAAAAACTATAGATCAACCAATAATCTGTTTTACTGATATTTTTCCTGATATTTAAGCATTTTTCCATAATCGGATATCGGTTTTGTAATATCGGATCCCCCGATAAATGGGATAAATGTTCTGAGAATTTCACATAGGACTGCTATTGCAGCACTGTATCTGAGGAGAAACGAGTTAACAACAGTGTGCACAGTTAAAGTATACTTGCTTTGCTTTAATTAATCAACTTTATGTAACATAACAGCCATTAACACACAAATGTGATGTGTTACGTAATTACTTGATATGTAGTTTAAGCAGCTTGACTCTAAGAAATAGAGACTCATGGAATCATGTAATCTGTTTACCTCATCAAAGCTTTTTTTTTTTTTTTAAAGACACTTTAGTAACTGTGCATTTGATTTTAGATTTTTTGCACACTCTCAGACCTTTCTATTTATTGGTGTATAAATAAGAGACTTTTGTTTTGTATGCAAGGAGGAAGGGAAATTGACAAAATTGTTATAAATAAAATGGTTTGTTCAGTTCAGTGGTGTTGTTGTCATTGTGTCAAAAACAGAAGGAAAACAATAAATAAATATCAGTTCTGCATATCAGTTATCAGGCACATAAACATGCAAATAATTGGTATCGGTACCGGTTATAAAAAAAAATCAAAGTCGGTCGATCTCTAATACAAACCGTATTGTCTGTTTATTCAGGTTGCCTTTGTTTTATGTTGCATTTTGTTTGAAGTTACTATTTAGTATCAGGGATACACAAAAAAGAAGAAATCAGGATGGGGCAAATACTTTTTCACAGTACTATATGCTATGTTTCGCAGTGGGGTTAAAAAAAAATCAGATCACCGCCCCCCACTCTTATTCGTGTTTGCCACATTGCTTTACCTCATTTGCATAAAAAGAAAGAACTATTTTTTCAAACGTCTCTCTGGAAGTCTGGATCTGCCAGCAGATATCGTACCAGTATCATGCCGTGAATTCTTTTATTCATTTATTCTCTCCTAAATTGAGTCTTCCAGTTACAAAAGTGCTGAATCTGCAGAATCTGTCAAACTGGAGCGTGTGTGATGGGATCAGCTGAGGCAGATGCAAACAAATCAAGAGCGGGAGAATGTAAAGGTCACCAGCGTTAGTGAAAAGTGCAGCTAGTATCCTTGAAGCTGTAGCTTTCTTTCTTTCTTTTTTTTCTCCCACACGTGTGCTGAATGTCAGACACCACACAGCGAGTCCACTGAGAGCAAAGATCAGCCCTCGCCTAAATCGGCCTCTTGATTCAGCAGCTTTCAGCAGCCGAGTCCTCCAGCTGCCGCCTTTCGCCATCAAACTTGCTTTTGTGCTCCTAAATCACGCACGTCAGCATAATGAGGAAATGTATAACTCTGTGTGACAACTGCATCTCCATCGTCCTCCTCGAAAGAGCACAGCAAATTAAGAAGGTTGGCGGAGATTTACACACTGTCATTCCTCTCCGCTATTAACCGCCGCTGTAAATAATGGCTGATGTGCCACATCGGGGACTTCGGATGTTCCGAGAAGTGCCAAACTGTCAGGACTGAGACAGTGATTGCACCAGGGTAATTTTATGTCTGCTTTATTTCTTTTAATCATGGCGTGTTTAAACAAACAACAACAAAAAATAATGTTGCAATTGAGTGAGTCGCTTGAGTGTTTCTATATAACAATGTTTCTGAATAGAAGATTTTAATATTATATGGGGTCAGTGCGTGTTCAGTGGTTGGGATGTTGGACTACAGCTACTACTGCTAGTTGACTACTGGTCATGAGTACAAATCCCAGCACTGCCAAGCTGCCACTGCTGGGCCCTTGAGCAAGGCCCTTAACTCGTAAATGTAATGTAAATATATTATTTATCAAACCAGCTAACAGGAAAGTGTTACAGTGGCCTACATTTCTGAATGTCCAGCTACAAAAATATCCCTTGCTTACAAATATCTGCATAAGCAATTAAAGTGACTGAACAGGTACGCCAGTTACCATTTTTGCAATTTACCAATTTTAAAAATCACAACAAATGATTTAATCATTCAGAAGACGGGAAAACAAGCATTTCCAGGGCAATAGGGGCATAACAATATTACCAGCTGAGCAGTCAGGAACTGCTCGGTGGCAGAGATCACAAAATCTCAGCTGGATGATGGATTTTAAGGCGATTCTACAGTAATAAGAAATAAAACAGCAAAGAAAACAACAACATAGCAGTACATTTTCAATATAATCCTTTAACTAGAGTATTGGTTATCTAATAAACATTTTAACTGATGTTAACTATATATATATATATATATATATACACACACACACACACACACACACACACACTTGTCTACTGTTAGCTAAGCCGAACTCACATTATTAGATTTTATTTTGTAGTAATAAATTCAAATCAAAATGTGAGATGGGGAAAGGGGCGGGGCTTCCAGGGAGAGGGTCAGTTCATATTGGCGAGTTCCAAACACCTAAATGCAGGTTGGCGGTTCTGGTAATATGATATCATGTAATACAAACCATGTAAATGTCACCGGATATTATGACAGTGTACTGTCATATAGACATGATTAAATTTCACATAAATAACAAACGTTTTCTGATGCTATTTTAAAAACGACCTTAAATAGTATGGAACAACTGTTGTGCCGGTCAAGTGAGACATTATTATTATATTCAATCACACCTTGTTAATAGATTTCAAAATGAATTAAAATTTTTGTTTTCCCTCCACACTTTCATTATGTCGAGCTGAGAACTGAAAACAACACCAAAGAAACTGTATTTTTTTCCCTACTGTGAGTTTCCCCAATGCTAACAAAGAGCCCTGATTAAATGAATTAATCTGTTGACTAAAGAATTTCTAAAATTCTAACTGTACAAATTTTTTGCAAATCACACTACACATTCCCATGCTTAATTTCCATAACCCTAAGCCTAACCCTATTTGATGTGGGCAATTGTGGGCATACCTAAAAGGCGTGGTTTCTAATCCTATAGGATGCACACGTATACACTTGTTTTGCACTGGAGTTACAAGGCTAATGTAACAGGGTTAAAGGACACTACTTTAGTGTGGATTCTAACACTTTATAACACACTGAAATTTATATAAAAATGAACAAACGCACAAACAGTCGGTCCGTTTTGAAGCCGAATCACTCTCCTCCTCAGCACCTGCGTATCAGGCTCAGGTAGATGGTGTGGCCTGAAGTTTGAAGTCTCAATATATTCGAAATTATCTGGTTAATAATGATAATATAGTTAATGATATATTTATGTATGAGAGACACTTGTTTTGAAAAACGGTTCATTTCACTGGTCTTCACGTGTCCACTAGCGTCCCCTAGTGGTCAACATCAGTATATTGGCCTGTATCCAGTACAGTCAATGTCATATAATGCAGTTCTTACTATTTTTAATAAACTGAATTGGATTTTTTACTGTATGCTATAAATATACCACATGGCTAATGAATTCTCAATTCCGATTGATCAGAACGCGGTGATTAAATAAGGACTAAAACACTTGGTAACATGCTCTTATGGGAAAATAATCATCAGCAGGATGGAGTGATGAAGCAGAGCTACAATTACCATTTTTCTTATAATAGCACATTTTATTTCTCTTATACCACAGCACTTTGGCAACAATTACAGAATCCATTACACGTTTTATCCGTTTGTACATCCACAAGACAAACCAGTTTCTGTTCTGACTTAAGTTACCGCAGTTACAGTCCCTCACTAGCCTCTGTTTCTTTTCTATCTCTTGAAGTAAATAAGATATAACATGTAATTTGTCATGTTACCAAGAAACCAGAAAGTATAAGAAGACTTTCCATGTGATGAAAACTTTACTGACTGTTACAAAGTGCTGAGACTGGAGACTCCTTCCGCGAATGTTAACTAAATCTCTCCTTACCGAAAACTTCCTATCAATGAGTATACATTTCTCTTTGTTAAAAAGAACATGTTTTTACCTATTTCTGACTTACTCAAATTATGTAGATCATCCCCCATGTATGTGTCTGTGAATAATAATGAGTCTTTATTGATCACATATACAATTAAATTATTTTCTTCAAATACCCCAGCATTTTGGGGTCAGAGTGCAGGGTCAACCATGATACAGCACCCCTGGAGCAGAGAGGGTTAAAGGCCTTTCTCAGCGGCAGCTTTGCAGTGCTGGGGCTTGAAACCCTGACCTTCCGATCAGTAACCCAGAGCCTTAACTGCCAAACCACCACTGCCCCGTGAGCTGGTAGTGGTCTTCTGAGCCAACAGAAATGAAAAAACAAGCATTTAATGTGAGCTTCTCCAGAGTATGAAGAGAGCAGAACTCCTCTGTTTTACTGTCATGAATCATTAATATTGATCCTAACCTGCTCTGGGCTTTTTTTTCCTTCTGTGTGGGTGTTATGCTTTGTTGTTGTTATTTTTTTTCTCTATCTATCTATCCATCTATCTATCCATCCATCCATCTATCCATCCATCCAGCTTGGTGTAATGGCCAGTCCTGGAGCTGGCTTGCCTGCTAGGTCAACTTTGGCCACCAGAGGGTTATATGAGCAGACTGCCAGCTAATGACTCTTAATCAGGCTCACCTGTTCCTGGCTCTATATAAACGAAGCTTGACACTCATTTGATGCTTAGTCTTGAGTTCACGTTGTGATGGCAATGGTTTAAAAAAATAAATAATAAATAAATAAATAAAAAAATAAAAAAATAAAATTAGAGCGATAAAGTAGTCTTTCCTCTGTGTCATGCCTTGTCAGCCTATCCACTCAAGGTTTTGAGTTCCTTCTCTTGAGAAAAACAAACAGATGAAAAACCTTTTATTATTGTGTTCTCTCTATCCCTTCAGCCTATTTGAGGAGAGGTGTCTGTTCTCTGTTTTCAGTTTTCCCTAGTTGATTGTTCTCAGTTTCACCAATTGCTCTGTCCAATCCAACATTTGCACTTTGGTGTTACAGTAGGTAGTGTGTTAAGTTCCCAGTGTTGAACAGTTCTGGCAGGCAGAAACAGGAAGCTAAAACTTATATCTTTACTTGGTAATTTAAAAAATATAACCGATTCAGTTAGATTTTCCATTAATGTTACCTCTTGAATTCTAATCCCTGAAGCCAGCTCTGCACTTAGACCCATTCTCCAATCTCTAAGGCCTCCCATGTTCCACTTAGACCCACATAAGAAGAGAGATTCTCTGGGAACGTCAGCTCCTACATGATGACAATCTTTAGCAACCTGTAATCTAATATATCTATCGTGTTATTCACATGAAATACAATTTTTTTGTTTCTCACATAATAACTAAGCTCAGTACTGAAACAAGTGTTATTTCAACCTGTCAACTAAAATATTAACCACTTCCTTCTTTTATTAAGCCATGATTTATTAAAGGTTTGCATGTGGTCATAGTCCAAAAGAGCAAGATGCTTCTTTTTTTTTGTAGGTATTTTGAAGTGGCTTTCCATGTACTATACCTTATGTGATTTTATTTCTCTGATCAGTTTCTTTGGCAATTTCTACAAATAGCATGAATACTTGTTAAACTTCCTATGAACATTCACCCCCCTCGACACGCACATACAAGCTTTCTACAAGTGGTTTATAGTAAAATTGTATGAAGATTTTCTACAGAGTATGCAGTTTCTGAAAACTTTCTCTGAATAGCTTCTATAAAATGTAAAGTTTGCACAAAAACCTTTTACATATAGGTGTTCTTTTTTTCTGCACAGTTTCCATTACTCCTTTCTACTCTATAGAAATTTAGTTTGTACTATTTGTGGAAATTAATATTTTAATAGTTGCTACTATTATGAAAGTACAAACCAAAAAAAAGTCTACAAATACTTTCGATAAAAGGTTTCTATTAATAGTTTCTACGAAACTAAGTACTCTGCTATGAATTGTGACTACAAACTACTGAAACTTTCCATGCCGAATGTTGAAAGTGGAGCATAAAGAATAAACCGAATGTCTGAAAGTTGATTCATGAATATTACGAGAAAAATAAATACAAAATCTTTTTCAAGTGGACTATGAGTGCGCCCCAAGTGGACCAGTGGTGTCATTACACTCCCAAACTGAATGTGTGTTTGTTTATTCGCCTCACACCACCAGGGTCCAGAGTTCGAGTCCCGCCGTGGCCCTGTGTGTGCGGAGTTTGCCCGTTTTCCCCGTGCTGCGGGGGTTTCCTTCGTGTATTCCAGTTTCCTCGCCCAACGACATGTCCGTAGTGAGAAAATGGGTGTGTGTATGTGATTGTGCCCTGCGATGGACTGGCACCCTGTCCAGGGTGTACCCTGCCTTGTTCCCGATGCTTCCTGGGATGGGCTCCATGTTCCCTGTGAAGATGTATGGATGGTTCCTCACGTAATTTTCAACACCTCTGAACCTAAAAATAAAAACCTGCACCTTTTTAGCACCACAAGTAGTTCATGCTTAATATTTTTCCAACCTCCCAATCACCTAAAATAAATGACTTTGCCATTGTAAAGATGACTTGCTGACCCTTGAATAAAAATAATAATTCCACCTCAGATCTTTTGAGAGCCTCCACCAAATACAGATGCTAGATAGATGCTAGATTCAGATACAATCTAGCATTATAAAATGTCAGCATTACATGGTATATTGTTATTGATAACCTTTTGTGTAAGATAGCATCAGGCCAGGACTTTTGGGATTCCACAGTACTTTACATGTGATGTGACAGAAGTTCTATTATGATGATCGCTTTACGGTAGATGGTTATCATCAAATTTCGCATTACGCCAGGAAACCGTCTCTGCCTTGATAGCTTTGTGACTTTATTGGCTTTAAAAACGATTAGGTAAAACCTGCTGGATCGATACAAGGTCTGAAGTTCGCTGCAAGCTCAGAAGAAACAAATCTACTAAAGGATCTGGATTATTCCACTAAAGGTGATGGAGGGGGGAGAAAGGGAGAAAAGACAGCAGAAATGCACAACATGGCAGCCGTCCTTTCTGTTCTTAAATATTTATTCACACAGTTTTATTCACTTGTTTATATCATTTCAAAGTGTTGGGTGGACGGTATAGTGTAGCACATGGCACAAACACTTTTTTTTGTGGGGAAATGATGGTTATAAGGTTAACAAAGTTTAAAACACAAAACACAGTGAAGAAGCCAGACGACACAAAATAATATGAACACAGTACCCAGTGCACATGAAAGTGATGCAATAGTAATATGCGATTGATTCGATTGCTCATAAACTGGAGTTGCTTTTTTGTCCCCAAATAACTCTATAGTCGTAAGAAAGCCAGATTTACAGTGATTCCAAACATCTATAGTATCTTTTTTTTCTTTTTCTTTGTCATTTCACATTATGATCACAAATGAACATGTACAGGGTTAAATATTCTTTAAAAAATGTTAGCACTGAGCGGTAAATGAAAGAGAAGAAAATCAGTGGTAGGAAAAAATGCAATAAAGTGCAGAGATATACCACAAGCATGAGCAGACAGGGGACTCGAGTCTGAAACAGTCAGGCTTATTGTTCCAGATGGATGCCACTGACAGACGAAACGATACGATTATTCACTTCAAGTCCCTTTTCCCTTCACCACCACCATAATCCCCACCCTCGAGTCCATGACGGTGCGATTTATTAAACATGCAAACAGCTTCGGGCCGCGTTCGGCCGGCTCAGCTTATGGCTTCGTATCCTGTTTCTTCTTCTGGTACTTTCTGAAGTGCGACTGGATGGCGACAGCGGCCTTCTCTGTCTCGGGGGCATCCAGGTCAATGTCGAAGTCGTCAGGAGGGACGTCCTTCTTGGATGCATCTGTGGACAGTTTTGTTTTTATCGTCATGCATGGTTGTGTTGTCATTTTGTCTATCAAACAAACAACAAGCAATTTGTCAATAATCAACTTTATGATGGTAAAAGTAACTGCTTCACCCTGTCTTTGATCATTTATACCATTTATATCCATCCTGTTACAGCACACCATATTGTGTTGTATTCCTTACATAACATTTTGGAGTGCATCTAACACAGTTTTACACACCGTGGTAAGTATTGGAGCAGTTGAAATGATTGTATTGTAAATATTTTGGTGTTTAATGCATTTAGGAGTTAGCGATAATCGCTCAAGTACACTAGATTCTGAGCGGAACGTTTTATAAGATTTTAAACTCCCATCCAATAACCCAAGTCATCCGAGCGCTTCAGGTAGAATTACGTCTGAGCCCCGCTGCCGGGCTCTTATCAGCAAACACAGCGTGAATGCAAGAGCTGCTCGAGCTCCACAACACGCCTCACGGGATTCGTCTGATCTGATCGGCCTGGCACCTTCCACCGTGTACAGCGCCAAAATAAGATGCTCCTGGATCTCCCCATCGATTTAAGCACATTTAAGCGAGGAGGCCAGTAAAAGAGATTCATGAGGACCGGGTGTCCTGCTTGAGAATCTATCACCGAGGCTCCTAAATGAATGAGCTGCTGAGTTGAAGTATTAAGGTTCATACCGTCAGCCCCTGAGGGTTTGCTGAGTCCAGTCGGTGCTCCGGATCCTGGTCTCTGTAATCGAAAAGAGATACGAATGAACTCTTGAATGTGTACATTTTAAATACCAGAAAGCTGTGGACCAACTCCAGCTGAGTGACTTGGAAAGGTTTTGACTGGACTTGAACTGCATCATCACTGACATGAATGAACTCGCTAGACTGCTCGCTTTCGAGCAGTCTGTATTGATGCTTTTGGTTAAACTTCAACAAATTGTTAAATATTAAACCCTTTTAGCATGAAAAAATGGTGTAGATGTGAAATGAGAAATTTTTATTGGGAAATAGCATCTAGATGTAACTTTTAAAAAAGGCTGATCTGGATCCCTCTAATGCCGCACATGCAGCACAACACAAACTAATTTTGGCTTACATTAGCTTGTGCTGCCTTCATGGTGCCTTTCGCGAGTAATTTGCGAGTTGTAATAACGTCATGTCCCACCTTGGCATGCTCAACTTGTGAAGTGAGGAGAAAAAAAAACAACCTACATTCACACTAGCAATTTCAGTGATGAACAACAAAGCAGCACACCAATACACAACATTTTGAAATGAGGGTTGTTGTTTGTTTCTTTTTATGTGTGTGTGTTTGTTTTTTCTTTCAATTCAGTGCAAATAAGGTATGATTCAACATCGCTACAAATCCAAACAATCGGCTTGAACGATTCTTCTGACCGATCCTCTGGCGCATGGGGTCTGACAGTTCATCAGTTCCCCCCTCAGAACTTTCAGTTCCTACCTGCAATTAGTTCCCATTTACTGTTTGGTGCACATATATGATAGAAAAGCTTCTAACCATGGTTTCATCTCATCCTGTACTATGGCCTCTCATTAAATGTATATAGAGCTTACGAAGAAAGATAAAGCTTGTAAAGAAGTACTAGAGATCGTGGATGTAGCTGGTACAATTAGTTTGCTTTGCGAATTAACTTAAACTCATCAATCCATACCTGATTTCAAAACAAGAGTTTTAATTTTTGTGGAAAACTACAGGAATTGCATGGAATTCGTTAGTTACAATATTTTAAAGTCTTGGATAGATCACTTAATCATTAAAGAATCCTACACTACAAATGGGAACAGATCAACATATTTTTCTGACTAACACCTTATATTGCCTCAATGCCCTTATTATTAAAAACTGATGTGGTTTTGATGAAAAAAATCAAACATGATCAAACTGTGTTGCTCATAATAGATAACAGAGCTTCTGTTAGCAGCTAGTTTAGACCCCAAAATGGTAAGATTTTTTTTTTTGGTAGCTTCTTGAACCCTACTTTATTTATGCAACAGCGTGTTTCACCCACTAAGCTATGAAAACATCATGGGCAGCTCTGTCACAGAGGTTCAGCTCGCCCGTGCCCTGAATAATTAATCTGACACTTTCAATGAATTTTAAACACTTCGCTGCAGCTTTGATGCTCTGCAGCTGGAGAGGCGAGAAGGTAAAGAAGGAGCGTGCTCCCTCTCTTTCTATTCTCATTCTGATTAAATACAGGAAACATCCTGGCAATTAATATACCACTTTAAAAACAAAACAAAAAATATCACTTATATGTAGGGCTCCAACATGCTACGAGCGATCAAAATGGTTTAGTTAGCCTCAAACTCAAACTGAAAATAAGTCAGCACAGATGTTTTTGAAGATGACTGAAGAAATAAATTTAGATTGAAGATTGAATTGACGAAGGATAACACAATCCTTTACCTTGCATTTTTTTCCTTCATTTTTTCAATTAATTACAGTTAACTAGCTAACATGATGACCTCTCATAGCTAATTTTACGCAGCTAGCTTGCTAGATTGTCAGCTAACCTGAGCTCGAACCCCGATCTAACAGGATAGCAAGCTCTATGGTTTAGCTGCAAAAAATAAAATGGCTACCGCTAGTTCTGGATCGAACATGGAGGACAAAGTGCTGGTGAAAAATTTATTATGATTTTTTTTTTTTTAGTGAGCGAAGATAATAGTATTAACGACATGAATTGAAAAAAATGTCCTTGCCTGTATTTCAGTGTTACAATGTGACTAAAAATAGTCCTTTTTTTTACGGAGAAAAAGGACTCATCCAGACAGCAAGCTAGAATCTTTAGCTAGCTGAAACTAGCTGGAACGGTGTGAATGTCGTGTAGGCTGCTTTGATTGTCGATCTTGCCACAAAAATGCAGCACTTTTCTTATTCAAAATTTGTAAATATTTAATAGAATATACTGTATACACTACCATTGATTGTATGACTATATTTATAACATTCGACATCGGCAATATTTGTTTAAACGGCACATGTCGCTGTCTCTCTACTGTCAGCTGATGCAGTGAAGCTGGGTAATCCAAGTTCAAAGGGAACTGCCTTACCTCCGTTTTACAGCCATGCAATGAACTTTGTACACACACACACACACACACACACACACAGATTCCTGCCTCAAGCCTGAATGCAGGTAGTGGAAACACGAGTTCCACTGTAATGCAGAGATCTGACTTGGCATCCATTTTGTGTTGATGTGTTTAATTAAGCCTTTAATCAGCTTAATTTTCTCACCGTTTTCACACAGTATTTAACACGAGCACTGCTGATTAACATATGCTAGCTGTGTCCTTAAGCATGTAGCCTAGTAGGCTAACTTTCACACCTTCTTCAAAACCAAACCCTTTTCAGTGATGTAGTTGCCAAGTAAAGCAGCATAAACTTGGGGATGAACTCGAAGCTAGTGGATTCCAGAATCAACTGGGCTGTTGGATATTAGACATAGTATAAATAGTAGTAATGTAGACATAAACCTCTTCTTTTTGACACAAATACACTTACACACACTTAGAACCAAGTCCCTGGAGTGTGTTTAGTACACAAATTAAACCCTGTCTGGGTCTAAGAGATTGTTAATCATAAGTTCAGCTATGTTTAATCCAAAATAATTCTGTTTGTGCATGAAGTCAGCAGTATGAGACCTGAGATCACAGATCCTGATCTAATCACAGCATCTCTATCTCTACTACAGGGGGTAGAAGAGAAACACACCCCGCTACAGAAGCAAGGTTGCATCAGCACCTCTCAAATCCTCACTGCTCTCCTCTCTGTGATTGCGCACTGTACGCATAATGAACCTTGTCGTAAAGTGCTCGAGCGGATTAGAGGGAAATGCACTCATAGGGGAAATCTCAGAGGCATTTATTACTTCTCTTGAGCCTCGAACAGCCATTCCTTCAATCCTATCTTTGTCTTCCAGATTTAAAAAACATAATTTGCATTAGAATGTGGGAGAGAATAAAGCTGCGAACGGTCACGGCCACTTTGGTGCTCACGTTCCCCAGAGCTACCGTTTCAGAGCTCGATGCGAATCAGTGAGTTATTGCGCCGCATTAGGAAACCATTATCATCCGAGGGAAAGCGAGTCACTGCACTGTTATGAATTTTGTAATATGGCGCTGGGGATCAGGGAGGACTTTCCCCGTGTGCATTAAGGCCGTTTGGGATTTTTCTTCATGGCAGGAGAAATCCTTATTCCTGAAGCAGAAAGCATTCCAAACACAAGTGCAGGAGGGATGCGGATACGGACAAACGCACCATCTGTGCTCTAGAGGGAATACAAGAGAAAAGAAAACCTGAGTATAATCATGAATATTAATTAGCACAACTGTAATATGGGAAAGAGTTGCATTCAGGATATGATGCTGTATTTTAATGCAAACTTTTTCTTTTTTTTGTACCCAGGGACCTCCTTTTAAATTCGTATAATTTTTTTAGAGTAAACTAAACTCCACAAAAAATTCATGACCTTCCCACACACCGGATATATTTTTAAAGATGATTCAGTGTCGAACAGCCAGTGTTGAACTCCAAAAATTTTGCCGTACGTCTTTTCTAGGACACCGTGACACCAGGGGGCGCAAAATGTTGATGAAGTTTTGCACTACTACTTTATTTCACAAAAGACATCTTTTGCACATTATAACGCCTTTATCGGTTAAGGCTTTGGGTAAATACAGTTAAAACCTGAATGGGGGAGCCAAGTCGATCATATCTGGATTCTCAAATCCAATTGGTCGGAAGGTGTTGTATAATCTTGCTTAACTGATGCTCGATGTAAACCGATTAAAACATGACTTTATTTAACAAAGAAAATCATATAATATTATATGGTGCTATAGTGAAGATTTACTTAAGTAGACATTTATGTAACAGTTATTGAAGGTGTCTCCGGTGTCTGCGATATACAACTGCTAATACGTTTTTCACTGTAGAAAATTCTTAAGAACAGAAGAGTTTACGTTTTCCGGTTTCTTGATAACATGACGAGTGGCGTCTTTCTTTCTTTCCTTCATTCTTTCTTTCTTTTTTGTCTTGTTGGCTTCAAGAGAATGAAAAGAGAGGCTGGTGAGGACACGACTGCTGAGAACGTAACTTGGTGCCTAGACAACCAGTTTCAATGACATTAAATGTAACTATAAATGGATAAAAATTGTTGTTCTTTTAATAAAAAGAACCGCATACCTCATCATGATTTATTCCTTACATATTTTTGTGCAGGTTTAGCCAATTAACATATGCTACCAAATCTCACGTTCATGGTCCCTATCTGTTGGAGCAGCACAAACACACCCACACCTACGTGCCTATGGTGTGCTTTGCTGCAGTTCTACAGCAATCCCCCTACACACACACACACTGCTTTGTTACGATGAGGGAAAGCTCCCAGCTCTCTGCAGAGGAGGGGGATCTCTTCACTGCAGAAGTCATTCACCTCCATGTAATCTTGCTTATCTAAGCAACCACTGAGGAGAGACGGTGACTACTGCAAACACACACACACACACTGGCTTTCTGACACTAGGTAATCGACAGCACTGTCACCATAATGATCCTCAACATAAATGTGATTATACAGCACTTGATGCAACAGAGCCAGCAGCTGCGCCATTAATATAATAGGAATGGCTAAAAAGCTGACTGCAGCAGCACATTAAGAAGAACCGTGTGTGTGTGTGTGTGTGTTTATGTGAGTGTGTGGCATGCATCCCACCGGATGGATAAGGCACGAATCAGAATGAGCCGATTGCCCACGCCGTGGCATGATCTGAGCCAAGAACGTGTGCAGGAAACATCCAGTGGAAACACAGGAGATGGATCAGAGCTGTGCACCATGAGATATCGTGTGCGCTGTTGAGAAAATATGAGTATCGCACGCAAGAGAAAGCAAGAAATGAGATGTGGGCGGGAGGCCGGAACAGAAAGACAGACAATCCTTTGAGGATAATCACGTTAGACAAATAAGTGAACAGATCATGGCACACATCAGGTTCTCAGTTCATTAACATCCATCTTTTGAATGGAAAAATACAGACATACACAAATCTTTCCCTTCTCTTTCCCCTTTTGGACCCACACACAATAATCAAACCCCCCCTACCCCCACACCAATTTAAAAAAAAAAAAAAAAAGAAAAAAGAAGAAATTTGAAAACAATTGAAAACAGTGTGGGCGGGACAATGAATGGAGACCAATGATTGGCCGTTGGGAACAATGCTAATCTGTTACTGGTCATTGGAACAACATTGGTCAGCGATTAGTCATGGGGAACAACGGTGGTCAGCGATTGGTCGTGGGGAACAACATTGGTCAGCGATTGGTCATGGGGAACAATGGTGGTCAGCGATTGGTCGTGTGGAACAACGGTGGTCAGCGATTGGTCGTGAGATACAACGGTGGACAGCGATTGGTCGTGAGAAACAACGGTGGACAGTGATTGGTCATGAGAAACGAAGGTGGTCAGTGATTGGTCGTGGGGAACAACGGTGGTCAGCAATTGGTAGTGGAGAACAACGGTGGTCAGAGATTGGTCGTGAAAAACAACAGTGGTCAGCGATTGGTTGTGAGAATCAATGGTGGTCATCGATTGGTCCTGGGGAACAACGGTGGTCAGCAATTGGTCCTGGGGAACATCAGCTCAAACAAATGCA
This sequence comes from Ameiurus melas, assembly GCA_012411365.1. Taxonomy (NCBI): domain Eukaryota; kingdom Metazoa; phylum Chordata; class Actinopteri; order Siluriformes; family Ictaluridae; genus Ameiurus; species Ameiurus melas. The sequence continues at coordinate 18,610,889 of CM022763.1, read as the reverse complement.
ATTCGGTCAAGCTTTACCCTCTGTCCGTTCTCTCAACTTGTAACCAGTAGCAGTGACATGAGCCACCTCAACAGCTATGTAGAAAAAGGTTCCTGTAAAAATGAGTCATAAATTTGCTAGATCTGTGAGCGCGGAAAGACCAGCAGGTCATGTTAACAAGGAGTGCAGAGTTAAAGCATTCATCAGCACAAAGCAGCAGTGGATGGAGGAGAAAAGCCCCATCATCAGATTCGCATCAAGCTCCAGCAATCACCGAGCACTTTATTGCTAATTCAGAAATGGAGCTGGCGCAAAAGCAGAACGAGCTGCCAAAACAACCCGTTATACATTTTTTATATGACCCGACACTTTCACTGCTTCGCAAGAAGCCTCGGTTTTATCTCCAAAGCCGAATGAACGAAATGTTCGTTCTGTTCCTAATGGCTCGAATCGGGTAATGTTGATAATATTCAATAAAAGCTACAAGCAAAATTAGTATTCCACAAATGGTCCACATTAACAATAATTCCCTGAGGTTTCCTCTGAGCAAGAGCGCGTTGCATACATGGTGTGCATGTCGGCTAAATGGATGAAAACCACAGAATAGATACAGAGCCACTGCTCCAGTGGCACATACTCAATAGTAAGTGACTAGCATGGAATTTCGATAATCCATCTCCAACAATATGTAAGTTATCTTTCCCCTACACCAATCAAGCTTATTTGTTGCTTCCAAATGCATTTTTTTTCATTTCTCATTTAAAAAACACACTTTTCCCCCCACATTTTTCGCAAAATGGTTCCAACCGCATACTCAAAACAAATATCAACACAGTGGGCAGCTCTGACACCTATCACACTTTTCCTCATAGTTTATTAGAATATATTAATAAAAATATACTTTTTTGAATTTGATCTCATAATAGTCACTCAGCAATGTTAACAGTAACTATATCTATCATAGACAATGAATTGACAATTAATTGGCTGCAGGAAAATGTAGCACATCTCAGTATCGTTATTCTAAATGCGTCTGGGTCTGTAATATGCATATCTATGGTCAGGACATAACGCAGAGAACTTGGCCTGAGTTCCCTGGCCTAAAAAAACAAATGGCAGGAAAATCAAAGCGGAGAAAAGATTGTTTGTTTGTTTTTTAAAAAAGAGAGCGAGAGAGACAGAAGTGGCGAATCGTGTTGATGTTGATTGCTGAAAATAATGAGCTCTTCCTGGAGTTGGAGTGCAAGATGGGACTGCAAAAAGGTACCTCCACTTTCTCCCAAAGGAACGCAAGTATGTTCACACTCTGTCTCCTCCATATGTTCCTCTAACACTAGAACCTTATTTTACAAACCGCACTGTTCAGGATGCCGACTGTATGGTTTTATGACCATCGTAAAGCTGCAATACAAAGACTTAAAGCGCGACATGGACCGATTTTAATACATTGAAAAACCTCAAATGCTATTTTTCCACACAGAAATACTGAAACTCCATTGGTACGAGGCTTGTCTGAGCACTCAGCACAGATAAGCAGCCAGAACTAACAGCAGTGGAAAATTTTATTTTTTTTAAAAGACAGAAAATTCAAGTTTTTGTAATTATGTTCTACACAGTGTGGTAACTTCAGCTGATTGATGATAAAAACCGAGCCTGTGCCATCGTTCCAGCCCTCCAGCTACTCAATCACACTGTGTGTATCCTGTTTCACATTTTCTCACACACACAACATTAACAGTGTGAGCTCGGAGCGCCCAAGCTTGTAGCCCTGCTGTCCTTTTCTGCTGTTACACCGACTCTGCTATCTAACACTAGCTAAACATTAACCGCAATCATCAATAAATGATTAGCATGACTGAAAAATTAAGCATAACACAGTACCAAGTGTTTAACGCCTTTTAAAGTACTGCTTTCTCGAAGTGAAGATTTTTGGGCTCATTCCAAGCAGCTTTATTCACTTATCATCTGAATACAAGGTTTTTTTTTCTTTTCATTAACAGATTTTTATAAAGCAAATGAAGATTATTATGCCTATTTATAGATATTTTAACTCATTTAAAGATTGAAATTGGCTTATTAATTATTCTTCTTTGTAGAAACCAATGTTTGAAAGAAACAAAATGATTTGCCAATGGAACAGGACCATTTAAAGATTAAAATGATCACTACCTAGAAAGCAATACTACTACTATACTACTAGTAGTAGTAGGAGGAGTTGATCTATTAACATGAGTATTATATATTTATTATAATCTCATAATGAGATATGTTCGATTAATACAGTATTCAATATATTTTCCCTTGCTAGCACTTTATTTTTGCTGTTTAAAAAAAAAACAAAAAAACTATTCAAATCTTCAAAATGAATGCCCCAAATCGCTGGAAAACAAAACGCATTCCAGCACTTCCTTGTGATTTTCATCCAAAGTGAGGAAATTGGATGAATATTTTATAGTTCTGATCACACATTTCTGGCACTATTTTGGGTCGTTCAGGCAGCTTGTGTGCTCCAGAGGGGTTCCCTGCTGCACGTGATGTCTATTAACAATTTAAAACGGAGACGCTCGACTAGGCCACGGATGACTACGGCAAGAAAAAAGGAAAAAAAAAACGGACCTCCTGTTCGCATAAAGGCAAAGCGGCGTGTTTTCGAAGCTGAACAGATGGCGTGAATTAATGGAAGGAACCAGTTCAGAGATGGAAACGATCATCCCTTACCGCGAGTGAGTGATGGCTCAGAGCTGAAACACTGCCACCACTTTTATCTGGACCACACACTGATGCAGAGACATCATCCATCCGTATTTGGTTGGTAGACTGTGTCCAGGGTACCAAAACTCCCAGTAGTGCAACTAAAATGGTGCAGTTATTGGGAAATCAACTTTGAGGTAGAATTATGAATACCTCTTTTCGCACTACCATGTCATTGAATATTTTCCCATGACAGCAGGTGGTTTTTTTTTAATTCCTTAATCAATACGTGCGTTATTTGCCCAACTCATTTTTAGAATTTGTTTGAAAGCACATTAAAAGTGTATAATTATGAATGTGAGGAAGTTCAATGGGTTGGGTGATACATCCAAATGGCATGTTCTAATGTTAATAGTAACGATTTTAAATTCGCTGGGACAACGTAATTTATTAGATGTAGTGTAAAACTGCACCGTCAGCATCTGCTAGGACACTAATTAATCGACCACGTCACCCCACTAACACTCTGAGAACCGGAAACACCCAACCCGCCATATCAATACTGCTTCACAAAGTTCGTTTCACCATCAATACATTTCAACGTGACTGACCGTACTGCTTGGTCAGACGTACTGTACATGCACACAGTTACTCTTCCAGGTGGATTCCTTGGTTCAGCATTTCTGGTTCCCGAAAGACTTGAATCATCATGTCACAGCAGCTCAGTAGTAACTCTTCCTCTCCCATGCATCACCGAAAGCCGATAATCAAACGATCCTCTTTCACCGCCTCCAGTGATTTAATGTGCACAGAATGTACGGTATATCAGGGTTGGCGTCCAAATTTCACAACTCCTAAATGCTACATTTGGACTCGGTCCATTAGTCACCACGGAAGCACAGGGAATGTGCCTCATTACGTACAAGCATCTTGTTAGTCTTATCACTCCAGTACGATAAAACCCTTTTTTTTGTAATTATGTGAAAGTACCTCGATACTACAGGAAACGATCTCGCTACTACGCAAAAAATAACATTACTATGAAAAAAAGGCATCTCATTCTTTCTTACTTCTGACTGTCGTTACTAAAAGAAAACATCTCATTATCACGAGAAAACCATCTTGTTACTACAAGAAAAACTGTAATTACTGTGAGAAAACTGGAATCTGGTTATTACAAGAAAAGCGTCTCCTTACTATAAGAAAACATCTTGTAACTATGATAAAAGAACCTTGTTTCTGCATATAGCATGGTTTTTCTCATAAGAACAAGATATTTCATTAAGTATAAATAAACTTGGCTTGTGCAAACTCCAACAAATATGCTGAAGTTTGAGTAAACTAAAATATTAGCTGCTGCAAAATACAGCCAGTGCAGGTGAGTGTTTTTTTTTTGTTTTGGGTTTTTTTTTTTAGGGGCGGGTGGATGGGGGGTGTTGTGCTACCTCATCTTCCCAACCTAAAAAAAGCTAAGCTAAATACTACGCCTCTAAAGGTTTATCAAATGAGTCAGCAAAGCAACGCCTGCTAAATACTGGATTGTCAGTTTTTTTAAAGAGCTGCGTGTAGAACGATGAGGGCAGCACTGCAGCGTCCTGTTTGTCCTGTTCACCTCCAACCCATTCATGTGTAAATTCCTGCAAAGTCAATAGAAAAAGTGCAACGCTTAGACCAAGAGAAACGACACAAAACAAACACTTAAACGACCTTGGTGAAGCAGAATGGATCGAAGCTGTCTTTGTATTTTTGGCTAGCTTGTGTGTTCAGCCATTATTCTGCAGCTTTTCTTTTTTAGCTGAGAGCTAAAAGCTAATCTCTGTTTGAGAGAAACACCAGTTCTTCTTCTTCACCAACCACCCTGAGACTCGTTCTACATAAAAAGATGGAGAATGAATAAACCAGGCTTTAAGTAGCATTGGAAATTTCTTATCTCTAGTGACAGGCGTAGCTAACACGAACTCGCACTTTCTGGAAAGTTGCATCATGAGTGTGCTAAGCCACGTGTAAATATTTCCATGTGTCTTCACGTCGCTAAGGATAAACATCGGTGATAAGGAGGTTACAACAGAGTTGGCTGCTTAAATTACGGAACTAAAGTGAACTGGAATGTCATCTGGATAAGTCATAATAATTAATAGTGGTATTCCTTAAAGGAATACTCAGATATTTAAAAGAATACTCCGCTATTTATAATAGATATCTAAGGGCAGTTGTGGAATTCCATCAATAAGTGTTCATGCAAATGCATATTTTTGTGGCTCGGTCATTAAATCAAACTTATTGGTTTGCACTAAATGTGTATCAAAGTTATGCTTTGTGAAAAACTGGACAAGTTGCTCCAAATCCTTGTCTCCAAATCATGCCAAGGATAGATTCTAGAGTTAATTTGAGGGGTGGGCTTATAATCGCATAATTGCATTCATATCGAAGAATTTCTTTCTGTATGAAGACACACGGTTCAATTGCATAGTGTCGCCTCAATATGTCACTTTATATGGCACTAAGGTTTGCGAAATTGAAGGCACTAGGTTCATCCGTTTGCTGTTTTTGTTTTTTTTGTTTTCATTTTCTTTTTCTTTTGAACCAACGTTGAAGTGCCAAAGAACAGATGGTGGTGCCGAGCATGGATAGCTTTCACACCTGATGCTGTGGTTCAGTTGAGGAGCCAGAGGATTTCTGGACTGATCCTGGGCTAGAAAAAAAAAGACCAAGTCCAGGAGGAAAAAAAACTAAACACAAGACTATAGATTACTGCTTCCTGCCTGTTCTACTGTACAGTCCCTCCAGGATTTTGGGACTTTGCGATTACAGAAATTTCTGCAAAATCAATCAAATACAGCAATATTTGGATGAGCTTGCTATTTATTTATTTATTTTTTTTTTTTAAACGACCACAGATTTTTCCGCAAATTTGGGCCAAGGAGCAACGTCATCACAACGCACATTCAATCAAAGCCCTCTTCGATTAACGTGCGTCGAACACGCGTAAAGCTAAAAGGTCTCATTTACCAACAAACCTCACTGTGAAAACAATTTCGTGCAGTCGCGATTTTGCCAATTCAACAAAGTTTTGGGCCGCAACAATCACAAAAACACTCCTGCAAAATCCTGTACAAACTGTTTATGGTTTCTATTGTGGTAAACCTACTCGCCAACGGTTTAGGTGAGTTACTTTCATGTTTTTGTATGTGATTTGAATGTGTATTAAAATAGAATAATATTTAACCTATATAATGGCATTATTCCTTCACATCCTAATGCGTTTCTGATATTTTTGTAAGCACTTAATTTATACAAGAAAGTTGCACCATTGTGATAGAGTAATTTTTATTTTCCTCGTCCTTGCTTGTAGACCTTGCTGCTTGTAGTCCCTGTTGTCCGACTGTAACGGATGAAGTTTGGGATTCTATTTATTTTGACATGTTTTGAACATTTATTTCAACACCTGCCCTTCCATTATAACTCGGTTTAATTGGTTTCTTGTCTTTTTCTTAATTTCTCATTTTTCTCTTAAGTTTCGTCTGTGGAAATAATATATGGTGCAGATGTAGCTGAAAAGAGATGCGTTAAAAAAATGGTGGTGTACTGTATATCTTTAATGCGCTGAAGAAGCTGGATAAGGACGGGTAGGAACTCAATCAATTCCCACAGGAAAATGGAGCGAATGAACAAATGACGTTTGCTTGTTTTCTTGGATACTTCATCACCGCAGTTGTAATTCTAATCCAAGCAAAGCTAACGATACAAATACGTGTTGCCGCAGATATTTTGCCGCTCGATATTTCTACTCCAGAACACTCGTCAGCGAAGAGCCACACGGTCACCTTCCCTTTCTTCTTCCACTCATCCCTCATCATCACACCTTTCCTCTTTACTCGCATCCATCAATGGTTTCTTTTTGTACAGTAAGCACAGCTTTTAATATTAAAGATGATTGGAGAGAAATTTCGGCTCACTGCTGGAGGATTTCAGATTTTGGAGACGAGAGAGAAGTGTGAGTCACCGAGCTAATTCGTTCTACGAAGCAAGCTGATGCACACCAGACAAGATTTGTTCCAAAGAGTTTACTCTGAAATGTGCTTTTTCTGTAAATGTGGACGGATATTACATAAACACAGGCTTTGAGTCATCAAACCGGATTTCTATATTAGACCACTAGCTAACCCCTTGTTAAATTTTCTTCCCTTTTGGGCGGGAATGATAACAGACCGAACCAAAATATCACTGTTTTCGGTGTGACGTTAAAGAAATGGAAACTTTTATCAAGATGGATACAAATTCGGAAATCGTTCGCAGTAAGAAACGTGCTCATGCAAATCCAGGTAATTAGGAAAAACTTTCGTTGCCTACGTGCTCTTCTGATTTTTCTGTGCAAATCTACATGCAGGGAGAATCACTGATGGGAATCTCGACTGCTCGGCATCAAATCGTCTAATTGGCGATGAATTAAGGCAAATTTTTTATTTGTATTTTTTTACACACTGATTTTATAAACATTTTGCGACACACGGTCATTAATTATGTTGCATAAAACTAGCCAGTGGATTATGACAAAAGTAATGGCGCCATATAAACGGCAGAAGAGTTATTGTGTCTGTGGTAGTGCTGCAATGGGTGAGCTGTTTTATTGGAATATTTTAGCATTTGTCATTTTGCCATATAGTGGGCGTGACTAAATAAATTGCTTGGTCATTCATCAACATATGAAACATTTTTTTTTAAATCCAGCAGGATTTTTTTTTGTATCTTAAGAAAACCTTAACACAGATCTTTACTACAAGATTGATAAACAAGGCCTATTGATTACTATCACTGTTTTTTAGATTTCCCATCGTATTGATACTTTGTCCTACTTCTCGACTGAGAAGTGAACTCAAAGCTTCTTCATCCCACGCTGTTTAGCACTAATTGACTTTACTCTCTGCAAGCAGGCCTCATTTCTCTCCTTTCAGGCTCATGAAAGTTGTCAGACACCGCCTCTCTAAGCCACAATTGAATTCCTCTCGGTTTTAATCTGCTGATTAGGATTTGCAACGTCAAGAGAATCCAAGTCGGCCCTGACGGTCTTTCATCCTGATGGAGCGGGCTCTCTGCTAATTGGCGCAGTCTCTGTTGTCCTCTCTGATAGCGAAGGATGGGCGGATTAAACCGTTTCCTGCTGATTACTGATATAAGAATTGACGAGGAGCTCAATAGACTCTATGGGATAAATGAAGAACTGAATTATCGCTCAGGAACCGAGTCAAACAGACAGAAAATCTCCGTTAGTGTTCATGGAAGTGTTTTCACTTCCACGACTATATTGAAACAGACAGCAGCGCTTTGAGTCATGCTACTGTTACGTTCCTATATGGCTCCTGTACTCACGTATTTTCTCTTCATTCCTGCAGAAGCAACAAGACTACTGGACCATAATGCACCAAAGCTACATGTCAGGTTGAATTATGTCCAGTGTTTGCACAGGGAGGTCCTGCATGTCTCCGCCCGAAGCCAATCCAGTAGAAATACACCAGTAATTTTACATACCATCATCAAGTCTTGGGAAGTAGTTTCACAGTGTAAGTGTGGATGTCAACTTCGAAATGAGCAAGCACGCTGAAGGATGCCAAGAGGCGTCCGCAAAGTGACATACGATACGACAAAGAGCTGAGCACCTAAACGCCATGCTCAAAGGGCCCAAACAATTGGATATTGAATACAATTGAATACATTTCTGAAAACTAAGATGAAGTGTAAGTGCATTGTGTCTACGATGAACGAATGGTAAAATATACATTGCACTGGGATTGGAAAAGGGAAAGGGGGATTATGGAATGGATAATGTCTGTACATTAGAAATGCGTGTGCACCACGGTCACACTAGGGTCCAGGGATGAGAAAAAGAAGAAATGTTCAGGTCATCTATGTGGTTGGAAGGGTTTTTTTTTTTTTGCTGATACCTGGCATCCCTGGATAATGATATTAGCTCTTCAGGAAACTGATAGTAGCCTATAGCATGAGTCAACTGTGAAAGCCTCTCAACTTTGTTTTATTTCTCCTTATTAATGTTGTTCTGCCCTAACAAAATGGCATCTATGCTATAATTACATGTATGTATTCTACAAGAGATCCAATTAATATCACCAGTGGTTCTGTGGCAGTCCTGGGATGTTACCGAAGCCACTGAACCACCACTAGCTCTATCAGACCCATCCAGAAAAGAGATATTACGACACAAAATATTTGCTGTTTCTCTTCCTGCATCCGTCTGGCCCTCTCCTCCCCCATCCAGCAAGGGCTTAACATTCAACCAACTGGGAATTCCACCGAACCTGCCAGCGATGCGGTGCACAATCCTCACAATATGGATTGGAGGAAAATCAAATAAAACACATCGATGAAGCACCATTACACATTCTCTTTTCGCTCCTTTATACTCTGAACGTGCTAATGGAATGGTGTTTTTATAGAAAATAGTCTATTTTAAGAATTTATAAAGGCATGCATGAGCATAATCTCTACAGAACCGCACGAATCACCAACATTCAATACAAAAACATCTGAGCGCACAATCAGACAAGTGTTTCCTTTTCTTTTTTGTTCTCCTCTAAGCACAAACGGGGTCCAAGGAATCCAACTCATTTATATTGCATCTTTGCTTGTGTGAGTGATATAAGATTTATAATTCACTGTATTTGTGCTTTGGCCCTTGAGAAATGGTGCAGTTGTAATGAGTTTGTACATTTCCATCATGCCAGGATTGCTACATGTGCTCTTTTTCTGCCATTAGTGCTTGTTCTCCTTGTCGTACAGTTTGCACCACTGAGCAGCTTAACAACCCCCTCCCCTCCCCTCTCTCTCTCACAGATCATTTGACTAATGACTCTGCTGCTTGTCACTCACCCCTGGACGACCGCCTCTATAGAGTTCACATGATGTTGCTGCTTCATTTCAGATGTACAATACATCAGGCTTAATCCCTGATTAAATCTCATTTCTAAATCTCACATTTGTTGTTTTTTTTTTTTTAACAAATATAACCAAAACACTGTGTCATGGAGGCTATTTCAACTGTGATGTGCTTTGTGATGTATCAAACCCCTCTGGTGAATTCCTCCTTCATAATTAAAGAACGGTCTCAATCATTTAAACTAATATGATTCGTCTCTGCTGGATCATATCAACGCCGTGGTTTCACACAAACACAATCATTGTCTTGCTGTCATTGTAAGGAAACTTCCATGGCCATGGATATTAACGCAGCTTATTAACGCTAAGCTACGCCTAAATCTAACTCTGAACTTCACCGGAGTAGCTGAAAGGAAATCCTTCTGCTCTTTTAGGAAGAAATAAATGAATAAATGAATATTCCTAGTCTTTTGGGGGTCATTTGGTCCTCATTGTACACACACACACACACAAGAAACATTGGAGATCATGATAATCAAAACACAATAAAAGCCCATTCTCATATTATATTATTGCAAATGTTGTTTTTTTTGTTTTGTTTTTTAATTGAAGATCACAAATAAATTAACAAATGCATAAATGTCACACTAACTCGGGTAGCACTGATTTGGTTACACACCCACCCACAAGTTTGCCACAAAGACATCTCTCACATCTGGATGTTTGTTTTTTTTTTTTTTTTTTTCGGTAACAATTCCCTATTTGCGGGGTTAATTCCCCTTGAAACCGCACGTTGCATTTCCAACATCTTTATTATTTCCAACATCTATTATTATTATTTTATTATTATTTGACAATACCTCCACCAATACCTCCACCTTTTGGAAATTGTCAAAAACCCAACCAAAAACTTAGGGCATAAACAACGACATGAGAATTAAAAGTGAGTGATTTTAATTCGGTCAAATGCGCGCGCCCTGACTTCGGGCATAGCACGCGCACGGACGAGATCGGATTTAAAAAAGAAACATTTTACGCATGCCAAATATTTACACTATTCACACCCATTAAGCCTGTAAATCCCCGCCCAAGAATATATGCACGGTTCTCTTTGCAGTCCGTTTTTCCCTTCATACTTCACGAAGACTTTTTTCTTTTCTTTTCTTTTCGTACTGTAGCAACTCAAAAGCATTGCATTTTCACGCGCCACATTACGGCATTCATTAGACTTCGGGAAAAGCAGACGGAGATGTGGGAAATCTCACCTCACTCATGGTGTAAAGATGATGAACGGACAGAAGGGGTGGGGGGGTGGGGGATACGACGATTCCGATTCCGATTCCGCGCGCGCGTTATACCTCGGCACCAATGACGCAGTCGTGGAGTCCGCGCAACGCCGCGCGCCAACGCTGCATTTATAGAGGAAGCCCCTCGCGCGTGGAGGGGCATCACGGTTTGCTTTCAACCAATCACATTCAGCGTGTGTGATGTGAGGTGGGATATTTTTACACTCTCTAATGTGATTTTAAAAACAATAAGAGTAAGGTCTAGAGCCTTACAGAAGCGGTTATATAGGATAAGTGTAATAACTAGACATTGTTAAAAAATAAATAAATAAATACATTCAAGGAATAGTCTATTCGTTTTGTCTGTGTAAGTGGCCCGTGGGGAATACATCCTGGATGATAAACCAGTCCATCATGCTGGCACACAGACATTGTCCACCAACTGTCATGTTTTATACCCAGAGAGAACATGTGAAGATTCACACAGAAAATCCCAAGCTCAGGATCAAACCCAGCACCCTGGAGCTATTACTTGGCAAGGCGTAACACAGTGTGCCATCATGGCACCAATTAAAGGAATAATTTGACTAAAACTGAAATGTACCCCTCTGTGTCCTGCTTATACCAAATATAATCCATTAAGCAAAATATGCTTAGTTGGAGTTGTAGTTCAGATTAAATGGGTTCATACTTTAGGCCATGCCTCCTACCTAGTGCAAACAAATGGGCATCAGAATGGAATTTTCAGGTACTGAACAACTCAGTGCTAGTGGTTTGTATGCAACAGTTTTACATTGTAAGATTTCCGGTAGCATTTTTACTGTCCGGAGCTCTTACAATGCATGATGTGGCGATTTAGTGCCAAGTCTTGACAATGTCAGAAAATTTCCATAGTTATGTGAGCACCGCTGAGATGCTCATCTAAAACCTATCAATTGGAGGATGGCATAGGATGATGCCAAACTCGCGATACGGTGTCAGATATGTAAGTGGTGATGGCAAAATGTAAACAAAACATGCTAACGAATAGAAAAAATATCCATATTACCTCAGGATATTTTTTTTAAATGTTTGTGTGTATGTGGTTTATTTGATTTTTTTTTATTCTGATTATGATTCTTTTTATTTCTGGATCATACCATATGATGACCTAAGCAGGGAATATTAATCCTCTTTAATCACACGTCTACCATCAGAGGGTCTTCATAAAATAATCAGGCACAGAGAACACTCATGAGAACGCAGTCTGTTATAGAATTCAGTCATGATTTTATTGAGATCTCGTACAGTAATCACTGTCTAAAACTGGATTTGGATTTGCTGGTTGAACAATGCTAAACTGCTAGCTGAAAACAACAATATTGAATGTTAGCCATCAAAGCTCTAGGGCAAAACTAAATACGTCAGCAATGTCACGCCTGATCCATTACATTTGGCGTTTTCTTCACCAAACTATCTAATTTAATTAAAAGCAACACTCGCTGCTCCAAACTCTGCAGTGACTCAGCATTAGGCCTAATGCTTGTTTATCCCTTGAATTTTTTTTACTAAGGCAAGAAATAGCAATTAAAAAACAAATGAACTAACGAAACGGTCCTCCATTAAATTTAAACTAAAAACCGAGGGATATGGAAATAAGTATATTAATAACACAAAACTATTCCAACCTTAACTTATGCACATGATCTATTTCATGCTTTTTAAGGGCTATGCAATCCACAATGTCTCTCGAGTTCACGTTCATCCCGTTCGCCCACGCCTCTGATAGATTTTGGACTGGGAATGCTGTATTTATATCATGGCTGTTTCTGCTGCAGGAACTGCTCCTGACATTTGCTGACACGTTGCCCAGAAGATCCTACTAACAGCACAGAGATTCAGTTCTCTCCTGTTACTCAGTTAGTTTGCAGTACAAAACAACATCTGAAGTGGGCTCAAAATTCTGCTGGGGCATGGATGGAGTTATCTCCTTTAGAGGCTGGACTCTAAAAACAGCTTAGATCCTACACAAAATTTGCAGAAGCTACATTAGAAACTACGAGATCCTGGATTCCAGAGTTTTTAAAAAAAGCAGATTCGTTATTTCTGATAAAATGCTGGATCCTGGAGCTCAGTTAAAAACCAGCCGCTTCACATTAATTAATTAAAAGTCTCCGTGTATCCGTATAAATGGTGTTTGGGATCAATCTCATGTTTTATTTAAACAAAAATGTCAAGTAATTCAATCTTGTATATTGGACAAACAGATGGGATCCTGGATTTTAATTAAAAATAAAATGAGATCATCTGATGTTTTTCTGAAACTCAAGTTTTTTTCATAAATGGCATCCCTTTATTGCATACTTTATGGAGTTACAGACACTTCCCACTTAAAGGTTAGTGCCTGTTGTTGAATTTTACAATATCTTTATAACCAGCGACAGTTAATGGGTAGCCATGATGAGCCGGAGGGGTGGGTTGTGGGTTTAATTTTGTTTTCCTTTGTATAAAAAGAAAAAAAACCTGTGAATATTTAGTGCTGTTGCTCAATTTGTTTTTATTTTTGGGAAAGCGTGGGGAGGACAGAACAGAAAAGATGATTTAGAAAGGCTTAGCAGAAATGTTCATTAGGAATGTATAGCAGAAATGTTTAGCAGAAATGGTCATTAGAAATGTTCATTAGAAATGTTCATTAGAAATGTTTAGCAAAAATGCTCAGCAGAAATGCTCAGCAGAAATATTCTGTAGAAATGTTCTGTAGAAATGTTCATCAGAAGTGTTCAGCAGAAATGTTCAATAAAAATGAAACTTGAAAAAAAAAAGAATAAAATGAGATGCCAATCCTAGATATTGGGTAAAACGAAAAGTCAATTAATCTTTCATCTTGGATTACATAAGAGGAAGGTGAATCCTAAACAAGCACCTGGGTTTTGGATCTAAACTAGAATACTAGATCCTGGATCTTGTAGATATACACCATGATCTCAGATTTTAACCAGCAGCTAGGTAAAAAATAATATATATAGCTCAATTGTAAAAATATCAACTAGCAACTAGATCCCGGGATCTTAGATATATACAAACAGCTGGTTCCTAGATCTCAGATATAAACCATCAGCTAGATCCTTTCTCTTAATTATAAACCAGCAGCTAGGTTCTGGACCTTGAATATAAACCAACAGCTAAATCCTGAATCCTAAACCTTATATACTGTATTTTGGATATAAACCAGCAGCTGGATCCTAAATTTTACATAAAAAAAAGTCTAGATCCTCTGTCTTGAATTTAAACTGGATCCTGGATCTTGGACAAAAAACCGACAACTAGATCCACGATTTAAAAAAAAACAAAAAACAAAACAAAAAAAAACAAACAAGTTCCTGGATCACAGGTTGAAAAACAAAAAAACAAATCCCAGAAGCTTTACCCTGGATCTTAGATTTAAAACAGCAAGATCTTGGATCCTGTATCATGGACCAAAAGAACAAAAAACAAAATCTGCATCCTGGATCTCAAGACAAAGGCAGTAAAAATGGGGAAAAAGCAGATTCTGGATCTGAACCCAAAAGATGGAACGATGCTGGATAACAAACAGTACCAGGTCTCAGTATTATCAGAGTTTAGAGGAAAGACCAGCTGCTTAGTATTCGGTCAGTAATGACAAAAGTACTGTTACATCTTACTTGACATTTTGAAAATACTCCTCACGTCGTTCAGATTGGAAAGTTCTCGTTGGAAAGTAAAGCATACCTCGCCGTGTTCCTGAATAAACTCTTGCACACAAACACAAACACACACACACACACACACACACGCACGTGGGGTTTAACAGAATAATCAGCAGTCATTTTGATTAGCTCTGGAGATGCAGCATCTCATTCCAGTACACAATTAAAAGACAATCAGTACATGCATTATGGGACTTGAATGCACGCTTCATTTCAAGAGCTAAATCATAATTTTTAAAGTATTAATTGAAGCATCATTCTTTAATAGGCTCATTAGCATCATGGTAGGTGACAGCTGGTTGATGTAGAATAAAACAATGTGCATCATGCATTGCTTTATATATATATATATATATATATATATATATATATATATACACAGTGGTGTGAAAAAGTGTTTGCCCCCTTCCTCATTTCCTGTTCCTTTGCATGTTTGTCACACTTAAGTGTTTGGGAACATCAAACCAATTTAAACAATAGTCAAGGACAACACAAGTAAACACAAAATGCAATTTGTAAATGAAGGTGTTTATTATTAAAGGTGAAAAAAAATCCAAACCATCATGGCCCTGTGTGAAAAAGTGATTGCCCCCCTTGTTAAAACATACTATAACTGTGGTTGTCCACACCTGAGTTCAATTTCTCTAGCCCCACCCAGGCCTGATTATTGCCACACCTGTTCACAATCAAGGCATCACTTAAATAGGAGCTGCTTGACACAGTAAGGTCCACCAGAAGATCCTTAAAAGCTACACATCATGCCGAGCCCCAAAGAAATTCAGGAACAATTGAGAAAGAAAGTAATTGAGATCTATCAGTCTGGAAAGGGTTATAAAGCCATTTCCAAAGCTTTGGGAATCCAGCAAACCACAGTGAGAGCCATTATCCACAAATGGCGAAGACATGGAACAGTGGTGAACCTTCCCAGGAGTGGCCGGCCGCCCAAAATTACCCCCAAGAGCGCAGCGACGACACATCCAAGAGGTCACAAAGACCCCACAACAACGTCCAAAGAACTGCAGGCGTCACTTGCCTCAGTTAAGGTCAGCGTTCATGCCTCCACCATCAGGAAAAGACTGGGCAAAAATGGCCTGCATGGCAGAGTTCCAAGGAGAAAACCACTGCTGAGCAAAAAGAACATCAAAGCTCGTCTCAATTTCTCCACAACACATCTTGATGATCCCCAAGACTTTTGGGACAACATTCTGTGGACCGATGAGACAAAAGTGGAACTCTTTGGAAGGTGTGTGTCCAAGTATATCTGGCGTAGAAGGAACACTGCATTTCATAAAAAGAACATTATACCAACAGTAAAATATGGTGGTGGTAGTGTGATGGTCTGGGGCTGTTTTGCTGCTTCAGGACCTGGAAGACTTGCCGTGATAAAAGGAACTATGAATTCTGCTGTCTACCAAGAGATCCTGAAGGAGAATGTCCGACCATCTGTTGTCTTACTCAAGCTGAAACGAACTTGGGTTCTGCAGCAGGACAATGATCCTAAACACACCAGCAAGTCCACCACCGAATGGCTGAAGAAAAACAAAATGAAGACTTTGGAGTGGCCTAGCCAAAGTCCTGACCTGAATCCTATTGAGATGTTGTGGTATGACCTTAAAAAGGCCGTTCATGCTCGAAAACCCTCTAATGTAACTGAATTAGGACAATTCTGCAAAGATGAGTGGGCCAAAATTCCTCCAGGACGCTGTAAAAGCCTCATTGCAAATTATCGCAAACGCTTGGTTGCTGTTGTTGCTGCTAAAGGTGGCCCAACCAGTTATTAGGTTTAGGGGGCAATCACTTTTTCACACAGGGCCATGATGGTTTGGATTTTTTTTCACCTTTAATAATAAACACCTTCATTTACAAATTGCATTTTGTGTTTACTTGTGTTGTCCTTGACTATTGTTTAAATTGGTTTGATGTTCCCAAACACTTAAGTGTGACAAACATGCAAAGGAACAGGAAATGAGGAAGGGGGCAAACACTTTTTCACACCACTGTATATATATATATATATATTGTATATATGTGTGTGTGTGTGTGTAATATATTTCATAGAGTATTATATGCCTCATCAAGTGGATGCTGCTTTGTGGTCAATAAAATCCCTTCAATGGAGACAACATGCTGTTGTATTAGCAGCAAGCACTGCCTGAGTGTGCAGTGTTACGTTGTTTCTTGGCTCATCCTTCAGTAATACAATTGTGTGCAGGTTTATTGAATCATAAAGTCCCATAAAGAGGTTCTATAAACTAGCTTTCAGTAAAAAAGATGAACCAATTAAGTTGCAGATCTAGTGTATACAGTATACTCCAGATGCATATTACATGTACATGATCATGTACAAACATACTCATGTTTCAGGTGTCTTTCTCTGTGTGTGTGTGTGTGTGTGTTGTGTGTGTGTGTGTGTGTGTGTGTGCTGGCTTGTTTACGCTAATACGTTAGTGGGATCTATTAAAAGGTCCATCAGTGTGTGAATGAATATTTTTCCTTTCCAAACATGCACCAATATAAGACCATTTAGTCCTCCTCTAATTCCAGATCCTTAAATATAAACATTTGATTGAGAGTTCAGGGTTGAAAGGTCCTCACTGCTACCACTGTCGCCTCCGCTTTGTTCATTAGTTATCTAAAATGACATACAGATTTCAGCAAAGCTGTCTTTGACTAAAGAAAAATCACTATTCAGAATTGGTCTCGGTAAAATTATCATCCATCCTCACTAGGAAAGAGCCTTTAACACAAAAAAAACACGTAGCGATTAATATACTTTTTACAGAATGCAGCGTCTTAACGTCGTCAAATCCTTACCTAATTTACATACTACAACTGGAATTTTTGGGGTGCCAACATTTATATATCACCATATCGCAGGAAACAAGATCCTTACGAAAACCTTTCATGGTTGAAACAAAATGGCATTAAAATAAACTGTTCCCATGTGAATGTATGCGTATGTTCACTCCATTTCACGAGGGGTGCCAATAATTCCGGAACTGATTGTATACTGTAGTTTTCGTGTAAAATTAGGTAGGAGTGGCTTGTCTGAGACATATGTAGAAACTGAAAGTGTGTGTGGAGTCCCCAAAACATTGTTTTTATTCAGTGTTTGCTGGATTGCTGTTTGACAAATTCAGTGCTTTGACGGAATTGTATGAAGAAGACCAATTACAGCATGAATCCTGACAGTCCTCCACTACGTCTGCTGAATCTGAAATGACGACCTCCATCTGTTACACACATCACTGAGAATATTAAGCAACAATAGTAAAGCTCTCGGTCCTCGGTCTGTAGAAGTAAGCAGCGCTGACGTGAAGACGTGAAGACTTGAAGACGGCCCTGTTTAATGTGGCAGGCTGGAGACCTAATTTAATTCTGGACGTTTCACTGGTGCTGTAGTGTGCGCGCACACACACACACACAGCTGCATAATGAATGCTTACTCAGGGACCTTTCGGCTCGACTCGCTCACCTTTCCATCTTCACTGCCCTTTCATCGTCTGCATTCTTTAGCACTGAATATCAATCGTACTTCTAATGGTGCCAGATATTTACTTTACTTAAAAAAAATTTTTTTAGATGTCAACAGTGGCATTCGTTGCTTGATCAATAGAAGAAAAAAAAAAATTTTCTCTTCATAAAACTAAAATAAAGATCTGTTGTTTCCTTTTTGGAAGCATATATGCTCTGTTTTTCATATCATTGCATTTAAACATAGTATTTTTATGTACTATACGATCTGCAGAACTTTCATGGACAAAACCTACAAAAGTCCTTCTGGTTGTTCAAAATAGCCGCCCTCCAGAGTTTAGCTATGCTAACGGTATTATTTTGTTCGTGTTTACAGATGAAAGGAAGTCATACTACATACTAAATCTCCTCTGTGGGACATCACAGAGGAAGTGGAATGCGTTTCAAGGCAAATATTTAGGCTACCGTAAACATTTTAAGCGAGACCGGCTTTCATTTCTTGTTAGCTACATTAGCCTTGTAGCTCCATGGCAAATCTCAAGAGGCGAACATCAGACATCCGTCATGTCTCGGCTGAACACTTGCGAAGGCCTGAGAAAGTACGAATTTAAAGGCAGGATGTTTTCTCTCATCTCCAGGATAAAAGAAATTATGTTTAGCAGTTTCCTGGTAACCTGGAAAAACTAGTGTTTTTTTTGTCTTATTAATGTCAGAGACAGAGAGACAGATAAAGAGAGACTGGTGAGGAAACGACTCTTTATAAGTGTTATAACATAAGACAGAACAAGATCTAGTGGACATTACACAACCTTTAATGTTACTATAAGCTGATTAAAAGCTGTGTCGCTAATTTAATAATCAAATATTGTAAGCATTGGCAAATTGCTGTACTAGAAGAATAAAGCACTACTTTTCATTCTTTTACTATTTTCAGGGTGATGACAGTAACTTCACTTTGCTTCGGGCTATATCGTCACACCACCCCGTCGTTGCTTGATTGTTTTTCCAATAACAGCACGTTCTGAAGTTAATGAATAATTAACAATAAAATAGAACATAAAGTCTTTTGAAAAAAATAAAATAAAACATCCGGAATGCTGATTTGTGTAAATTTCTTTCTTTAACGCTGATGACCAGCATATGTGACAGTAACAGGCTTTAAATACGTTCATTACGGTCCTCACAACGGTCATATCGGCAAACCTATTGGTTGTCATAGAGCTCTAATTGAATTACAAGCCAGCAAATTATTCAAGCTCCTCTCAAATAACCAATTACATGATTAAGGCCTACTTTTCTGGATTATTTTCCAGACGTCCGTCACGTCAACACGTACTCAGGCTGTCAATAGCAAGATCCGTTACAAAAGATCCTATACCGATTTATTTCTCGTTCAGCACTGGTGAAGAAGCTGCAAACACTGGAGCAGGAAGAAGAGAAAACAGGCTCTGTTTATCCTGGAATCAATGAGCTTTGTGTTATATTTAGCATAGCCGGCGCTAATTCTGCCTGGTGACAAAGCTCAGTGGGTGATGGTGTATTGCAGAGGAGTTTTGGCTCTGTGAAGCGAACGGCTGTTTTATGAATTCGCTCCCTCCACTCACTACCACTGCGCTTATGGACGAGACTTCTCCGTCTTTATTAATAGCTTTCAGTACAGCAGGGAAGATTATGTAAAAAAATAAATAAATCAAGTATCTAATCTATCTATCTATCTGGCTAATAAAAACTCTCAAACGCCCTATAGCGTGCAAAGTAAAAACACTGGAGAGTTTTACGTAATAGCCAACAGCACAAGGTGATGTATTTTCCGTTAAACTCGACAGCTCTTACATTTCACACCCTTTATATGCTTCAACATCTTGACGCAGGCTGACAGGTCCTTGAATAACATCCGCACTATTTTCCCGTTCACACCGTAGACCTACTGTACATTCTATAATTTCTGCTGGAGTGTGCGTCATCAATCGCCTTGCACCAGATTGTTTTTAAAGCATGGTGAGTTCTGGACTTCCTCTGCAACGTGTCGTATATTTAATTCATATGCTAAATTAGTCTGGGTTTACGCTCCACGTTTAGAATACAGATCGCCGAATGTAGTTACCGCCGGGCATGTTCTGTTATTAGCTCGGTAAATAAATCTGAAATGCTGATCAAACATTTATGAACGGCATTAACGAGAACGGAACGGCCCAGAACGGAGCGTTGCTGTGCATCTGAGTTTAGATTAGCTCAGGATAAATCGCTTGTCCTGAAGTAGCCCTGTGTTCATACGGTGTTTTGCAGATTTTGTCATTTTTTTCTTTGTTTGAACATGCCTGATCCAACTAAACACCTGTCAAACAGGTATGTCTTAAGTCAAAGTGGGTGTGTTGGTACATCGTGGGTGTGTTAGTGCATGGCAAACACTCAGCTTCAAGGCACATCTTTTAGTCCTTTTGAGGAGTCTGAATCAGAGCGAAATGGATTCTTTGCTATTTGGTTTCACGATGCGCATAATTAAACCAACCAGCAAGCAAAGACATGTTGGCTGTGTAGGTATGAAAAGGTCCTCATAAAAGATGGCAAGTGTACGTACACAGAAATCACGCACGAGTCGTATGGATGAGAGAAAACATTTCTGACACGCACTCGTGGACTTGTCATCGCTCCTGTTACATCTTGGGTGGATCCCTGATGCCGTCTCGACAGCTCTATTGCTCTCATCGGAGTACGTTGTTCGAAATTAATTTAGTGAGGAAAGGAAATTATTTAAAATCTGTTCCTTGTTGGAAAGTTCAGCAAGCGGCCACGCGTGTGACGTTAAAGTCCTATGCACGTTACGCACTTCCGAGCCGTAAGTGGAAGTCAATAATTCTTATTGAAACCCTGGGGGGTCGGGGGTAGCTAGTTCCTAGCTTCCTAGTTCGGGAATCAGTATATCGTGTACACTAGTTGGGGCGCTGGTAAGGACCCTGGCTCATTACACGTCAATACACTGATGACTCGATTTCTCGGCGATGTGATTACGTAATTGTGTTGTAAAACATCAAAATATTTACGTTAAATGCTAAATCAGATGTGTTTCTGCCATAGTACTTCAAGTAGTATCTTGTAGGCTAGCTAGTGGATTTATTACTTTTTTAATCATTAAACACTTAAAATTCATCAGACTCAAACAATCCATATGTAGAACGTCAAATAAAGTTCAAAGTGGTATTGTGGGATGTTTTTTAGGGAGGGAACGTTTCAGTGCACCGGAAGGATTTTGCGATTGAGACAGCCTTTAAAATGGCTACTGAACTACTGAATTAGGGATCTGATTGAGACATACCCTAGGTCTTTTCAAAGGCTTTAGTACATGATTGTCATGTAATTTCTAGAATTAGGCTCCAGGTCTGGGATAGGCTCCAGGTCCACTGTGACGCTGATCAAAAAGTGTGTAATGAAAATGAAGATGAGCGACCTTTTTACTACATAACTAATAGAATAATTAAATTTCAGCAAGATCATACTGAACTCCACAGAAATCGACACAACGTTGCCAAAGACTTCGTCCTATGGTGTACTCCTGTTTATTTACTGAATAATTGAATATGAGCTTTTCCTGTTTACTGTAGTGGCGTTCTGTATCTTTCGACTTTGCCTGGCCTTTCAGATAAGGACATACTTCATTACAGCTGAGGATTATTTGGGCAAATAAACACAATCGTCTCTCTGACCTCCCAAATTGAATTAAAAAAAAAAGTTAATTAACAAAGCAGCTTTCATTTAGTTGATTAGACCTTGTGGACTATAGGGCCGTACTCTGATGAGGGGAAAAAGTGTGGATCAGAAAATGGAAAAGCTGCTTCAAACCAAGAGCCCTAATAAATCACCCTAACATACACGTGTATATATATATTCAGTCTCCCGGGTTTGTTTTTGGGTTTTTTTCCCCAAAAATCATTTGCTGTACATATGTACCTATTTTACTTAGCTGATATTTATTAAGGTTTATTACATACTGTAAATAGTAGCATCTAAATGTACGCATATAACAAACTGTACAACCCAAAACAATCATGTATGTATTATTTTTCCAACTTCTGGAGATTTATTCTTTCCTGCTAACATGTTAGGCATCTCACTAACAGCGTAGTGGCAGGAAACCGTCCACATATGGCCAATGCTGAAGAAACCCACTGTATGTTACGTAAGCTGTTCTTTCTTCAATGTGTAAGAGATGTAAAAAGCAGGAGCACATCAGCTGCTCGGCTGTGCGAGACGCGGACGAGAGGAAACCGCGGCTCATAACAAGCCACGGGGGAATCGCTGCCAGACTCCACATGGCCATTAACTCTGCTTTATTTATTTATCTATCTATTTATATATTTATTTATTTGTGAGCCTTCATTATTTTGTGAGATGAAAGTATGTTCATACTCATGTAACTAGCACATGGAGGGCTTCTTCTTCATACGATGCTTAGCGCTGAAGCTTGAGTAATATTAATGCACAATACCACTTGTAAAACAGAAAAAATTTAAATACATTTGCAAAAGCCCCTAAGTCAAGAAGTTTCAGTTTATTTACGGCTTTGAAAAGCTCTTTATATTCTGGCTGTGCGAATAATGAAACTCAATTAGAGGCGATCGTATCTCTGCCGTTAAGGTACTCGCTTAGTAACAGAGATATACACATTAGATTCCTAGATAAGCGGCAGAGTGTGTGTGCACTATTAAAACCGTCAACACGGGCCTTTCAAAAGTATATATTTAAACGTGTTAATCAAATATATTTTTCCGGGTGTTTTTTTTTTTGTCTGTGCAAAATTTTAAATCTACAGCAAAGTATAACCTCATACGCTAGATTCAATCTTTAACTGAACTTTGTCCAGTAAATAACCTAGCTAGCAAATAGATTTAGGCTGTGTTCACATTAAAGTTACATTAAACTATACTGTATGTCTTTCGTTTATTTTCAGATCAATCTTGCATTATTAAGCCATTTAATAATAGTCAATAAGTCGAATTACTACACAAATATGAGATAACTACTTAACTTCATTTTACTGCTGAAGCCACCGCCAATTTGAGCGTTTCCGCATGATGTTGTGGCGGTCAGCTGGTACAAGTCGGAGCTCTAAGAAAATTCCTAGTTTCCAAGTTGCAATTACATGTGAGAACCTCGTAATTAAACGTCATATCCTCGTAATTACAACATGGCATGAACGCAGCTAAAATATTGGGCAAGGTAACAAAGCTACCTAATGTTCCCAGAGGAAGCACATGCACAAGCTAACTCTTATAAAGTTACTCTTAGTGCTCCAGAGAACAATAGGAACAATTATAAATTCATTTTTTTTTAAATAAATAAAGTACTTTTATTTTGAACTAAAAATGAAAAGTGTGATATAAATACCATCCTTGCTCTGGTTCACTTGTTAGCAAATCCTTGCAAATCTGGGATGTTTCGCAAAACTATTTACTCTGAGTTCTTAAAATCATTCGAAATATAGAAAAATACACATTTTTATAACTTAACCTCAAGTCTATAACAAACTATAACCTCATAAGCTAAACTGAGTCACTATCTACCAAGCTATCTACCAAGCTAACGAAGCTAGCTAATGTTTCTAGAGAAAGGTAACTGTTAAAAAAAATCAAATAAAACAATATGGTGGTAATGGGATCTCATGTTTTTGGTGCAGAATGATGTCAAAATTCTTGGTTTATTTTGGTTTGTTATATGCAAGTCTAAAATTCAAACCCCAGACGAATGCTAGGTGCTTGAGGAAAACTTCTACTCATATCTATGCTAGGATTAGATTCTGTGTCACTTAGTTTTATTTTGTTTCTGAAAAAAATCTTCCAGTTTATTGCTTACAGAATCAGGCTGGAGACAATTAATGCAGAAAGTCTCACACAATGAAACAGAAAATGAACAGCGGGGCAGCTGTGGCTGTTAGCGTTAGCGCAAGCTCATTAAGCCTCTCATGTCAGATCAGTCAGCAGAAACGGCATTAGACTGCCTTGATTTGTAGTCTGATCGACCTCCGCAGTGAGAGTATCTCAATAAAAATCAGCAGTAGAAGGAGTCTCTCAAAAAAGTAAGGTAATTGGATTTCACCTCAATTTGGATGAATTCATCTGCCGAACGATTAAACATAAATCTTTGATGACGGTTCTAATCAGATAGCTTAAGTTATTAGCTTCTAACAAAGCTTTAACTCATGGTACAAATGATCGTTTTTGGCAAGTGTATAGCCACAAGCTAAGCATTTACATTGGTGAAAATATAAGAAAAACAATCGAGAATGGAAAAATATAATTGGAACTATTTTATAATCTGAATCACGTCTAACGCCTCCTGATGGAGTCTGATGCCGATGTGGATTGACACCCAAATTGTGTGCTGAGGAAGAAATTCAGCTTCAATATGGAGCTCCAACTTGTTCTAGCTCGGTGACGTCCTTCCGTCTATTTTTACATAACGGTCATCACTTAGAAACCACAACAGTCACTCTGTTTGAAATCAACCCATAAGGTCCTAATGTTTGGAATGCATTTTTGGAAATATTTAATTAAATCAGAGTATTTAACTAAAACATATTGTACCATGGGTGACTAACAAGGCAGAGGTACAGCAGGAGGTTTGTTTAGCATACAAATTGAAATGATCCATTATCTAAATTTAAACATGTAAAGGCAGTTCCAACAATTAATAAACATGGCCAAAGGAGAAATCGAAGAATAAACAGATTTTAAAAAATATGTGTGAGCCAGTCAGAAATAACAAAAGGATGAGCATGTTTCGCGTGGCAAGGCTTAACAATGAAAGTGATGACTTGGGACACTTAAGTACCTAAAAACAGGAAAGTGAAAAGGTTGTTAGAGGTCACATTAAAACTCTGAAGACTGCAAACTCTGCTGGTGGGGAGGAGAAGGGCCCTGAGCTCCCCTTACAATAATACTGAACAATTTATCAGTGGTTTGTTACTACAACTAAAAGCGATTAGAGCTGCACAGCTCATTTTTAAGAAATGAGAGTAATCTGGTTGGATTTCTTTCATTAAACTAATTGGACACTCTCTACTTTTTTTTTTTTTAGAAAGTAGAGAGCGTCCAATTAGTTGCTACTCTGTATTTAATTAAAACCTTTAAAAAAAAAAAAGTCCAGAACTCAAATTTCAATTATTCTTATAGTAGTGGGAAGGGTCACTGCGAAGAAATCCTGAGTTCATCTGACTGATCACCTTTAATTCCATTGTGAAACATTTTTATTCCAATGGGTGTGGTCTCTTCCAGGTTGACCCCACCTCGATTTACAGGACACAGTGGCTCAATGAATGGTTTAAAATGAAAATGATGGAAATCATTTATGCTATGGCCTTTCTTACTCACCACATCTCAAAAAATCAAACACTTTTGTGAGATTCTGGAATGGTCTGATCATAACCATCATCAAAACGCTTTTCCATTTTTCCAGTCTGGTCCAGAAGGCTCATATAATTGACGCCAAGATGTTTTGAAGGTGTTTTGGTGCATCATGGTGGCCTGACACCTTAGTCATGTACTTAATGTTTAGCAGAGAGAGTGAGAGAGAGAGAGAGAGAGAGAGAGAATACTGTATGCTAATGCTTACTTAATGAGGTGGAAGTTTCTTGGCCGCACTGAATTCCATCCTCATTTGTCATTTTTACTTAAACAGTCATATTATAGATGGGCATCATTGCCTTTAAATAATGTGTTTGGCCCACAGGGAATAAAAAAACCCACAAGTTCAGTTACTTGAGTTTGCCTAATGAAGCTTAATGCACCACTTCAAATGGTCATCAGTAAAATTACTCTGTTGACTAATTCGCACCAGGAATTAAGCTGAACGTTTCATAAGCGGTTACCGCCCATGATTGCATCATCAAAGGAAGATAAATACAACGGCACAGTCTCAAATCAGACTCGTTCATTTTATTGGATGTAGAAATGCACATACACAGATGCATCTATTTATCTATTGACCTCATAGTGAAAGAACATTTTTTTGTATTTTTCCACTGTTATATTTGGATCCATCTCAAACACTAGTGAAAAAGTTGAGTTTTAAGAAGTACCTAGTGTTGAGAGAATGTTTAAAAAAAAAAAAAAAGTATCACAGAAACATCACTCCTGTAGCTTATTCAGGTAGATAATTAGCAGCTAGGACACTGTATGAATAAACATACTCACAAAAACCTGAGAGAAGGAACTAGGATACGATTCGAGCCTTATACTGAGGTCTGGAGCAATTGGAGAATGTGGTCATTTAATTCTCATTTATTAACTCCAAATCTGAATACGTCCCAGTATAGCTAACTTAATGCTTTGTTTTATTACCCAATCATATAAATGTTCGTTTATAAACCAACTCACTGCCCCTTTTCTGTGACACTGTATCCGTTCTCAAAAACAATAATGGCTTTCAATAAGTCTTCTAAGAGCTTCAAATGTTTCTTCTAACACCTGATAAGAACACTGACCACAACTGTCACTTCTGATAAGCAATCTTACCACTGTTCTGTGTTCATATTCACGAAACCATGAATTATTATCACAGTTTTATTAGAAAGCCTCCTTTGAACTGTAACTTTAAGCAGCGTATGTGATCTGTGCACGTAAACAGGTCATTAAATCTCGTGTGCATCTCATATAGCCCTTTTGTACAACATGCAGTTATAAAACATTTTCTGACATTAAATAAAAATATACTTTACATAGAAGTTAAAAATACATATGCATGTATTTTTATCAGTGCACCAATGAACACGTAATATATCTTTTGCAATAAGTTAAGACTTCTGTACGTCATTTAGAAAAAAAAAGGAAGAACAAAATAATAAATCAAGCTCTTGGTCCATTTACACGATAGTCTGATGTCTGTGTTTTTGGAGCCCGGGATCATCGAGGGAATAACCGTCGTAAGAAGGACCGCTGGATAATCGGCTAGAATTCACCTCAGGAATCTAGAAGATAAGGACTTGACCTAAGCACAGGACTGATTTTGATGCATTCAATTAAGAGTTGTGGTATCAATTGTGCTAATGGACATTTATTTTGCACTGTTACCTGAATATTGTTGAAATATTTGCCTCGCTGGAAGCCGCTGATGGTGTACACCCCGTCAAGGTCAGCTACTGTAAAAATATTCAGATTGAGTCGTTTCTAAAAATCCACAGTCAACACAAAATACAATACAAAATATGCCATATATCGTATTACACCCATCTACACCGATCAGCCTTTAAAAATAATAATAATAATAATAAAATAAAACCTTCAAAGTTGATGTGTTGGAAGCAGATAAAGTGGGCAAGCATAAGAATAGATGACGGAGTCAGGGCATCTACAAAATGGCAGGTCATGTGGGGTATTCCTAGTATGCAGTGGTTAGTACCTACCAAAAGTGGTGAACCAGCAACAGAAGGCAAACTGGTGGAGGAATTGTGATGCTCTGGGCAATGTTCTG
Source organism: Ameiurus melas (assembly GCA_012411365.1). NCBI lineage: Eukaryota > Metazoa > Chordata > Actinopteri > Siluriformes > Ictaluridae > Ameiurus > Ameiurus melas. The sequence continues at coordinate 18,583,402 of CM022763.1, read as the reverse complement.
CTGAGAAACCTGGGTCATGGCATTCATGTAGATGTTACTTGATGTTACATGTACCGCCTACCTAAACAATGTTGCAGACACCCCTTCATGGCAACGATATTCCCTAATGGCAGTGGCGCTCTTTCAGCAGGATAATGCTCCCTGCTACACTGCAAAAATTGTTCAGGAATGGTTTGAGGAACATAAAGAGTTCAAGGTGCCTCCAAATTCCCCAGATCTCAATCCGATTGAGCATTTGTGGGGTGTTCTGGACAAAAATGTCTAACCCATGGAGGCCCCACCTTGCGACATACAGGACTTAAAGGATCTGCTCCTAACGTCTTGGTGCCAAATACAACAGCACACCTTCAGAGGTCTTGTGGAGTCCATGCCTCGATGGCTCAGAGCTGTTTTGATGGCACAAGTGGGACCTACACAATATTAGGCAGGTGTTTTTAATGTTATGGCTGATGGGTGTGTATAGGCTACTGATCTGTCAGATGTAAAACTGGTTTATCGGAAACTAGAAAGCACAGAAAGAGCATAAAACAACAGAGGGTAAGCCCATTTGACCAGTGGATTATGGGAAAACCCTGATTTTAGAGTTTTAGTACCGTAATTTTCAGTCTATTGAGCGCACCTGAATATAAGCCGCACCCACTAATAAAAAAAAATTAAAAATTAAAAAAAATTAAAATTGTACATATATAGGTCTATAAGCCGCAGGTGTCCACGTTGTAACATGAGATATTGACAAAAATGTATTTTTACTTTTAATTAAATACGTACCGTAAATACTTTTTTCCCAAACAGTGCCTGTAACACGCCTGGTTAAAAAAATAAATAAAATACAGTTGCCTACCAGGAAAAGTCATTGATCGCTATCTTCATCTTCCTCCTGCACACTAAAACCTCTAAAGTCGTTGTCTTCAGTGTCGGAATTGAATAGCCTCAGAATTACCGGTACTTTGTCACACACCACCTCTGAAAGCATCTGTCGTCTTTTTGCATTGAGTCAGTTCTTCACGCTGCCGTCTCCACTGTCTCACAATCGATTCATTGATGCCAAACTTACATGCAGAAGCTCTATTTCCTTCTTCGCCTTTAACTTGAAAGCGGCATCATACGCATTTCTTTTTAGTGTGAGAGCGTTTGATTTAATTCGAACAGTTTAATTGGTCCACTGTGACCTGTTTGGTAATTTCATTGGTCCGATTTGACGAGGCTAAATGTTTTAGCGGTGTTACGGAATGGGACTGGAGGCAGATGCAAGTGCAGATCGAAGTCTTTATTAAACATGTAACTCAATAAACAAAGAAAACTCGGTCTTCACCGGAAAACGAGAAACATGGAATTATGGCATAAAACAAGATCATGAATCAAGGCATGGGAACAAACGACATCACCTATCTAACCTTTACAAATTATAATACTGAGTGCTCAGTAACCGAGGGGTTTAAATAGTAAACATAATCAAACCAAACCATGGACACATGGGGCACATTAAAGATGCTTAAATTAAACTAAATGCTCAAGCAGGAAGCGAGCCGACCAAAACAAGGTCACGTGACCAGTCAGGAGCCCTCTGCTGGCCCTCTGCTGGCCGTGGTGTAGCAGGCGGCATGAAGCTTGTTAGCCCGAAAAAATCCATAAATTAGCCGCATCATTATTTAAGCCGCAGTGTTCAAAGCGTGTGAAAAAAGTAACGGCTTATAGTCCAGAAATTACGGTACTTGGGATATTCTTTAAAATCCTTAAAATGGTGCTCTGGTTGAACATTTAAACTAATACAGACTACCAGCACACTAGCAAACAAACTTCTGTACCATTTTACATTCATAATAATAATAAAGACATTAACACTAGGAAATGTTCCTGAGAAAGTTTTGCAACATCTCTTCAACCAGGTTCTAAACGTTTGATTTCAAGTAAACTTATTCATGAAATACATTTTGATAGTGTGAACCAGCTTCCCACCATTTTTGTCAAATTACATTACCATACTTGCTAACTAATTCAATAAAAGAGGATTTTTATGCTAGTGATTTGAATCTCTGATGTATGACCAGAAATGAGAGACACATCCAAATCTCCTGTGCATTACAGTGCGTGTGTGTATGTGTGTGTGTGTGTGTGGGTGGGTGTCTCACCACTGGGACTGTCTTCAACATATCCAAAGTTCTCCCGTACCCGTCCTCTCCCAGGGTATGCAGCTTGCGCTACAGCGCGTGCTCTACAGGGAAAATCAAAAGCTTTTAGCAGGGCACTGACACGCAAGTGAGAAAACACACACACCCAAGCACCAAGTCAAGACATGACAATATATAAATAACTCTTTGCAGGTTGCTACCAAATTTTCATTCATACATTTTGTGCTTCAGATTAGCATTGTGTGTACGTTAAGTCTACATACCTCACTTCATCCTGATACTTTGATCCTGAAAAGCAGGAACGTAAGAGTTAGCTTTTTGTATATTTTCTATCTAGTGGCCTGTAGGATGTAACGTAACAAACGAATCATCATGTTTTTGCTTCGAATGATATCATTAAACTCGAAGGTTTATTTTCTTCAATAAGTAAGGATTCAATCAGTAAGGATCGTCTGTATTAAATATTTCAGTTTAATTTTCAGTAAGTATCATCTGCAAAAATCTTAGTTTTTTTGGTGCAAATGTTTTGGGTTTCAGACTACAGGAGGTGGAGCCTAGAGGACAGAGTGACAACGAACTACGTTGGTCATGATGTCCTGATAACATTCCGATTGGGTTATTGGTTTGTACCATTATTAGGGATAGCTGATATGATATCATATCATATTTATGATACTTGAAGACCTTTAAAAATTAGTTGGATGATACTTTTATTTACAAAAATAAATGAACAGTGAAAAGGCAGATTTCTATTTATTTATTTATTTACATTTTACAATTTTAACGTTTCAAAATAGCAGAAATACTGTTTTAGGGTTTTGGGGTTTTTTTTAAACACAGAAAAGTTATAAAAACATACATAATGGTGCCCACAATCTCTCAGAAAATTGTATTGTGACACGATTCAATATTATCACAATATCAGTATTATCGTCATATTGCCCAGCCCTGGTGGTGATGATATATGGGAGGGCTGACATCTAATATCTATCAAAAACTATTAGTTTTGAGCAAAGATGTATCATAAACCGGCTAAAAATAAATCACGCAATGGGTGTGTCACTCTGTGTATTCACCTAGTGGATCTATAGTCTGGGCTAGAAAGAAATCAGCCCCAGGATCACTTCTCAGTTGTTGTTACCATTTGTGACTATTGGTGATGGTGTTACACTCAGTTCTACAGAAGTCCAAGATATTTAAGCAAATAATGTGATGTGGATGCCAAATATTATATTATATTATATTATATTATATTATATTATATTATATTATATTATATTATATTATATTATATTATATTATATTATATTATATTGATGCCTTTATATCTCTGAAAGGCTGGTAAAAGACAAATATAGAGTGCCAATATAACTATAGCCCTCTTATACTGAAGGCCTAACTAAAGGCTTAATTAAATTTTTATTATCCATTGTACATTATGAATGACAGGCAGCAAACTCACTCTTTTTCCTCCGCTTCCTACAGCAGAAGATGATGCCAATGATGAGGAGGACTAAAAGTGCGGCCAGGCTGAAGGCCACGGTGATCGCTATTAACACAGTCTGGTCTATGGGTAGCGGCGGCACGGCCTTCTCTGCAACACGGAAATAGAAATATTCACGTTTATAAATTCAAGCAATGTAGCTAATTAGTTATGCTACGTGTTCATTTAAATGACCATTAACTGCCTTTTGAGATGCATGACTGAATATTATCTTTGTTGTCACATGCAATATTGTTATCATTAGGCCTCATTTATCAAACTGGAAGGACTACGTTGGAATTTATTCATAAATTGTTCGCAAGAAATACGATGCTCATGAAAATCCACTTACTTTGCAAAAAAACATTTTTGTTCTACAAGAGCTCGGTGAATTTATACATTTACATATAAAGAGACTAATCTCAACCTTGATTGACTGGCTCCAAGAGAAAGAGAAAGTGGTTCCAAAATGTCCATAAATTAAGACAAATTTACATTTACACGGAACCTTACTAAAAGACCGATAAACGAGGCCCATCGTGTTATTAATATTCATTATTACAAGTTAGAACAGTTTGACGTAAAAAGATTCCTTTGTCGGTTCCTATTTGACACTGCATAAGCCTGTACGTCGTAACGTCTCTTACGGACTGTCAGGAAGACGGTGCTGATTTCAGGCAATGGGAGAGTAGAAATGGTCGCCAGGCAGGCCACAGAAACATTGCTCTTGGCAGTGATTTTGAGAGTGCTGTTGGAGTTCATGAGACTCCCATTTGCCACCGAGCTCGTGTTATAGAGCCCTGTATCCACCGGTGTGCCGTTCACTATCCAGGAAAGCTGCGCTGCAGGTAACCAGCCTGCTGCCAGACACTGGAACGTGACCTGATCTCCTTCTGTAGCTATCTGGTTTGACCAGGTAATCACTATTGAGCCATTCTCTGGGGACAGACACACATTAAATAGGCATTACAGTGGATTCGTTCTTCATTTACACTGAGTCATTTGCAAGATTAGAGATCGAGATCAAACAGAAATTAATCCAAGCACAAAGCTGATAAGGAAGCTGAGAACACAAACTGTTTCGCTCGTTTGAAAACAGACGCAAGCCTCTGTTAGTAAATCAGCTAACACATATGTATACCTTCACAGTAATAACTGCAAGTAATCACAGGAGCACCACATGTCCTTGGTGTCAGTTAGTCAGTAACAGCCATTTAAAAGAGTTATTTGAAGTCACTTTTATTTCAGACTAAAACAACCCTACAAATTAAAATGGCATGTGTAGCGGTAATCACTTTAGGATGGACCACACTGCAAGATTTAAGTCATTGGTGGAGCACAGCAGGTTATACGTACACAAACACAGAACAGGTGGATACAATCAGGTAACAAACCAATGCCAGAACAGGGGTGAAGACAGAACTGGAACGGAAACGATGGCTCGTGAAATTGTAAATAAGCACACGTGATGTGAACCCAAAACAAAACCACACAAAAGCAACACAGTGAGAGAGGGAATTTGTGACACCCAAAGATGATAATTGGATGTCCCCCCAAAAAATTATTTTATACCACATCAATTTGTGAACAGTTCATTTAAAAAGGAGCACTTCATACTTTTTTGTCTGTTATATAAATGTATAGTTACATTTAATGTTGTGGCTTGTCCATAGAATAAAGCACAAGTCAAGCTGTTATTGCCTCTGATGTTTCTCTCTCTCAAAGCGCTGGTCTTTTCCAATAATTATTAGATTTAGATTACGTGGCACGTCCACCATGCGAGTCCCTTTGAATGAGTTGTTATAAAAACAATAACACGATATAATACGCATTTATATAAAGCTGTGATTTACCTTACAGCCAGCACTACTGTAAAAGCTGTTGTTATAAAAATAAATTAAAAAATCAACACCTTCTGGCCAATCAGAATTGAGAAACAGCACTGTGATATATAACCTATAATAAAACACAGGTGTTCTAAACCAAAATTTATTGCACAGCACTTTCGTCAATGCAAGTTCTTTGGAATATTTTATTTTGCTTTGTTTATGTTGGTTGCACCTTGATTTGTAAACAAAAACCCTGGCGAGCTATGAGTAGTATGAGTAAATGAGCATGATAGCCGACTGTCACGCGAAAGCATTATCAGTAAGGGTGGCTGTGGCTCATGTGGTAGTGAGGGTTGTGCACTAATCGTAGGGTTGGCGGTTCGATTCTCGGTCCACGTGACTCCACTTTCCTTTGAGAAAGACCCTGAACACCTAGTTGCTCCTGATGGCAAGTTAGCACCTTGCATGGCAGCTCTGCTACCATTGGTGTGTGTGAATGAGACACAGCGTAAAGCGCTTTGGATAAAAGCGCTATATAAGTGCACCATTTACCATTTAGTATAGATGTGTCAGAGATATATCACAATACTGTTAAACAGGACAATGTACGGAGAACTATAATGTGTGACCACAAACAGCTATTTTCCCCAGAGTAAGTGTGATTTCCCAGAAGATGCCGTAAAGTGCAGAGTCATTTAGGAGCGCCAGAGTAATACGTTTTTAACGAGAATGATTTCAAGAGAGCAAAAGAGCGAAATGGGAGAGAAGAAGAAAAAAAGCCAGAACACACACTATACATCAATATCCAATCAAAGCATTCCAATACGTGTACAGCGTTGCTCAAGAGCTACATCGGTGCTCAGAGATTTTTCATTTCTGCTCCACACACGACTGAGACGAGCTTAAGCTACACATGCACCACACACAGTTAATATAGTAAGCCGCACTGAGCATTTGATTAGCAATGAAAGATCCATAAGCAAGTATAAATACAGTAGGCCCACTGCGAAGAATTGAATTTTTTTTATTTCATCGTATTTCAAAGAAGAGTCCATCATTATACGTAAATATAAACTCCAGATTTAAAGGTTTAACTTTGCAAAAGATAATTTTTTTTTAAATGACCACGATGCTGAGATTTTTTTAAAACCCCAAAACAATAGAAACCATCGCAGAAATTCGAATGGTTTCCATTACAAATACCATTACAACAAATTAACATTAAACCATTAAAACCATTACCTTTACTTGTCCTTAATGGTATCCACTAGACATAACGTGCCACCAGTAGAAGACAACAAATTACCACTAAAGACCCACAGGGACCATTACAGTCTCTGTTAAAACCAATACAATTCCCATTATAACCATTACAAATTCTATAATGGTTTCTGTTCTTTGTTTGTTTTTCAGCAGGGTCATTTATATATATATATATATATATATATATATATATATATATATATATATATATATATATATATATATATAAAATCAGCAGCTGCGAGTTCCTTGCTTATTAGCGTGTCAATGTTAGCTTGTGCTTAGGTTGTTAATTGTTAGCTTGTTAATTGCTAGCCTGTTATTAGCTTGTTCAAAGCTAGTTTGTTGTTACTTGGTAATAGATAGCTTGTACTGTAACTAAAACATTTGATTTAAAGATGTTATTCGTTTTTTATTGTATTTTCCATCTACAGTGGTGTGAAAAAGTGTTTGCCCCCTTCCTCATTTCCTGTTCCTTTGCATGTTTGTCACACTTAAGTGTTTCGGAACATCAAACCAATTTAAACAATAGTCAAGGACAACACAAGTAAACACAAAATGCAATTTGTAAATGAAGGTGTTTATTATTAAAGGTGAAAAAAATCCAAACCATCATGGCCCTGTGTGAAAAGTGTGCCCCCCTTGTTAAAACTACTATAACTGTGGTTTCCACACCTGAGTTCAATTTCTCTAGCCACACCCAGGCCTAATTATTGCACACCTGTCACAATCAAGCATCACTTAAATAGGACTGCTTGACACAGTAAGGTCCACCAGAAGATCTTAAAAGCTACACATCATGCCGAGCCAAGAAATTCAGACAATTGAGAAAGAAAGTATTGAATCTATCAGTCTGGAAAGGGTTATAAAGCCATTTCCAAAGCTTGGGACAGCGAACCACAGTGAGACCATTATCCACAAATGGCGAAGACATGGAACAGTGGTGAACCTTCCAGGAGTGGCCGGCCCAAAATTACCCCAAGAGCGCAGCGACGACTCATCCAAGAGGTCACAAAGACCCCACAACTACGCCAAAGAACTGCAGGCCTCACTTGCCTCAGTTAAGGTCAGCGTTCATGCCTCCACCATCAGGGAAAGACTGGGCAAAATGGCCTGCATGGCAGAGTTCCAAGGAGAAAACCACTGCTGAGCAAAAGAACATCAAAGCTCGTCCCAATTTCTCCACAACACATCTTGATACCCCAAGACTTTTGGGACAACATTCTGTGGACCGATGAGACAAAAGTGGAACTCTTTGGAAGGTGTGTGTCCAAGTATATCTGGCGTGAAGGAACACTCATTTCATAAAAGAACATTATACCAACAGTAAAATATGGTGGTGGTAGTGTGATGGTCTGGGGCTGTTTGCTGCTTCAGGACCTGGAAGACTTGCCGTTATAAAAGAACTATGAATTCTGCTGTCTACCAAGAATCCTGAAGGAGAATGTCCGACCATCTGTTCGTGTACTCAAGCTGAAACGAACTTGGGTTCTGCAGCGGAAAATGATCCTAAACACACCAGCAAGTCCACCACCGAATGGCTGAAAAAACAAAATGAAGACTTTGGAGTGGCTAGCCAAAGTCTGACCTGAACCTATTGAGATGTTGTGGTATGACCTTAAAAGGCCGTTCATGCTCGAAAACCCCTAATGTAACTGAATTAGGACAATTCTGCAAAGATGAGTGGGCCAAAATTCCTCCAGGACGCTGTAAAACCTCATTGCACGTTACCAAACGCTTGGTTGCAGTTGTTGCTGCTAAGGGTGGCCCAACCAGTTATTAGGTTTGGGGGCAATCACTTTTTCACACAGGGCCATGATGGTTTGGATTTTTTCACCTTTAATAATAAACACCTTCATTTACAAATTGCATTTTGTGTTTACTTGTGTTGTCCTTGACTATTGTTTAAATTGGTTTGATGTTCCGAAACACTTAAGTGTGACAAACATGCAAAGGAACAGGAAATGAGGAAGGGGGCAAACACTTTTTCACACCACTGTAGCTCCAATTCTGAAATTTATCAGGAGAGCCTCAAACTTTCTTGTTAAAACAAGCTAAAAAAAAAAAAAAAGCCACAGAAATGCTATTTTGAAACGTTATGTAAATATACCAAATACTATCTTTTGTCTTTAACTGGTTAGCTTGTTTAACTGTCAATAAAATAATTGTTAACATATTTAATTCTTGGCTTGTTAACTGTTTGGGCTTTTAGCTTGTTAATAGTTAGTCTGTTAGCCTCATACTGAAATACTCAGACACTTCATAAAACACAAACTTTTAAGAAAACCATGTATCCATGTAATTACAGAGCACCAGCGTACACACACACACACACACACACACATGGATGAATAAAAATAAGTATTGAGTTTGGCCGTGCATCCTTTCCCACAGAAAACCCCAGATCTGTCCTTATTTAACTATGACCTGCTAAATGAAATCGACTCTTTGCTGCACCTCTGAAAAGATGTAATGAGTTGGAAAATAGACTTCACTGGCAGCTAAATTAAGAAGCAGCTCACTGAAGATCGATACTTTTTTATTTTCTTACAGGTTATAGACAGTAATAAAGCCTTAGATGCAGTGAAGTGTTTAAGTGCCTGCAGTGTCTGTGTGAGCTTTGTCATTTCAGTAGAATCGCTCGCTCTCTCACTCACACACAAACACGAGTGTCTTCAAACGAATAATCTGTGAGGACTCATTTTTGTGTATAAACCTGTTTTCGCACTAAGATGCACTTAGCCTAACGATATGTTAGCTGGCTTGCCAGCAGGTTGAGCTACAACTCTGGGTTTTAACAACACAACACAATGGCATCCTTGCTAGATTGTTATCTTTCTAGTGATCTTGGTACTGGTTATAATAACACGATAAAGTACTTAGCCACGATAAACATGTTAGCTATCTTGCTATCGCTATTATTGCTTGCTGACTAGCTTGGTTAATGTTGTTAAATTATTATTCTGATGTGTACAGATAAGTGAACGGATAAGAAATTCTGTGGTTATGTCGTCTGATAAAGTTTGTAATTGTAGTCTTGTTGTTTTGTTGGATTCACTTATCACGTAAAGATTCATACAAATGTTATCATTAAAAATAAATTGTACTCACGCTGGACAGTTAGTGCGGCGGACACCACCAGACTGTTCTGCACCTGACATCCCACATTTCCAGTATCGTTTATTGTGACGCCCTTTATCAGAAACTCCCATTTGTAGTCTCCTGCTGTGGTGTAGTTTATGGCAGAGTAGCGAGTAGAATTATCGATCGGACCAAAGCGCTCAAAAATATTAAGGACTAAGCGTCCATTTACTGTCCAGGCCATGACAGACCAGCCAGGTGCCGTCACGCTGCAGTTGAATCTGGCGTCAGTGTTTTGGAGCACCGTCTCGTTCAGGGGTACCACCACTTGAACGCTCACGCCTGGAAAAACAGAAAGATTCCTTACGTCTTCACACTTAAGTCCCCCAAATCCTTAATTATTAAAGACCATTTATAATGCCATTTAAAAAATCATTAACACCATCAGATAATTGTTGGTGATTAAGTAAGGAAGAATTGATGACTTCATCGAAGAATTCAACTGATTATAAAGTAATGAATTCTTGTTTATTACCTTGTCAATCAATCATAATACATTGTATAACAATAATACAACTGTATACAACAAGATAAGCAAAAAATAGTTTTTTTAATTGTTAATTCAAATTGAACTCAATTCACTTAATTTGTGAAGAGTTCATTGGCTATAAAATCCACTACCAGGAACACATTCAATCTTAGCTGATCTGGCTCTTCCAGGAACCTCTGTTTCAGACTGTTATTGGTGATGATGCCATGAAACATCAATCCAGTAACTATATTTCACTCCATCCATCCATTTTCCATACCGCTTATCCTACACAGGGTCACGGGGGAGAGCTTGGAGCCTTTCCAACTCGGGGAACACAGGGTGGACAAGGCATGGGATAAATCACAGGGCACAATCGCACACACATTCAGTCGCACACACATTCACACACTACGGACAATTTTCTAACCGCATGTCTTTGGAATTGGGTGCGAACCTGGAGGAAACCTCAGAAGCACAGGTAGACCATGCAAACTATGTGCATACAGGGTGGAGGCAGGAATTGAACACCCAACCCAACATGTTTTTCACCAAAAAGCTAAGTATCTGTATCTATATTCAGTTTTAAATGTGAAGTTTATATTCAGGTGTGGTCTGAATATAAAAATTATTGAATTTAAACACAGTGTATATAGAAACATAAATGAATGAGTATGAATAGTAAAAAAAAAAATTAATAGTGCACCTATTTGTATTTGTGTCTGCATTCGTATTTGTTCGAAACATGTTTATCTATTCGTTCCAGATCCCTAACAGACATCAGAACTGCAATTAGCCAATCAGATTGCAACTTTTCCAGGTTCTGAAGCTCATCCTAGCTATTTGGATGTGAAAAAGGAAATCTAATAAAATGTTTTGTCTCACCTGTCTCACGTACTCTGTGGGTGGAGACACAACAAGGTGTACCAAGGTGAGACAAATAATAAGTAGAATGTAGGCGTTGGAATGACTCGGAGTGTCCATTTTCTCATGCTTTTTTCTGTTAAAACTGCGAGTTCAGTGTGTTCAGATTCAAGAGTAGATGTAATGGTGTCTGTTACACTAAAGCAGAGCTAATGAGGCTGAACTTTGGTACAGAGCAGAAGTCCGAGCCATAAAGCTCACCGTTTACACGTTCATGTGGGTAATTTAGTCAAACAAAGTGACTCACTGGGTGTAGCCAGGTTCTGTTTTCACTCATCCGCAGATCTTTTGATTGTTAAACAACAAACTAACAGGCATGTTTGGTATGCACTCTGAGTATCGAGGTTTAAAGGCTAGAGTAAAACCTACAAATATCTGCATAGTAATATATAAAGAATGGCATATTCTGGGTCTGTTATGTTGTGGAGACATGTTTCATGGGAAATATGCTACGTGACAGGAATTGCCAAACGTAGTAATTTCTTTGGCATATTTGTTTACCATCATGCTTGTAAATCCATATTTTCATGTGTGTTTTCTTGACTTCTGTTGTTGACTGAAAAACTACCGAAAGATAGGTAGTTCGGTGTGTCATGAAAGCGAACATGACAAAAATAATGATAAAAGTATTGTAATATTATGTTGCAAAATGAATGAATAAAAGATAAGAGGATCTTGATTGGGGAAACCATACTATATATCGAACAGGATGATGTCTTCCTGCATGTGCTGAGGTTTACCCACATCCAAACAAGACCATTTATGTGACGCATGACCAATTTTTTCTTGAAATTAAGTGCATGCGTTCATTTGGTGGAGATTTTTATTCATAACCACCAAGCAGATTTGAGCCCATTAAGCCTGTTTGACAGTCATGAGACTTTAACATCTCTCGGCATCAGCGACGTCGTCAGACAGCGATCAGGCGGGTGATGTGTGTTAGCTGCCCACTTCAGAAATGCCAGGCATTTTCAACCAGGTGAGACCTTATTAGAGATCTGAGAGATCACAGCCCAGCACACTCCTCTACTTGAAGATGCTTATATCACAAGATCTCATCACTGGCATGATAAGCAGAAGGTGGGGGCTGGTATTGGTATTCCACCAAATACCAAATATGATAAACAGAAAAGTTGTAGCTCTTTCAATCAAAGAGAATGAAAACCCTACTAAATTTACGTGTCGTCTTTCCTTTTGTTTATTTTGTGTATAGTATATTTTGTCAGATTTTACAGTCCATCTAAGATTTCGCTGAGGTTTTTTTGTGGGGTTTTTTTGTGATTTATTGTGGCCAAAAAAGCTTGATTTTGCTGCAGAGTGAGGTTTTTTTGTGTGCTTTTTATTTTTTAGTAAAATTGCAATTCCATGAAATTGTTTTGCACGGTTTTTCGCTGTGATGGACTGGCACCCTGTCCAGGGTGTACCCCGCCTTGTGTCTGATGCTTCCTGGGACAGGCTCCAGGTTCCCCGCGACCCTGAAGAAGGAATAAGCGGTTGAAGTTGGATGGATGGATGGTCTTTCGCTGTGATGTTTGTTGGTAAACGAGACCTTTTAGTTGTACTCATGTTCGACTCACGTGAATCAAAGAGGGCTTTGACTGAATGTGTGTTGTGATGACGTGTCTTCGACCAAATCTGCAGAAATTTAGAAAAATTGCAAGCTCCACCGAATGCCACGGAGTTTGCTTGATTTTGTGTTCATTTCTCTGAACACAAAATCACTAAATCCTAGAGGGACTGGTTTTTTATCTCTACTCAATTATTATTAAAGTTGAATGCTTGAAGTTAATTCACATCAATGTCAACGGAAACTGTGCACAACTGTGCTGATTTGTTTTCTTTGTGCAAATTTGCCATCAAATCTAAAGAAGCATGTTGCGCTAAGTTAGCATTAACGTTGGTAAATTTGCTAGCTACTTTTGTTTTGTTTCATTGTTAACTTAGCGTTCGTTTCTACAGGGTTGGAATGTTAATGAATGAAAAAAGTCAAGTCTGGTTGGCTCAATCTTGATCAGTTAAAATATTTTGTTTTACTCTTAAATACTTTCACTCACGTACATTTTTGGGTCTATACTTCGACATGAATCTACAGTCTAGGCTGGAAAGACATCAGAAAGATTTTTAGACTCGACAAAAGGAGTTTCAGGAGTGGCCAAGAGGTCCAAAATTCCTACTGGCACCCTGCTGCCACTACATAAGAGTCTGTGGCAATGCTAATGGTAGCATTAATGTTGAATAACATCATTCCTTAGCTGGTAGTTCAGTTAAGCAACTTTTATTATAAAGAAATCTCAGAATACCATCTAAGATTTTATTTTGTTTTAGAGAAATCTTTATGTGGGCTATAGAATGTACACGCACAGGTTACACATTCTGTAGATTATTTCGTTAATTAATTAAGGAGCCGTGAGGAAATAAAAAAAACAAAAACATTGAATTTTGAATACTCACCCCCTGTGAAGAAAAGCAAGACAGCCGCAAGGGTGAATGTGTCCATGCTTCTTCAGAAGTGCTCATGCCAATATTCAAATCCTGAGAGTTTATAGAAACAATTTCAATGGTAGAAAACACTTGAATAATTGTACTTCATTACCATAAGTAAGTATTGTATTGCAATATTTACGTATACTTCACTTAAGTGGTTGAGAAATTGAGTACTTGTACTCTTACATCATTTCATTTCGTCAAGGCCCTCATCCAGCCAATCACTGTATGCATAGATCGAGCTCTGTTGACCTTTCAGTTTAGTATCTAATTAAGGTCATCAATGTAGAAAACAAAATATCATTTTCAGAAGCATGACAATTCAGCATCTGCCATGACCTATACAATGTAGTTAACGTTGGATTAGCCACCAGACTGCTGTGTGGAACTTGAAGATGATGGGCCTTGCTCTACCTCAGTCAAATATTTCAATGTGCTGAAGTAAGCAAAGACTCGTATACAGTATGTAGACTCATAGAGGTGTCTGCTTTAACTTCTTAGAAGGTATGAATTCCATCTCATTTGAAAAGGCTTGTTGAGGAAAGTTTTGCTACTGGGCATATTTTAACAATGTTAGCCTCTTTTCTTTGCTAATGCCAGGTAAGAATAGCATTGATTCCAGTAGCTAACATAACTGCTAAGCAGCAGGTCAGATTCTTGCTAATGGTAAATATTGGTTCTTTTTTTTTTTACAGCATATTTTACTTCTGATGAATTCATCAGCAAACTACGTAGCCTACTTTAGTCATGCTTATGGCCATCAAAGTTACAGAGATTGAATAGTGTTTTCAGAAATAAATTGCATAATCGCTTATAGCAGGTTTAGGTAAGTAATAAAAGTTACTTTTCATAAGACACGTATTTAATTTATTCAGTTACAAATATTAACTTTTTACTTTTGAATACATTTAAAGGTAGGAACTTTTTGACTTGTCCTTGAGTACATGTACTACAGTACATACTTGAGTACATACTCCCAGTTTTAACTAAGGTTTTGATACAGTATCTATACTTTCACTTAAGTAAATATTGAGATTAATAACAAAGTCAGATTTTGAAATGACCTTAAAATTAACCAGTTAAATCCCAGTCTTTGTTCTTATAAGACGGATGTGCTTCTAATTAGTATAATATCAAACAATGGCTTATTTATGCTAGTTATTAATAATAATAAATAAGTCAGGAGATTAAGAGGTTAAGATAATCAGAAGTATGCAAGTTGGTTAGTCAACGAGGTGTTTTGAGGAAACGCACCATTGTCTCTTAATATGTATTACCTACAGTTGGATTACGTCATGTCGTAAGTCATTAACTAAACTTAAGCTTCATTAAGATTTGGTTCAAAATAGGTTTGTTAAAATATTATTTTGCCAATATTTATCCAATTTAGAAATCTCTTTAAACAGAATAGACTTACCCAAAAAAATCAATCCAGAGGATTATTTAGGAACAAAGGAGAGCCACGAAGAGCAAAGTTTCTCCTTCTGATTCATATCAGAGCAGGCATGAAATAAAAGTTCTCCACTTGTCTGATCTCATTGTGCCGATAGGAGAGCAAGGTCCAACATGCTTCTTGTCACGCACATGCGACGGGAGAGAGGTGTGATACCTGCTTTAACCTCTCTGTTTTGCATGCAGGCCGGGTCATACCAAAACCCGAGGGAGGAACTTGTGACACTGTGATCACTGAAATGCCAAAGTGCCTAAGTAGCTTGTCAAGCAGTATGATTACTTTACACTCATGAAGTGTTATGTTTCCTATAATACACCCTTCTTTGGCATGTAAACACAGTAAACACTTGTCTCCCTGGCAATTAAACCCAACCTTTATATATATATATATATATATATATATATATATATATATATATATATATATATATATATATAGCACAGTCACGTGTACAGAAGAAATCATCAGCAGGTGTGTACTGTGGACAATATGTCGTTGGTATGAGTAAACATGATGCTATTGTGTGCTAGATGAATGCAATAAACCCTGTAATTCCTCATGCACCACCCTCTTGCTCACAATGCAGAGAACTACACAAACATTTGCATGCCATGTAGTGATTTAAGGCGAAACCAACGCTCTGTGCAACTCTGCAAATTTTCAAGCCAAACCATTTTCAATCCAGTCGGACAGAAATCCTACAGAAGAACCTGAAGAATGAAGAAGCTAAGAAGCTACTATACATGTGCAGTGAAACACAAACTCAACATTTAGGGCAGCTGGGGTGTATGGGGTGGCAGCTTTCAGCCTTCTCGGCTTCTCAACAACAGGAGATGTCGTGCTGCGCAGTGTTTAGATGCAGATCAAAAGGTGGTAGTGTGCGTTATAAGTGTAACTATAGTGGTTTGGGCTCCATCTACAGGAGGAGAGCAGGTGTGAGGACATGAGGAGGATAAAGTGTGATCTCCTCCCCACTGTGGACAGCCGTGAGACCACGGCTCATATCTTTGATTAGAGTCAGCGGGGGACTGAAACACAAGGTCAAAACACGACATGAGTGTACATCATACAAAAGGACGTGCTTCAGTTTTCATATCAGAAATCTATGGATGTTGCTTTTGCTATATGAAATGCAGACTTATAGAGACTGTGTGATACTTATCTGCCTTTTAAGATTACTTGTCACACCAATAAAATGTTGCTTGAATTCCACAACAAACTGTGTCAAATTATACAGGAAAGATCCTCTAACAATAGACCTGCGATTAAAGAAAATAACTACTTTCTGCTTACATCAGTCATTGACCGATGGCCTTGCATAAATTATTCAAAGTGTCCAATGCCATGGTTCGTTTACATTTCACCATCACGAACCAGAGTATCTGTAGCTGTCTTGTGAGTTTCATGTCTTCCCGTAGCTTTTAGACAAACTATCTTTGATAGCAATCATCCTAAATCGTCACATTATGCATTCAAAGACCGTAAGTCATCAATTGTACAGTCTAAAATCTCCAAATTAAAATTTACACACATTTAGAACTACATGGCTAATGTAGCTAACCAATAATGTCTCTCACCCCTCAAAAAAAAACCAAAACATTATTCATTGTTAAAATAAGTCAATTTTTAACGTTTAAAATAGAACTATATAATTATTTGCATTTAATTTTGGTACAATTTTACCTTCAAACGTTGGGGTCAGGGTCTGTAGATTGGTAATGGGGGTGCGGGTGTACGGTCAGCGGAGTGATACCAAACCAGGCTGAAGTAAGGACGCTGTCCAAGATGGCAGTTCCATTTAGTTTTATTCATATTTATGGATTAGTCATATAAGAATTTGGAGTGGTTTGAGGAAAATGTTTATTTAAAGATTTATGATGCATTATACTTTCTCCAGCGCAAAATTATACTAGCAAAATTCAGATGCCAAACATGTCTTGGTTGAATAATTGCCATTGAGAATAAAGGGGAACATTTTCTACATTGGATTTTTGGACAAACTGTTCCTTTATGACTTTGCAGCAGTTACATAAGAGGCAGAGCGTTTATATTATGCATGAGGCCCAAACAAATTACATGTGGGACTTCCATACTAATAAGGCTTAGCATTTGTTGCCCTCTAGTGGCTAAGGTACCCACACTTACAACCAGACAAATGATCTCTCTAAGTAAAGTGCTGATCTATTGGTTCTTGTTTTCTTCAAGCCATTATTGAAAAATGCCTGTATAATGAAGCAATAAAATATCCTATTACCATATTGCACTGTGTTTGTTCTGTATAGATAAACTATAAAATCTATGTCACTGCATCATATATCCTAATGGTTGGCTGTGACATTTAACCTGAGGTTATGGGAGTGGACAGAGTTAAAATGGCTGTCTCAAACACAACAGCAGCATTGAGTTGCTGAGGAAGTCCTATAGAAAAGCCGTATAGGCAACTGTATTGTTGGGGAGGGGAATCCCCCTAATTTCATGCTTACATCTGACCTTTACACTACATACAATCAGTTCTGTCCCAAAGACTCGTTATAATTATTTTCTGTGTTTAGACTTAATCACACCTATTGTGTGTGTGTACTGAATCAATACACTCGACTACAAAAGTCAGCCAACTGTTGACTAATTATCCATAGATAATGTTTAATCAGGCCTTTAGGTTCTATTGACTTATTAGTAAGCTTTTTAAATAAGCCACCATGTCGTAAAAGCACTGAACCATTCGAAAGCAACTAAACATATTTATTGAAATAAATGCTTGAAATACTAAGTAAATATCTAGGCCAAGAGAATAATTTCAAGCTTAAAATGAATACGAATTTCTAGAAAGAAACTTAAGAAGCGTATAAATGGTTTCTCTAAATGTAAAGTACTGTGCTCATGTTTTAATTTCATTAAATACGGGAGTGTTTGCATTCAGCATTTCCTTTAAATGTGCCCAAGACTATTGCACAGTACTGCAGTTAAATTCCTGGAATAATTTTTTGCAATATATTTCATTCTAAATGGATTCTCTAAATGAAATGTTACAATACAATTAGAATGAATTCTTTTACAAGTCCCTCAAAACATGACCTGTTCTTCTCCCCCTGGCAAATCTCTTCGATCTAATCTGTCACTAGCAACACCGAGTACAAAAGTAAAGAATTAAGCTTATTGTGACCACAGACAAAAAAATGTCACATTTCTGATCAATCATTAATTTAACGACTCATGAGAAATAAAAGATTTACATGGGCTATAGCGATCTCACTGAATACATGTTTTATATATAGTATGGTCTATGACTTTATTATACATGAAGTATAACGGTGGCTAAACTCGCTGTAACTAAATCTTAATAGGAGCTATAGATCATGTAAGGATGAGTCACTGCGAAGCTGATTACTGTTTTATTCAGCTTATACCATGGCAATTTGCTAATGATGATTCTTTAATGATTTAAAGAATGCCACTCTTTTTTTTATCAGTTTAGTTACATTTAATGTTTAGGACAAGTTAGTTCCTGTTATCATTTACGTTATAGTAGCCTTTTTAAACATTCTTTCCATCCTGGGCCTCTCCCTTTTTCCCTTCTTTATGGAAAGTACAAAAGTTTTTTCCGCTCAAGAAAATAAATACTACATATTTGTCTAATGTGCCTAGTTTGAATTATTTGACTTGAATTGTGTTCATAAAAAATACATTTCAGATCTGTGCATAAAGAGGTCAAACAGTGAAAGGTGTCTTTGGATGCAAAAATCTGTGATCTAAAGAGCGATACTTTTCTGAGGAGGCTCAGATCATTCAGCGTATGTGGGAAGTCGTCCCATGTGTTCTCTTGTAGTAAGTGTTATTTCCTATACTGTGGTGTGCTGGGGTGCAGTAAAACAGAATGCAAACAGGCTGAATAAACATACAGAAGAGGTGAGGTATGCAAATGGTAGTGGGAGGACAATGGTGTTCAAATGGAAGTTCACCCCCTCCACTTGTTAAATCGAATACATTTAGCAAGAGGCTGATCCAATCAGAGTTCATCAAGAATGCTACAAAAAGTCATTACATACCTCAGAGTTGGGAAGTTATTGTATAGTATTATCTCATTTTTTTACCTGTTTCAAGCTTCAACATAGGGGAAAAACATCATTGGGATGATTTAATTAAAGCTTGACGATATTTAGTTGTTGCTTACTTGTGGTGTTTGGTTGTGCAATGACTTCCCTTATGAAATCTTTGAAAGGATGTTATTTTTCTGAAAACAATGTAGTGTGAAGCATGGAGTCGAGGAAATGTAGCATCTCAAACAGGCTTTGTCAAGCTATGCAAACACCTGAAGGTCATCTCAGGGGATTAATATTTCAAAAGCATTTTGCATGCGATACCGATGCTTCTTCAACAGTGTCTCAGTTTTATAGCGAGGTACGTCAGTACTTATGGGAGACCCTGTGTTAACTGATCAACTGACAACGCTAACATGGGGGACTATGTATGCTAGCACCATGTCGGTTGTGCCTTTGTCAGTGGATGTTCATGGACGTCCACTCCTCGGCCCAGTCTTTTTGAATTTGTTAATAAGTTTGGCAACAGTGTCATGTGTGATGATGTGCCTGCCATGTTTCCTGTTTAAAGTCCATCGCAACCTTGCGACAGCTTTCCGAATGTTCATTTCAACACTCAAAAGTGTTAATTTCCAATATGTATAGAGATGTTTGGGTTACCCTTTAGATTGATATACTGATTGCTAGGGCTAACATAAATTGCATTAAAATTCTGTCAAGTGAGAAGCGTTCGGAAATATAAAAGTAAATATACTCCACATTCGGAAATACCAGAGACATGGGAACTTGCCCCATACAACCTGAATGCAACTCAGTGTAAATTTAAAAGCCATAAAAAGACAGCTTTTCTTTAAAGATGGCTGCTTGTGTATTCAGCATCTCAGACAATGGAAGAAACATGGAATTACAACCCTGCACAGACAGAAGTACAGCATTTTTAGCACACTTTCTTTATTATGGACAGCACATGAAAGTTTCAGTGTGCATGCATTCAAGCCGCACGTACAAACTGCAAGTGTTGCAGTTTGTAATTGAGCCTCATTTCTTCCTCCATGGCATGGAGATGGAGGGGATGGTGGTGGGCAGCTGTTGTGCCAGAGAGGCCCCTGTGCTCACTGTGTTATCTGAAACCCACCTGCCACTCCCACTCCCCCCCAATCCTCAATCCTGTGTGTGTGTGTGTGTGTGTGTGTGTGTGTGTGTGTGTGTGTGTGTGTGTGTGTGTGTGTGTGTGTGTGTGTGTGTGTGTGTGTGTGTGTGTGTGTGCATACACACTGCTGAGGGAAACAGCAACAGGAGCCAATGTTTTCCCGCCTGAAAGTTGGGCCTAAAGAAAGCCATATGAGGGCTGTGGGGGAGGGGAGGAGCACAATGTCCTGGTAGCCAAACTGTTCCTAAAATTCCCTTCTACAAGTTTGGGTTGTGTTTATGGGCTCATCAGCATGCGTGACTTCAAATTTAAGTTAAGGCTGAAGGCTTACAATAAGCAAAGATTCATGAAATTCTACAGATTTATGTAGAAAATTTATTAAAGAACGACTCTTGAGGGGTTTTTTATGTTTTGTTTTTTTTTTTTTTTAGATCAACCCAACAAAGTTATGTGTAGCAACTGGCATTTAAGATCTCCTTCTTGAAGCCAGTGCCAGACTTTGCGATTACAGTAGTGTCTTAAGATTATTACTTGTCTCACTCTATTAGATGATCTCAGTAAAATCCAGGCCGAATTCACATTTAAATCAATGGCCAAATTGTAACAAATATATATATATATATATATATATATATACTCGGTGTACTTTTGTACTCGGTGTTGCTAGTGACAGATTAGATCGAAGAGATTTGCCAGGGGGAGAAGAACAGGTCATGTTTTGGGGACTTGTAAAAATATTAATTGTTTATAACATTTCATTTAGAGAATCCATTTAAAATGAAATATATTGCAAAAATTATTCCAGAATTTAACTGCAGTACTGTGCAATAGTCTTGGGCACATTTAAAGGAATCTGACAAACACTCCGTATTTAATATTATATATATATATATATATATATATATATATATATATATATATATATATATACAGTTTGCTAGTTAATGTGTTGTTACTGATTAATTAAGTGCTTTATATTATTTTATTTGAGACTTGACAGAAATTATAAAGTTAACACATCAGGCAAACACACATTCAGTCCTTCATTCCCTTTCATCACTTCAGACTGAGCTGAAACATTTTTATTATTCAATTCTATAGACCACAAATTGTGAGACACTTTTATTTTTATCACTATTTATTTATTTGATTTGATTGAAACCCATGATTATTCAGTGAAATAGTTTACATAATGGTTAATGAAATTATTATGAATATATTTTTTTTTTTGGGGGGGGGTTAATTGGGACTCCATTTTGGATCTTGTACAACAATTCTCTCTCTATTCAAGAGTAAAAAAAAAAAGTCTTATGAAACCAGCATACTTCATTTATTTAAAAAAAAACAGAGAGGACAACGCTAACGGCATGTGGAGTCGTTTCCCCATATATAACATGGGCAATTACATAACACGAGGTTAAAAAAAAAAAAAAAAAAAAAAAAAAAAAGACAGAGAGACTGTAAATTGTTTCACACAAAACGGTCGCCATTTTGGTCCCAGCAGCTCAACACAACTCGCCCGCACTCCTCTGTCACCTTTGTGGTCATTTTAACCCCGGACTTCATACACGTTTGAACAGTCAATACATACTTAAACTACATATTATTAAACTGTTAAAAAATTTCTACAAAAAAATCATATATAAATAAATAAATTCGACACAAACAGAGTTGTATTTTTATATATGTATATATATACATATGTTGTTTTTTTTAAAACACACGAGTCACTGCTGAAACAAATACCACTCCAGTGATTGGCACACGCGAGCACCCACACAGGTACGTTGCTATGATTTGAAATCGCATTGTCGCCCTGGGGAGCCAATGAGCACGCACGCCAGGCTTAGAGGGGCGCACGTTCGGCTTCGAGCACCAATCGGATGCGTGCGCGAGGCGGGCAGGAGGCGTGGTCAGTAGTTCGGCGCTGTGATGATGAAGTGAACAGGGAAGGGGGAGGGGGAGGAGAAATGGGGGGAAGAATCCAATCCGGTTTTAGCTAGTTTGTGTTTCGATGGGACGTTAACGTCTTCCTGCGCTGAAACCTGTGTGTCTCTTTTTATCGAGCTAGCTAAGCACTCTTGTTAGCTATTTTTAGTCTCTTTGCCTTGCTTACTTTTTTCCCCCCTCTCATCGTATCGCATTCCTGGTTTTATTTTAGTAATTTTTTTGTGTGTGTGTGTGTGTGAGAGAGAGTGTGTGTGTGTGTTTTTAACACCCCAAAAGCAGCCATGCCCAAAAGGAGCAAAGTAAGTACTACTTGGAATTCTCTTTGATCTGTGTTCGAATCGGTGTAAATATGCAAAAACGTGCCCTAATGCATTGCTTTTAAAACATGCATTCGAGAGTTCTCTGTTTTTAGCTTTGCTCGGATTAAAGTTTGCAGTGTGCATTGTTGCATATTTAAAAATAAATAAAATAAATAATCATCATCATGTGTTGATTTTGTCACGCGCTTCATTTAGCCGTGCACGGGCTTGGATTTTCCTTCTTGAGCGCGTGCGTTTGTGTTTCGGTTAAGTGCATGGAGGTGGGTTGTGGTTTTTTTTTTTGTTTTGTTTTTTCTTTACGAAGCAGGGTTGATTTTCATGCTCACTGTTTACAAATGGACGAAGTAGCCCTGGATACATGGAGCTAGACAAAGGGGTGTAACTGAAGCGATCACTACTTTTCTCTTATTCTTCCCTCTCCATAACCATATAAGCGAAATGCACGGTTTCAAAAATAAATAAATAAAATCGCATGCATTGTAGGTCGTTCTGCTTTTTCTAACGTATATGCATTTTTTGTATGCGTTTTGGGTTTTAAATGCATAAATAATAAAAACCCCTCGCTCCTTGTTTTGGAGAACGGTCTTGTATGGAAATGCTCCTCGAAGAGAAACTCAACGCTGTCTGGTGTAATCCCTTCGACCGCTTTTTGTTTGGGGATTATTATTATTTCTATATATACAGCACCCGGAAAACACGTTAAAAAATAAAGCAAACGCCCGCGTGTGTGGAGGAGTCAATTCGACGTGTAGAAATGCATTGGTGTGCCTCTAGACGCTACACGTTCGGCGCCATGGCTGTGCAAAGCTGTGGTTGTAAAAAAAAAAAAAATGGCGAATCTCGCGCACAGCGGCGACTCTTGTCTTTTTCTGGCCTTTTCCTTTTCTCTATAGCGACCCCAGAACCATCAGACGTCCTAGCAACGATGAAAAGCAAAGGGGGGTGGAAATCAGAATCGGTACCAAAACGCCATTTTAATCGTATATCTTTTGATTAAATCGTCAACGTTGCTGAATAGATTAGTGTGGAAGGGGGCGGGGTTCATAGTCCCCTCCTTCTCCCTCGTGCGCACACGGGCAGCCAATCAGCACGCAGCGGCAAAAAAAGGCGGGATTTTGAGATTGAACACCTTTGAGTTGCTGTTAAGTTCTTGTTTCTATTCTACTTTGAAGAAGTCTAACATCTTGTATTTCTCCATTTGAACTGATTAAAATTTATTTGTTTTTCAGGCGAACAATGACACAGAAGTCAGCGAGGTAAGTTTGTTTTGAGTTGTAATGCGAACATTTTAACTACTCAGATTTGTGACGACATAAAAAATCACGAGTTTCTTTGATGTTTTGGGGTTGTTGTTTTTTTTAGCCCAAAAGGAGATCGGCGAGATTGGTAAACGTAAGTAACCGCCCGATAGGCAATGAACCCAACAAATTTAGTTTGTACAAATAATTGTGTTGTTGGGTTTTTTTTAACAAACCTCATGATTTTATTTGATTTGCAGAAACCGGCACCTCCTAAGGCTGAGCCAAAGCCAAAGGCAAGGTAAAAAAAAAAAAACAAGCCTGTCGGTTTTTTTTACTTCTTTGTTAAAGTACTCATATTGATAGTTTATAAATCTGTAATGACATGTTCTTTGTAGAAGGTACCTGCCAAACCCAAAAAGACTAAGGAGCCCAAGGAGGACAAGCCCAAGGACGAGGAGAAGAAAGAGGAAGTCCCTGCCGAGAACGGCGAGGCAAAGGATGATGATGAGGTACGCCTTCGGGCCTGTGATATTTGATAAGAATATCTGCCTTTTGTATTTAAAAAAACAGAAAAGAATCAGATGTAAATCTTGCGTATTTTTTTTTTATCTTTTCAGGCACCAGCAACAGAAGAGACGGAGAAGAAGGACGACGAAGCAGAATAACGTCTTGTCTCAAACCAGTGCTCCCTGTACCTCTCTTCTTGTACAATTCAGGGGAATATTTTTATCTACTATTTTCTAAAGGCAGTTTTTTTAGTAGTTTGATTGTAGAGACACATTTTTTATGAAAGCTACAATGCGTTTCGAGGGGGATTTCATCCCATCCCACATTTCTACATCCAGAACAGTTATTGTCTGTCAGTTCCTCTTTTCAAAGTGGGAAGGAGTTACGCCATTGGTGCGCGCACACACAAACACATCGCGCATGGCGTTTACAAAGACAGTCGGACAACTTGCCCAAATGACTAACATTCCATTGGCTCAATGAGGGATTTTATTTTGTTGTTGTTGTTGTTTGAATGTGTGTAACCTGTTATGTATGCGTGCGTGGCGGGGAGGGGTGCGAATCACTCATCGTTTTCTTGTTTATAATGAGGCAGATTACTTAGAACGTTTGTAAGCTGTGTACTGTATGTTAATTCTTGTACCGATTCTGCTTAATAAACCTACTTTGTAGTACTGGAGCTCTCCATGTCAGGCCTGTGTATCATCACGTGTTTCCTTGTCTTTCCTGTGATAGCACCACAATAGATCTATATAGCAGCTGTGAAACGATCTTCGACTTTATACGCAGCGTGTAATGGTACCTTGTCCAGATGTGGTCAAGACTGAATCCTTGGCGAAGCTAAAAATGCATCGGCGTGCTAAAGCTTGGCCATCTTTTCAGGCCGGGTCTAATGATTGAGTGTAAGATCTGGCAAAACTGTACAGCACTAGTACCAGCAGTAGCAATATACATGTGCAACTACAAATGTACAGTTTCTTTCAGATCATTGTTTATAGATGTATCTCTGTGTATTGTTTGATTAAAGCGAGCCAATAAAAATTGTTTGTGAGACCTGTTTCTCCCACTTTTATGTTCATCCACTTTGGGTTCACAGCTACGTTATTCAGTAAATAATGATTTGATTCAGTGCCGCCTCGCTAGTATGTGATACACACCTATAATATTTCTATATATAACTTAAAAGACTATTAAGAGTTAATATTACTGTTACTTGATTGTAACTAGTTTAACATGTTGGTTCACTGTATTGTGTCTAAAGCTTTAACTTTTAAAAAATAACAGCTTAAGTTCAAATCCCTGGACTGAGAGAGCCCACTCAAATGAGAAACCCTCATTTGTTTACTTGTTACTAGACTTCATTTTTCAACACACAAAATAGCTCAAGTACAGAGCAAATTCTTTAATAAATTCTGTTTTCTATATAAACATTCGTCTTCTGTCCCAAAAAAATAAAAATAGAAAAATGTACGATTACAGAGAACTATTATGTATCCCTTTAAAGAAATTAGGATATTTAGTAATATAATGTTTTACGGATAAAACGATCATAGAAGCTGTCTGGGTTTACCTGTTGAAACAAGCCTCTGAACTACGGCAGGTTCTCCAAGATGCTTGCTTCCATAATAAAACTGCAAGATTTTGTACCCGATAGAACTGATGCACCAAATATTTGATTTCGTTGTGCTGTTATTTGCAGTCATTTACACCACAGCGCTGTTGAATTGTGAAGTCTGGTCAAAAAGCGTTGATTTATTTTCTATAACAGCAGCTCTGACTGTAGTGCAGCTAAACACTTATACAACTCCAATTCCGAAAAAGTATAGAAAATGCTAATAGAAACAAAGCAGAGTGATTTCTAAATGTACTTTCACTTGTATTTTAACCAAAAACATATAAAGACAAGGTATTTGATGTTTTACCTGCTCAACTGCTCACATAGTTTTTTGAAGATAAACGTCTATTGATGCATACATAAGATGATGTGAAACAGGTGAGGCAATCGTCTAATCATGGTATAAATGGAGCCTCCAAAAAAGGCCTAGTCCTTCATGAGCGAGGACAGGTCGAGGCTCGCCAATCTGACAACAGGTGCGTCAGTGAATAATCCAACACTTTGAGAACAACATTCTCCAAAGACAAATTGTTAGGATTTTGGGCATTTCACCTTCTGCAGTGCACAATATAATTAAAAGATTCAAGAAATCTGGTTAAATCTCCGCAAGGCCAAAAACCACTTCTGAAAGTGACTGTCCAAACTTTTTTAGAGTGTGTTGTAATCATCAGATTTGAAATGAGTGTATATTTTCAAAAATAAATTACATTCACAAAGTAAAACATCAAATAATGTGTTTTCAATATAGTACAGCGTGAATTGAATTTTCAAATGACTCTTTTTGTTTGTTTGCTTTTGCCTTTTCCATACTGTCCCAACTTTTTCGGAATTGGGTTTGTAATATAATTATAATTTCTATAGTTTAATTATAGTAAAGTTCGGGGTTAAGAAGGATTATAAGAATGGGGTTTGCATATGTGATTAAGAGATTTTGCACGACTTTGGTGAGTAGTGGATGTGAACAGCTGTCTCTTTGAACTTCGCTCATAGTCTACAGTAGAAAAATCAATGCGTGATAAGCCATTCATTCTTTAAGCGCAGTATCTCAGGTCACGCAGGCTGATTTGAGCAGGAGGTGACTTCAGTAAGATCACCTACTGGTGAAACTTAGGAATCTAGCTCCAGATAAGTTCAAAAAGTATTGTAAAGTTACAATTATCTTAACCAAGAAGGAGAACTGAATTAATATAGCAATCGGTAAAGAAATGTTTCTGAAGTGTCTGAAGTTTGTTTCTAAAGTTAAGGCTCATATAGCTAACGAGTAATGAGATGTTTATCTCACCCAAAATATTCTTCTTTAATACAATGTTTTACAATGAATTGAACTCTGGTGAGATCATGTTATTGAATTAAAATTGGAAGAGTACAGGATGAGTAATCAAAAAAATGGGCATTAAAAGGTTTTGGAGCGTGGCTGTAGGGCTTTTGAGTTCATTCAGCCACAAGAGCACAAAAGGTCAGGCACTGATTTCTGGGAAGAAAACTGGGCTCGAAGTCAGTGTTCCAGTTTATCCCAAAGGTGTTAAGTTGGGTTGAGGTCAGGGCTCTGTACAGGACACTCGAGTTCTTCCACTCCAACCTCCAACCTTAGGGGCGTCGTCATGCTGGAACAGGTTTGGGTCTTTTGGTTCCAGTGAAAGGAAATCTCAATGCTACAGCATACAAAGACATTCTAGACAACTGTATATTAGCAACAGTTTGTGGAAGAACCACATAATGGGTGTTATGGTCAGGTATCCACATACTTTTGCCTAGACAGTGTGTGTGTGTATAGAACCAAATATATATACACATATATATTTTTTGCAGAGATTTCCTCTACAATTCCGCCATCAAACTTTGAGAGGTGGGGCCTAAAGGGGTGGAGTCACACCAACCTGCCCAGAGATAACAAAGTGGTTGTGATCATTCACCCAGCTTATGTGATAACGCTGAAGAACTGGATGTGGTTTGAGGTGGATATTTACGAGGTGTCGGCATGCATTTACAGGCAAGATTATTAGTTTGACACTGACACTAGTCACGAATGATGTTTCACCAATATCACTCACCCATTCGATCATTAGCACAGAATATTTCCGAACCTTCTCTTAGCTACAGCTTCCCATGACGGTTGTCTTAATCTAGCCCAGATGCTGGCCCCTGGACTAACCCTCGTCTTGAGTGCTGCTTCCAAAACAGACAAAATGTGTACCATGTCATTGAAAATATGTAAGACTCAGATGTGTAAATCCTTTGTCTCGTGTTGCGACACATCAATTACAAGTTTAACATATTTGGTCTTTCTGAAAAAGACAAAACCCACATGTGTTCGGTAATCAACCGCATTGGTTGTTTTGAGTTGCTTTAATTTTGGGTTATAGTAGAAATAAAGAAGGTCAAAAAGATTGTAAGCACAAAAGAGGTTGTAAAAGGTTGTAAGAACAAATAGAAATAAAAAAAGAACTTTAAAAATTTTATTTAACAAGGTAAATACACATTAATCAACATCAGAATTTATTATGTAAATGAGTCAGATTTAGCCATTTGGCCAATCTGAGTCAGTTACATGCTATGGCCAAAAGTATGTGGACCCCTGAGCATCATACCCATATGTGGTTCTTACCACCAAACTGTTGCCCTAGTGTAGGAAGCACACAATTGTATAGAATGTCTTTGTATGCTCTAGTATTACTGCTTCTCTTCACTGGAACTAAGAGGCCCAAACCTGTTCCAGCAGGACGACGCCCCGTGCACAAAGCGAGCTCCATGAAGACATGGCGTGTTAAGTTTGGAGTGGAAGAACTTGAGTGTCCTTCACAGAGCCCTGACCTCAACCCCAATGAACACCTTTGGGATGAACTGGAACACTGACTGCACTCCAGACCTCCTCACCAACATCAGTGTCTGACCTCACTAATACTCCTGTAACTGAATGATCACAAATCCCCACAACCATGCTCCAAAATCTAGTGGAAAGCCTTCCCAGAAGAGTGGAATAGCAATACCAAGTATATCCAGGGCAAACAGGCCTACTTATTAGGTGTACCAAAATTCTATTACTTGAATTTTGTTGGATGTTGTATTACATTAAAGGTGGAAAAAGATCTGATATGATTTATTTCGGTTTCTTTTTTCACAAAAACCTGCCATTTTAACAAGGAATGTGTAGCTACACTTTTTATATTCACTGTATTTGGCATCGCATTTCTGACAAAGTTTGATTGATAGGTCTACCTTGTTGACAGTGAAAGTGCAGATGCAAACAGGATTGCAAAGGTGTTTTATTTTTGCAGTGTAGGGGTGAAAACGTGCAATCGTAAATATTGCTATTAGTTTTTCCAATAAGGCAGACTCGTACTAGTTTAGGCATTGAAAATGAAATGTCAAATTAACTTTGTGTTTTAAATTTGCCAGCTGCTGTTCCAGAAAATGCAAATAGATGTTTTGTGGTTGAATTTGATGTGTGTAATAACGTAATTGTAAATACGGTGGGTCTTGAAAGTTTGTGACGCCTTTAGAATTTTCTATATTTCTGCCTAAATATGACCTAAAACTTCCTCAGATTTTCCTGTCCTAAAACGACAACAAGAACCCAAACCCAATATTATACTTACTGGTGTGTGGTAAAAGTATGTGAACCTCTAGGATTGGAAGTTAATTTGAAGGTCAGGTGATTTCAATCAGGTGTGAGTGAGCATCCTGTCAGATCACACCTACTCATCAGACAAGAAAAGGTTACAAACCCATCTCTAAAGAGTTTGTACACCACCAACACACAGACAGATTGTGTACAAATCTAAGAAATTCAAGACCACATTTACCCTCCCCAGGAGTGGAGACCAACAAAGATCACTCCAAGAGCAAGACGTGTAATTATCTGCTAGGTCACAAAGGAACCCAGTGTAACTTCTAAGCAAATAAAGGTCTCTCTCACATTGGCTAATGTTAATGTTCATGAGTCAACCATAAGGAGAAAACCATTGCTCTCCAAAAAGAACATTGCTGCCTGTCAGCATTTGCTAAAAAAGTGCATAGCCAAGCCAGAAGGCTATTGGAAAAGTGTTTTGTGAATGGATGAGACAAATAGAATTTTTAGTTAAAAATGAAGCATTTTGTTTGGAGAAAGGAAAACACTGCAGAAGAGTTAAAGAAGAGTAAAGTTAATGTTTTTGAAACGCCAAGTCAAAATTCTGACCTTAATCAAATAGAAATGTTGTGCAAGGACCTGAAACAAGCATTTACATTTATGAGATCTGGGTTATTTGGAGGCAGAATCAACACCTTGAACTCTTCCTGAACAATGTTTGTGTGGCATGGCGCATGATCCTGCTGAAAGAGGCCACTGCTGTTAGGGAATAACGTTGCCGTGAAGGGGTGTACTTCATCTACAACATTGTTCAATCCTTACAGGATTTTGTGATCACAGAAATTAGCATGTTTTTTCAAAATTTCCTGCAGATTTGGTCCAAGACACTCATTCAGCCAACGTCCTCTTTGATTCATGTGTCAAACATCCATCCATCTATCCTCTACCGCTTACTCCTTTTCAGGGTCACAGGGAATCTGGAGCCTATCCCAGGAAGCATCAGGCACAAGGCAGGGTACACCCTGGACAGGGTGTCAGTTCATCGCAGGCCACAATCACATACACATTCACACACGTGTCAAACATGAGAACAGCTAAATGGTCGCATTTACCAACAAACATAATTTTTCCACAAAAAAGCACAAAAATCTCTGCAAATTGCACCTCAAAATCAAGCCTTTTCGGCCGCAACAACCACAACAACATCCTGCAAAATCCTGAATGTTTAGGTAGGTGGTACGTGTCAAAGTAACATCCACATGAATGGCAGAACCCAAGGTTTCCCAGCAGAACATTGCCCAGCGTATCACACGTCCTCCGCTTGCCTTCTTCACATATTGAATCCTAGTGCCATCTCTTCCCCAGGTAAGCGACGCACATGGACCCGGCTGTCTACACAATGTAAAAGAAAATGTGATTCATCAGACCAGGCTACCTTCTTCACGTTCTGATGCTCACTTGTTCACTGTATGGGCACTCTGACCGGTCTGAGGCTACACCCCCCCATACACAGAAAGCTGTGATGCACTGTGTGTTCTGACTCCTTTCTATCAGAGCCAGCATTAACTTTTTCAGCAATTTGTGCCAGAGTAGCTCTTCTGTGGGATCGGACCAGACAGGCCTTCACTCTCCAGATGCATAAATGAGCCACCATGACGCTGTCACCGGTTCACCGGGTGCCCTTCCTTGGACCATTTTTAGGAGGTACTAACCACTGCATACTGAGAACACCCTACGAGACCTGCCGTTGTGGAGATGCTCCTACCCAGTCATCTAACTATCACAATTTCATAATTGGCCCTTATCAAAATCACTCAGATCCTTACGCTTGCCCATTTTTCCTACTTCCAACACATCAACTTCAAGACCTGACTGTTCACCTGCTGCCTAATATATCCAACCCCTTGACAGGTGCCACTGTAACGAGAGAATCAGCTTTATTCTCTGCACCTGTCATTGGTTTTAATGATATGTTGAATGTGTTCATGCCGCAGGGTTGAGTGAATGTTGTGTGACACTAAAATGGACATTTTAATAACCTATGATTGATGATTCATGGAAAATGATGTGGAGAATAAGATGTTAAAATGGATTTACATATTAATGCAAAAAAAAAAGTCTTGAAGCATTTTTGTGTAGTTATTGAAACTCTTCATTACGACCTGTTAAACAGTGGAAACTTTCTTCAACCATTCAAAGATGTTTCCACTGTTTTCTCGAATCATAATAACAAAATGTAACCGAAAATTGTATAATAGTTAAATCGATAACATTTTTATGTGTCCACGTTCTGGCTTACAGCTGCTTTTTTAAATTATATTTATTCTGATTTTGAAGAAAGTGTCGTAATGAATCGTGAACTATTTTTTTTTTATACTTGGAAACAGGAAGCCCTAGGTAATTAAGCGATTTCGCCACCTAGCGTTAGCATGCCTAATATGGCTTAGCACCTTAACATTTTTATTCGCCATTTATGCTATCTAGCTGGATTTTGCATACTTTATT
Organism: Ameiurus melas; assembly: GCA_012411365.1. Taxonomy (NCBI): domain Eukaryota; kingdom Metazoa; phylum Chordata; class Actinopteri; order Siluriformes; family Ictaluridae; genus Ameiurus; species Ameiurus melas. The sequence continues at coordinate 18,551,334 of CM022763.1, read as the reverse complement.
ATATATATATATATATATATATATATATATATATATATATATATATATATATATATATATATATATATATATAAAAATATATAAAATTATGTTTCAGTAATGTGTTTAAACATCCAGGAAGAACAAAATTATAACGTCACTGCATTGAGTCCTGTCGTGGCAAGGCAGCGTTCACTGCACATGCGCCGAAGCGACACGGCTGTTGGCAGGAAATAACGCGTTAACTGTGTTTATTCCGTCTTTCAGAACAGAACAGACTATTTCATTTCTTTACTACGGAATATTAAGACGCAACTTTGTGATTCTGACATGTCCTTATCTGCAGAAGCTGTTTGGAGGTGCAGGGCTCGCTTTAACTCCTGGCGGCTTCCGGATTGCGCAAAGCACTCTGGGAAATTGAGTCTGTATAGAAATGGACACAGCTGTGGGGTCAAGTGACCTCGAACAGTCCAAAAGTTTCCACTATTTATGGTTTCTAGCTGGGGGGAAAAAATGTGTTTTTTGTTTTTTTTTAATATATACTTATATATATTCACATATATACCAGGTGTGTGCGTGTGTATATATATTTTCACATATATACACCGTGTGTGTGTGTATATATATATATATATATATATATATATATATATATATATATATAAAAAAAAACACAGACTTGGGGAACTCTTCTTCTTACTTGAAACAACCTGACTTCAATAAGCTCTTGAGAAAAGCTGTTAACACAGGATCACTTAGTTTTGCCATCCTGCACTGTGAGTTGATTATTCAACATGCTCAATAGAAACCGGAATACTACTATTGTATGTACGTTTTATTAATTTAGCCACACTGTTTTGGTCTGTAATTGTGACATGGAGAAGATCGGAGCACATTTTACAAGCCATCAGTACAAAAACTCAGGTAACGCCAAAGGGTACACTTTTTCTTGCAAAATTAAGTGTCCAAAATTCCTCCAATGGTGCCTTTATAAGTGCAGGGCTTAGTCGAATAGGTGCACTATCTCCGTGATGTTCCTCAGACAAGTCCAAGACCACTTAAAAGCACTCAATCAGACTCTAGCACTGTTTAGCTTATTTATTCATTCAGCACTTGCCAAACTAAGTCAAAACGACAAATGAATGAGAAATAAGACTAAAATTGCATAAAATGTTTTGAAACTATTTATTTTTAATTAGGGGTGTAATGATTGACTGTTTACACCCCCTACTGTTAATATATCTATTTAGTGCTGCATCTGTGCTGCACATACTCGGCAGATTTTTAAGCCAAGTTTTAACTATCCCCTACACAGTATTTCTGACCAATAAATAAATGTTTTACACGTGCGTCTTCAATCCTACATGCACCTCAAACAATTTGTTTTGCCTTTTGGTTTATTTTAATAAAAATCACCCCCCCCAAATCTCTCTCACACACACAAAAGCAAGCCAAACCAGAAGTATATCTAATAAATTGTGCTCTGATTGGGACATTGTATTCCGACTGGTAAGTGGCAAGTGAGGTTTTCTCTACAACCCATACACAATCAAACCCAACAGGATTACACATGATAACCAATCAGATTATCACGCATTCACATGAAGACAAAAGTCATGCCCAAACTTTTCACACTCACACACAACTTGACAAACTCAAACAAGACCAAAAATAAATTTTTTGTTGTTTATTTAACTATACAAAACACATTGATGAGCCAGAGAGGAATCTGAAAAAGGAGAGAGAAAAAAATCTGCATTAGTACAACTGGAGAACAAGCTGCACATTATAATGCAAAATGTGTTATATATAAATAAAGAAAATAAGCACACCAAACATGAATCTTTAAAACGTTCACCTCTTTACGCTTCTTTCTCTGGTGCTCCCTCATCAGTGCCCTTGGTGTTGCGTGTGTAGATCACCTGAGCCCTGTGCTTTGACACAAGCTTGATCATACCTAAAGACAGAGGAAGGATGGAGGAAAGTCATCTTCAAATTGACACGGACCAAGATTTGGTTGGATATTGATATTGGTCGTTATAGCGACAGCAGAAGAAGGTACCTAGTTGCCTAGCTACAAAGCTTTCAACTGGATTGTTTATGCTAAAAGGTGATATCCACTTACGATCGAGCACATCCACAGTGTTCAGTCATATTGAAAATCCATATTTTGGACAAATAAATAAACCTGCTTCATCTGCACTACGTGTCTAAACATCTGTTCAGAGTTAACGTCATTTAACGACTTATTTTCAGAAAAGACACGCTTGTATACATGAAGGAATATTGCCTGGTGTTTGCTTAAAAGGAAACCTGTTCGGCATGAACAAACAGTTTAACAGCATCTCCCTCTCTCATGTATCGCATTCTTCCCCGCTGTACCTTTGCTGAGCAGTTCGAGAAGGGCCGCCCTGGCCAGGGAACCCCTGATCTTCAGTCTCTCGGACACCACGGCCGGGGTGATGAGCTTGTAGTTAGGGACCTCTTTGTACAGCTTGTCGTAAGTCGCCTTGTCGAAGAGGACCAGGTTGTTGAGCTTGTCCCTCACCTTTCCTTTGGACCACTTCTGCTCCAGACAAAGGAGAGAGAGAGAAAGAGAGAGAGACAAGCCAGACGTGAGGAAGACCCATTAAGAGGATCAAATAGATGTTCAGTGTGAGCAATAAGAGGCCAAGACAGTCTTTACGATTACAGCAGCAGTAATCATACATCTAGAAGACTGTGTGCACATCTTTATGGCATGGAATTGAACATCGGAAACGCATCCAGAGCACATTCAGAGTTAAGAGTAAACACTAAGAAAGGTAACATTACCTTCTTTTTGGCTTTGCCTCCAGATTTATTGACGGGATCCTTGTCCTTTTTGGCCTTGGACGTATCCTTCTTCTGCTTACTGTCCTTGGGTGGCTGGACACAGATCAAAGAAACATCATTTAATGCCATATAAAATGAAATCAGGCTTTACATAAAGTGAGTACACCTGAAGTCAGATGTCTAAAACACATCATTGAGTAACTTTCAGACGTTTTCCCCAGACATCAACTGCTTGGTGGCCTTAGATCATGTGAAACACAGATGAAAAAATGTAAATGACAAAGCTATTATCGTCTAAAATAAATAGCAACAAAGCTATAAAACTTCTTAATCGTGCTCCCTATATATTAACACTAGATTGGAAACACACTTTAAACCGGTGTGTTAAAGCACCCAACTCTGTCGTGTGTACACTGTAAAGACACTAAAGGGCCAGGGTTATGGAACACAAACCTAAAGTAAAATAAACCACACACGTTATGAATAGAATTTCAGCCATTAAATAGTGTTTCCCCGGCGCGCGCACTGGTTTTCCAACACGGGCCGCGTGCACGCTGCGCGAGCCTCAACTCGCTAGCTAACATGCTAACCGACGAAATATTCGATTTAAAAGCGTTACAATTTTGAACACGACACTTCTTTTATTGCTCCTCGCGACTATTTTCACCATCATCGACCACTCATCGTTAGCTACACGCGTGGACGTGCTACTTAAATACGTTATTTTTTGGGGTCGTTTCAGCTCTGGTACACACCATGATGAGGCTTTCGGCGAGCTGCGCGAGAGAAAGGAAGCTGAAAAAAATCCACGTCCGCTTTGTCCACGCGCTTCTTCGGCTTTCGGTGAATGTTAAGGAGTTATGGGGTTCTAACTCATTACCGCCAACTTCTGGATTTCGTACAGCAAGACACTACAGGTGGCAAAGGCCATTACAAAAATTAATGGTGGCTGATACTCTTAAAAGTGTTGTAAAGTTTATGTAAACAAATATATGTATTTATGCAAATCAAGTACTGTCTAATTAAACTTGCATACATTTGTATACTTAACAAAATAAACTAAACAAAAACACCATATTATTTTGATGATGTTAGGATTTAAATATTTGTTGCATTATAATGGTAATTCCAAGAGAAAGACTTTTACAGAAAAGTCTGTTGGATTATCCTTTTGTTATATGGTTATAAATAATTATTTGATGCCACCCCCCCCCCACCACCAAGTTGTAGACAAGTTATAGTTTTAAGGTAATAAGTCAGAATTTTGATATAATATGGCTAAATTTAGAGGTCATTTGTCTGAGATAGGAAGTCAGAAATAAAATAAATAGCAGTTTTTGCAGAAATTGTGAAACCATAAAACATAAAAAAAAATTATGTAAATCCAATAATATTCAAAGTTTTGGGGAAATTCCTCTCTGTTAATTTTCTAATTATGGGCAGGTTTGAACAGAAACTGAGATTTCTTATTCTGAATATATATATATATTTTTTTTAATAAGGAAAATTGTAGTGTGGTTTATAAGATTTATAAAAGAAATTTAGATGTATGTCATAATGACATATAAACCGTCTTATACAGTATTCTGTGGGCAGAAATGCCTCATTGATGAGAGCTCATAGTGACCAGGCAGGTTGGAGCTGACAGGAAGACTACGGTAACATGTGGTGAAAAATCGATGTAAAATAACACGCTATAACTTATTAAAAACGGTACAAAACCTAACCTGACAAAATGTAGTGTTTATTACAATTTTGAACATTGTGTCGCCTCAGTCTTCCACTTTCCTCTTAAGGACTAAAAGAGCTTCATTCTAAATGTTAGGCATGCTCATATAACTATTATTATGGGAGGAAATTAAGCTTGGTTTAATTTTAAGGTGTAAAAATTTCAATCCAGCACCATACCTGGAACATAACTGTAAAGGAAATAAGGAGTTTAGTAAAAGGAGTTTAGTCTCCCATCTTTACATCACATATACACGCGTTACAAAATATATAGTGTTCCTCTAATTTTGAGGTCTCTATACAGCCAAACTCCATTGCAATCTATTCAGCAGGAAATGATTTTGTGTATCTGGGCCCTTTAGCCGCTGGTTGCTGAGTGACGCCTCCATGCATATCTTTTATTAGCAACGATCTAACTGTGATGAGTGAGCTGTATAGTCAGTATTATAGATCTAACAAGCGAATATGTCTGTATGTTGATTGCTCGAAGGCAGACACTAGTATATACAGTATAAATCTTTTTTTTTTTTTTTAAAGTGCTGCTTTGTTTGTTTACCGTCGAGGCAGTAAGCAACCATATTTTTAACATCATGTGCTAAACTCAGGGCTGAAGAGGCCTTCCTGAGTATTCGTGTATGAAATTCCTAGAAATTCCAGTGCAATAGAGCAGTCATACAACTCGGAATTCCAAGTCGGGAACTCAGGAACCAACAATATGGCGGAACACAGTCAAATGATTTCCCGTTGCATAATTTTTTACTGGATAAAACTTGATTTTACATGATATGTAGCTTATGTGTTGTGAAAAGGTGTTTTTTTTTAGATTTTTTTTGTAACATAATTTCACAGAATTCTGCCCAGTTTTACTAATACGATAAAACCATTGTGACAGATGATTTTAAAAATATTTTTATGTGCAAGTCAGTTGAATTATCTCATACGTCGTTTTGATGTATATACTCTTTATACAGTATGTTTATCACATTCACATTCAGAGACTAGCTTTACGACCTGGCTCTGGGCATTCATGCTTTAGTCAGACTGGATGGCAGACTGGATGGAACAGGTTTCTGAGCCAAATATTGTCAATATGCTTGGAGTGTAATAAAAAAACAAAACTGCACAAGCACAAATTTGACTAAAGCGTGAGACTTGACAGTAATGCAGGCAAGGCAAAGTTCACCCAAACAATGGATTATTCATGTAATGACCTGAATAAATATTTCAGTGCACCCCTTTCCACTAAACTGGTTCACCAGCAATGTTTTGTGACATGTGACAAGTTATGACATGTCTATAGTGATATTTACGTGATTACTTAGTTACCTTCCTAAAGGGAATCATCCATATAATCTATTCATATTAAGATTGCTTTAAAGGCAAAGCAAATAACTGCACTCTTTAAATATAGAATGTTGTAAAAGCAAGTGGGCAGGGATTGTGTTTAGATCTAACTGCTGAAACCTTTGTTTTGTGGAGTTTATTTCACAACATTTTTATGCAAGTATTGGTTATCAATGGTACATGAGTAATTGGACGGGAACGAGCACTGGACCTCTCTCTCGCAGAATTAGCATCTCCATTTTGAATTAACACATCATGCTGAGAAGAGACTAGGAAATCATCACTACATTGTTTCCATCTCCTCACACTCTTCTCTCTCTGTGTCAAGATCACCATTAACACACCCGAGTCTATATACATTGAATAACATGTTTTAATGCAAATAAGATGTCAACTATACATGTTTACTGTATTACACAAAAGGTCTCAGTGTGACTAGAAAAAATGGTCTCATTCCCTCAAAAGCAGTTTAAATAAAATAGTGCATACCGTTAAAGCCATACCCTCCCAAGGTCCCTCACTCAAATTACCTTCTGTATGTAAATAAGATACACCCTTTCACAGACATCAAAATATAATCACAAACAGCAGTTTAATGGTGGAACACAAGTCAACTGGGTATTAGGGGAGAGCTGGCCAAAGATTCAGGAATCTGTAGACAGATCTCCCACACGATCACTGTGTGTAGTTTTTCTCTACCAGGTATGTAAGTGTTGTCTCTCTTATGTTCTTTCTTATTATAATTCTTTCTTTTTATTATCAATAGTAGTATTGGATTTGGATATGTTCATACCTAGTTAAATAAATTATTAGACTTGATTATATTCTGAATTATTCTGAAAGTACTGTCTCTAGTAAATTACGGTACTGCAAATCTGCGACCCGGTTAGTATAGGCTAACAGTTTGGCATTAAGTTAAGTGTACTTAGAGTGTACAGGCTCAGTAGTGAATAACCGTTCAGGACAACATAAAGTTGATCGACCAAGTCTAAAGAGGATGAAGTCTAAACCTTTGATTATTGTAATATTCTTCTAGCTATGTACATAGGCAACAATGGCATAATTATATAAAGCTAATTTTACTAAGATATTATTGGTCTATCTTTGTAGATTTTAGTGGTCATGACTTCTGGCTAGAAATAACATTATTATTGGAGACTTTGGGTGTGTGTCCCTCTTCAGCTCCAATTGGTTATTTATAATCTTATTTTTACTTTAGTTCTTGGGTTTTATAATTTTTATAGAACCAGCGACAGCTATTGAGTAGCCATGATGAGCCAGGGGGGCGAACGGAATTTTTTTATATTTTATTTTATTTTATTTAAATTAATTAATTAATTAATTAATTAATGTATTTATTATTATTATTATTATTATTATTATTATTATTATTATTATTATTATTATTATTATTATTATTATTATTATTATTATTATTATTATTTCTCAATGAAATATTTGGGAAAGGGAGGGGAGAAAAGGTAAATGAATCACATGAAAATGAATTACATGTAAAGGAATCACATGCATGAATATGAATCACATGAAAATGAATTACATGTAAATGAATCACATGTAAATATTAGTCAATTACCTCTGGCTAATGACCAAGACTGGAGAGTTTGTGACCATGAGATCCGCGCACATGACTGGCATGAGACTCGACACAGAATCTGAATGAATGAGCACAATTTATAGAATAGAATAAATTAGAATTAATCAAGTATAGAAGATCAAAAGTATCAAAATATAAATAACTGAGAAATAAATGCAATATTGAGGTTGTATTCAATTTCATAATTGAAGTCAGATTTAATTTAAGAGAGAGTCAAGCAGAATTGGAATGACAAATTTAAATATTTTCACATTGTTTCAAAAAGACAGGAACACGTGGGAATCCTTCTACCACGTCATTGGCTACAGTCATTGGACTAATACATAATACAAATACAAATGGGTGGTGCACTATTATATAGTGACTAGAGTTAAGGATTTCAGCTTTTATTTCCTGCTCTATACACTTGCAATCAGAGCTATTCAACCCCCATAGCAAAGCATGTTTATTGTCCAAATTTACAGACTTTCAGCTGTTTGCGATGAACAAATCAAACAAAAGCGATTGAAATAGTTTGACACAACGATTGCTTCAAGTGGTTTCCCCAAATTCAACTGAAAATGCAACTTATAATGACTTCTCCAGTCTCAGAATTATTCAACCCATTCATGGCAAGCATCTGTATTACTTAATAGAGCACCTTTTTGCTGTTATGACCTGGTGCATATGAGATTCATAGCCAGACATCAACTTCCTGAGGAATCTTAGCCCACTCTTCATGAGCAATGGACTCCAGTTCAGTAACATTCTTGGGTTGTTCTTGAAAAGAATCCCTCACAACAGCACAAATGTGCAAAAACAGGTGTTGTCTCAAGTTGTGCTTGAGTATGGACACATGAAATACCTGAACTGGCTAGGGGTTTGCTGATTTAGTGATTGTAAAAAATCTTTAAAATGCAGTTAGTGAGGAATAAAACACCAGAGGGTGTGCTGTTAACCCATGACAGTTAGACATTTACATGTTTGAAGACGGTTACTGTTCCCACCCTGAAGTGGCTTATTTACCTTAACCATCACAGCCCATGTTTTATTTTCATTTTTTAGCCTATTAATTAATGAATGACACATAAAACTTAAAAAAAAATCTGTTTATTATTCCTCTTAATAGAGCAAGACAAGTTTTTTCTTGTTCTTACGTCTGTTAAAACAGTCAGCTATAAACAGTCACTCCCTCACCAGTCTTTCTTTTCCCCCTCTTTTTTGGACGTTAATAAGACAAAAAACAAACAAACAAACAAACAAAAACTCCTCTTGCTTTGAACAGCCACATTTGAAATTTTATCATTTGATTTGGGCAGAATTATTATGAAAAAAAAGAAGAAAAAAATCAAGTCAAGACATGAATTAGTTTCAGTGCACCCACAAAAGAAAGAAATGGGATTTCATTATTTACAGTAAGTAATTTTAATATATACAGTAAGTAATTTTTTTTCAATTGCATTTAAAATGTTTACGTTTAAATTTATACGAAAAATGCTTTTTACATTTTTTTAATTTAATGAAATCTCATTTCATGGTGACATTGCAAGTGTCTGAGAACACACACCATGTATGCACATATTTAACTGGTGTAACTCGGTTAACAGGTAATGATGTTTAGAACTGCATAGCAGTTGGTGATTGTGCAATGCAGTCTGCCCTGGAGGCTGTATCAGTATCAGTCCCTAGTCCACATATAGAAGACTCAGTTAGGGACGGATTCAACAAAGATGTACTTAGAACTTCATCATTAAAGCTCTTTTGATAAAGGTGTTTGTGAAATACTCTCAAAACAGGCTTGTATGTAACATACATTCCTCATTCTTAAGTATTCACCAAGATTATTGACTCACTCAGATTCATCATTTTACTGAAATGAATAACAGGTGCTCCAGGAAAACTTACCTCAAATAAATCTTTATAACCTCAAGGTGCTAAAGACCTGTCTAAATCTACATAGGCTGCAATTGCTAGGAATAGTTTACACTCAAGTCTCAATCATTGAACAGTTGATAACTTTGATATGTTTGATATGATAGACTACTAGTTAAAGTTCTAATGATGCTCATATTAACCCTTTCTCGTAGTACACTGGCTTTCCAGCAGAATGGGAATAGACTTATCAGACATTTTCAATCAACATAAAGAAATGAATTATTTTATCACCACAAATCTGTTATAAGATTAGTCAGGATACTGTTGGGTTTCTGTGTGTAGAGTATCGTGATGGGGCAATGGGAAACAGAAAGATTTTTTGTACATTATTGTTTACAAAGGTTTGCAGACACAAGTAGAGACAAGAAACCAAGAAATGAGGATGAGAACAGGATCAAAACACAGGGTGTCACGATTCCCCCACACTACAGCACTGAACTCGCGATGTTGCGCATGCGCGGACCTCTTCCGAGTTGACGTCAGGTTTTCGTCTTGCCTCGTTGGAAGCTCGTATTTCACAGCTGGAGGAGGAACTTGAGGAGAAACAGGGCACAGTTGAACTCATTGATGACCGATTGAAGAAGGAAAATGCGCAAGTGGACACGCTGCCCAGTCCCAAGTCCACGATGTCCAAGTCCAGACCCAGCCCCAAGTCCTCGATGTCTAATTCCAGACCCAGTCCCAAGTCCACGATGTCCAAATCGAGACCCAGTCCCTAGTCCACGATGACCAAGTCATGTCACAAGTCTCTGATGTTCCAGCCAAGTCACAAGGGCCTGACATCCAAGCTAAGTTTCAGGGACCTCTCGTCCATGCCATGTCTCTTGCTCAAGCTATGTCTCTCGCTCAAGCCATGTCTCTCGCTAAAGCCATGTCTCAAGTTCAAGCTCAAGCCATGTCTCTCACTCAAGCCATGTCTCAAGTTCAAGCCCAAGCCATGTTTCTCGTCCCAGCAGGCAAAGCGCAAGTCCTATTTCAAAATCCTGACCAATTGTCCAAGCCAGCTGTTCCGGTAAATTCTTGGGGGGCTGGGGTTCTGTCACGATTCCCCCACACCACAGCGCTCAACGCATGCTGTTGCACATATGTGGACCTCTTCCGGGTTGACGTCAGGTTTTCGTCTCGCCTCGTCAAGGGTCATAGTGCATTGGGTCACGTGGTTTTGGAATCGCCGGCAGCTGCTAGCGACTGCCAGCTAATGACTGAGACATCTATATATACCGTGAGCCGTGCTTTGCACGGCGCGGTTCAATATAACGACTTATATAGCGACCTATAGAGAGACATATGTAGATATTGTTTTGCCATGTTTAACGCTTATAGAGCGTCCTAGTTGTCATGCCATGTTCTAGTCATAGTCATAGTCATAGCCATAGCCAAGTTAGCATTAGTATTAGCCATTGTCAAGTGAGGATGGCTTAGTTCAGGAGAAATTCTCAGGGAATTTCTCACCGTCACATCTGACTTGCTCATTAGGGATAGATTCCAATTTTATATCTGGATTTCTGTAAAACTATGCAAATAAAATTTAATTGAATTGAAATTAATTCAACAAAATTTAAGTGAAATACAAGTAGAAATGTTTTAGGTCAAATAAAAGGAAAAGACAAAACTTAGAATAACCTGGTTGCACAAGTATGCACACTCCTTAACTACTATTTTGTTAAAGAACCTTTTGCTTGTAATAAAGCACTCAGTCTTTTTGGAACCATATACTGCCACCACCATGCTTCACCATGGGTATGGTGTTCTTTGAGTGATAAACTATTTTGTTTTTGTGCCAAATATGTATTTTAGAATTATACTCAAAAAGTTCTCATCAGACCATATCACAGTTTGCATATGATTGTGGCAAAATTTAGGTGGGCTTGGATGTTTTAGTTTTTTTTTTTCCTGAGTAAGTCTTCCTTGAACAAACAGGGCTTACACATTACAATACTGTTCAGTAACTCATATCTAACTATGCAGGGACAGAGCAGGAAAAAAAATGAGTAATACTATACTCCTATTTGATGATTATTTTACTATAATAGCATTACCCCAACTGTTCATATTTACATATGAATAATGGCCCAAGTGTTCATATGTACATTTGCTCTTTTTTGATGACGTGGTCGCCCCAAGCGATTTACACTTACTTATTTCTTGCTTAACATATGATATTTAATATACTTCATACATCGCGTCTTAATCTTTAATTGAACTGATGCATGTGATCATTTTGACAGTTGTCAGACATTATTATGTGAAATGAAAATTGCTATTTTAAGACCTTATTTCCCACAAACTTCCAGCTTGGAGGTCGAGGTGAAGATTCCATGGGAATAATAATGATTTTCCTGTGTGACATGAATTAATTAACTAATACATAGAACTCCACAGAACTGAGAACTACCTCTTTTTTTTTTCTTTTTTTTTATCATTTTTGCAAAATGGAACATTCAACATACTGAGGCTTCAACCTCAGCTACTGTATATCAATTATAGTTGGAGAAAACATAATACATATCCAATCTGCATATTTTTCATATATAAAATCAGATATCCGAGCTCTGGGTGTCTGCTGATCTGATCTGTGACATTCATACATGCATTCTCCTGAAAAGGCACAACATTGCCTTTTCAGACAGAAATGGTTTGTAGTAAAACAACACCAGTGACAGTAGCTAGACCTTATTTTGAGCCAAAGGTGGGGACAAATTATATGTGGAATGTCCTGTCAAACAAACTAATCCTGTAAATGAAAAAGTGCCGAAGGAAGAAAGTGGGTGGAGCTACAGCTTTAAAAACCAGAGCAATGATCTGCAAAGAACAAACTCCTGCAGCACGTTGTGTGTCCACAGAGGAACAGGCAGAAGACAAGTAAGTCCTTTGTGTAAGTACTTTACGTTGTGTATCAGTTCACACTGTAAATGTGTTTGTGGTCGGTGGGTACTAATATTTGTCTAAATTTCATGAATGATTCATGGGTTTTATTTCAATTGCAAGCAATTATGTGTACTTTCTTTAAATTCTGAATATTATTTATTAGTCCCGTTCTTATAAAATTAATTTGCTGTCAGTGATAAAAGCATGTCAATTTTATAACATATTCCCAATACAGAAATATTCACACATATTTAGGATGAATGAATCTCTAGAGATGAGATGGCAGCTCCAGGGTTCCAGATTTTAATCCTGAGATTGGCGTAGGTATGAATGAGTGTGTGAATGTGAGTGTGCATGGTGCCCTGTGATCAGTTGGTGTATTGTATCTTACTGCTTAAGCACATAAGAACTTACTGCGAGTGAGCACGTGTCTCATTTCAGATCAACTGATTTTCAAACTTATTTGAATTGCCTTCGAGAAAATGCAAATTTAGCATAAACTAAAGTTCTAGTATCCAGTGAAATGTTACTCTAATTTACCAGATAACATGATTTTAATTGTTTGGTTTTACCTTCTTGCCTCTAAGAATGCACTGAAGCAGGTTTGATTGCAACTTATATATATATATATATATATATATATATATATATATATATATATATATATATATATATATATATATATATATATATATATATATATAATTTTATGGTAGGTCTTGGCCACTCAACGACAGCCCAGATGTTCTCAGGGTTCACCCTCTCTCGCCCACTCTTAATGATGAACCCCAGGAACCTGACAGAGTTTACATAGAATTCACCACTTTGGCAAACAGTTCTCTAGAAGCCTCTCCAGGACCTCACAGACGTGAAGGATGTGCTCAGAAGGGGTTCGGGAGAAGATCAATATGTCATCCAGGTATACGAAGAAAAAACGGTTCAGGAAATCCTGGAGAACATCATTGATCAGGGCTTGGAACACTGCCAGGGCATTGGTGAGACCGAATGGCATAACATGGTATTCGATGTGGCCAGGGGGTATTGAACGCTGTCTTCTACTCGTCCCCTTCTCTGATCCTGTTGAGATGGTATGCGTTCCGCAGGTCCAACTTAGTGAAGATGGTGACCCCATGCAGTGGGTCGAAGGCGGAGTTGAGAAGTGGCATGTTGTACTTTTTTTGATGGTCATGTTGTTGAGACCCTGATAGTGAGTACAAGGATGAAGGGTCTTGTACTTCTTATCCACAAAGAAGAACCCTTTTACCCAGTGGGGAGGAGGAAGGACAGAGGATGCTGGCTGTGAGGGACTCTGAGATGTATTTCTCCATGGCCTCCCTCTCAGGATGGGACAGATTATTCAGTCGACCAGAAGGCAAGTTGGAACAGACCCTCTGTTCCAAATATGTGAAAAAAGCCAACAATTTCCTTTGGGTGTACTTATTTCACATGGCTGTAAAACTCAGATTTGCTATGTTCACACTTAATATATTAGTAACCTTACTTTTCCCCATATCAACCAACCAAGCCTTTGTGTCGCCAATAAAAAAAAGCACATGTACTGTTTTAACAATGCTTCCTGGTTGATCTTCCTTCTCACCAACACCACAATACCATGTGATCCAAGGTGATAGTTGCAATGTTCCTGTGTTTCAGAAAAAAAAAAGATAAAAATGCAGAACCTGGCGGACGATCATTCCAAATACCTGCAAACCTTTGAGCTGCTGTTAGCGAATTCAGCTGAACATCAGTGCATGAAAGAGTTCATCCATATGACGCTCCCAGACATCCTGGCCAGGTACACATTCACTGCAATCACGCGTGCACACACACACAGACACACACACACACACACAAACTAGAGACCAGTATTTCACTTACTTCTAGGACTAGGACTTACTCTTAGTTGATATTCAACTTACGGACTGAAGACCAGACATTCTCAGTTAGGATTTTCTGGTAGAGAGCAGAATTCATGTTTCCCTCAATTATTGCAAGTTTCCCAGGCCCTGAAGCAGCAAAGCATCCACACACTTTATATTATGCCATTACAAACAGTAATGCAGTCTATAATACTATTATGAACACTAACACACTATACAATATGCTACTGTGCATACTAATGTATGCTATAATGTTGTTTTGTGTATACTAATATGCTCTAGGACACTATTTTGAACACTAATATACTATAATTTTTTTATATGAAATTATATTTTGTATAATATCTATAAAGATCTATTATGCATACTAATGTAATGCTAATAAGCTCTATAACATACTCGATTCTGAACACTAATACACCATATATCACTAATGCATTTTACAAAAGCAACATTATGCATACTAAGGGTGATTTCACACACGATTACTATCCTTAATAGACTCTATATTGCACTCTACTACACATTTTAACACTATGACATATACTGTTATAAACATTAAAAACTCAACAAAATGCTATACTAAAGAATAATATAATTGCAAGCAGCGATTACGGGCCAAAGCAGAATTGACCACCTGCTGGGTGTATGAAATCAATGCATAGTGAAGCAAGTGCTGTAGAGTAAGACACCCAACTATACAAAGAACATAGTATTAAAGTTTGATGCAAAGCAACACTATGTAAATTATCAAGACTCCTTTTGCAATTTGACATCATGCGTGTCTCAAAAATGTTATTGTAATAAACCTCTCTCTCTATATAATTTTAAAGAAGTTTAACCAGATTTATGGAGAATGGAAGGTACATCACACTACCAGGACTTTATAGAAAAATATCACTTTATTAACAATTTTATGAAAAAAATGAATAAATATAGATATATAACCATTGAAACATACAAGAATGTTCAACAAACATTTACTCTGTATGCCCTCACTAGGCCAAACGGCGATACACAAATAAAACTCTAACTCTGCACTGCACTGCACTCTGCTGGTTATTACACGGTACAATAGAAATCATGATCAAACACTAATCAGTGTGAAAAAAATCTGCCCTTCTCCAGTCCAGCGTACATGGATTAACATGTTCATATAAACTTTAAAACTCACAACCACAACATACACACACATGCACACACACACCGTGGGAATGTTTGAAAAACCCATAATCCAGCCGGCATTGCCGATATTCCGTTGGGCGGAGTCAGATACAACCAAGTGATGAGGGCAATAACCATACCAAATCTTGTGTTTTTTTCAAGAAAAGTTATCAAATACCATTTCACCGTTCGGGGGCGCTATGGAGCTGAAAAACCACAGCCAAGCCTATTTACTACATCATATTTTAATTTTCGCCAGGTATGATGCAAATACCGAATATCATTAATTTTTAAGCATCACAAATGCCTCAAAAATGAGTGAAATCGCTAAATAAAATAATAATAGTAATAAGAACACCAAAAACAATAGGGTTTTCACCTTTGGTTCATGCCACTCTCAGCCTGCACCTCCGGTGCTCAAGCCCTAATAATAATAATAATAATAATAATAATAATAATAATAATAGTGAAAAAACATTCCATGAACAATAGGGTTTTAGCACCACTGGTGTTCGGGCCTTAATAATACTTATAAACAATAAACAATTTCAGTGCTCGGGCCCTAAATATATGCTGTTGCACTAATACTTTACATTGTGTGATTATGATCAGTAATACGCTATCACTATTATGCATTTGTGCTATAATGCAAAATAATATACCTTTAGTCTTTCTGGCTTGTGCAGCATCGGAGCAGGAGAACCTACTCTGAATGTGATGGGAGTGGGAAGCGGATCAGGTATAACACTTTATCAGTCTATGTTGTTATACATGTATCTGCATTATCCATATTAAAATCTGGTGTCTTCTCTCTAGGTGAGATCGATCTGGAAATTATAAAAGTGCTGCATGAAAAGCATCCAAAAGCCAAAGTGGACAATGAGGTGGTGGAACCCAGCAAGGAAATGCTTCACAAATATAAGAGTGAGAATGAACACTAATTTGTTCTTTATTGTCATTTACCGTCAAGCTTTTTTGTGTGCTGAATAAAACTTGTAAGCTATAGCCTAGGTTCTAGCTAATTGATTCATTCCACAGACCTAATTTATATTAAAATAAAAACCACATTTTTTTTTTAAGAGAAAGGCTAGGTAGGTACAAGGTTTGGGTACACTGCAAAAAATCATCTTACCAAGTGAAAATATCTAGAATATTCTGAAATTTAGTTAGTATTTGTTATTAAGCACATTTATGATTACTAACCCTATTTCAAGACATTTGCACTTCAAGCTTAACATTTTTGGGGATTGGGGGTTCAAATCTGCCTTTTCCCAGTGTGCACATTGCTTGCATGTTCTCCCTGTGCCTTGGTGGTACTCCAAGAATTTATTAAAATGTATTAAAATTGCTTTAGCCCCCAACACTAAGTCTAGAATAAAATTTTTCAGAACGTAATTCATGCAGGAACATTTTCTTCTAGCTTTAATATCGAAGACACCAGGCCTTGATTACGTCACCTCCAGGTGGAATATAATGACTGCAAAAGAGTTCGAAAAGGAATGGAAGATGAGAAACACTGACAAAAAGATGCACTTGATTAATCTGATTCAGGTTGGTACATGCATGTCTGAGTATTCCTTACTGTCCTTTTATTTTCATTCCTAATCGATTTCAAGTAATATTATAAATCTGGATCAAAAGAGGGATACTAGAAAGATGCTGGCCAATCACAAGGGGTATAATATTTAATATTTTTGTAATATTAGTGACATGAGAGTATGATTCGGTTTCTGTTCAGGTCAAAATTATCCATTTCAGAGCAACATTTCTAACGTTTCAACCCTGTAATCAGTAGCATGCAAGTTTTCCACATGATCCCACCGTTATTTGGGTCTGATGGTCCTAGAAGGCACAAGTGGAGGGGAAAGGATGGCTTTTCGTTTTTCTGTGTAGATCTGAATGGTGCTAGTCAATCATGGTTGTTAGCACATGTAAACAGAACTGAGCAGTTATTATACGTGTCCTGTGACGTGGCATGAGCAGCAGTTTGAAAAGATGCCACTGGCTTCACGAGTCTTAGAAGATGCGTTTGTTTAATGCCAGAATATGCACTGTCTGTCATTAAGCCTAATCATGGCTTGGAATTGCTTTCTGGGCTCATCAGCCATTTTTAATAAGGAGATTAAAGATATAAAAGATAGACTGAGGGTTAAAAACATTATAGTAGCTGGCAGTATGTCAAGCCATTAACTAAGTCATGAACAGAAGAACATCAAGATTAACTTATTGTTTTTCACAGATGCTGTACTATGTGGAGGATCCGGGAGCCACGGTTTCCTTCTACCGGAGTTTACTGCACAAAGATGGCAAAGCATTGGTCATTCTGCTCGCAGGTAAGTACACACCGATTTTCTTTAATCCAAGGCACTGGGTGGGGAATTACTGAGAGAGACCTTTGCTAACACACGGCATCCCCCGCAGGTGAATGTTCATGGGCCAAGCTAGGGTCAGCCTTTCACGATCAGCTCTGGGACAACAAAATAAACCAGAACCTTACAAGCAAAGACCTCAAGATCTTTCTGGATTCCGAAAAAATCCCCTACCGAAACTACAAGTTGAAGTCCCTGTTGGACATCACAGAGTGTTTTACACCTGGAAATGAAAAAGGAGAGAGGATACTGGACCTCCTGACCGAGGTGGTCGAGTTCAGTAAGAGCGCTCCTCCGGAGCTGAAGGAGGCACTGCTGGAGTTTCTTAAACATCCAGACAACAGTCAAGAAGTGAATGGCAGGTTCCTGTTCGATTGCAGCACGGAGGCCTTGCTGATTGACGCATAGGTCCAGCAATGTTAGATACACTGCGCAAAGAAGCACTTGTCAAACATCCGGTCAAATGATGTGGAATAAGAAATTAATTAATAGATGTAGTTAATTGTTTATGTGTGAGAATATCTAAGCAGATCTATTCTTCATGTTCACTACTGAACAGAATGTCCTATCATTAGTACTGTGCTACAGTTGGAGATACCTAAGCCTTTAATCTAATCTAAGTTCTTCCCCTGTACTTCTTAATGACGATACCAAGCATTAATAATCACAAAGTGTCACATATGATTTGGTCTAAATACGCTTTCATAAAATCTAAATCTACTATACCTTCAAGTGAAGTACTTGTGAAATGTTCGACAGATTTGTGCCGTTAGAAATAAAAGGCAAAAAAAATATATATATGTCTGGTGTCAACGTCGTGAATCATCTTTTACATGCTATATTTTTTAATTCCATTTTTAATATCAACCATTTAATTTCAGTCATTTGCATACTTTCCAGACTTTCAGTATAAGTCTACTAATGGAAGAAAAGATCAACACCTTCATCTTAAAAGGAACCCCGACGGTGAAGACTCGTAGGTCTTAACACGCAATAATTGCCCTCTACTATTAAAATGAAATCTGGTCATTATTTTAAATGAATATTTAATACATATTTAACCTGCAGAGGCCGCCATTACATGACATGCGCAATGCTCTGAGTCAATGGCTGCACTCAAGAATTAGCTACTAGCACCCACAGCACGCTGTGCTACTTTTGGCTATAATTTTCTAGTTCTTGTGTGCGGTAATACAGGGGATATGTGTAATTATCAAACCCATACGCATCTTATGGGTAAAATTAGCCTAAAAAGCTTAATCAAAGTGTACCCAAAGTAAAATTAAAGCTGTTCTTGAACCATTTGGTGTACATGCATAGTTTTGGTCTATTTTTGAAAGGTGGACTAAATATTTATTTTTTTACATGATTGGATTGTTGGGATTTTTGCCAGTGTAACAAGACTGTTGTTGTCAGGATGTTATGGATCAGTGGATTACTATGAGGCTTAGGTGAGTCGCCTATGTTTCTTAAGTGTTTGTTTGTATGTTGGTGGTCTGACAGAGATGTTGACTGTAGTTGCTGTTGTGATTATAGCAAAAAATGGTTTATATCAATTGAATCACAGGAATCTTAGCTTTCCAAAGGTAAGAGTACCTTCATATACACAGAAGCTGTGTAGATAGCATAGATTTGCTCATAAAATGGCGAGAGCATGCTGACAGGCTGTGGGAATTTGAACAGGATAAAGCCTTCTCGCTTACGTTACGCTCAGGTTCAAATCGAAAAGGCTGAAGACATGTTTATGTCGCTGGAGATTCAAGACGTTTGCAACCATTTGACGTCACTACCCAGAATGCATCGTGACGTAGACAGCAGTGGCGGCCTACAAGTGCAAGGATTTTATTTATTTATTTTTTTAAAACTGAAATCTATGTTTTTGTATAGCGGATTTATACAGGGGATGTCAGCGTTCCCTTTAACATGAATGCACATGAGCTTTTAATTTTTAGCTCGCTCACTTGCCTTGTTTTCTTGTTTTCAAAACTTGTTTTCAGTTTTGGACATGCTCACTGTCTTTCACACACACACACACACACACACACACACACACACAATGTAGTAAAGTACTCCAGTGTATGGTTATTTATTCAGAACACTCTTTCATCCAAAGACCAGCAAAATCCAATACACAGATAACAAAGCTGAGCCACTCAGGTTCACACGTTTCAAACGTGGCTCTCTGGCTGTCATCCCACAACATTCCAGGTGCAAGTGTGGAACTTTAGCCACGACAGCCTCACTCAGATCAGTTCATAAATAACACTACAAATACATTTAACAAAGAGTGAGCAGAAATGATAGTCGGTTGCTGCGGTAGCAAGGTTCACATTGGCGGGGTTTGAGTAGTGCGTTGTGTTCGGTGTGTGTTGATTAGTCTTTCTTTTCGTCCACTCGTCCCATTTTCGTGCGCATGTTGCGCAGCATGAAGAACCAAACAGTGGTCAGGGCGCAGGTCACCTCCGCTACCCAGAAGGCCGTGTCCCAGCTGTAGCGCTTGGCGATGGTGCTGAACGGCAGGCCGGCAAGAAACGCGCCGACTGATACACACACACACACACACACGCACGCACACACACACACACACACACACGCACATACACAGCAAAAGCATTTATGAACACTTCACGTCAAGTGTACTAGTCAGACAAAGTGAACCATACCAATAGTCATTCAGATTACAAAGATGACAATCAGGTGCATGCAGAATTGCAAGATGAAATAAAAAGTGATCAAACTGACCATTGGTGGTAAATATAACACTAAATGGTCGCTTTACTGATCTTTACAGTCTTACATCCATTCCTACCTGCACACACCAATACTGTTTATTTTGTATTAACTGATCTGATGTCATGTTACTATTCTGAGTATATTAAAAATAAATAAATAAATCAATCAATCTAAAGATGTAAGGGAATTGCACGTAAGACATACCATTCGCCATAAGTGCTACAATGGCATGTGATGTACCGCAGAAGTTTGATGGAGCGCTCTCGCTAGCGATAACGCCGAACAGCGCAATCGGGCCGTACGACGAGAATCCAAACGCAGCACCGAGAGTCAATATCCACAGCTGGGTGGAAGGAAAGACAGGATTTTACTCTCATTTGAAAAGAGGCGTGGCTGCTGGGGCGGGGGCGGTTCTCGTGAAGGAGGTGTGGCCTCCCGTAAGGGTCATAAACAACCAGCTCGACCTCACATCGTATTGACTCAGTAATAGCATTTTTAAATACTTTTGATCACTGGACTTGTATCAACATTTGCGTCAATATGCATCTATTATAACATATATAGGCACTATATATATATAATAAACATGATTAAATCAGAGACATCCGTACCTCTTTCTCAGACAGCCCAGTGAGGACAGAAACTGGATGGAGAACGATAACCCAGAGAGTAGCTTCCTGAAGGAACCGATCAGGAAATATGGGATTAATTAACATGCATCAAACAGAGATAAACATAAAGTCATAATCAAATGAGAGTGCTACATCTATGCTAGTTGAATACTTATTAAAAAAGTACAATTCAAGAACATAGAGAGAGATTAAGAGAACGCTTCATTCATACTAGAAATGACGTATAAATGTGAGAATCAAGTCCGAAAATTGTTTGATACAAAATAAACTAGCATTCAATACAGACGGCATACCTCCTGGACATCTGGAGTGATGGTGACTCGGAAGAGATACATGGACACGGCCATGCCCGCCATCATAGTTAAGAGGAGTGTATGACGAGGGTTGCCATATGTCCCCAGTCCTTGCTGTTTAAACCGCAATGAAAAGTTTTGATTAATTTATGCTGTTAAGCAGTTACTGATTGCTCTCCAGTACAAAGACAGGTTGCACACACACACACACACACCCGGGCAACGGCTCTGTCGGAGATAAAGCCTGCTGCGATGCTACCGGCGAAACCTCCGACCTCCAGGGCACTCATGTACGAACTGCCTATGAAAAAGAAGCAAGGGTGTGACTATATATCTGATTAGAGTTAATATAACTTTACATTTTATTAAAAATGAGCTCTGTAAGTGGAAGCGTCAGGAATAAAAAAATCTCTATGACTCCGATGCATTAAAACAATAACTACTATGTGAATAGTACACGTTGGATTCTTTTTGCAAAAATACTTTTTGTGAAAATGTCTTCTTTTGGGCTAAATGTTAGGGCGAAGGTGCTGCGGTCATACCCATCATGACCGACTGGCCTTTCTCCTGCATGAGAAACAACTGCCCCCAGTCGGTGCACGCGATCTTCACCCCGAACACCACCAGGTAACCCAAGGACAAAACCCACAGGTATGGAGAGAACAGGAACTCTTTCAGCGTGCTCTCATCGTTCTGGGCTTCAGTGAGAGGAAACACAGAGAGCGGGTTGAGACAAGAAAGAAAACTCTGTGCCGTTTTACACAGGAATTTACGTCGCGTTGAGGCAAAGTCGAAAAGGTTGTAGTACGGTAAGTCTTACGAATCGATGAGTCTATATCTCAGATAAAAAAACTAGCTGGCGAGAAGAACACGGCCACTATGGATACATGACTGAAACACAATTGAATAAAATAATAATAAAAGTATTATTTGAAAATACTCATTAATAAAAATAAACATTTTATTACATGGATAGAGTTACTTCCTATTACAAAACTATTTCTATGTAACTGTAATCGGTCTCAAGGGGTAACAAATACAAAGGGCCTGACCCAAAATTCCTGAGAGGTGTGGCCTGTTGTCTAGTCAACTATACAGTATATCTCTCAGCTGAATGTCGTGTTTTGACTTGTAAAGTCATTCTGCTCAATGAACTACAACGCAAAGCTTATTTATTTAGCTCGAAGGCATCACACGGCAGGTTGGGAGAAGGAAAGGAAAAATGTGCGAGTGTCAGCTGTTGAGAAAATTACTATTGAGACCGTACTTCCTTGTTTGCCTTTGACCTTCTTGGTGCCAGCCTGGATGCTGGGCAGACCCACATCTCTGGGCTCGTTCTTCACCAGCAGCAGACAGACGAAAGCGAAGGCCATGCAGATCACACCGGAGGCACAGATGATGCTCCTCCAGCTGTAGTACAGAGCCAGCAGCGTGGTGATGATGGGACCCAAACTCCCAGCCAGGTTCATGCTGCAGCACAGAACGGCCCACCACGTGCCAAACTGGGATGGCTCGAACCACTGCGGCAGGAAAACCGGGGAAGTCACTATAGATACAATATAGATACATATATTTCTTGCTGTAGTGAACCATAAAACCATTTCACTAGTTTGAACTGAAAACAAAATCTCAGTGGAGATCTTTATATGGGTTTTCTCAGCAGTGTGTGTGTGTGTGTGTGTGTGTGTGTGTGTGTGTGTGAGTAAATACCATTCTTTGTAACACAAGACATTCCAAAAGCCTATTTATACTCAACCCTTGCATACATGCTTTGCATAAGTATTTGCCCCAGTTATATCAGAAATCTACACAAAACAGCCTGTAATATTGAAAAGTGGGGGAATCTATATAATCTATATGCAAAATTCTATACAAATTTTAAAAATTCCTGCATACGCATGTGACACCTGATCTGCACATGTTCTAAACTACAACTTAAGCTGTAGTGCTGTTGACTCCCAATAACAGGTGCACGCTGACCTTCTGTAATGGCAAACATCCAAGGGTAAGAACTAATTATGTCAAAATGTCTTGAAACGTGAGCTGCGAACTAACACCTTCGGTTCAGCACGAGCACTTAGTAAGCATCTGACCTTGCGCAGCACTTTGCCGCACGGCGGCCAGCCGAATCCCTGGCCGAGGCCATTCAAAAACCAGAGGAAGGTGAATGCCGTGAGGCTGGAGGACTGAGAGAAGAGCACATTGATGGCCCCAACGATGAGGAGGCCGGAGGAGAAGAGCCAGCGGGCGCTGATCTGATCCGACAGCACTCCGCTGATGAACTTACTGATGGCGTATGCAAGAGTCTGACTGCTCGTGATCAGACCTGAGACAGAGGAATGGGACGATTCGATAAAGGAGCGTATGAAACGGCCAACAATCATTCGAAAACTCATCATTAATTCAAAGAGGAACTAAAGGATCATCAAAAAAAAATTTTTTGCCTTCGGACAAAAGATTTACAAACTTTAGGCGGATTTCGCAGAGGTAAACTGCAGCAATTCGAGACTCACCGAGTTCTTCCTTGTCTAGCTCGATCTCCTCCATAACCGACGGCATCAAAAAGGAGAACGTTTTCCGGTTGAAGTAGTACAGCAGGTAACCCAGAAACATAGAGGTGAAGATGACCGTGCGGTAATAGCCGTAACTGGCAGTCCCCATGTTTCCGCTCACTGAGATGAGGAATGCTTTTTTTTGAGAGAATGAAAAAAAAAGCTGCAGAACCTTCAAGGACTTTAAGAAGAAAAGAAAAAAACAGCTTTCAGTGAATAGGTCTCCGAAGAGTCATCTCAGCGCCACACAGAGAAGCAGAACAGACCCGGACTTATAGAAGAATCAGAGGTTCCTTCAGCTTCTTCTGGTCTTCTTAAACAAAACTGAACTCCTTGTGCTCATCAGAGATGGCTCGTCTCTCTCCAAAGCACCTGTAACAAGCAAGATGTTGGGAATAAAGGGGGGGGATCAACCACAAAACATAAATCTCAGTCATGCGAGACTTTGGATGGGCTGTCCAGAGTTTAATTAAATTAAGGTTCATATTCATTCAGCTTGTCCTTGTAGCCACAGCAAACACGACAGATATTTCTGGTCCTCACACATGCCACCATCTTTACATGCATACTATAACTCTCGTCGGCGGTTTGAGTTACTTGGCCCATTTGACTCGTTAGATGAATCGAACTCTGCTACTTGATTCATCTGATTCACCTTTCAAAGCAGACATCAAGAAAAATTTCCAAAATGACATACTACTTCTACAAAACCCCGCTCTAAAAGCCGTATGGAAACATCATGAATGTTTCCAGTGTACCATGAAATAAACCAGACCATGAAATAAACCAGAATAACACAATAACTGCCGGTTTGTTTACACAACTTCCTCAGTGTCAGTGATATTTCTTGCCAATTAGAAAGCAAGCCAAAGGCAAAAACATTGCCAGAACAAAATGGGAAATGTCTATGACATTATTCAAAAAATTAAAAAGAAAATAATAATAATAATAATAATAATAATAATAATAATAATAATAAGTATCATAATTTGAGAATTATTCCTGCTTGAGAAGCGAATCGCCTGATCGGTTCGCGTAAACGAGTCGTTCAAAAAGATTCGATTCGTTGAACGGTCAGCGCCATTAAATAGCGATATTCTTCACAAATTAGAGGCGAATTCTTTCTCATTCTCGAAATTATGTACAGACAAAACAAATAATAACACAACAGGAAACTGCGGGTTACATTTTAAATGTATATATTTAGACTTGAGACTCGGAATTGATTCAGTGAATCGTTAAAGGACATGCAGACCGCTACGATATATCTCACTTTCTATATAATATATACACGCACAAATGTTTACGGTTTAAACCCTGATTAAATGCATTTAACTTATAATTTCTTGGGGGATGAAATAAAATGTACCTCCATCTTCTCGGGACACAACTGAAAACCGCTTGCTCTTGGAGGAACGCCCGCCCTAAATCCCTGATCTGGGCTTTGATTGGCTGCCGAGCTGTCAATCATTGCGCTGCGCCATGACGCATCAGGCGCGCACGCAGCATGCTATTGTTTTCATCATGAAGGCAAACACACGCACACACACACACACAATTCTTATGATTTTTTCACAGAAGATTTGAATGATTAAACCGTGATCCGAAATCACACACCTGCACATGTTCACGGTACTGCAGGGTTACGTTTAAAATAGCACGTATTTCCAGTTGGCTCGTGCGTTTGAATTTGAACTCAGGGTTTATTTTAGTCCTGCTTCACTTCTGTGCAGGGAACCTGGCATTAAAGGGGAAGTCCAAGGCAACAGTGCCACTAGTTAGGGAAGGGTTAAGACTCCCTGTGGAACTCCATGACCAGCCAAACATAATGACACACTCGTGATTGTTATTGAGTGACTTCTTTAATACATTTTTTTAAATCCTTTTGTTCACCGCAATCAGGCTGCAAAATATTTTTTCTATTTGTATATATGTGGGTAGGGATGACACACACCTACATAAATCTCAAGTCTTCTGAATCCATGTCACACACATACACAGGCTTTTGTGTGTGACAAGTGTGTGTTTGTGTGTGTCTGAGGCAGTGTGTATTCTGAAAGAAATTACCAATCTGCACGGGTAGGTTGGTTAGTTCAGGGGTTCCCAAACTTTTCTAGGGCAAGGCCCCCCAAATGGCGTTAAAATTTGACGAGGCGCCCCTTTTGCAAGACTTCTGAATATATCCCCCCTTTTTTTATTAATAATAACATCTTACATCTTTACATTACATTAGGAAATGATTGTATGTGTGTGTGTGTGTGTTTAAAAATCATGTAAAAAAAAAAAAATTCATGTATTTATTTCTTTTTTACACCAAAGTGTTGAGGCCCCCCAGGGGGTCCCCCACTTGGAAAACCACTGGGTTAGGTCATAGGTTTATTAAGCATCTTGTAAGGCTGGCTCAGCTCTCATATAATATTAAAAGGAGGAGAGAGTCTAGGTCTCTCTGCTCGAGGACAAAGAAAAAGATAGGAACAGCAATAGGGCATATGTCTACCGAGAATCAACACCTCAGCCCCCTATTGATAGCATGTTCTTTCCACCGCAGTGTGCATTCTCACTGAATGTGTCACAGGATTTAGTTTAGAAGAACTGTGGAAGGAAGGAGCTAGTGAACTGGTCTGGTTTTGCATCTTGAAGCAGCCGAATGGGAACGAGCAGAACTGTTCTAAATCCCCTCGGAGGAGCCTCACAGGTAAATACCGTTATTTTCAATATTAATCTTACTGCTGGGATGGTTTGTAAACGTGCACTCTGACTCATCCGACTCTCTGCATGCAAGTTTTCTTGTTAAATATTTTATATTTGTAGACGTTAAATACGTTTTGGGAAAACTAAACAATGTAGAGTAAGCTTCACTCAGATATGGGCATACATGTCTATTTCTGGACTTTTCTGGACTTAGAAAATGGATTTCGACGATAAACTAGTGCCTGGGGATCTTTTGAGTAGAACTGTGGCGGCTGTGGCGCAGATGGTAGAGTGGGTTGTCCACGATTCCCGGCCCGGGTGACCCACATGCCGAAGTGTCCTTGGGCAAGACACTGAACCCCAAGTTGCTCCCAATGGCAAGTTAGCACCTTGCATGGCAGCTCTGCTACCATTGGTGTGTAAAGCGCTTTGGATAAAAGCGCTATACAAGTGCACATTTACCATTTAACTGGGACACGATCACGTGGGTGTAAACATGCCAGCAATCTTTATAGCAGCCCACCAAAGAGCTCTCACATCAGTCACAGTTGTATAAGCAGAGAGAGAGAGAGACAGAGAGAAGGAGACAGAGAGAGAGGAGCAGTGACAGACTGACAGAGAGAGAGGAGCAGTGACAGACCCAGAGAGAAGGAAGAGAGAGGGGGGGCAGTGACAGATTAAGAGAGAGATACAGATTGAAGGAAGAGAGAGAGCGACACAGAGATAAGGAAGAGTGAGAGGATAGACAGAGAGAGAGAGAAGGAAGTGAGAGAGGAGAAGTGACAGATTGGAAAAGAAGAAGTCACAGATTGTTTTTAAATGAAATTCCTCTTTTTCACACTAAAGGTTTCATTGCTTCTCAGCTGACTCATGGAGGAAGAAGGAATAAAAGGTTAGTGTAGCACCCAAAGTACTGCAGAAGATACAGGACGTTGAGATGAACTCGGCAAGAAGATTGCGTGCAAAGATGGCGGTACTTATTTGATGGAGCAGTATTTGGGTCAGCTTGTGAAAATCCTTTTCTTCTGTAGAAACTAACTTGTGTACTTATGTAAACCTCATTTTTTTTGTTGCTCCGCTGTAATACTTACCAGATGATAAGAATTGGAGGAGTTCCACATCTTCACAGCACATGGCTTCTTTCTGATAAACAGCTTGCAATCCAATCCAAACAAATAAGTCTGAAATAGAGATATTAAGCGTTCTGGATTGAACCAGTTTTATTCATTTTTTTTTCTTTTTTTCTTGTGGTCATGATCATTTATGTTGTAATTAACATATTTCAGAGATTTCAGGACACTTTGAATATGACCTTCTTTTACAGTGAACACTCTCTGTGTAACTGTGTGTGTGTGTTGTGTGTGGGACCTCCTGCATCTTCATTGCTGAAACGAATCAAGAAAGCTCCCACATGCAAGCTGTATACCAGCGTAATCCTTCACATCTTCCCCATCGAAGCCTTCATGAATATTCATAATACAGCGCTCATCGAGAAGCCCCCGCTCTGTACAAGCCACGTGATGTGAAAGATAAAAACGTACTCTCATATTTTCAAACACTTGACTGAGGAGATCTCGAGCCTGTTAGGCTGTATTTTCTTCTCTTTGTTCCGCTTTGCCAGTCTCCATCAGCGTCCACAATCGGTGCCTTTGTTGCTTGGATGAGAGGGGACATTCTTCCAGAGGGATGATTTTTCTCGTCTCGACAGGCTCTGGCACTGCACACGTCTGCCCCCGCACCGGCCTCAGTGCAAGGCTTGAGTCCCTCTCAAGCTGACAGACGCATACAAGCATTGCAGAGGGACAGGACGTAAACATGGTACGTGAGTATGGCTGATTTTTTTTTTCACTTACAAGTTACTTAGATAGACAGAGATACAAAAATCATTATCAAATTATTTTCATTCGTTCGACTTGCCTTATGACATCCTGGTCAGCGTTGCCAGGCAGGAATACACGCTGTATGGAATGTCCATCACGGGGCACCTCAGAAACACGCACACATTCATAACTAGGGGCAGTCAAAATACATATACTGTCATGTTTTTGGGAAACTGGACAAATACAGAGCAACCCCACACAGACATGTTGAGAACATCAAACTTGTTTGCTTTACAAACAGAACGGGAGATCTGGATCAAACTATGAACTCCCTGGAGCTGTGAGGTGGCAATACTACCTCCTATAACTGACATGTTGCCTGTTACAGATCCTTGATGCATTGGAAATGCACAACTGCTTCCTCCAGCATGTCCTCCTGAACACGTGAGTTGTTCATATTCATATTCTATTATATTCTATCTTTATGTATTTATTTTAATATCTTTAAAATTTCCTTTTGTCATGTTATCATTCAGTAGGTCTCACTTAATTGGACATTGGACTTCTCTGTAAAGTCTTGAGCTTGGATAACATCAGATGTGAGACAGATGTCTCACATCTGTTTTTTCTTCCAGTGATTCCTTTGGCATAGGTTAGTGTAGTTAATAAGCGGCCTAGCACTTCTTTTTCTCCACTAAAACGCAATGGCCTGAAAACCATGGTTCCTGAAGACAAAATTCAATTTTTTTCTGCTGATTCCTCTGCTTAGTGAGAACAAATTTGCAATCTGGACTATTTAGCTAAATGGTCCAAATTGTAAATGATTCCATTTTAGCAGAGAAAAACAAGTGCTTGGCCCCCTAATTATACTTCTTACCTATTGTCCTAGATACAAAATCTTTTATTCTCCCTGATTCCTTGGCTTAGTGTGAACAAATGTGCGATTTGTGCCATTTATCTCCGCTCGCATCAATGTCAAGATAATTTACATAATACATGAATCCTCCTTTGCAAACTAGTCCATGGATTTTTGGCCTTTATTTATAAAACTGGTGTCAAGTTACTAAGCAGAGTCAACACCTCAAGCGTTATCAAAAAAAAATTGATATTTATAAACGACATGGCTGCCACGGGCCTATTAATTGTGGTTGGGCAGAGCTTAATTTACTTAAACAGCTGTAATTTGTGATTGCTTAAATAGATTCTTAGGAAACTTGGTCAAGATTCTGAGGACGTCTCCAAAGTTTGGGGTATGGACATCCACTGGAGGTGGATTTAATTTCAAATAAGCGTTTCTCAAGAACCTTACGTCCGATTGAACTGAAAATTGGTTAGTGGATTTTTGATGTTGACTGGGCTGCTTAAAAAACACGGTCACTACTAGGGTACTAATACGTTAATCTATAGTTATGTAACTGGCAACTTCGAGTTTGCCTTGGACCCCACAGATTGCTGCTTCCAGTTATACCGTATTTATAACGTATTGTTGTCTGCAAAGGATTTTTTAATTTCTTAGCATTAATTAGTATTAACTACTGCAAGCTCACAGCTGGTTAATCTTTCAGAAATAGGCTACGACAGCTAAGAAATTTACTGAAAGTTTTATCTTTCTCTCCCTCTAGAATGACCATATGATGACTGTATGTCTCTCATCATTAGCTTATGGCATGGCGTAGAGCAAGACTTGGACATGCCGAGGCGACGAGACATCCTTTCGCTAGTGCTAATTGTGCTGCCGTGGACTTTACTCATCAGCATGTGGCATCAGGGTCCTGTCACGCCACAGCCCATCGCACACAAGAGTAAATAAAGATTTAAATAATCTCGCTCCAAATCGCTATGAGTTCTATAATGTTTTACAACATTAAATGTATTTAGAAATGCATAAAATCTGCCAGTGTTCTTTAATAAGCTAAAAAAAATTTAATCATTGGCAAATTGGTGTGGTATAAGAGGAATAAACCACTCTGAGAAAATCAAAGTAGTTACGGTAACTCCACTTCATCACACAACCCCATCATTGATTATTTTCCAGTAACAACGCCCTCTTGTGTTTCATTCCTCATTTTTTTTATATCCTGGTATATCATGTACAGTAAGTAATAAACAGCACACCCGTGATCGTCGATTTTGTACTTTTGTCGCGCTTTTGTATTCCATTGCTGCTCCTTTTTTTATTCCGATTTATTGATTACTCCTCTCACAGATGGTAGGCATGAGGTCATCAGCATCAACATCCAAAAAAACCTCAAAGAAAAATGCATCACAGACAACAGCGTCCTCCGAGAACATTCGTTTGGGCGTCCTCCACCGTGGTCCGACCTGCTGCCCACCATCCATGTCATTACGCCTACCTACCCCAGAGCCGTGCAGAAAGCTGAGCTCACGCGCCTCACCAACACACTCCTGCACGTCTCTAACCTGCATTGGATTGTGGTGGAAGATTCTCCACGCAGGACGCCGCTCGTCTCCAGACTGCTGAGGAGCTCCATGATCAATTACACACACCTGAATGTGGAGACGCCACGCGTTCACCGGATGCGCAGGGAGGCGAGGGGTCATCGTGTGCCACGTGGAACAGTGCAGAGGAACCTCGGGCTGCGCTGGCTCCGAGAAAATCTTGGCAGCAAAGCCCGGCAACAGGGGGTTGTGTATTTTGCTGACGACGACAACACGTACAGCCTGGAGCTGTTTGAGGAGGTGAGAAGAACAGAAATTTGTTAACGCCAAATACAGATATCTGAAATTGAAATCGAACAGCAGGACAGTGGCATCAACAATATTTCACCCTGAATATGAAAGAGAGAACCTACTGGGCCTCAGCACTGTAGAGGACAGAGACATAAGGCCTAATTTGTTGCAAATTTCTAATTCCTGGTGCCGTTTAAAAATATTTTGTTTTAAAGGATGAAAATGTGTTTAAAATCATCAGGGGTGCCAATAAATTAAATTTTTATTTATTTATTTAAAAAAAATTTGGTGGAGATGGTGGTGTGTGTGTGGGGGGGCTGTTAAACAATAATTCTTATAAACTTAGAGATTAAGAACAATTAAGGTATTTTTCCTGTTAATATTGTTTATTTTATCCAAAACATTCTGCAAATTTTTATGAATAGGTGCCAATAATTCTGGAGGGTGAATGCATAATCTACAGATGTCTTGAATCTTTTTTCCTCCCTCACCACACTTTAGATGCGTTCGACCCAGAAGGTCTCCGTCTGGCCAGTCGCATTTGTAGGTGGCCTACGTTACGAGTCGCCTAAAATCAACAGCCTGGGGAAAGTGTACGGCTGGAGCACCGTCTTCGACCCTCACCGGCCATTTGCGATCGACATGGCAGGGTTCGCCATCAACCTCCAGCTCATCCTCAGTAAACCTCAGGCCTGTTTTAAGCTGAATGGCATTAAAGGAGGATACCAGGAGAGCAGTTTGCTGGGGGAGCTGGTCACTCTCAGCGAGCTGGAGCCCAAGGCTGATAACTGCACAAAGGTGAACCCATTAGCATCGTTTCTGTTCTGATTATGCAAATTGTGTCTCAAGTTTTGAGATGATATTTACTGCTACTACTATTACAATTACCATTACACCGCGAACCCTTGCTGTAATATTTGCAAAATGAAAGCTGTAAAAAGTGTTACTAGTTCTGACGCCCTTCACCCCCGCCCCTAAATTTCTCTCACGTACATATCTGTATAGAAAGTTGTTCTAATACAACTGTCCCTCGTGTGTTCATTTGTAATTGTTATGCTGTCTGTGAGATGTGAAAACCTGCTCAGTGCTTTCAGATTTTCTCGCACTTTTCCGCTTACTTAAAAATGTTTGAATGTGATTTTGCAGGTGCTGGTGTGGCACACCCGGACTGAAAGACCTCAGCTAGTGAACGAAGGGAAAAAGGGCTTCACCGATTTCAACGTGGAGATATAATATAGATATATAATATAGAGAGGTATTTAAATATCGACCGCTTAGCGGTTTATTCGAACATCACAGCACATAGCGCGGGACGTTGCAGTAATGTTCTAAGATAAAAGTTGCACTGCATGGACTGGACATCGTACGAAGCCACGGAATTAACAGCTTATAATCACTACTGAACTGCTACTAAGCTTTTAGAAGCATTTTCCAGCTTTACGGATCTCTGATTTCTCACACTGAGGATCAGCGGCTGAAGAAAAAGGCCGTTGTTTGGCGAGAGTCAGCTCTGAGCAATAGTTTCATTATTACATCGATTGTGACTGTCATGTTGATCCAAGACACACTGAGCCATTCAGGTCTAAATAACATGTACTTTTTGTTTGGTGGTTTTTTGGGGGTTTTTTTTCCCAGAATGTCAAGAGTTATTTTGGTCTCAACAGAATCTCATGGATAAAATGTCGGTGTTATAAAAATGTTTGGAGTTGTAAGCAAATCCGTCAAACAGGTTACGTTTACCGCATGTGAAAAGATTGGGGACACTTCACATTTTCCACTTACAGCTGAATGAAAGTTTGCACACCCCTAGGACAAATATAAATGTTTTTTTGGCAAGGCATTTACTGTGTTTAGTTTCATAAATTTTACTTCAGTGTTACAAGTACTGAAGATTGCATATTAAGATATAAATTCAGTGCAATATATGGTAGTGCAGACCTAGAGATCCAAACCTCTCGTGTGGGCAGGGCTTAACAGAGCTTTACTCTCATTGGCTAGTGAGATTAGGATTGACAGCTCCCTGACCTGGAAGTAAAAACTTTAGTCTGGTGAATTTTAGAGAGCGTTCTGGATGCGGTTCTCGGTATAGTTATAGTGTTTATACTTTGTAGTGGAAATTACTTACTTACTAAGTCAGTGTATTAGTTCATAATTAATATGTGAGGAAATCTCATGACTATTTTTTTTTGAGCTGAGCTCTCAGGAGCAGTACGGAGCCTCGCCATCGTGATCAACTTCCTCAACTGGACACTCGAGTAGTCGATCCAAATGTCACTAGGCAATGAGAGTAAATTGCTGTTAAGCCCCGCCCACATGAGAAGTTTGTGCCAGAATGGCGAACGTAAACTTGGAGCGTAAAACGAAAACTGTTAACAAAGAATGTTCTTTATTTGAAATCCGTGTTAAATTTTTGCCGCTGAGTTTTTTTTTTTTAATAGATATTTTCAGTTTCAGAGTATTTTCCTTCTTTCTCATTGTATGTTTTGTTCATTTTTTGAAAATATACGTTGAAGACTTCTGGCAAAAATTTTATTCCATACAAATTTAGTCCTCATTTTATTTTGAA
The DNA here is from genome assembly GCA_012411365.1 of Ameiurus melas. Classification (NCBI taxonomy): domain Eukaryota; kingdom Metazoa; phylum Chordata; class Actinopteri; order Siluriformes; family Ictaluridae; genus Ameiurus; species Ameiurus melas. Next base: position 18,517,681 of record CM022763.1, on the reverse strand, counting down.
CAAATAGGTTTATTTTTTTTAAATGTATGTTTAAACTTAAATGAAAAAATATATAATTACCAATGTAAATCTAAAAATCTAAAAGTTATGTACAGGTGTGCAACATCAAATTATAATTATTAACAAATTTTAAATTATTACAAATAGTGTTATAAGAGAGGAGACGCTTATTAGACTCTTATTAGACTTTTTTTCCTCCTTTTTGTGGAAATCGTTGGATAAATCTCAGATTTTACATTTTCTTAAATTATTGTTGTTATTATTTAAAAGTTTTTGGGGTTTTTTTATGTAAAGGTTCAACCCTATCCTTCTCATCACTGCCATATGACAATATATCATTGACCTGGATTAAAAAACATCACCATTAAAATATAGTTGGATATAGAATACGACTTTGAAATTCTTTTTTGATGAATGAAAAGCTGTATTTTCCTGTTTAGGTTTTTGTCAAGGTTTTCATGTGTAACACCTGAAGACTTCAAGGAAAACATTTAGAAAATCTACAGGTTTTGAAGGAGTCCCCTGTCTTTCAGACATGGCAGTGTTTCATTATCTTATTCCTTGATGGTATGAACAAAGGACCGATATTCTCCTAGACACTAATGGCACAGTGTAGTAACAAAAACGACAACTCTCCTCGATCACTGCTTGTTTAAAAGCCATGTGTTAATTCTACGATTTCTATTCATCGTGCCTTCCTACTTTTCCCCATGTTTTAATGTCTTTTATCTTTGATCATGTCTCGCTGTATCAGCTTAGTTCGTTTTAGTTAAGACAGGGAAACAGGCAATAAAAATGAACAATGCCACACTGGATGAGTTGTCAGAGCTTTATTATCAAATCGCAAATATGAAAAGGCTAATACACAGTTTATAAATATGTGTAAAATGAATTAATAAAGGCAAATTACACTTACATATTGCAAATAAATAAATAAATCAGCATGAAATATCAGTCAGAATATTTAAATGTTTGTGCAACTTCTTTAGGTTTGCACTAAATCTCTGATTAATGTTTTGCACTAAACTTTTTTTTTTCCACACCACAATTTGGTGTGTTTCCACATCCTCAGTTTGAAGCTGGATGTTATTGGGATGATAATCTCAGCTTTGAGCAGATATTTGTTGGGTGAGATGGACTTAGAAACAATTACCATGTAGGTTTAGTGAAATAAATTAAGCACAGGAACATTGTCTATAGTTCATCTTTCGCTGAACCTGGATGAGTCCATCATCTCTGTCACTGGATGAGTCCATCGTCTCTGTCACCATATGTCCACGGTCATTCCCAGATCAGGAGTGGTTTCAAACTGCAGTTTAAGATCAGATTCCTCTTCCTCAAATGCAGTGACCTGAAATAAACCAGAGAAACCTTTGAGACAAACACGACTCATGTCATGTCAAAATGACATACTACGTCTACAAAACTCCGCTCTAAATTGGTGTGTTAACATCATGAATGTTTACACACCACTTTAGAGCTATAACACACCTTTTTATCAAATAGCTAAAAGGTGTGCATCATACCTGATACCCACAGGAATACTTTCCAGTTGGTTTTGTGACTGTAAGTCATTCTCTTCAAATGCTATTGCGCTTTAAACTATGGTATATTTTGTGTATATGCCCATACAGTTTAAAAACATCACAATATTAGAGATGATCTCACAGTTTATTTAATTAAATTTCGAAAATATAAAAGGTGTGCATTATAGCTGACACTTAGATGAACATTCTGAGCATATGTGAACTAGTTTTAAACGTGCTCAGAGGGAACATACTGCTGACAAAACAGTACAAAAAATTTGTGGATAAAAGAGCATCCGTAGAAAGAAAAGGAAAGTTATTAATCAATCTGGAGGATTTCTTCCGCCTATGCTCAGTGTAGTAATTCCTTTTATAAGCGTTAATGATGCAGCTTAGAAGCAGCATCCCGCAACAATTAAGACAGAGAATGCAGAGGAAATGTATTTATTCCCTCAACATCAGCTCCGTGAACTTAGAAACATCACCACAGAGAAGGAAAGCTTAAGAAAACCTGTCCAAAAACAACTTGGACGAGGCAATACGAGGTATTTTGTCAATGACTGATCTGAATGATTATGATGAGGTGAAACTGCTACGCCTTGGTCCTGCAAAATTTTTTAAACTTGATTAAATTAGGAGAGCAGGAAACCGCTCAACTGACCCTGTCCCTACCTAAAATAATGGAAAACAATGGTTTGCGTCATTAAGGCATAAAGCTAGCCAGTGCTCACCCGGCATGTGTCTCGGATGTGTATTTACAATGGACAAATCAGGAAACTTTGTGTACTCGTAGGTAGCTCACACCGTGAAATATTTGATCTATTTCAGGGTAACTTCAGTGCACGGTGGCTTAGTGGTTATCACATTCACCTCACACCTCAAGGGTCTGGGGTTCGAGTCCCGCAGTTTGCATGTTTTTCCCTGTGCTGCAGGGTTTCTTCCGGATGCTCTGGTTTTCTCCACCAGAGCAAAGACATGCATGGTAGGCTTGGACAAGAGCGTAACTTGGTCAGCAGGCGTAGTACGTGAGTATGGCTGATTTTTTTTTCTTTCACTTAACATTACTTAGATAGATAGAGATACAAAAATCATTACCCGGAAATTATTTTCATTCGTTCGACTTAAGTACATGCTTCATCCTGGTCAGCGTTGCCAGGCAGGAATACATGCTGTATGGAATGTCAATCACGGGGCACCTCAAAAACACGCACACATTCATACCTAGGGGCAGTCAAAATACACCTACTGTCATGTTTTTGGGAAACTGGACAAATACAGAGCAACCCCACACAAACATGTTCAGAACATCAAGCTTGTTTGCTTTACAAACAGAACATGAGCTCTGGATCAAACTGGGAACTCCCTGGAGCTATGAGGTGGCAATACCACCTACTGTACTGTTCTACTGACATGTTACTCCTTTGTGTTGCATGTTACAGATCCTTGAAACATTGGAAATGCACAACTGCTTCCTCCAGCGTGTCCTCCTGAACACGTGAGTTGTTCATATTCATATTCTTTTATATATTTATTTATTTTAATATCTTTCAAATTTCCTTTTGTCATGTTATCATTCAGTAGGTCTCACTTAATTGGACATTGGACTGCTCTGTAAACTTAGTCTTGAGCTTGGATAACATCTTCAATGTGTCTCACATCTGTTTTGTCTTTCAGAGATTCCTTTGGCATAGTTTAGTGTAGTTAATAAGGGGTTGAGCACTTCTTTCTCTCCACTAAAATGCAATGGCTAGAAAACCATTGTTCCTGAAGACAAAGTTCTATTCTTTTCTGCTGATTCCTCGGCTTGATGAGAACAAATTTGCAATCTGGACTATTTAGCTAAATGGTCCAAATTGTAAATGATTCCATTTTAGCAGAGAAAAACAAGCGCTTTGGTTAGTGGATTTTTTTTTTGCCTTTATTTATTCATTTACATATGATTCATTTTCATGTGATTCATATTCATGCATGTGATTCATTTTCATGTGATTCATTTTCATGCATGTGATTCATTTACATGTAATTAATTTTCATGTGATTCATATTCATGTGATTCATTTACCTTTTCTCCCCTCCCTTCCCCAAATATTTCATTGAGAAAATAATAATAATAATAATAATAATAATAATAATAAATTAATTAATAATAACAACCCCCCCCCGGCTCATCATGGCTACTCAATAGCTGTCGCTGGTTATATAAAAATGATAAAACCCAAGAACTAAAGTAAAAATAAGAATATAAATAGCCAATTGTAGCTGAAGAGGGACACACACCCAAAGTCTCCATAAAACAAAGGAGACAGCAGTGTATCACCCCTAGGGTTGTCCACAAAGTGGACCTACAGTAAGCTAAAAAAAATTACTTAAAAAAAAAAAAAAATTCCAGTAAGAAAAAAGTCCCCTGCTGACTTCAAATATAATAAATAGTCTGCGCACTTCAACAAATATAATGTCTGTACCTTTTAAAGACTTATAACTAATGTTTATCGAGTTTTTCCCCGACATCTTAATCACCGAGTTAAAAGTACGAAATAGAATAATTCAAAATATATTATATTACCAAAAAAGTGCTAATTAATTACAATTTTTAATCGAAGTCAGCAGGAGACTCAAACTTCACGTCTTACTCTATCGAATGCCGAATTCGAACCAGTGGATTTTTGATGTTGACTGGGCTGCTTAAAAAACACGGTCACCACTGGGGTACTATTACACGACCTATCAGTATGTTAATCTATAGTTATGTAACTGGCAACTTCGGGTTTGCCTTGGACCTCAATTGGTGCTTGGACAACACAGATTGCAGCTTCCAGTTATACCGTTATTTAACGTATTGTTGTATGCAAAGGATTTTTTCATTTCTTAGCATTAATTACTATTAACTACTGCAAGCTCACAGCTGGTTAATCTTTCAGAAATAGGCTACGACAGCTAAGAAATTTACTGAAAGTTTTATCTTTCTCTCCCTCTAGAATGACCATATGATAACTATGTCCCTCATCATTAGCTTATGGCATGGCGTAGAGCAAGACTTGGACATGCCGAGGCGACGAGACATCCTTGCGCTAGTGCTAATTGCGCTGCCGTGGACTTTACTCATCAGCATGTGGCATCAGAGTCCTGCGCCACAGCCCATCGCACACAAGAGTAAATAAAGATTTAAATAATCTCGCTCCAAATCGCTACGAGTTCTATAATGTTTTACAACATTAAATGTATTTAGAAATGCATAAAATCTACCAGTGTTCATTAATAAGCTAAAAAATTTAATCATTGGCAAATTGGTGTGGTATAAGAGGAATAAACCACTCTGAGAAAATCGAAGTAGTTACAGTAACTCCACTTCATCACACAACCCCATCATTGATTATTTTCCAATAACAACCGCCCTCTTGTGTTTCATTCCTCATTTTTTTAATTTCCTGGTATATCATGTACAGTAAGTAATAAACAGCACACCCGTGATCGTTGATTTTGTACTTTTGTCGCGCTTTTGTATTCCATTGCTGCTCATTTTTAATTCCGATTTATTGATTACTCCTCTCACAGATGGTAGGCATGAGGTCAACAGCATCAACGTACAAAAAAACCTCAAAGAAAAATGCATCACAGACAACAGCGTCCTCCGAGAACATTCGTTTGGGCGTCCTCCACCGTGGTCCGACCTGCTGACCACCATCCATGTCATTACGCCTACCTTCCCCAGAGCCGTGCAGAAAGCTGAGCTCACGCCGCCTACTAACACACTCCTGCACGTCTCTAACCTGCATTGGATTGTGGTGGAAGATTCTCCACGCAGGACGCCGCTCGTCTCCAGACTGCTGAGGAGCTCCACGATCAATTACACGCACCTGAATGTGGAGACACCACGCGTTCACCGGATGCGCAGGGAGGCGAGGTTGTTGTGTGCCACGTGGAACAGTGCAGAGGAACCTTGGGCTGCGCTGGCTCGGAAAATCTTGGCAGCAAAGCCCGGCAACTGGGGGTTGTGTATTTTGCTGACGACGACAACACGTACAGCCTGGAGCTGTTTGAGGAGGTGAGAACGGAAATTTGTTAACGCCCTAAGCTAGAGGAGCTAGCTGGATGAAAAATATTTTCTACAGAGTTGCTGAAATACAGATATCTGAAATTGAAATCGAACAGCGGAACAGTGGCATCAACAATATTTCACCCTGAATATGAAAGAGAGAACCTACTTGGCCTCAGCACTGTGGAGCACAGAGACATAAGGCCTAATTTCTTGCAAATTTCCAATCACCATCACCATTTATAGGTTTTGTGTTGAAGGCCATTTTACAGGTGTGCAACTTCATATGTGAAAATTTCTTTAAAATCTTCAGGGGTGCCAATAAATTAAATATAATATATTTATATTAAACATTTTTGGTGGAGACGGTGGTGTTGTGTGTGTGTCCGGGGGCGGGGGGGTCGGGGGGCGGGGGGGGGCGGGGGGGTATAAAACAATAATTCTTAAAAACTTAGAGATTAAGAACAATTAAGGTATTTTTCCTCTTAATATTCTGAAAATTTTATGAATATGTGCCAATACTTCTGGAGGGTGAATGAATAATCTGCAGATTTATTTTTCCTCCCTCACCACCACACTTGAAGTGCGTTGACCCAGAAGGTCTCCGTCTGGCCAGTCGCATTTGTAGGTGGCCTACGTTGCGGTCGCCTAAAATCAACAGCCTGGGGAAAGTGTACGGCTGGAGCACCGTCTTCGACCCTCACCGCCATTTGCGATCGACATGGCAGGGTTCGCCATCAACCTCCAGCTCATCCTCAGTAAACCTCAGGCCTGTTTTAAGCTGAATGGCATTAAAGGAGGATACCAGGAGAGCAGTTTGCTGGGGGAGCTGGTCACTCTCAGCGAGCTGGAGCCCAAGGCTGATAACTGCACAAAGGTGAACCCATTAGCATCGTTTCTGTTCTGATTATGCAAATTGTGTCTCAAGTTTTGAGATGATATTTACTGCTACTACTATTACAATTACCATTACACCGCGAACCCTTGCTGTAATATTTGCAAAATGAAAGCTGTAAAAAGTGTTACTAGTTCTAACGCCCCTTCACCCCCCGCCCTAAATTTCTCTCACGTACATATCTGTATAGAAAGTTGTTCTAATACAACTGTCCCTCATGTGTTCATTTGTAATTGTTATGCTGTCTGTGAGATGTGAAAACCTGCTCAGTGCTTTCAGATTTTCTCGCACTTTTCCGCTTACTTAAAAATGTTTGAATGTGATTTTGCAGGTGCTGGTGTGGCACACCCGGACTGAAAGACCTCAGCTAGTGAACGAAGGGAAAAAGGGCTTCACCGATTTCAACGTGGAGATATAATATAGATATATAATATAGAGAGGTATTTAAATATCGGCCGCTTAGCGGTTTATTCGCAACATCACAGCACATAACGTGGGACGTTGCAGTAATGTTCTAAGATAAAAGTTGCACTGCATGGACTGGACACGTAAATGCCAACGGAATTAACAGCTTATAATCACTACTGAACTGCTACTAAGCTTTTAGAAGCATTTTCCAGCTTTACGGATCTCTGATTTCTCACACTGAGGATCAGCGGCTGAAGAAAAAGGCCGTTGTTTGGCGGAGTCAGCTCTGAGCAATAGTTTCATTATTACATCGATTGTGACTGTCATGTTGATCCAAGACACACTGAGCCATTCAGGTCTAAATAACATGTACTTTTTGTTTGGTTGGTTTTTTGGGGTTTTTTTTTTCCCAGAATATCAAGAGTTATTTTGGTCTCAACAGAATCTCATGGATAAAATGTCGGGTGTTATAAAAATGTTTGAAGTTGTGTGCAAATCACGTCAAACAAGTCTACGTTTACCGCATGTGAAAAGATTGGGGACACTTCACATTTTCCACTTACAGCTGAATGAAAGTTTGCACACCCCTAGGACAAATATAAATGTTTTTTTGGCAAGGCATTTACTGTGTTTAGTTTCATAAATTTTACTTCAGTGTTACAAGTACTGAAGATTGCATATTAAGATATAAATTCAGTGCAATATATGGTAGTGCAGACCTAGAGATCCAAACCTCTCGTGTGGGCAGGGCTTAACAGAGCTTTACTCTCATTGGCTAGTGAGATTAGGATTGACAGCTCCCTGACCTGGAAGTAAAAACTTTAGTCTGGTGAATTTTAGAGAGCGTTCTGGATGCGGTTCTCGGTATAGTTATAGTGTTTATACTTTGTAGTGGAAATTACTTACTTACTAAGTCAGTGTATTAGTTCATAATTAATATGTGAGGAAATCTCATGACTATTTTTTTTTGAGCTGAGCTCTCAGGAGCAGTACGGAGCCTCGCCATCGTGATCAACTTCCTCAACTGGACACTCGAGTAGTCGATCCAAATGTCACTAGGCAATGAGAGTAAATTGCTGTTAAGCCCCGCCCACATGAGAAGTTTGTGCCAGAATGGCGAACGTAAACTTGGAGCGTAAAACGAAAACTGTTAACAAAGAATGTTCTTTATTTGAAATCCGTGTTAAATTTTTGCCGCTGAGTTTTTTTTTTTTTTAATAGATATTTTCAGTTTCAGAGTATTTTCCTTCTTTCTCATTGTATGTTTTGTTCATTTTTTGAAAATATACGTTGAAGACTTCTGGCAAAAATTTTATTCCATACAAATTTAGTCCTCATTTTATTTTGAACAAATAGGTTTATTTTTTTTAAATGTATGTTTAAACTTAAATGAAAAAATATATAATTACCAATGTAAATCTAAAAATCTAAAAGTTATGTACAGGTGTGCAACATCAAATTATAATTATTAACAAATTTTAAATTATTACAAATAGTGTTATAAGAGAGGAGACGCTTATTAGACTCTTATTAGACTTTTTTTCCTCCTTTTTGTGGAAATCGTTGGATAAATCTCAGATTTTACATTTTCTTAAATTATTGTTGTTATTATTTAAAAGTTTTTGGGGTTTTTTTATGTAAAGGTTCAACCCTATCCTTCTCATCACTGCCATATGACAATATATCATTGACCTGGATTAAAAAACATCACCATTAAAATATAGTTGGATATAGACACGACTTTGAAATTCTTTTTTGATGAATGACGAAAGCTGTATTTTCCTGTTTAGGTTTTTGTCAAGGTTTTCATGTGTAACACCTGAAGACTTCAAGGAAAACATTTAGAAAATCTACAGGTTTTGAAGGAGTCCCCTGTCTTTCAGACATGGCAGTGTTTCATTATCTTATTCCTTGATGGTATGAACAAAGGACCGATATTCTCCTAGACACTAATGGCACAGTGTAGTAACAAAAACGACAACTCTCCTCGATCACTGCTTGTTTAAAAGCCATGTGTTAATTCTACGATTTCTATTCATCGTGCCTTCCTACTTTTCCCCATGTTTTAATGTCTTTTATCTTTGATCATGTCTCGCTGTATCAGCTTAGTTCGTTTTAGTTAAGACAGGGAAACAGGCAATAAAAATGAACAATGCCACACTGGATGAGTTGTCAGAGCTTTATTATCAAATCGCAAATATGAAAAGGCTAATACACAGTTTATAAATATGTGTAAAATGAATTAATAAAGGCAAATTACACTTACATATTGCAAATAAATAAATAAATCAGCATGAAATATCAGTCAGAATATTTAAATGTTTGTGCAACTTCTTGGGTTTGCACTAAATCTCTGATTAATGTTTTGCACTAAACTTTTTTTTCCACACCACAATTTGGTGTGTTTCCACATCCTCAGTTTGAAGCTGGATGTTATTGGGATGATAATCTCAGCTTTGAGCAGATATTTGTTGGGTGAGATGGACTTAGAAACAATTACCATGTAGGTTTAGTGAAATAAATTAAGCACAGGAACATTGTCTATAGTTCATCTTTCGCTGAACCTGGATGAGTCCATCATCTCTGTCACTGGATGAGTCCATCGTCTCTGTCACCATATGTCCACGGTCATTCCCAGATCAGGAGTGGTTTCAAACTGCAGTTTAAGATCAGATTCCTCTTCCTCAAATGCAGTGACCTGAAATAAACCAGAGAAACCTTTGAGACAAACACGACTCATGTCATGTCAAAATGACATACTACGTCTACAAAACTCCGCTCTAAATTGGTGTGTTAACATCATGAATGTTTACACACCACTTTAGAGCTATAACACACCTTTTTATCAAATAGCTAAAAGGTGTGCATCATACCTGATACCCACAGGAATACTTTCCAGTTGGTTTTGTGACTGTAAGTCATTCTCTTCAAATGCTATTGCGCTTTAAACTATGGTATATTTTGTGTATATGCCCATACAGTTTAAAAACATCACAATATTAGAGATGATCTCACAGTTTATTTAATTAAATTTCGAAAATATAAAAGGTGTGCATTATAGCTGACACTTAGATGAACATTCTGAGCATATGTGAACTAGTTTTAAACGTGCTCAGAGGGAACATACTGCTGACAAAACAGTACAAAAAAATTTGTGGATAAAAGAGCATCCGTAGAAAGAAAAAGGAAAGTTATTAATCAATCTGGAGGATTTCTTCTGCCTATGCTCAGTGTAGAAATTCCTTTTATAAGCAGCTTAATGATGCAGCTTAGAAGCAGCATCCCGCAACAATTAAGACAGAGAATGCAGAGGAAATGTATTTAGTCCCTCAACATCAGCTCCGTGAACTTAGAAACATCACCACAGAGAAGGAAAGCTTAAGAAAACCTGTCAAAAACAACTTGGACGAGGCAATACGAGGTATTTTGTCAATGACTGATCTGAATGATTATGATGAGGTGAAACTCTACGCCTTGGTCCTGCAAAATTTTTTAAACTTGGTTAAATTAGGAGAGCAGGAAACCGCTCAACTGACCCTGTCCCTACCTAAAATAATGGAAAACAATGGTTTCGTCATTAAGGCATAAAGCTAGCCAGTGCTCACCCGGCATGTGTCTCGGATGTGTATTTACAATGGACAAATCAGGAAACTTTGTGTACTCGTAGGTAGCTCACACCGTGAAATATTTGATCTATTTCAGGGTAACTTCAGTGCACGGTGGCTTAGTGGTTATCACATTCACCTCACACCTCAAGGGTCTGGGGTTCGAGTCCCGCCGGAGTTTGCATGTTTTCCCTGTGCTGCAGGGGTTTCTTCCGGATGCTCTGGTTTTCTCCACCAGAGCAAAGACATGCATGGTAGGCTTGGACAAGAGCGTAACTTGGTCAGCAGGCATGGTACGTGAGTATGGCTGATTTTTTTTTTCTTTCACTTAACATTACTTAGATAGATAGAGATACAAAAATCATTACCGGAAATTATTTTCATTCGTTCGACTTAAGTACATGCTTCATCCTGGTCAGCGTTGCCAGGCAGGAATACATGCTGTATGGAATGTCAATCACGGGGCACCTCAAAAACACGCACACATTCATACCTAGGGGCAGTCAAAATACACCTACTGTCATGTTTTTGGGAAACTGGACAAATACAGAGCAACCCCACACAGACATGTTCAGAACATCAAGCTTGTTTGCTTTACAAACAGAACATGAGCTCTGGATCAAACTGGGAACTCCCTGGAGCTATGAGGTGGCAATACCACCTACTGTACTGTTCTACTGACATGTTACTCCTTTGTGTTGCATGTTACAGATCCTTGAAACATTGGAAATGCACAACTGCTTCCTCCAGCGTGTCCTCCTGAACACGTGAGTTGTTCATATTCATATTCTTTTATATATTTATTTATTTTAATATCTTTCAAATTTCCTTTTGTCATGTTATCATTCAGTAGGTCTCACTTAATTGGACATTGGACTGCTCTGTAAACTTAGTCTTGAGCTTGGATAACATCTTCAATGTGTCTCACATCTGTTTTGTCTTTCAGAGATTCCTTTGGCATAGTTTAGTGTAGTTAATAAGGGGTTGAGCACTTCTTTCTTTCCACTAAAATGCAATGGCTAGAAAACCATTGTTCCTGAAGACAAAGTTCTATTCTTTTCTGCTGATTCCTCGGCTTGATGAGAACAAATTTGCAATCTGGACTATTTAGCTAAATGGTCCAAAGTGTAAATGATTCCATTTTAGCAGAGAAAAACAAGCGCTTTGGTTAGTGGAATTTTTTTTTGCCTTTATTTATTCATTTACATATGATTCATTTTCATGTGATTCATATTCATGCATGTGATTCATATTCATGTGATTCATTTACATATGATTCATTTTCATGTGATTCATTTTCACGCGTGATTCATTTACATGTAATTAATTTTCATGTGATTCATATTCATGTGATTCATTTACCTTTTCTCCCCTCCCTTCCCCAAATATTTCATTGAGAAAATAATAATAATAATAATAATAATAATAATAATAATAATAATAATAATAAATTAATTAATAATAATAACCCCCCCGGCTCATCATGGCTACTCAATAGCTGTCGCTGGTTATATAAAAATGATAAAACCCAAGAACTAAAGTAAAAATAAGAATATAAATAGCCAATTGTAGCTGAAGAGGGACACACACCCAAAGTCTCCATAAAACAAAGGAGACAGCAGTGTATCACCCCTAGGGTTGTCCACAAAGTGGACCTACAGTAAGCTAAAAAAAATTACTTAAAAAAAAAAAAATTCCAGTAAGAAAAAAGTCCCCTGCTGACTTCAAATCTAATAAATAGTCTGCGCACTTCAACAAATATAATGTCTGTACCTTTTAAAGACTTATAACTAATGTTTATCGAGTTTTTCCCCGACATCTTAATCACCGAGTTAAAAGTACGAAATAGAATAATTCAAAATATATTATATTACCAAAAAAGTGCTAATTAATTACAATTTTTAATCGAAGTCAGCAGGAGACTCAAACTTCACGTCTTACTCTATCGAATGCCGAATTCGAACCAGTGGATTTTTGATGTTGACTGGGCTGCTTAAAAAACACGGTCACCACTGGGGTACTATTACACGACCTATCAGTATGTTAATCTATAGTTATGTAACTGGCAACTTCGGGTTTGCCTTGGACCTCAATTGGTGCTTGGACAACACAGATTGCAGCTTCCAGTTATACCGTTATTTAACGTATTGTTGTATGCAAAGGATTTTTTCATTTCTTAGCATTAATTACTATTAACTACTGCAAGCTCACAGCTGGTTAATCTTTCAGAAATAGGCTACGACAGCTAAGAAATTTACTGAAAGTTTTATCTTTCTCTCCCTCTAGAATGACCATATGATAACTATGTCCCTCATCATTAGCTTATGGCATGGCGTAGAGCAAGACTTGGACATGCCGAGGCGACGAGACATCCTTGCGCTAGTGCTAATTGCGCTGCCGTGGACTTTACTCATCAGCATGTGGCATCAGAGTCCTGCCACGCCACAGCCCATCGCACACAAGAGTAAATAAAGATTTAAATAATCTCGCTCCAAATCGCTACGAGTTCTATAATGTTTTACAACATTAAATGTATTTAGAATTGCATAAAAACTACCAGTGTTCATTAATAAGCTAAAAAATTTAATCATTGGCAAATTGGTGTGGTATAAGAGGAATAAACCACTCTGAGAAAATCGAAGTAGTTACAGTAACTCCACTTCATCACACAACCCCATCATTGATTATTTTCCAATAACAACGCCCTCTTGTGTTTCATTCCTCATTTTTTTAATTTCCTGGTACATCATGTACAGTAAGTAATAAACAGCACGCCCATGATCGTTGATTTTGTACTTTTGTCGCGCTTTTGTATTCCATTGCTGCTCATTTTTAATTCCGATTTATTGATTACTCCTCTCACAGATAGTAGGCATGAGGTCAACAGCATCAACGTACAAAAAAACCTCAAAGAAAAATGCATCACAGACAACAGCGTCCTCCGAGAACATTCGTTTGGGCGTCCTCCACCGTGGTCCGACCTGCTGACCACCATCCATGTCATTACGCCTACCTACCCCAGAGCCGTGCAGAAAGCTGAGCTCACGCGCCTCACCATCACACTCCTGCACGTCTCTAACCTGCATTGGATTGTGGTGGAAGATTCTCCACGCAGGACGCCGCTCGTCTCCAGACTGCTGAGGAGCTCCATGATCAATTACACGCACCTGAATGTGGAGACACCACGCGTTCACCGGATGCGCAGGGAGGCGAGGGGTTGTTGTGTGCCACGTGGAACAGTGCAGAGGAACCTTGGGCTGCGCTGGCTCTGAGAAAATCTTGGCAGCAAAGCCCGGCAACTGGGGGTTGTGTATTTTGCTGACGACGACAACACGTACAGCCTGGAGCTGTTTGAGGAGGTGAGAACGGAAATTTGTTAACGCCCTAAGCTAGAGGAGCTAGCAGGATGAAAAATATTTTCTACAGAGTTGCTGAAATACAGATATCTGAAATTGAAATTGAACAGCGGGACAGTGGCATCAACAATATTTCACCCTGAATATGAAAGAGAGAACCTACTTGGCCTCAGCACTGTGGAGCACAGAGACATAAGGCCTAATTTCTTGCAAATTTCCAATCACCATCACCATTTATAGGTTTTGTGTTGAAGGCCATTTTACAGGTGTGCAACTTCATATGTGAAAATTTCTTTAAAATCTTCAGGGGTGCCAATAAATTAAATATAATATATATATATTAAACATTTTTGGTGGAGATGGTTGTGTGTGTGTCCGGGGGGGGGGTGGGGGGTATAAAACAATAATTCTTATAAACTTAGAGATTAAGAACAATTAAGGTAGTTTTCCTCTTAATATTCTGCAAATTTTATGAATATGTGCCAATACTTCTGGAGGGTGAATGAATAATCTGCAGATTTATTTTTCCTCCCTCACCACACTTTAGATGCGTTCGACCCAGAAGGTCTCCGTCTGGCCAGTCGCATTTGTAGGTGGCCTACGTTACGAGTCGCCTAAAATCAACAGCCTGGGGAAAGTGTACGGCTGGAGCACCGTCTTCGACCCTCACCGGCCATTTGCGATCGACATGGCAGGGTTCGCCATCAACCTCCAGCTCATCCTCAGTAAACCTCAGGCCTGTTTTAAGCTGAATGGCATTAAAGGAGGATACCAGGAGAGCAGTTTGCTGGGGGAGCTGGTCACTCTCAGCGAGCTGGAGCCCAAGGCTGATAACTGCACAAAGGTGAACCCATTAGCATCGTTTCTGTTCTGATTATGCAAATTGTGTCTCAAGTTTTGAGATGATATTTACTGCTACTACTATTACAATTACCATTACACCGCGAACCCTTGCTGTAATATTTGCAAAATGAAAGCTGTAAAAAGTGTTACTAGTTCTGACGCCCTTCACCCCCCGCCCCTAAATTTCTCTCACGTACATATCTGTATAGAAAGTTGTTCTAATACAACTGTCCCTCGTGTGTTCATTTGTAATTGTTATGCTGTCTGTGAGATGTGAAAACCTGCTCAGTGCTTTCAGATTTTCTCGCACTTTTCCGCTTACTTAAAAATGTTTGAATGTGATTTTGCAGGTGCTGGTGTGGCACACCCGGACTGAAAGACCTCAGCTAGTGAACGAAGGGAAAAAGGGCTTCACCGATTTCAACGTGGAGATATAATATAGATATATAATATAGAGAGGTATTTAAATATCGACCGCTTAGCGGTTTATTCGCAACATCACAGCACATAACGTGGGACGTTGCAGTAATGTTCTAAGATAAAAGTTGCACTGCATGGACTGGACATCGTACGAAGCCACGGAATTAACAGCTTATAATCACTACTGAACTGCTACTAAGCTTTTAGAAGCATTTTCCAGCTTTACGGATCTCTGATTTCTCACACTGAGGATCAGCGGCTGAAGGAAAAGGCCGTTGTTTGGCGAGAGTCAGCTCTGAGCAATAGTTTCATTATTACATCGATTGTGACTGTCATGTTGATCCAAGACACACTGAGCCATTCAGGTCTAAATAACATGTACTTTTTGTTTGGTGGTTTTTTGGGGTTTTTTTTTCCCAGAATATCAAGAGTTATTTTGGTCTCAACAGAATCTCATGGATAAAATGTCGGTGTTATAAAAATGTTTGGAGTTGTAAGCAAATCCGTCAAACAGGTTACGTTTACCGCATGTGAAAAGATTGGGGACACTTCACATTTTCCACTTACAGCTGAATGAAAGTTTGCACACCCCTAGGACAAATTTAAATGTTTTTTTGGCAAGGCATTTACTGTGTTTAGTTTCATAAATTTTACTTCAGTGTTACAAGTACTGAAGATTGCATATTAAGATATAGATTCAGTGCAATATATGGTAGTGCAGACCTAGAGATACAAACCTCTCGTGTGGGCAGGGCTTAACAGAGCTTTACTCTCATTGGCTAGTGAGATTAGGATTGACAGCTCCCTGACCTGGAAGTAAAAACTTTAGTCTGGTGAATTTTAGAGAGCGTTCTGGATGCGGTTCTCGGTATAGTTATAGTGTTTATACTTTGTAGTGGATATTACTTACTAAGTCAGTGTATTAGTTCATAATTAATATGTGAGGAAATCTCATATGACTATTTTTTTTTCGAGATGAGCTCTCAGGAGCAGTACGGAGCCTCGTTTTTTTTTTTTTTTAATTATAGATATTTTCAGTTTCAGAGTATTTTCATTCTCTCTCATTGTTTTGTTCATTTTTTGAAAAGATACATTCAAGACGTCTGGCAAAAATTTTGTTCCATACAAATTTAGTCCTCATTATATTTTGAAAAATAGATTAAATTTGTTTTTAAAATGTATGTTTAACTTAATCATTACAACTTAATTAATAATTACCAATGTAAATCTAAAAGTTGTGTACAGGTGTGCAACCTCAAATTATTGTTATTAACAAATTTTAAATTATTACAAATAGTTTAATATGAAAGGAGACGCTTATTAGACTTTTTCTTCATTTTTGTCGAACATATAGATCGATAAATCTCTGATTTTACATTTTCTTAAATTATTTAAAAGTTTTGTTTTTTCTTCTTCTGTCTATGCTCAGTGTAGAAATTCCTTTTATAAACAGCTTAATGATGCAGCTTACAAGCAGCATCCCGCAACAATTAACACAGAGAATGCAGAGGAAATGTATTTAGTCCCTCAACATCAGCTCCATGAACGTAGAAACATCACAGAGAAGGAAAGCTTAAGAAAGACTGGCAAAAACAACTTGGACAAGGCAATACGAGGTATTTTGTCAATGACTGATCTGAACGATTATAAGGTGAAACTCTATGCCTTGCTCCTGCAAAATTTTTTAAACTTGGTTAAATTAGGAGAGCAGGAAACCGCTCAACTGACCCTGTCCCTACCTAAAATAATGGAAAACAATGGTTTCGTCATTAAGGCATAAAGCTAGCCAGTGCTCACCCGGCATGTGTCTCGGATGTGTATTTACAATGAGCAAAGCAGGAAACTTTGTGTACTCGTAGGTAGTTCACACCGTGAAATATTTGATCTATTTCAGGACAACTTCTGTGTGCTCGTTGGTTTAGTGGTTAGCCTCACACCTCCAGGGTCCGGGGTTCGAGTCCCGCCGAGGCCACGTGTGCGGACTTTGCATGTTTTCCCAGTGCTGCAGGGGTACTCCGGTTTCCTCCCCCAGTCCAAAGACATGCATGGTAGGCTGATTGGTGTATCTAAAGGGTCTGTAGAGTATGAATGGGTGTGTGAGTGTGTATGCGATTGTGCCCTGCGATGGACTGGCACTCTGTCCAGGGTGTACCCCACCTTGTGTCCGATGCTCCCTGGGATAGGCTCCAGGTTTCCCGTGACCCTGAAAAGAAATAAATGGTAGAAGATGGATAGGTGGATGGATGGACGGACAACTTCTCATAACCTCCCTTAGTTCTCTGGTATCCATGTGTTACTAGTAATCGATGAGCATGTTTCTTTGATTGTTTATTTCTAGAATACAGTCAAAACTGGCGTACACAATTAGATTCATTGTTCCATTTTAACCCTCAAATCGATATCATTCAGTAAAAGTTTATCCTGAAAAAATATATCCGAGTGAATATGTCCAATCATGTCAAAGGTGTTGCTTTCAGCACTGAAACTGGCCCTTTTTGAGACATTTGTTTCGACCGTCTGGGTCTGTGGCATCCATATACTCCGCTGTGTCTTTGTAGAATAGCCCGGTGCAAAATTGTGTTTCCAGGGTATCTTTTCCATAGTTGAGAAGACTTTCAAAAGGTTGCGTGGTTTTGGTATGTACTAGATTGAGAAATAAGATGATCCCCAAGCATTACATCCACTTGTGAAAAAAGTGAGGCTAAAGGATAGTTAAGGACCCGAACCTTTGTAACGTTAGCTATGTTGGAACCATCGGGGTTCTCGATTTTACAGGCTAGATGTAAAAGTGTTGCTCAAGTCGAGGCAATCCTCCCCCTCATTTCCAGCCACATAGAACTCCAGGTGCCCGTTGTCCATAAGAGTAGAAAGTGCAGGTATTTCGACATAAGTGTACTTTTTCGATACTCGGTTGGGTATAATGTGGCGATATTCCCAAGTGGAGGGAGAACGTCCATCCCCAATTCAGTAACTCCAACTACACCTCCCTGGGGGAGAACCAGGGAAATACTCCCAAATATAAGGCACATAGATAAGTTTCACCAATCT
The DNA here is from genome assembly GCA_012411365.1 of Ameiurus melas. Lineage (NCBI taxonomy): Eukaryota > Metazoa > Chordata > Actinopteri > Siluriformes > Ictaluridae > Ameiurus > Ameiurus melas. The sequence continues at coordinate 18,499,547 of CM022763.1, read as the reverse complement.
GGGCAAGGAACATGAGAGTGAGATGGGAGTACAAATATAAAAAATGTTTTTTTATTATTATGATACTTCAGCATTATTTAAAAGTTGACTTGAAAATATAAAATTGCTTTCTCATGAAGTATGGGAATTTCTTGTGCTGGCACACTGAGCACACACTGCCGAATAAATGTTGGTTAACCCAAGGTTATAGTGACACTAAACAATCAAAGAAAAACAAATATTACAAACACTGACTGCGTTTACATGGACAAGAATAATACAGTCTGCACTTAACTGCACTTAAAGCGTTCGTAAAAAATTAAATAAAAACACCCAAAACTGTATACAGTACCATAACGAAGACCAACTGTATGTTTTTTTTGGAGGGACATCAAACGGCGTGGCACAATGATGTAATGACGAAGGCTCTTAATCTAATTATGATCTATAACATGTAAAACGGGAACATGACAGGAGTATTCTAAAAGTATTCTAACTCATGTAAACACCTTAATCACATTATTATCTTACTTAGATTAAGGTCAATAGTTAGATTATTGCTGTCCACGTAAACGTAGTGACTGATGTGGTGACTAACACCCAGGCCCACTGACACCACCACACGAAATAGAGGCAGTTCACAGCACCCAAGCAGAACCAGAATTATGGCAAACAGTACAAATGAGAAGTATAGCCACTATAGCATGGAGACAGTAAGGCTTAACATACACCCTCTCAGTAATAAAGTAGTTAGGTGGAACAACAAATCTGAAACAGGTTTGAGGTTAAGAACACTAATTTTACCACTCTCAGACTACTCACTCTAACTATATGTGGTTACAAAACAAACCAGATATACATCCAAAACTAAAGAAAATTAAAATACATGAAACCATGAAGCAGAATAGTACAAAATGAAAACAATCTAGTGAAACGAAACAGTAAGTAAAAGCAAAACAATTGTTGAAGCAAAACAGCAGCAGCGTCACATTTAGTGTCTTCAGCTAGGGGTTTGTCTTAGAGAAGACTTAGCTCAACTCCTCACTCTCACCAACACCACTCTAAAACTATATAAAAAATAAATAAATAAATAAAAAAATAGCCTTGAGGTATTCACCTCATTATGCCGTGACAAAGCCTGAACGGAAGTAGGAGCCGGAAATGCCAGGGACGCGAGGGTCTTGTAAAATAAGGGTCCTTAAATAATCGGGTAGCTCTCATCCTATTGGTCTGCCAACAATATATATAATATAATAATAAACTTTATTTTATAAAGTGCCTTTAAAGCAGCTTCTCAAAGCGCTGTACATAAAATCACAAATCACAAAAAAATAAAACAAAAAACGCCGTTTCAGTGCTGTGAAATTTACGATAACCTGATTAACCACAATAATGCCTCCGCCTCTGCCAAATAACCTTGGGAGATCTAAAACTCCAAAGCCCGCTGGAGTGATCTGGTTAAACAGGAGCCCATAATTTTCTTTATGCCAGGTTTCAGTTAAGAACAACAAGTCCAGCTTTTTATCCGTAATAAAATCCGATAAATGCAGCACTTTGTTGCACATTGAAAATTGCGGCATAAGCCAGGCTCTGAAGCATAGATGCCGGTGGTTTAATCTCCATGCGGGGAACCGATGCAAGGCCTGCAAGGCCTGATCTGTCTTAATTCTGAGTTTGTGTCTTGTTCATAATGCTGCTCACTACGTCGCTTACAATACTTTTACTGCTGTTTTTAAATGTCCTTTTGAGGAATGGAACTGCCATTCTAAAAAGACCCTTGAACAGACCTCCTAGTCCTGACCCATACATGGAAACCTTGAAAACCCAGAAGGCCATTTCCAGCCTGGTGGACATAATAATCCACATAGCACTGCGGAAGAACGTAGCCCCTATCCATCATTTTTACATACGGAACAAATGTTTAATGGGTCTAAAGTGTAGTTAAGCTATAAATTTCCTGTAACTAAAAAGAATATGCTTGTTCTGATCAGTTTTCACTTTGATTACTATGTCGGTAATGTGGTACGTATTGGTGAGAAGTACATAATGCAGCTTATCATAAGTAATTGTAACGGTTTTCACCTGTTATATGTATGCATCTCAGTAGCAGGACAAAACTGTCACCACATACTTAATAATGTCAGAATAGATGTGGCGTTTTCTCTAGTTTCCCATGTATGTGCCTGGTCAGCAGGTTCCAGAGATGAGTGAAAGGTCCAGTAGTCCACAACGACTCCATACACCCGTTCGCTGAAAATGTCTTTGGTTTTCTCTTGGACCTCGTTCCAATGAAAGTTCCAGTCACAGAAAGTTCCAGTGATTGTTATTCCTTTCAATGTCACCAAATATCAGTGGAGTGTTGCGCAGAAGATACTATGACTGTATGGCATTCAAACCCAGGTGTTTGCTCTTGTCATCCATTTTTAACCCACTTGGTTTGTTTTTACGGTCTGTGTAACCATAATTAAAGCTCTGTGTCCTAACTGACAATGTGTTCAAAGAGAAATAGTCCCTAACAAGGTACTCAAAAACCAGTTTAAGTTCATACTGTACCACACCCTCTGGCAGATCATGCATGATGTCAACAGCATATTTATCAGGACAATGGAAATACTGTAATGAATGTGAAGCACACGACTTTTTGACACCATATATTGACCGCAGTTCAGGATTTTCATTTAGTGCCTTACAATTGTCACGGTTCTCCCGGAGTAACTGCGCGAGCTGAGCGCTGAGTGCTTCCTGCCGTCACGCCACGTGACAACAATGTTCAGTACGAACCTCTTTGGAATGGAAAATTAACTTAGACTGAGCTTCAGTAAATATAGATTGACTTTTTCCTTAAACAAAACCTACAGAAATTAGCTGCACCGAAAGATTACACAAATCCCAGCAAGCCATTTAAGCCAAATTATCTCCTGTTACTTGAATTACTGAGTCAAACAATGGTTGTTCAAAACAAGGAAGCTGTATGCCTTTCTAAGATTTTCAGGTCATCAATAAGGGGCTTTAGTATCACATCAAAACCAAAAAAATAATAAAAAAAAAGTCTTAAGATCTTCTGTGTAGAATAGAGCTGCAAGATGTACATTAATCAGTACAGAGTTACACCTGTTTTTTGGCCGATAGTAACGTAGGGTTCGGCGTCCTCGCCGTTCTCGTGCTACCTCCATGATTACGGTGGTTAATTCGGTCACAAGTCGTGACGGTGCGGATGAAGGAAGGAGGTAAGCGCACTTAAGAACGAGTGTAGTTTATTTACAAAGGCAGACAAATCCAAAATGTGATCCAAAGGCGTAGTCAGGAAACAAGCGAAGGATAGCCGCACGGCAAACAGGCATAAACTTGGGGCAAGGCAGATATCAACAACGTGGCACGGAAAACAGGGTCGAGAAACAAACATAAGCATAAATATGAACATGAACGTGAACTATGACTAAGATCTGGGAGCGGATAACCCAGCATGAACTATAACTAACAAGGAACTATGTTTAATTAACCGCGCCGTATGTAGTACGGCGCGTAGTATATAAACCGGCATGAATTAACTTAAACAGATATCAGCTGGGAGTAATACAGACACACGTGGGGATACAACCTATGACAGACACGGGGCAGGGTCATGACGAACATAAACAAAACACACGTGCCCTCCCAGCCATTGACAGAAACGAAAACAAAGAGCACATGTTCAAATGTCACAACACGCATGCGCAACAGCGCGAGAGCATGCTGCTTCAAGGGGGAAAAGTGACACTCGCGCTGTTACTCCGGGAGAACCGTGACAGTCTCAATGAAGGTAGTCCTTCCTGTAGGTCAGCAAAGGCACATAAAATAAATAGGAAAATAAATCTCTTTGCATGTTTTTTACATTAACACTAGCACCGTCACATCTTGTTTGCAGGTGGAGTAAGCAAAATGAGATAAAGGTCTCAGAATCCCAAAATAATCTACACCTCAAGAATTCCTAAAATCAAGATCTGATGTTTAAATATTAACTTTTGCCTACCTTAAGATATCTCACAAGATGGCTGGTTTATTGAGCTGAACTGATCTTGGATGTTTTTTTTTCTGGCCTCTTGAGGTTAGAGGGAGCAGATGTACAAGCAAAATGATTGAGGACATATCGCTGTCCCATCCTAAAGACCACAAAGTAATTAAATGATCTCTCTTTAATAATTTTTTAAAAAGTCTCTAACATTTTAAAATACAGTCCTCAGATTCAGGTTCAGTTCCTGACAGCAGCTCACCCATATTCTTAAGAGTCTTGCAGTCTGTAATGATTTTTGGCTTGAAGAATGTTGACCACTTTGCCAGGAACTTCTGAGACACTTTATCACCAAACATCATGGAGAAATCCTGGTTGATCTATAAACAAGGTTTATACAGGTTTAAACATAACGGACATAAATGGATGAAAGGTCAAATACTAAAAATTAAGATCTGCTGTGTTATTTATGCATACATTTGGGATATAAAAAATTAGAACGTTGAATTTCTCAGTTTGGACCGGCCTGTTGTTATGGTGAACATTGAACGACTCCTTTCTCTACTGTACCAGTGAACTTATTTAATAACTACAGAGAAGGTAATTTCCTTTTCAAAACTACTTCCAAAGCTAAAGATTTTCTTACCAAATCCAGGTACATCAAGGAAATGAGGGAACAAATCCAGAACCGAAGATGATGCATCCTCACTAACCATCTTCTGTCTGGAAAGTCGCTCTCATCTTCTCTTTGACCACAGATTCATCAGTGGAATGTCATATTGTAGATATCGCTTCCCTGCACTCCTCACCAAATAGCTGTTGACAGATTAACAGAGATTTTCGTCTGGTTTTTGGACCATCCTGAAGAACATCCTGAAGTGTGAGTTGGGTCAGCCAGCAGGATAGAACTTCCTTCTTTTTTAGACACGTTCACCTATGTTCAGACCTTGTCAGGGTACAGGTACGTTCTTGAATGGGCACCCTGTTATAGGAGGATAAGCGGATGAAATATAGAAAGGACAGAACTCATTTGTTAACAACTTTTAACCAACTTGTATGTCTCCAGATCAGTCCTTCTGAGCTCAGAACACCTGCTCTCCTGGAATTAAACAGTATGATTTACTGTGGAGGGTTTTAATTAATAAAATAAAAATAAAAAAATTAAATAATAAATAAATATTTTTAAATTTGAATTTAGCACGTACACAACACGTCAAGCAATTTACATACATAGTTGTCTTGATGAATATTAACACCACTTGTGGACTGAGAAAGGTTAGTAGACATTTTCCAAGCCGTGGGGAAAGGTCGACCGAATAACTAACACCTCAAAGCATGAAAGGGCTGTGGTTTTAGATGGGGTCATTCGAATTTCAGTAAGATCGCCATGTTAGATCAGGCAGTAGTCTTTCGGCAAAATCCTGACAATAGTTTTTGCATTTTCCCTCGCGCATAGAAACGATATACAATGACCAATAACATTCTATGCGGTCAAAACATTTGCAATATGGGTAAAATTGACCTGCAGAGACATTCAAAAGTATCAAAAGGCCTCTGAGTGGCGTAGTTTTGCAGTCATATCAAACATCGTGAGAGATATGTCTTTATTTGACGACGTAAGTCAGGTATACAAAATTTAGAGGTCATAACAAACAACAATTCCTAATAGAGAATGATGGCAGACGTCATCTTTGTTTTGACGATCGTGAGAGCTGTTGGTTTAGCACAGGAAGAGATAGATTAGATCTTACATCAAAGACATAGCACAAGTCTGTAAAAGAAGTGATTTTTTGACCTTCAAATATTGTGCACACAGGAATCTGAGCTGAATTAAATGGCAATGAATGTGCTTCAGTTACCACGTCTGGTAAACAATTTATTTTAAACAATCATGATTTTCAAGTAAAGGAATGGTGTCAATTTAGCAGACAAATTTAATGGTCAAATTTGCGATAACACAGAGAATAGTTTCATAACCACTTCTGCGCAGAGCCATCATGTGTTGTGTTTCAATATTGGATAATATCCGTTTCACCTGTGCAACACCAAAGGGTGTCAGAAACAATCACTCTGCATGGATTGCCAAAAGAAAGGCACTCACATGGCCACTGCACGCAGACACACACGGGTAGTCCAGCATGTTCCTGTGCCACACCCAGTGTGTCAGTGGGCAGATGGTAAAGTTTTGTGTAGTCTGTCAGACCCAGGGCTGGAGAGAGGAACATGAAACAGTTTTCAAGGTTTAAATGCAGAAACATTCTCAGTTGTGTGTGTCACATGAGTATGTGTCCTAGGAGTCAACATGGATTGAATGTTTAACGATGGCCCTGAGATGTGTTGTAGTAGGCAGTTGAGAAGTCATGACAACCGCCTCCCACCATCCGACAGCCTTTTGATAAGAGAAAACCCAAACATTTGACTTAGTTTTACATAGGTGAAATGTTGTACTTGGAACCATGAATCCTTTGTGAGCTAGGTGTTCCAACAGTCTCAAGGTTGCAGTTCAGCAGCAAGCTTCTGACTGGCGTCATCTGTGACATGGAATCTTGCAAAGAGTCTCAGAGTCTCGTCTCACCACACAAGAAAACACGGGGCCAACGTAACCCTTTGGCAGGGGTGACCAGGTCAGCTGTCGTCCCCTTGTGTAAATGCAAACAGTGGCTGGACACTGAAACCAAAAGAGCATACTCTACCATGCTAAACCATGCATGGTGTGAAGCTATTAATGTATTAGAAACAGGAAAAATTCAACATGAGGCTTTATGTAACTCACCAGGTGACATCAGGCTTGGGAACAGGATTTAACAGGTGTGTTATATGGGCTCACAGAGGGCTTCAAAACACCTTACTGTAACAGAGAATTAACAATAACATCAATATCAAGGGTTTTCGATTCTGATAAGGGATATTGTTTTACATATACAGGATGAGAATGGTTTGACTTAGCCTGATAGGACATAGCATGTCCTTGTGGTCTAGAGAGTTAGGCAGAGACTGTAACCTGGATCTGATTCTGAATGAGACACATTCTGACAAATTGAGCTGATTTAGGAGATTTACTGCGTCACACACTGGGTCACAAGAGCTCTGTGGCTCTCTATTGATTGTGATAATAAGAAGGAGGTGAAGGTGGAAACGTATCTGATTGATGGTTTGATTGGGACCTCGACCTCCCTGCAGTAGCGGGGATGTGAGGTGGGCCATATATATGAGGAGCGGGCTGATATTGACCAGGCTGATGATAATATGGGACAGAGTGTGCAGGAAAATGCTGCAGGCCACCTCTTGCCCTAGAACCACGACCATGCACTCTTTTGCAGCTGATCTCGTTTTTTAAAATAACATTCACGAGCCCAATGGCCAGGTTTCTTACAATAATGACATGTCTAAACGATAATCAGGACAGGTCAGTGGAGATGAGCACGACAGGACAGTGCTCACACTGCGTGTGAGGGCAGTTTATCATGAGTGGGTTTTTGCTTTGAAATCGGAGCAGCAGCGGCAAAGAAATTTAGGCTTGGAACTTTAGTTCTACTTGGTGGTGCGCGAGGTGTCTCATCATTCACACGTTTTAGGTAATTTACCCTTCAAATTCTAATGTTTATTCCACAAGGGGAGTATGCGAAGCAATCCTATATAACATTTTGTCATTTTGTCATTTATAATCCCAAGACGGATCACCTTTCCCGTCATAAATCATTAGTTTGATCTGAGCTAATATACGAGGCTCAAAGGAACCACGGATTGAAATAATTTGAAGCAGCGGCGCACATGCAACTGACCAACTTTATAAACAATCTAAATATGGAACCGTATAAAATCCACCTAACATGGACTCAATCCAATCTCTTGGTGTCATGCCAGGAGACGGAAGAACTGTGTTGGACGGAGACCCTCCCATAACCAACTTGGAAAACACCACCAACCACAATAACACAATACTTACAATACTTAACACACAATACTACAATACAAATATAACACTCTTAGGCAAACCACACAGACAGTTTTGCAAATTAAATAAAAATTAAAATTATTCTACAAATATAAAATACTAGAATACTAGATTAGATTAGGCGACACTAACGTTACAGTGGATCTAGACCAAGAGTACAGATTATCAGCCCTCGATAATCACTCAAAAATTTATGGGTACTAAATTACACCGCATCAGCAAGGAAAAGAAAAACACTCACCTGGTCCAGAGTAATCCCACTTCTGACACCAAATTGTTAGATTTCACCCCACAGGAATCTACCGTTTATGCCTTTGTGATCTCTGTCATCATTAACCATTACCATATCATTACCATTAATGTCTAGAAACATTTAGTTACTTTTAGTTCTATGTTGCCTTTTTGATCTAGAAAGTGTGGTTTGCTGCAGAGTCAGGTGCCTGGAGAGTCCGAAATGAACACAAACACACTGACAGATATGAGCGTGTTCAAAAGAGACTTTCGGTTTATTCATTCAAAACAGAAGTATGTATACACATTGTACACATTGATATCAGCACTGCGTGGATGGTTTCTACTGGTGTAAGTGTCAGACAGATTTAGACAAAACACACAGCACTTAGTTATGATACAAAATAAGTCCCATGTCATGTTGACACAGAAGTACATAATAATATAATCAAGGATAGCAGTTGATCAGCTTATTTGAAGAGGTAACTAAATGATTACATTCATCATATATTTGAGAACAGTTCGTAATATAAGAGGGTACATAATATAAAATATAAGATGATAAAAGAGTATTTCCTTTCAATAATCAAGGATTTTAAATGCGTTTATTCAAAGCTCACCTGTCTTGCTTCATTCTGGTTCATTAACCATGTTTGGTTCCCCCTCTTTCTTGTGGACTCAAGGACAATTGTTGACGCACTCTGGGTGTTAAATCAACACTGGGGATTTTGCTATCTGGGGGCAGGTTCTTGTCTAACTTTAGCTAATTAGCTAGTTAATTATAGCTTATTCAAAAAGACTGTTAACATAACTGATGTAACGTCACATAATTGACATTGGCAAACTTTGCGAACTCAACAAGATTTCCGTTTAGTTCACTTATAGACCAGTGATCAGAAACCGTATGAAAGTAGAAGAAACAAATGCTAGCTAACATTAGCTTGCCAGACACTTAATTAGGAGCTAATGATAACGTTAGGTAATGTAAACATTAGGTAATGTTAGTTTGTCGGCTCTAGCTTTACTGTTGCTCTTCCTTGCAGTGACTATGAACATCAAACCAAAGTCTAAATACGTATTTTCATCTGTATATAACAATAGCACACATTGGGTCATCTAATAAACTGTTAATTACCGACACAATGCGAAAAGTCTTCTTCCACAAAATATCCTTCCTTCCACATGCAGTGCGTTCCATTAGAGTTAAGGGAGGGGTCCTAACTCCCGCCAAAAGGACGGACGAATCAGCGACCAATCTGATCTAAGTTAGTCACTCCTAATGTTGCGTTCCACCATAGCGGTGACACTAACAGAGTTGATTTCTAGAAAACTGTTATAACACTCCATTTTGACACCAACTCTTTCATGGTACAGTGTGATATTTAACAGATTAGACAACATACCGAGTTAGATCAATTCCAAGTAGAGACAGATTGACTCTCTGTTCATCAACAATAAATTGTAACTCTGCTCAAAATGCTGTGTAGACATAGCAGGTTAAATAATTTGATTCCTTGATGGCATGAACAAAGGACCAATATTCTCCTAGACACTAACGGCACACTGTAGTAACAAAACCGACAACTTCATCCATCACTGCTTGTTTAAAAGCCATGTGTTCATTCTGCGATTTCTATTCATCGTGCCTTCCTACTTTTCCCCATGTTTTAATGTCTTTTATCTTTGATCAAGTCTCTCTGTATCGGCTTAGTTTTAGTTAAGACAGATAAGAGGAAACAGGCAATAAAAACGAACAATACCACACTGGATGAGTTGTCAGAGCTTTATTATCAAATTGAAAATATCAAAAGGTTAATAAACAGTTTATAAATATGTGTAAAATGAATAAATAAAGGAAAATTAAACTTACATATGGCAATATTGCAAATAAATAAATAAACAAATCAGCATGAAATATCAGTCAGAATATTTTAATGTGTGCTTCTTTAGTATTGCACTAAAGCACTGATTAATGTTTTGCACTAAGCTCCCCCCACTTCAGAACAATTTGGTGTGTTTCCACATCCTCAGTTTGAAGCTGGATGTTATTGGGATGATAATCTCAGTTTTGAGCAGATATTTGTTGGGTGAGATGGACTTAGAAACAATTACCACGTGAAATAAGTTAAGCACAGGAACATTGTCCATAGTTCATCTTTTGCCGGTCCATCGTCTATGTCACTATATGTCCACGGTCATTCCCAGATCAGGAGTTGTTTCAAACTGGAGTTTAAGATCAGATTCCTCTTCCTCAAATGCAGTGACCTGAAATAATCCAGAGAAACCTTTGAGACAAACACGACTTATGTACAATTCAGGTCAAATGAACCCATTTACAACAGTGGAATGAAACAAATTATTTACAACAGTGGAATGAAAAGTCTTTATGTACTTGCCCTAGACATGAAATCTCGCTCAAGTTGAAAAGGTGAAATAACAGTTTGGTTTGTAAATCTGTAGCAAAAATTGGAATAAGTGTCATGATTTCCACTTGAGACAGCGTTCGGAAAGCTGGAGTGCACGCGCATGCACGAGTCAGGTGCACGAGCGAATTTCGGTGTTTAATGACTGTGGCTTTGTTTGCTGTGGACTCGTATGTTTGGTGTGATTATGTTCTGTCTCCGTACCCGTTTGGTCATTGGTTGTTGTCCAAAATTGTGTCGATATTGGTTTTAGATGTCTGTGTTTAACCATGATTGCTTGTTCATTTAAACGGCTAGTGTGCATATTTTGCTGTATTGAGTTTACTGCTTTACCTAGCTCTTGTTTCTCAGATATCGTTTCATGTTTCCTGTGATTGACCTTGTTTCTCATTTTTGATTACAGCCTAGCCCAGTTTATGCCCGTTTGCCAACTGCCTGACAATTACAGTAAAAGGATCTCTTAAAGAGAAAAGGTACAGTAGGTACAGTAAAATTCTCTCTTAAAAAGAAAAGGTACAGTAAAATTCTCTCTTAATGAGAAAAGATACAGTAAAATTATCTCTTAAAAAGAAAAGATACAGTAAAATTCTCTCTTAAAGAGAAAACAGTTTTCAGTAAAATGTCCTCAACCAAAACAAAGGCACATGGTAAATGGCGCACTTATATAGCGCTTTTATCCAAAGCGCTTTACACACACCAATGGTAGCAGAGCTGCCATGCAAGGTGCTAACTTGCCATCGGGAGCAACTTGGGGTTCAGTGTCTTGCCCAAGGACACTTCTGCATGTGGAGTCATCCGGGCTGAGAATTGAACCACCAACCCTACGATTAGTGGACAACCCGCTCTACCACCTGATGCACAGCCCCCAACAAAACATAACCAACAGCAAATTGTGATAACTGACGTGGTTGATTCCGCTGTTGAGGAAAGGCCCTGGGATGTAGAGCGCCTGCTGGGGGCCGATGTGCCAATAACGTCCGACGTTCTGGCTGTTGATGAAGATCACCCCTTTGCTCCAGCTCTGTAATCACACAAATGATTTCTGCCTTATTTACAGAATGAACACATTTGCCCATCATTCCGCTGAGTATGATAGTGTCAGAAAGTATTTATTAAACTTGAACAATGGTTTTTTACATCTAGCACCGATCACCGAATTGCGTTAGTTAAGTGATTCACACTGTATGTGTAAAAAAATAAGGATATTTAAACTTCAACACGTGTCACTCACAGGCAGCTTAATGAACGTGTCACTCGGATATCCGTCCACGAACAGTCTTCCCTGCAGAAACGCCGGAAAGCTCGGCTTCTGAGGGAGAGACTTCCACGGAGCGCTGTATAAACTAAACACAGCAGTTTCCCAAGCTTAAACAAACGTTTTGCACAATCTCATTTAACATGCGCTGGCTCGTACTCAGAATATGATCGTATTTAGTATTTGAACCTGTCAATAAAGCTCCGTGTCATATCCAGGCTGTAAATTGTGAAGTCTCGAAGAGGCATGTTGTTCAGCAAAATTTCTCCGACAATCCCTGGAAGAAAAACAAACGACCTTTCTGGTGGTGTTATATACTGTAGTGTGATAATAACTGTGGAAGCCATGTTAATAGGGGTAGGTAGTTATACTGTTGCGAAATGGGTGTAAAACATCCTGAACTATCCTGGAACTTTGTTTGTTCCAGTACCTTTGCGCTGATTGTCCATGGTATGGCCAAAATGCACTCTTCCGCAGTTTTCCACCAGCAAACTCAAAGTTCGCACCTCCTTCAAACACACACACACAATAAAATCTCAATAAAATGATCAAATGGCCATTGTCCAATCACAGTGTGGCTTCGATTAGACGATGATTGCGTTTCAGTGTGACATCACTGTAACACACTGACCAAACTGAAACGTAATGCAACAAGGAACTCCATCCATGTCTGACGCAAAAGTTAGTGCTTAACTCTTTAAAAAGGCAAAAAAAACAACAACCTGTTTTACACTGAATAGATGGAGTGGTGTAAGAGCATTGCTTTTCAGTGTGGCATGTTGTCCTCCTGTCACAAGTTTCAGTTAACTCTTATATTAGTAAATAATGAATACCTTCCCATCAGAAACCGCTAACTCTCTATTCTTGTAGTCGAAAGTGCCAATGTAGCCTCTGTTCACAAACACCTAAAACATCATACAACCAAAAATAATGGGATATTAGTACGGGATGATAACATTTTTTTATTTTTATGGAATCTGCACGGTTTTTTACCAGTGCTCTGTCTCGGATGTTGTTTCCTGATTTTAAGAAGCCTCCGGTGGTGATGGAGGTCTCGTACAGCGTGTATCCATACGCTTGTCCGTTCCCTTTGTTTACGGGGAGATTCTCCATATTAACAGGACTCCTGGATTTAAAAGGCTTCAAAAATAAAGAACATTATTATTATGTTTTATTATTATTATTATTAATAATAACTGACGAACCAAGAACTTGTGGTATGTGTTTTTGTGGTTTACTTTTAACTTTGTTTAGTTTAACTTACAACCCCAATTCCAAAAAAGTTGGGACGGTATGGAAGCTGCTCATTAAAGCAAAGAGGAGTGATTTATAAATGTACTTTGACTTGTATTTAAAGAAAAGAACATATAAAGACAAGGTATGTTTTACCTAATCAACTGCATAGTCTTTTGAAGGTAAATGTATATTTTGAAATTGATCGGTGGAACACGTTTTAAAAAAGTTGGGACAGGAGCGATTTAGGACTAAGAGTGATGTGACGAGTTGAAATAAGTAGGTGGTGTGAAACAGGTGAGGCAATCGTCTAACCATAAGGAGCTTTCAAAAAAAGGCCTAGGGGAAAATTCCGTTTGGTAAACTTGATCAACTGGTGTCTACAAACGCTTAAGAACTGTTATTAAAAGAAAAGGTGATGTTACACAGCAGTAAACAGTCGATTATCACAACTTTTTTGGAGTGTTTTGCAGTCACCAGATTTGAAATGAGTGTATATTTTAAAAATTAAATTAAAATCACAAAGTAAAACATTAAATAATGTGTTAATAATGGGCTTCACACCTCATTTGTGAAAGGCAGAGCGTCCCATAAAGACAAGTGTCTGTACATGATGGCTGCCTCGTAGCTTTCCTTCCAGCGCACAGCCGGTATCTCCGGAAGAGGTTCACCTAAAACACACCAACTAGCTAAAATCACTTTGTACTGAAACACACACAAGAAACACTGAAGTAAAGTAGACAAAAAGGAATAGTTTGGCCAAAATCTAAATGTACATAATATCGTCCTAGCTCAAATGCATTCGATTAGCCAAGGCAAGTTTACATCTTTAGTTTTGTACTGGAGCTATGAAGTTAATGTAGCTAACAATCAATGTAAACCTATAGCTTCCAGTTTAGCATTATGGTTTCTGGCTATGACAAACTGTTGTTTCTATAATGCTGAAATGGAGGTCATTAGCTTCCATTACTTGTTAGCCTTCAGCAACCATCTGAGGCGAACCTCAGATGATAGACATTTTTAGCTAGTCTGTTTTGGTGTAAGAGGAGTACTGTGTACATTTTATTTTTGGCCAAAAACTGTTGCTTTAAAAGCAAAACAAGGTTGTGTCACACACTAGTGTATCGAACGAGGAGTTCTCTCAGCAGATGGTACTTCGGTGTATATTCACCGGCCTCGGACAAAGGCGCATCATAATCTAAAAGAATCAAATACAAAATGATTTAAAAATATAAAAAAAAATATATATATATATATATATATATATATATATATATATATATAGAGAGAGAGAGAGAGAGAGAGAGAGATCTATATACATAAGACAGTTTGTAGGACAATTCCTTAACACTGAAGATAAAACACACGTAGGCATTTAACGGCTCAATCCTGCTCCCTGGTGGTGATCTTGAGTAGTGTATGTGCTAAAATCTCAGTTTGAGAGACAATTTAACTACCATCAACCTTCAATTAGCCCAGATTGGTTAATTATTTTTTATATATATATATATATATATGACAAGATTCAACTGAGAGCATATATATATATATATATATAGATGGGGGTTATATTCAGAAGTCTGTATTTTTAATGTGTTTTAAAGACATCTTGCAAAAGGATCTCTTTAAAACGCATTAAAAATACAGACTTCTGAATATAACCCGCATTTTTTTATTATTAATAATTACATCTTTACATTACATTATATTAGGTATTGATTGTGTGTCTGTGTGGTTGTCTGAGAGTGAGAATTGATTTTTCACACCAAATTATTAAGGCCCCCCGGGCGCCCCCTGGCGGCCCCCAAGGGGGCTGTAGCCCCCACTTTGAAAATCACTACCTTAGCTTGTACATTGTTTACATCCTTGGAAACAAAATAAAAAAGGAGCGTTTTCCTGACAGTGCAATACAAAAAGATGACAAACCATAGCTCGTGATTAGAGCCTTGTAAGAGGGGTTTGCCACAGCACCGGTCATGAAGCCAAAGTTTGTTCCTCCGTGGAACATGTGCAGGTTGATGGACATGCCGCGTCGCAAAACCTCTCTAATCACAGCAAACATGTCTAACAGAGAAGAGACGCACTCAGACTCACTTACTTATAAGATGTTTTTTAATATATGTATCTAATAAAAAAACATTTAAAGGTAAAGACGTGTCGAACACCATAGTATAAAAAAAATACAGTATAATTAATTCATATAATATAATTACTGATATTGATTGTATAGCTGAGAACAAACTTCTAAACATTTTAAAATCCTAATAAATGAATAAATAAATAAATAAATAAATAAGTTACCTTCTACAGGAAAGATGTGATGCAGATCTCCCCAGCCATCGAAGCGTCCGGTCAAGTACTCAGTAATTAAAACAGGGCTGTTCGGCTGTTAATCAGTTATACAATATGTAAGGATTAAGACCGTTAGGGTCGTGCTCTTAGAGGAAAATCATCAACGACGAGGTGGTGTGATGAAGCGGAGTTACTAAAAATAACACCCTGAAATAATTTCAGTTTATACACCAACATAAATTTATTCAATTATTTGTGAAACTACAAATGGATTTTTAAAATCCATGTGTAGTTGCTGTGGAACGTCATGAGACAAGATATCTCCTGTTCTCACTTATGTTAGAGGAGCTCCAAACCGCAAAAGCACTACGTCCTCTGTCTTGAAGACTTTCAAACGGCGGGAAAATTTGAGCTTTTGTTACAAAGTGCTGACACGGGAGACTCCTTCCGTAAACGTTAAATAAACGTCTCCTTAGACATTACATCATAGCGATGATCTTATGGTTAAAATAACAATAAGTTTCTGCTTCACATCTGTTTTTATTATTTGTTGTATAAAATTAATCAACACCTTCTGACCAATCAGAATCGAGAATTCAACAGCGCTTTGTTGTGGGGCAAATCGCAGTATCGTTATTGGGGGTCTTTCAGTAGGAGGATGTCTGCTTCGGGTTATGGAACTGTCCACAAATCTGGACAGATTTAAATAGAAAATATCATGGACGCTTTTTGTGGAAGGAAATCTATTAAAGAAAATATAATAAACTATGTGTCACGATCTCGCCGGCAGATGGCGCTGCGGCGACGACGTGCACGGACAGCTGGAGAGTGCGTGAGTGCACGAGATTACGTAACAAGGACTGTTTCCTATGGACACGTGCCTTTGTTTCGGTTTTGTTCTCTTCCAGTATTCAAGTATTGGTTGATGTTCGAGGGTGTGTCATTATTGGTCCCAGCTGTCTGTGTTCAAGCGTGATTATGCTTGTTATTTAAAGACCTCGTCTTGCTGTGCACTTCGCGCTGTATTAACTGAATAAATGAATATATAGGTGAATACGTTTAAGTATGCTAAGCGGTCGTGTTTTCGTGTCCTGTTCTTGTTCCATGCCTCAAATCTAGTTTCATGTTTAAACCTTGATCATCTCTTCCAGTATAGACCGCGTTTCATGTTTATTGACTTCAGTCTGAGAATAAAGACTTTGATCTGCGCTTGCTTCTGCTTCTAGTCTCGTTAAGTAACACTATGATCAAAGGGCAGTTAAAGATTTACATTAATCCGGTGAGTCTGATTACCTGCACAGAATCCAGATACTTGATGTCTTCGTAATTTAGTTTCCGCAGATTCAGAGTCCTGACGACTGAGACAATGGAAAAATCTGTTAACGTTAACTTGTGCACTGTTGAAAATACTGATTCTGGGATATCAGATTATCTCAGATGTCTTATTAGTGTTTTACCTCCGCTCACTCCTCCACTCTTTAAGCCTTCATGGCTGTCTGATGTGAGGAGAAGCTCACTGATGCCTCTTGACTCGAGAGCCTGAAGAGAAAACGGCAATTTTTTCTCCCGTTTAATTAGTAAAGATGTCTCAGTAAAACTTTTTCCTAATTTTACAGCTTTGGTGCTCAATCGCTACCTTCAGTCAAAATAAAAAAACTTTTATCCAATAACTGAGTTTATAGCACCGCCACTCAGGACCCTCAGGATCTTAATGCAGGCACACTGATAAATGTTTATCCATCCATCTTCTACTACTTACTCCTTTTCAGGGTCACAGGGAACCTCAGAGGGAGCATCGGGCACAAGGAGGGGTACACCCTGGACAGGGTGCCAATCCATCGCAGGGCACATTCACATACACACTCACACACCCATTCATACACTACGGACACTTGAGACATGCCAATCAGCCTACCATGCATGTCTTTGGACTGGGGGCGGAAACCGGAGTACCCAGAGGAAACTCCCGCAGCACGGGGAGAACATGCAAACTCCGCACACACAATCGATCCCCTGACCCTGGAAGTGTGAGGTGAACGTGCTAGCCACTAAGCCACCATGCCCTGAAAAATGTTTATTTATTTATGTTAGCAGGGGGCAATGTAGATTAACCAATTAGCCAACAGGCTCGTTTTTGGAAAGTAGTAGAATACATTTAGTAGAATTTAACGCTGTATCTGGAGCTCAGGATTGAACCCTGGACATATAAGCCACACCCACAACATGCTGTATCAAAGCATCTCTTTTTCCTCATATCAAATTTCCCATTTCCTCGTGTAACGTCACAAGGATGCTCACTCGGACCTTGGATCGATGTCCCGATTTTCATTAATGCTTTCTTGAATAACAAATGATCGTTTGTATCTTGGTTGTGACTTCTGACGTGACAGTATGATGAAAAAAAAATGCCAATGCCGGAGACCTTTTCAAAACAATCCAGCAGCTGATTTGTTAGTAAAAACACCTTGGGCGGCAGAGAAGTCACTTCGAGGTGTGAGATGACCAGAGCTTTGACTGTGGCTTTAACATGAAAGTTGAAACCTTGGAAGCCGATCTGTTTGGGCAGAGTGTACAGCTAAAGACGTGAGGGAGCTGGACAGATTAAAAGACTAAAGTGCTCCTGCATCACTCTCTTTAGGAAATGAAGCGAGGGGAGGGATGCTAATAAATGCCGATAATCAGATGTTAATTATACAAGGTTAATTAAGCACCGAACTATTACTTCGCTTTCCCATACCTCTTTCAGAAACGTCAAATATTTCCTGTCCGCTGCATACGACCCGTATTCGTGTTCCACTTGCACGGCGATGATGGGGCCACCTTTCCTAAACTGCACAGCAAATCAGGTCGGTTCTTTATTGCTTTCCTCGTGAAACATTTTTTAAATAGTACAAGTCACCCGAATCTCACAAACCTGTAAAGGCACCATTTTTGGAACGAGCTTGTCCAAAAAAGTATCGACGGCCTGCGTGAAGCCAGCGTACGTCGTCCTCAGCTTCATTTTCCTGTCTCTTAACAGCCAGCTGTGAGTGGAGCAAAAGTGCGTACAGTATAAGATCAGATCACCAAACGCTAGTTTTGAAGATGATCATCTAAACCCTTACAAGGATATCCATCCATAAATATCTGACCATCATCCTAAAAGAACAATATTTGATAACATGTGTTCATTCCTTGAGATATCAGAGCTAGGCTGTACAGTGCAATGAGTTTAGCATGTATTTACGCGCTGCATCGCTAATATGAATAAAATGACCAGAAAACAACTTTCCACAAAAACGTAAATCATACAGATGCTTTTACATCTCAGGATTTCCAAAATAAAAGTGCTCTAAGGACTGTATCATATATTGTGTTTTAGCACTCTGTCCTCCATGATGTTTTTCTCACTTGCCTCCTGACTTGCGATCTCATTGGTCAGGAGTACTTGCCGTCACGTGGCGCTTTTAAGGGACGCTCATTGAGAAGTGAGGACAAAATATCTTGCAGACGTAAAGAATGAAAAACGTCATACGGTGTCGCCAAGTACTGTTTCTCGCAGCACTGATGCTGAAATCAGGAGTCTCACCTAGGCAATCCTCCGAGGTCCAGCTCTGAGGAGATGTACGGACCCGGGTGAAGGATAACCCAGAGACCAACGTCAGCCGCCTGGAGGAGAAACGTCCTGTGGAATCATGGCAGAGCGTACATTGTGAAACCCTATTCATTAGTGATAATGGTAGATAAATGAAACGTACCGTACGTGTTCCGGACATCCCGAGCATGCATTTAGAGATAATGCCAATGTCAACGGGTGTTACGTTTTAAAAGCTTTAGACTCGAACACATGGCCTGTCGTCATGGCGATGCTGCAGCGGTTTAATTAGAGCGTGCTGATGTAATCAATGTAGCTTTAACGACTCCTAAACCAGCGGGTTAATCTCCCACCTGACTGAAGCTGTCAGGGGAACGGCCGCACAAATCATCCCCGTCTTGTGTGTGTTAAGAGATGCTTAGCACAAACATTATGTGGTATAATCCTTAAGCACATGTTTGTGTTAAGCTCACACTCTTAACTAACACTATTTGCCTTATTGTTTATATGGTTGTCTTGTGTGTGTGTGTGTGTGTGTGTGTGTGTGTGTGTGTGTGTGGGTAAATACCATTCTTTGTAACATAAGACATTCCAAAAGCCCATTTATACTCAACCCTTGCATACATACAGTGCTTTGCATAATTATTTGCCCCCTGTGATGTGTGTCTGTGAGTGTGTGTGTGTGTGTGTGTGTTGATATGTTATTTGGTTATCAAATCAGTGTATGAGCAGTGCATCATCCACCTGGTCTATTCGTTCTGTAAAACTGTATTTTATTTTAAACTGCAGATTTTAAATCCATGTGATTTAAATGATGTGATGAGCCACACCTGTATGATGTCATGTCATGATCTATACTTGCATATACAGTATATACAGCATAATATATTATATGTTGAGAATAAAACTGTGTGCAAAACACTGTGTTCACTGGCGTAACCTCACACCTGTCATGTCAGGACATTTTCCTACATGCAGATGCTGTTCAAAAACAAACGGATGAGGGTGGAAATGCTCTTACTCCAAATCCAGACCTGCGCTGAACTGGAAACTCCCTCGTTCGGGCTCGTGCAGGTTCCATGGCACGTATCTGAAACACAGCCACGGATCACATTACTGACACGGTCCTCATGGCTGAGTTTGTTTTAAAAAAAAAAAAACGCCGTCACGTGTTCCACACCTACGTGGTTAGAGTGTTGAGCCCGCAAGCCTTCATCTTCATCATGCGGTCCTTCCAGTAGGCCCGAGGGACACGGAAATAGTGAAGGGAACCCCCGAGGACACGGAATGGCTCGCCTCCCAGTGTGAACTGGGAAGAGTTGACCGTTAATCCCTCTTTCCTACTGATCTTCATCTTCTCTGGTTGTCCACTAAAGCAAGAATGATAAGAATGAAGGTAATACAAGAGTTAATCCAACGTGCTCTGACTCAATCTCATCTGGGACTTGTCGGTACCCAGTGCTCCACTGTGTTTGTGCACTGGTCTGTGAGTACACAATCCCTTACAATGGTTAACAATGGTTAGGCTATTTGTTAACAAATAGTTCCGACACTGAATGGTACTTCATCCTTTCACTTTGGCATAAGTGTTCTGTGTAGAACCCAACCATAGGGAGTTCCCTTTTCAGTAAAAAAAAAAAATAAATTGCAACCAGAAATCCTTGATCAAATATAGATCCATTAATCCTCCGAAGAACCTTCGAGGTGGTTGAATCGATGCAAGCTCAGGAGGTAAGGCTTTGAGTTACAGCTCAGAAGGTTGTGGGTTCAAATCCCTGCACCACCAAAGTGCCACGATGGGGTCCTTAAGCAAGACCCTCATTTGCAGCCTGCATCAATTATAAGTTGCCATTTTTTTGTGGGTGATTTGCTCGTGTTATTTTATACTACAGTATAAACAGTACAGCCAAAGTTGTTCCCAGTAAAATTTACATACCTTTTTTTACACTGATAATAAGAATAAGAATAAAAACATTAGGCCTATAGCCCCCAATATAGAACCATATGGAATATTTATAACAGCTTATAGTCACATGTCAGTGATATTAACATGTAATAACACAGAAATGAGCCAAAAAAAAATTAAACATGGCAACAAATCCAACCGCAACTTCATCTACAAACTCGTGCAAAGGCTTTTTTTTTTCTTCTTCTCACCTGATATGCCGGTAAATGATGATCCCGGTGATACTCAGGAACAGCAGCACACACCGGCGCCGGTGCGCGCTCCTGATGCTCACAACCACCATCGGGCACTGCTTAATACAGAGCAAATACTTTATTGGCTATTTTTATTTACTTGTTTGTTTGCTTTTTAACTTAAAGATCATCTTCTAAAGCCACGACGAGCAAAAAAAACCCCAAAAAACAAACCCAAGCAGACATCACGCTGCGCTTGTTTCTTAGAAACGAGTTTTTGTTTTTTTTTTGCTTTTTTGCGCCGCCCAGGTAGCGCGCGTGGCGCGTGAAGGTGAGCCTCAGTCGCGCACGGGCACGCGAACGGCGCACGGGCACGCGCACGCACTGGCTAGTTTAATAGCTGGCTAGTTTATTACATCTCGCTAGCTTTCTTATCTCTTTGATATCAAGACAAGAATTCGGAAGATATTTAAACAAAACAACAACAACAACAAAAAAATCTCGTGTATATGAGGTATGACGTTTTTGTTTGTGATGTTTGTAGCTGTGTTCAATGTGTTTGTATGGACGTGTTTGCAGCGGATGTAGCTTAGCTTAGCTCTCTTTTTAAACCACACAGCGGTGTCGGTGCTTTGTCGGTTTCTAACATAAATATAATACTCGGATTCGTTATTTTATTTCAAATGAGGGTTGAAGAGGGAAGCTGTAGTCGTGAATAGTGTGCATAGACATTGATATAACACAACAACAACAACAGTAGCCAGTGGTTCACAACAGCTGGCTGTTTACAAACAAACAGTAAACATTAGTACTTTATACATGTATTATAACACGTTTATTTAATTTAACATCTTTTACACGAGTTTTTTTTATTATTCTTAAATATAAAGATTTTTTCTTTGCTCCTGAACCTTGATCATGTACAGTGCAAAAGTTTGCACACCCCTCCCCCCAGCTTTCCAATGGAAGAAAGATAAAATATGACTCTGTTTTCAATCTAGAAATGATAACATTCAAGCAAGACGACGGATTATAATCCAATCCGATGCGAAAACAGAAACTAAAATCAAAGAAAGTCTTGAGTTTGTCTTAAGGGTGCACAAACTTTTGCACACAACTATACACAACGAGGAAGGGGGGATAAAAGGGTACTAGTCTATCGTTCCTTGTCGCTGGTATTGTTGGTGTCTTTCACCTTGAAATCGTGGCTATAGAGTAGCTTTAGGTACATATTTATTTACCATTATGGCCTAAATGCATGAAAGGTGTATGCCTGAGGGTGACGAGAAACAGGACTGTTTAGTATTTCGACCGCCTTTCTATTCAAAATGGAGCCCACGTGATTACAAACGTTATTGGCCCTGAAGGAAATTTTTTTTTTTTTGCCATCTTGCTCAAGATAATACAAATAACAGTGAGTAGATTTTGAGGGGGAAAAAGTCATCTTTGTAAATAAAATGTCTTTTGTCTTTCTAGTTTACTAGGATTTTCTGCTCCTATCATGAGTTTATTTCCTGGCCCACCGTCCTTCTGCAGTTGATGAATCTCCAGCCGGTTTGGAGATGACGGACAGCGTCAGGGCCTTCCTCCGCAATGTTGCGACGGTCAGCACCTTTGTCTCCAGCACACATGAAGAAGAAAACAAAACAACAACAAAACAAAACCCGAGCCTTATGTGTAAAACACAATGCTCACTTTAGTGTGTTTCACTTGGATCAGGGGTTCCCAGATTAGGGGTCACAATCTCTGCATTTATTTCATTCAAATAATTCACAAATTAATATAAAAATAATTCATATCAAATACGGACTGTAATCGTATACGTAATGTTATTTTTAGTCTTTCTCACTATTCTATTGACACCCCCCCATCAAGCAACCTCCACTAATCAAATTAGTGTTCTGACTCAAATCTCATACTTCTTTGACACCGATATGTCATGTGAAAAAGTAAGTACACCCCATGGAAATGGTTGGCTTTTTTTGACATATTTGGACAAGCAAACAATTTTATCCTCTTAGGAACAGTGCCTGTTAATGAAGTTGATCTACTTGAACAAAACCCAAAGGAAAATTAGTTTTTCAATCATTTATTCAACAGAAATGTCAATAGGTGTGTAAAACGTAAGTGCACCCTTGGCCTCAGAAGCTAGTGTCACCTCCTTTAGCAGAAATAAAGGAAAATTGAACCTAAAGTATATCAACTTCATTAATAGGCACTGTTTGAAAGATGACCAAATGTTTGCTCGTCCAAATATGTAAAAAAAAACAAAAAAAAACCCAACAATTTCCATGGCGTGTACTTACTTTTTCACACGACCGTATGTCTTTGAGTACTAACGCTAACCTGTTTTCCTATTACAATCAGTGTTTCAATTTTAAAATCCTCTTATATCGATTTAAAACCTACCGAAAGGTCTGTTCTCCGTGCCGGCCTTCAGGATTTTCTATATCGGTATGTGCTTTTTTTGAGATGCAGATCATGACGACACTCACGGCAATGGCGAGATGTTTTAAGCAGTACAGAGCTTGAAATTTTATGAATAAAATAAATAAATAAATAAATGTAGGGTGGTGAAAGGTCGATTGATGTCCGTTTTGGATCAGTTGCTCTAAAAGTTTGGGAACTCCAGTTATAGATGCATAATTAGTAATTAGGAATCATCTGTGTCAAGGTTTTGACAATCGGGCGGAGAAGATTGCTGTGATAAAATCCAATTTTGATATCGGATAGAATATCTCCATAAAAAAAAATATTATTAGATTGTGAGAAGTCTTTGTGAATGAAATGTTACTAAAGAAGCAGTAATAATAATAATAATAGTAATAATAGTAATATTAAACCAGTGATTTGAATTACAGTGGGACTGCACTGCTCTCGGAGCCGCTGTTACACAAAACAAATCCACAGCTTCTGACCAGTCCGATTTGAGAATTCAGCGCCACTGTGGTAATGTTGTTTCATTTATTCCACCGTCTTGCTTCACTTTTAGGGGATGAAAGATTCTATTCTTGGGATCATGACGATCACAAAGCTCGACGCTCGCATCCAGCAGAAAAGAGAGGAGCAGCGGAGGCGCCGAGCGAGCGGCCCACTGGCACTGAGACGGGCGCAGAGTCAGGACCGTAAACATGAGAAGTAGGTGTGGTGTGATCCGATCGATCCGATTTCCTCTGTTCCGACTCGCGCTTGACATTTTTCTTGTCGTTCTTTTTCAGCGAGCCCAAATTAGCGAGTAGGATTTTTCAATGTTGTGCCTGGAACGGAGGCGTGTTTTGGGTGCGTATTCTCTCACTCATCGTACGTGCGGTAGTTTTATACTCTGAACTAATCTGGCTTTACGCTTACATCTAAGTTTTGTGTTATCCCCTTTTTTTTCCTCTCTGTTTAAAAAAAAATGGTGCTTAAGCTGCAAGTGAAATTTATTGTTTTTAGGCCATTCTGACTTCGAGAATAAAGTTGTAGTAGTTTGAGGACATTTTTTTTTTAAATATTATGAGAAAAGAAGTTGCGTTGTTTCAAGAATAAAATTGGAATATTTCCAGAAAAATAGTCAAAGTAGTACCAGGAAAAAGGCATAAAATTTCACCTGCCTGAAGTTGGCCCCCCCACCAACGCAAAACGTCAGCAAAATAGTCTCAATCGTTTGTGCTTTGTTTGTGCCGTTAAAATTTTTGTTTGTGCTGCTTCGGTTCAGGAGATATTGATATAAAGAATATTCAAAGGTCATTCTGGGGTCACCCAGCCCCCCCACATGCTCCAAATTAACCCAAAATAGTCTCAAACGTTTGTGCTTCGTTTGTGCTGATAAAAGTTTCGTTTGTGCTGCTTTTGTTTTTAAAATATTAGACATTTAATTATGGTGCAGTGACGTCACCAGCCCCCACATGCTCCAAATTAACCCAAAATAGTCTCGATCATTTGTGCTTCGTTTGTGCTGGTTTGTGTCGTAAAAATTTTCGTTTGTGCTGCTTAGTGAGCAGCTAGAAAACAAGATCACTGCAAAGGCTCTATATACTTTTGTTAAATTGAACAGACACAACATCTGGACTGCTTTAGGGTTTGATTATGAAAGTGATCATGAAACAAGTGGCAGTAGTGATGACTCTGATTTTGAGCCAGGGTCCCTTTCCCCAAGACCAAAAGATTGCTGGACTTTTGGTCTTCAACTTCCATTTCAGACATGGATTGAATTCATGCCTGAAACAGTTCAATATAAAAACAAGTTCTCTAAAACACAAAAAAGGGAATACACAATTTTGAAGCCTGGCATCTGGACACGTAATAAATCATCACATTTGGGAAGAAGTGAAAAGCCCCTGTACATTTGTTTTTAAAAGAGCCACGGTCTATCCATCAGTAACGGAGAAATTCCTAGAAATCAGAGGCAACTGTAAGGAATGTCATGGCCACATTCACATGAAATGTGACAGAGAGCCTGAAATGAACAGCCCAATGGTGCCCAAGTGTGGGGCTGGTGACGTCACCGCACTATAATTAAATGCCTAATATTTTAAAAACAAAAGCAGCACAAACGAAACTTTTATCAGCACAAACGAAGCACAAACGATTTTGACTATTTTGGGTTAATTTGGAGCATGTGGGGTGGCTGGGTGACCTCAGAATGACCTATAAATATTCTGTTAATATCTCCTGAACCGAAGCAGCACAAATGAAACTTTTATCAGCACTAACCAGCACAAACGATTGAAATTATTTTGCGTGAATTCAGAACATGTGGGGGGCTGGGTGACCCCAGAATGACCTATAAATATTCTTTTAATATCTCCGGAACCGAAGCAGCACAAACGAAAATTTTAACGGCACAAACCGGCACACACGAAGCACAAACGATTGAGACTATTTTGCTGACGTTTTGCGTTGGTGGGGGGCCAACTTCATGCAGGTTAAAATTTCAACAATAAATTAGCAAAATTTCAAAGGGAAAAAAAGTCATGATACTATTGTGACTTTTTACATAACTTTACTCATAGCTCGATGAATGAAGCCTGTCGAATAGAAGAAATATCATAAACAAACGGGTAAATTGCTGGTCTTCAGAAGCATCCATATTAAATGTCAACAAAATCCTCATTCTGTTTAACCCAATGGAAATAGACTGGAACAGTATAAAGTATTGTTTTGTCTTATTATTATTATTATTATTATTTTATTTATTTGTTGTTTTTTTTTTGGCACAATTCTAGCTAGCAGTACTTATGATTGCTAGTTAATAATGCTAATTCAGACCACCCACTGAAGTTGAACGTTGGTGATGGTTTCTATGGAGACTATAAAAGTCCATTTATGTCTAGTTCTTGTAACTGGTGAAATAAAATACCGCTGTAAGCATAGTGTGTTTATATTTCTAACTTGACTACATTCATTGAGTACATTCTTCCCCCCTCTATCAGCTAAGTCTGTTTCTTTTCTACCGAGTGTTTATCCCACTGCTCCAGACTCTCACAGCAAAAATTATTGGTATGTCTATCTCTCATTGTTATTGTGTTCAACTTCAGAATCCATTAATTAGCAAACAAGCGGATTTATGTTGTGCGTTGACGTTTAGGAGATCCGTCGCTGCATGGAAACGTGTGGTCCTGGTTGGAGTTCATCCTAACGTCAGTGTTCAGTGCGCTCTGGGTTCTCCCTCTGTTTGTGCTCAGCAAGATCGTCAATGCCATCTGGTTTCAGGTCAGGCCTGTCGAAATAGACGTTTGCTTTCCTTTTATAGCTGTAGCTATAACACGTGGAATTCGTAAGCGCTTAAAACAGTACCTAGAGCGTAGAGGAAGCTGTGGGACGTCTTTGCGTCATCCCACGTTCACGTGACATTTTTTTCCATTTAGGACATTGCCGATCTGGCTTTCGAAGTATCCGGACGCAAAGCTCAGCCTTTCCCGAGTGTGAGCAAGATTATAGCGGACATGCTCTTCAACCTCCTCCTCCAGGCCCTCTTCCTCATTCAGGTACAGGAAGTGCTTTATTCGCTCCTCATGGCACTCTCGGATGAACCAGGCAGCATTAAGTATGCAAAACCGAGCGAAGGTTATGCAAAGTGCATGTGATTGTAACGTCGGGACTGTTGTATCAGGATGATTGATATGCAAATATGTGACACAAAGAAAGTGCAATTAAAAACTATGGCAAAATAAAGTGGAAAAATAATAGTCGGGGAAAAGTGCTAGTAAAATATAAACTGTGCAAAAATAAACTTTCTGAACCAATACATATATTTTTGTTTTATATATATATATATATATATATATATATATATATATATATATATATTACACACTACCCCTGAATAATTTTAGTTACATGTCTTTACTGATATGATTGTAAATTTCTCAAATGTAATATTTTATTAAAAAGCTTGGCATATTTTTCAAACCTACTTTTTGCTATTTTCCTACTTTCTAGGGAATGATTGTGAGTCTGTTCCCCATCGATGCGATCGGTCAGACAGTCAGCCTCTTACACATGTCTCTGCTCTACTCGCTCTACTGCTTTGAATATCGTTGGTTCAACCACGGTAAGCTCCTCCTCAGCTCTCGTCGGTCTGTACTGATTCGAATTTGAGTGTGTGAGCAGTGTTTTAAGTGACGTGTCTGCTTTGTGGTTTGAAGGGATCGAGATGCACCAGAGGCTGTCGAACATCGAGAGGAACTGGCCGTATTACTTCGGCTTCGGTCTACCCATGGCAATGCTGACTGCACTGCCGTCTTCGTATATCATCAGGTACCACAAGAGTGAATGTGTATAAACACGTTTTTTTTTTTTCTCCACATCTGTATATCTATAATGCACTTTAAGGGGTTTTGTGTAAATGGAGGTGCATTGCTTCGGTACCTTTATTACAATTTAATGCGTAATTCTTTTGCATGCTTTCAGTGTCTGCTTTATTTCTTTCAGTGGCTGCCTCTTCTCCATCCTGTTCCCGCTCTTCATCATCAGCGCCAACGAGGCCAAGACC
Source organism: Ameiurus melas (assembly GCA_012411365.1). Taxonomy (NCBI): domain Eukaryota; kingdom Metazoa; phylum Chordata; class Actinopteri; order Siluriformes; family Ictaluridae; genus Ameiurus; species Ameiurus melas. The sequence goes on along the minus strand of CM022763.1, from coordinate 18,471,502 downwards.
CCCGTAAAGCTTTAGTGAGTTTTTCTAATACGTGACGTTTATATGCATTGTGATGTATCTCTTTCACTCTAACTGACATGCACATAGCCCATGCCTCTTTCATTCTCATTGAAATTGACATAGGCCATGCCTCTTTCACTCATACAACATGCACATAGGCCACTGTCTTTCACACTGACTGACATGCACATAGGCCACGCCTCTTTCACTCTGACTGACATGCACATAGGCCATGCCTCTTTCACTCATACAAAATGCACATGGACCATGCCTCTTTCACTCATACAACATGCACATAGGCCACGCCTCTTTCACTCATACAACATGCACATAGGCCACGCCTCTTTCACTCATACAAAATGCACATGGACCATGCCTCTTTCACTCATACAACATGCACATAGGCCACGCCTCTTTCACTCATACAACATGCACATGGACCATGCCTCTTTCACTCATCCAACATGCACATAGGCCACGCCTCTTTTACTCATACAACATGCACATGGGCCATGCCTCTTTCACTCATACAACATGCACATATTCCATGCCTCTTTCAAGCTAACCTGCACATAGGCCACACCTCTTTCACTTTAGGCCACACCTCCTACATGCAGACTAATGGACACAAAAGCTAAGTCATTTTCACTCTGCCTCACAGGCCACATTTACTTTACTCTTAGTGACATGCAGGTCTTTTAATTAGCACTGACTGTACACAGATAACCCTTTGCCTTAATCTGCAGCCATTTCCAGCTGCGTCTGTTCTCCCTGGTAGTCCTGATCAGCAACAAGCTGTTCCACAAGACGGTTCACCTGCAGACATCTCTGACCTCCTCGAGCTCCACGGAGAAACTCGCATCTCCTCACGCGTCCCCAATCCGCCACAAAGCTTCGCCCTCTCAGTGACCTCAGGCACTCTGCAACTGGGAGTTTGATTTGCGTTCTTTGTGTTTTTAAATGCATTTTACTGTTCTTGCGGATGATTGACCAGGCTTTGTTTTAACTGTGAACGATGAGCATGTGGGATGGGACAGAGCTGTGTCTCAACAGTGGCGTTCTGTTCGACTGATTTTTGTACCTATTGTGTGCCATTTGGGTAACTTTTATAGAAATTACAGCACAAAAACATTTTATTTTAACCACGTCGCCCTCACCACCCTCACTGCTTTTTTTTTTCCCCCTAGCCTTGCGATTTAATTGGACACCACAGCTAATGATTGCATCTCAGTCGTGTTTGTGTCAATAACAATAGAGCGATGGAATGATTGAAAAGTCCCTTTAACCCACAAAAATGGTGTTCCCTTCATGCTTGCCTTCTTGATTTGTTGTAATCTCTCAGCCTGTCACGCATCCTTTAATAATAACACTCGGCTTATTATTGTGATAACTAAACAGGCTGCTCTTTTTTTTTTTTTTTTAACGTGATTGTTCCTCTTTAATATAAATGAACAGCTGGATGCGATACTCCAATCAAAGCTGTCAGCGATCAGTATGAAAACGAGGCTGCTGTAAATGCATCTGAATCTGACATTAAGCTCAGTAAAGCCATGTCCAAGTCTAACCTCCACTACAGTCGCCGTCCCTCTTGCGATATTCATATACACACCGGTATTGATATAGATATCGCTTAGCAATCTCAACAGGTTACTAATGTTTTACTGAAGCACATACAGAGGCCCTGTCTCACTGTCGGTGAATCCACTCTGGGAGAGAGATGTGTGGTGTACTTCTTTATTTGTTTTGTTTTTCTTCGTTTTGAAACGGTATGTCATCAATGTAACAAGTGAGTAGTGTTACAAATGCAGGTTTGTATTTGTGAGTGTGAGTGACTTTTTTTTGGTAAAAAGTATTAAACATTTCAATAAATTTGTTCTGTATATACAAGTTTACAGGTTTTATGGTATTTTTTTATGTCCTTTAATTGTTTCCTTCCTGCCTTTAGCAGGGCTGCACAAACCGTTTTTTTTTTTTTGTTTTTTTTTTTGCAACCCGGGACCCCTTTAAGTGTCAAGCACAGATTTTGCTTATGAACATGATCCTTCTAGTCAAATCATGTATTTATCAGTGTTAATCATTATAGCTGTTTGTATTAAACCCATTTCATTCAAGCCATCAATTATTTATGATTGATAACTAAATGACTACTATACCAGTTTTTAGTGCAAAAGTTTGCAAACTCTTGCTTGTAAACTTCAATTTTATGAAATCAACACGATGTTCAAAGTGAGTTTGAGCAACAACAAAAGGGAAAAGTGTGTGTGTGTGTGTGTTTGTGTGTGTGTTAAGATATTAATGAAGCGATCACGATAAAAAAAAAAAAGCATGGGTGTGGGGATGCAAACTTTTGAGCTTGCTGATACAGATACAAAAGATGCATTAATGTAACAGGTTAAAACAAAACGCGTTAATTTAACACGTGTAGTTAGTGTGCGTGTGTGTGTACCGGTAAAGCGGCATATCAGTAAAGTAAGGACACGTCAGTTTTGAATCGCCATAAGGAGAGTGAGGATTTCGTCATGGTTTGAGTGACAGCTGTGCAGCCAATCAAAAGCGAGGGAATGTCGACATGACTGCTGGTCAGCCAATACGCGCGGGTTTTACGTGGCTGGGCGGGGCTTTGATGGCTCAGAGAGTAGTGTGTGGGGGAGAGTGAAGTGTGTAACAGGAGAGCAGTGGAAGTGAACTGCCGATGAAAGAATTTGGTAATTTACTATTATTTTTTAAATCACTTTGCTGAATAACCTTGATATAAATATAAAGCTCTGCAACGTATACGAAGATAATGAGTTTAACTGATAAGAATGGTGCAGCAGGCTGTGTTAGCTTGCTAGTTAGCAAGCTAGTTCAGGTTAGCAATAGGAAGCGAACCTTTAAAAAAAAAGATCATTAATCGTTTTATTGCTTTGTTTTGGTAAACATCCGTTATCTGGATTTAGTAAGAATTGCATATAATCAAAAACACGCATTTTCGTGCATTCCTTGTGTCCCGTTGTCACTCGCAGCTAGCCTGATTATCTTATGTTATGTATTTTAAGTAGCTAATTCCATTGACTGGTTCCTTCACTGATTTTGGTTCGTGTTTTTAGTTCACGCTTACCCTAATGCACTTTGTAAACATTTTGTTTCTTTGCAAAAAAAAATAAGAAAGAAACATCCCCCCACAAACCTTGATTTATTTCCGCATCCGTCTCCCTGAAAACCCGCCTTTCGAGCACGGATTGGTTGACGTCAAAGACAGCCTTTTGAGTGACGTAGAATCAGCCAATCAGCGCTCAGGAGATGGACGCCATATGAGCTAGCACTTATAGGGAGGCGGGATTTGCGTGAATAGAGGGAGGATAAATAAAGCAGTCTACCTGACTGCACCTCTGGAGACTTGTCAGACTGGCTTGTTGGAGCAAGAATGTCACAGAGGCAAACAGTGAATGTTACATGTGTCATTAAACAGCTCACGGTGAATTTCTGTGGCCCAGGTGTCAAGTGTTAGCAGAGCAAAGATGACCAAGATGGGCTTCCTGCGGCTGTCCTACGAGAAACAGGACACGCTGCTGAAGCTCCTCATCCTGTCCATGGCGGCCGTGCTATGTGAGTGCTTAGTTAGTTAGTTTATTCTACAGCCAGGCCATGTATTTACATCTCACACTCCTCTCTTTCTCTCTGTCTCTCTGCAGCGTTTTCCACTCGCCTATTCTCTGTGTTGAGGTTTGAGAGCGTCATCCACGAGTTCGATCCGTAAGTATCCACACGCAGAGAATGAAGTACGACGGAGATGTTTACCACACACACACACACACACACACGATCATGTCCTCCTTTGCTCCTGTACGCAGGTATTTCAATTACCGCACCACTCGTTTCCTGGCCGAGGAAGGCTTTTACAAATTTCACAACTGGTTCGACGACCGCGCATGGTACCCACTTGGCAGAATCATCGGAGGCACCATCTACCCCGGTACGCCGAGAGAAACCGAACACGATGCTCGACGAGGCACCCTCCGGGGTGCAAGCCGAAAGTTTGCCCGCGCATGAATTCCCGTCCCTGCATGAATACGCAAACGAAACACGTTGTAGGGTTTTCAGTGTGGCCAAAATCACCTGGTTGCCATAACAACCACCATTCCATCTTGAAATACACTTGTGGCTTAAAGATTTCAGGGTACTTTCATTTTCATGTCAGCCTCTGACTGATCAGCTCAAACTCCGGGGCCTTATTTAGTGATGCCTCAGATTGAGCTCCGCCTCATATCGGTTTTCCGCGGAGGAACTTTCAGTTAAAACTAAAAGCGAGACAAAACAACTGATTTTGAATTTTTATCCGAGAAGCGTTAACCAATCAGACTTTGCCGTGCAGGTTTGATGGTGACCTCGGCGGCCCTGTATCACATGCTGCACTTCTTCCACGTCACCATCGACATCCGAAACGTGTGCGTGTTCCTCGCACCGCTCTTCTCCTCCTTCACCGCCATCGTCACCTACCACTTCACCAAGGAGCTCAAGGTCCGTTCCCTTTTTCCTCACTGACCTGGTTCGGTTTGTGCGGTTTCTCTCGGATATAAAAGTAGCGATGGCTTGATTGTTTTTCTTTTAAAACAAATAAAAATCTTCCCGACAGGATGCTGGTGCTGGACTTCTCGCTGCTGCTATGATCGCCGTTGTACCAGGATACATTTCTCGATCCGTTGCAGGCTCCTACGATAACGAAGGTTTCGAAAACGTATTTTTTTTTCATGTCGTAATATCGTTTCTCTGCATTAGAAATTGCATTGTTGGTTATTTATACAGGAATAATATCAAAATCTAATATGGGAATGTCTGTACTGTAAATGATGCGTCCTTTTAATATAGAGTAATATTATCCCATAGCTATTCCTTTTATCCCTTTTTATACCACGCTGACACAAATCTGCTTCTGTTAGAACAATCGTGATGCGTAACCATGAAAACGCATGGTAACGCATCGCCTCTTTTTCTTTCCTGTCGAAAGGAATCGCTATTTTCTGCATGTTGCTAACCTACTACATGTGGATCAAGGCTGTGAAGACTGGTTCGATTTACTGGTCGTCCATCTGCGCCCTGGCGTACTTCTACATGGTGAGCACCGTATGAGGTGGTAACGTTGTCCTCATTTACGCATGACTGCTAAGTTTTTAAAACCTGAGGCTTTTTTTTTTTGGTCTTCAGGTGTCGTCGTGGGGAGGCTACGTGTTCCTCATCAACCTGATCCCTCTGCATGTACTGGTGCTGATGCTCACCGGACGATTCTCTCACCGCATCTACGTAGCTTACTGCACCGTGTATTGCCTGGGCACCATCCTGTCCATGCAGATCTCCTTCGTGGGATTCCAGGTACGCCACCGGTCAAAAGTTTGTGGACGCTCGACCGAAATGTTTCTCGTGGTCTTGAAACCCTTCCAATCCGAAGGTGTATGATTTTAAATGTGTGAAATCGGTATCGTAGACAAAAAATACAATAGTGCCGACATATTCATTTCTTTCATTAGAAAACTGTTTTATTTACAAATAAATATTTGTTTAAACGGACGACTCGGAGGGAAATATTTCCGAAAAGCAGCTGATGAGAGTCCAGAATTGTGGTGAACTCCTTTAATACTGTTTTAAAAGCATCTCAGGGAAATTCCTCAAGAATTCGGGTGAGAAAACGCCAAGAATACATTTCTGGAAATTCTAGGCCGAAAAATGTGCCTACTTTGAAGATGCTAAAATTATTTTGCTTTATTTTGGATTTTTTTTTAATCACGTAGTTACTGTAGTTCCATTTGTTACTCCAGAGTTTTGATGACTTTAATATTCTTATTATTCTAAAACGTGGAAAAATAAATAAAGAACGAGTGTTTTTAAATTTTGACCGGTAGTGTAGATTAATCAGTTCTAATTACAGTTCTAATTACTGATTACAGTTGCGATACGGGGATCATGGTTTTCGTCACGCTGTCGCTAAAATCGTGTCGCCTTGCTAGAGGGAATCTCGAGTTATGCTCTTTCAGAGATTTTTAACCACTCTATGCAGTATTGTAATCCAGTCCCGCTTGTTTGTTTGTTTGTTTGTTTGTTTTAAAAGCCCGTGCAATCCTCTGAGCACATGGCTGCCTTTGGCGTGTTCGGGCTGTGTCAGATTCACGCCTTCGTGGACTACCTGCGCAGTAAGCTCAACGCCCAGCAGTTCGAGATCCTCTTCAAGAGCGTCATTTCCCTGGTCGGCTTCATGCTGCTCTCTGTCGGTGCCGTGCTCATGCTGACCGGTAAGCACACGTCCCACCCTGTACACACACACACACAAACACATACACACACAGCGTCTATGTGCTCTTATCTTAATGAAAGAATTGTTTGTTTTAAGATTGTAGCACAGCTTGAGATAAACGTTAAACGTGTCGGTCGAGTTTTGATTTAATTTCGTTTATTACTCAGTTGCCGTAACAGCCTTCTGGAGAACCATAAAGATAGCACTTTTTAATTTCACCCCAAAGAACGGCAAGCTACTTATCGAGTGGAAAAACTCGACTCCCTCGAGCCGCGTCTTTATTCTGCTCGGGTTTGCGAGCTTTTTGACATCTCACCGCTGTACAGTTAAAAACCCGAATGTAGTCCGAGAACTATATGCACATGACGGCAAAGCTGGTGAAGGTTCCATTTAGTTTCTGAACGATTATCGTCACATCAGTCGACGTTTAACAAGTTCTCTCGACCTTTCATTCTATACACTAGCATTCCTAATGCAGATCGCAGTTATGCACGTCTACAGGTCTACAAAGTTCTCACCGGTCCGTTCCCAAACATTTAAATGACAAACGATCCCAAACGTAGTTTTTCCCTTCCTATATGCCCAATGAGCCCAACCCTCAACGCGAAAATGATCAATAATGTCACTTTGCTGTACGAGCCACAAAACAAATTGCTGCTCTAGTTTCCCCATGATGATCACGTGACTCTCTTTGGCACAATCAGGGAAGATTTCCCCATGGACGGGCCGTTTCTACTCGCTCCTGGACCCGTCCTACGCCAAGAACAACATCCCGATCATCGCCTCCGTGTCCGAGCACCAGCCCACCACCTGGTCCTCGTACTATTTTGACCTGCAGTTGCTGGTCTTCATGTTCCCCGGTAAAGAAACATACCTTTTTATTTTTTTGTTGTATTAAATAGAAAACTTATCTAGTACATGTTTTAATTATTTATTTTTCTCTTATTTTCTTCAGTGGGTCTATATTACTGCTTTAACAACCTGTCGGACGCCAGGATTTTCATCATCATGTACGGCGTGACCAGCATGTACTTCTCAGCCGTGATGGTAAGCTCCATCCATGTATAGGTAACTTAATAAATAAATAAATAAATAAATAAGAAAACACTTTCTGGCACAGGCATAATGTGCTACCCACTGTAGCGAGTGTATGTACTGAATATCAAGCCATTTGTGATCGAGCTTCTCGAGAGGAATAAATTGGTCTTTCAACGGATTTGTTCGACACTTAAAAACATTTCCATGGGCAATAAAATCAAATATAATCCGAAACATCGGTTATGACTTTACCTCCTTATTGTGATTTAAAAAAAATATTGCTCCTCCTCGACCGACGCAGTATGGGAGTGCCGAGCGTACACTCGCACGGCATCCGGTTATCGGCGCATTAATATCCGCGTGCGTTTAAATACCGCACACTTTCATAATTAAAGTCGAAACCTTTTAGGTTTAGGTTCTTTAGAGGCGTTTAAGCCGAACATAAAATGCAACAAGTCAACGAACGGTGCATGTGAACGCTTTAACGGTTGCCATATCCTGCAAAAAATAAAATTGTACTGGTTCTTTTTTGTTTTTATTCTTCTTTCTTTCTTTTTTTAATTAGGCAATGCTTTTATGTGATGTATTTTGGAGCGGTGATCCATTAAAAAAAATTTAATAAAATGATTTCCTTCCCCCTGCTGTAGGTGCGTCTGATGCTGGTTTTGGCTCCGGTCATGTGCATCCTGTCAGGAATCGGCGTTTCTCAGGTTCTCACTACGTACATGAAGAACCTGGACGTCAGCCGACCGGACAAGAAGGCCAAGAAGCAGCAGGACTCCACTTATCCCATCAAGAACGAGGTGAAAACTTGAAAGCTTTGTTTTTTTTTTTTTTTTAATAAGAATTACGAAACTTTGATTGGAAGCAGGTGATAAGGAGAGTAAAACTTTGGATTTTTTTTTGTATTAAATTAAACAAACAAAAATGACAGAGAATGATTCTTGTACACTTCTGTTTTGCCAGCTGTTTAACAAATCTATGTATTGAGATCTTATCGTGTTTTATAGAAAAGTATATTGTGGTGGTGTTTAATACGATACATCATCCACCCCTATGGATGGAGATGAAATTTCTGTGCAAAATGAACCGATCGATACAGGAAATTGACCAACATCAATAGCGTCCCTTTTTAAAGCCATACAAATCTGTTATGCCGTTTGACTTCAAAATGGCCGAAGTGTGACCTTGGTGTTAATCAGGAGTCACATGTTCCGTGCCAGACAGTCAACAAAAGCCTGCGTGACTTTTTTTTCTTCCTGCTCAAACAAACCTCGCTGGTTGTCTGATTGTCAGGTTGCCAGCGGAATGATCTTGGTCATGGCTTTCTTCCTGATCACGTACACCTTCCACTCGACCTGGGTGACGAGCGAGGCCTATTCCTCGCCCTCCATCGTGCTCTCGGCTCGTGGAGGCGACGGCAGCCGCATCATCTTCGACGATTTCAGAGAGGCGTATTACTGGCTCAGACACAACACTCCCGAGGTCAGCAGCGCACGGGTTTACTCACTTCCTGTTTCCCACTGTTTCACCTGTTCTTCTCTGTGCTGAGGAAAGCGGTTAAAAAGTAGTTCCGGCCACTTTACACTTCCTTGAGGGTTTCGTTACATCTTTTCATAGTCTGCGTAAAAACACATTGTTTCGTTCATTCGTTTCTTCTTTAGTCAGCGCTCTATACCGAATTTGAGTTGATCCGGAGCTATTATCCGGGCAGGAATACACCTGGAGTGGGGTTCCAGTCCATCACAGACCACCAAAAAAGTAGTTCTGACTCTCAAATGACTGACTCTACAGATATACAGCTTCATTTACAAGACATTTTTCATTGAAAAATGTATTTATCTTCTACAAAAACAAGTATAAACGTTTACTGATTAAGCTCAACAGCTGCTCTTAGACTTCCATAAAGTTTGGAATAAACAGATTTCCTGTTTAGTAATGGGAAACATCAAAATCTTCATTCACTCATTCACAGTCACTTCCTCCCTCCCCCCATCCCTCAGGATGCTAAGGTCATGTCCTGGTGGGATTACGGCTACCAGATAACCGCCATGGCGAATCGGACGATTCTAGTCGACAACAACACGTGGAACAACACGCACATCTCTCGAGTCGGCCAGGTGAACTCAGCATTTTTTACGCTGGTTTTATTTATTATTTAGACTCAGGTAAGCTCGAACTAATCGTGTGTGTGTGTGTGTGTGTGTGTGTGTGTATGTAGGCGATGGCTTCCTCAGAAGAGAAGGCCTACGAAATCATGCGAGAGCTGGACGTCAGCTATGTGCTGGTGATCTTCGGAGGACTGACCGGATATTCATCAGATGGTATGTGCTCCTTAGGATAAAGCAATACAACAATAAAATGAAATTAATTACACATGTATTATTTATTACATATCCTAATAATTAAAGCTTGTATTGTAATCTGTAAATGGTTATTGACTAACAGTCAAGTATTTTATTCATTAATTAAATCATTTTTTTTTAATTCAACTCATGAACTTACTCACTTTTTTCATTATTATTATTTCTGTATTGATTAAAATTTTTTTTTTTTTTATTATTTTCAAATGGAATTTGGTCTACTTTCAGAAAATGTTCATGAAGTTATTTTATTGAATTATTTTGTTATTCAACCCCCCCCCCTTATTTTCTATTACTTTTTGTATTTATTGTTATTTTATTTCAGTTTGTTATGAAATTTAATCTACTTTTACTACCTTGTCATAACATTACTATTGCCACTTGTATTATTTTAAAGCATATATTTCTTATAGAGTTCAGTGTACTTTTAGTAACTTTTTAGAAAGTAGATATTATTTATTTCCATTTTATTTTATTTCCATTTTATAACCAAGAGGTTACTTTTACTTCTTAAATATTGCAATTAAATGTTTTCCTTTTCTTTTCTTATGAATTCCCATCTGCTTTTAGTATCTTTTCATAAAGTTAATTTTCATTTAATTTCATTTTTATTTATTTGTCTATATTTCTCGTCTTAAAAAGACATAAATAAGTTCTTGTGGATGGTGCGTATCGGAGGCAGCACAGACACGGGGAGGCACATCAGGGAGCACGACTACTACACTCCCACTGGCGAGTTCCGCGTGGACAGGGAAGGTTCTCCGGTTCTGCTCAACTGCTTAATGTACAAGATGTGCTACTACCGCTTCGGCCAGGTCTACACCGAGGCCAGTGAGTGTCTCTGTCCAGGCTGATTCTGGTTTTAAAGTCAGCCTGTGCTCTTCTTTTAAATTTTTTTTTATTTTATAAACTTTCTCTCTCCAGAACTAACACACATGCTCTTTGCAGAACGTCCTCCCGGTTACGACCGAGTCCGTAACGCTGAGATTGGGAATAAGGACTTCGAGCTAGACGTGCTCGAGGAGGCGTACACCACAGAGCACTGGTTGGTCAGGATATACAAGGTAAACCTCTAAACATCACTTCAGCTCATCGTTGTAAAGTCAAATGAAGATCTGCTGATGAGCCTGTCCTTCTGTCCAACAGGTTAAAGACCTAGACAACCGAGGCCTCTCACGAACGTAAAGCGCAGACACGCAGAATTCACACAAACACAGCACTGAACACCTTCCCCTGTGATCTGAAGAGCAGTGTGGATATTTTTATACTTCAGTTGAGATTGCAGGAAAAGATTCTATTGCCTTTTTTATGATTTACAATGTGGTGTTACTTTTTTTGTTGGGGGGATGAAGTGAGACTTCAAAACATCCTGGAAACTGTCAGTATGTGTTTCTGCAATCGTTGACCAACCAAATGATTTGTCTACCAATGGGATAATAAATGGAGTGAATGGGTTTCGATACGTGTTTTCTTCTTCTTCTGCTCTGTTCTTATTCTTACAGTCAAAGGTGTACAATGAACTGTTTGAATTTTTCATTATTTAACCTTTCACATCATGAAGGGTTTGGATGCTGAGGAAAGAAACATGTCTGCTAATGAGCTATACATTCATACAAGATAAGCAGATTCTTACATTACTTATTTTTCTACTAATACCAGTACAGCGGTTGCTTTATTAAATTCCATTCATAACCATTAAATTTCCTGAGTGATAAGAATTTAATCTCAGTGATTAGACCTTGCAAACGAATATAATTAAATCCACCCTAGCAACACAAGAGTGGAGTCCATTTTGGTTATCAGCTGAAGGAGGGGCGTTTGGACCAATCAGAGCTTGCTATCTCATCCGGGCACTTTGGGTGTACAAACTATAGCTGGCTAATGAAAATGGACGACGACTTGGCATGTAATCCAAAAGCTTTCTGGTTTAATCGTTTTGTACTTTTTTGGGGGGCGTACTGACTTGCAAGCTAGCATATATTGTCTACACGTTACTCTGGCTAGTCTGAACGCGAGTGCTCATGGGATATGTCGTTTTTAGTGACCTGCAAGAAATGGCGAAATGAAACGAATGCAGCATGGCATGCAGATACAAACGCTCTCGTTTGCACGTCATGGCTCCCATGTGCAACTCGAGAGTCTAGTACTAAAAACTAAGTTGTAAAAATAAAATGCGCACGACTGAATTCGAAGGATTCAAATCGTTGAGAAATTCACTTCCGGGAGCGGTGTGACGTGCCACAAAGGGGTGGAGCCACGTCTGCACGTCGTGTGAAGCCTCAGCGTGTGAGTACTGAGTCAGTTGAAGATCATCGCAGGGTGAGATTGGTTCACTTCAGGGATGTCCAGGTGGCAGAAGGTCATGTTTAATGGCCGCAGTTACAAAACGCTTGCTTTAATCAACTCTCGCCGCTGCGACTCTGGAGTAAACAGCAGCCGGAGCTTCAGTACAGGCAGACATGTGCGGAAAGACTTCATCCAGGGTGAGTTGGAGCTGTGCAGCTGTCTGCTCTGCAGCACGAGTTTATTACTTATCGGTCACATTCAGTCTCCTCTAGAAACCTGTATTATTCAGAGCTGATTATTCTGAAACTATAACAATAATCCTTTAAATTTTCAGGTTAAGAAACCCACATTACTCCATTGATCAACAATCAATGTAAATAACGAAAAATATGATCAAAACACAAGTTATAACATTAACTTTTGTTTAAAACATTTTTAACACAGTCGAGAGGGTCAGAATAACATACAACCAACCAGCTGCTAAGAACATGTGTGACAGATGTAGCATTTTACAAAAATAAATGGCTGCACACAGCCTTGCAGGTGTAAACATTTGTCTGCCTAAACACATAAACCTGTAAACGACAATTCAGTTGGGCGAGATGCTCAATTATGTCACATAGGCTAGCAAAATCACACAGCCAGTTTGGATCTGACAGTTCAGACAAGGGTTTTCCTTTACTCTGCATGAAAACAGCAATGTCTTCCTTAAGCTCAGAAAATCGTTTGAGGATTTTGCTCCTACTCAGCCAATGCACTTCTGTATGGTAGGGCAGGTCTCCATGGTCTGAGTCCATCTCCTGCAAGAACAGCTGGAACTGGCGGTGATTCAGGCCACACGCCCAAATGAAGTTCACCGTTTTCATTACTGTGGTCATTATATTATCCATCCCCAGCACCTTTCCACACAAAGCTTCTTGGTGTATAACACAATGATAAGCTATCAGAGGCGTGTGACAGTTACTGTTTTTCATTTTCTCCTTCATTAATCCAACCAAGCCCGTTTTTCCTCCAAACATTGCGGGTGCACCATCTGTAGTTAATCCCACCAACTTTTCCCAGGGCAATCCAGTTTTACTTACGGACTTCTCCACTGCTTCATAAATATCCAATCCCGTTGTGGTCCCATGCATGGCAGCTACATCCAAGAGCTCCTCGGTGACAGAGAGGTCCGACTTCACGCCTCTAATAAAAATGGATAGCTGTGCAGTGTCCGTGTTGTCTGTGCTTTCATTCACAACTAATGAAAAGGCTGTGTAACTGCGTGACTCTTCGGCCAGCTGTGTTGACGGGTTTCCTGCTAGTTCCTTGACTCTGTCCGCGATGATGTTTCTTGACAAACTGACATTTTGAAAAGTCTGTATCTGGTCGGGACACACCTGCTCACACACCTTCAGCATGCACTGCTTCAAAAAGGCACCCTCTGAAAAAGACTTTGAAGCATGGGCAATTTCTTCAGCCACAATAAAGCTAGCTTTCCCTGCCGCATCGTTTTTGGTGGTTGCTTTTGTGAACACACTCTGTTGCAATCACAGTTTGCCTTTTAATTCTTTGGCAATTTGTTGTTTTTTCTTGAAGGCTAAATTTAGCATACTTGGCTCTGTATTTGGTGTCAAAATGCTGACATAGATTGTACTCTTTGACGACCGACACCGCCTCATAACACACAAGACATACTGGTTTTTCTCCTTGAAGCACAAACACACATTCACCTTCCCATCTTTCATGAAAAAGCCTTCCATCTGCACCAATCTTTCGCTTCCTTGACATTTTGGGATCATTTGTGGATATTTCCCAATCTGCTCAATCTCACTTGTCGCATTAATTAAACACTGATGTGGACACTGCGATTTAGTGGCGGGATGCCGTCACTTCGCGGGTAACATAATCGCCATGCATTGTGGGAAATGTAGTTTATGGTCAATGCATGATTTAAAGCAACATAGACCTATTTTAAGACAACCTTTTTAAAGACCAATTACAGTAAGCACTCGCTTGAGTTTGACACAAAAAGGCACATGTTCCTTCTGAACCCCCTTCCTTCCTTTCTTCTGAACCCTCTTCCTTCCTTTCTTCTGAACCCTCTTCCTTCCTTCCTTCCTTTCTTCTGAACCCCTTTCCTTCCTTCCTTCCTTCTGAATCCCCTTCCTTCCTTCCTTCTGAATCCCCTTCCTTCCTTACTTCCTTCTGAACCCCCTTCCTTCCTTACTTCCTTCTGAACCCCCTTCCTTCCTTTTTTCTGAACCCTCTTCCTTCCTTTCTTCCTTCTGAACTCTCTTCCTTCCTTCCTTTCTTCTGAACCCCTTTCCTTCCTTCCTTCCTTCTGAATCCCCTTCCTTCCTTCTGAATCCCCTTCCTTCCTTCCTTCCTTCTGAACCCCCTTCCTTCCTTTTTTCTGAACCCACCCCTTCCTTCCTTCCTTTCTTCTGAAACCCCTTCCATTCTTCTGAACCCCCTTCCTTCTGAACCCACCCCTTCCTTCCTTCCTTCTGAACCTCCTTCCTTCCTTCCTTTCTTCTGAACCCCCTTCATTCCTTCTGAACCACCTTACTTCCTTTCTTCTGAACCCCCTTCCTTCCTTTCTTCCTTCCTTCTGAACCTCCTTCTTCTGAACCTCCTTCCTTCCTTCCTTCCTTTCTGAACCTCCTTCCTTCAGTCCCTCCTTCCTTCCTTCCCTCTGAACCTCCTTCCTTCCTTCTGAACCCCCTTCGTTCCTTCCTTCTGAACCTCCTTCCTATTGGGTTGATGGTGTTTGTAAAGAAAGAGTGAAGTGTTTTAATTTTCCTCTCGTCTTGTTAAATGCAGATCTGGAGAACCAGTTTAAAGCGTTTCGTGATAAAGCGAAGGCGGCGATGCCCGGCAGTGACTGGAGCCCGATCCAGGTGACCCACGGCCTTCCTCCCGAGCGCGCTGACGTCGTGATCATCGGAGGAGGAGTGATCGGCTGGTCCGTTGCTTACTGGTTGAAGAGGAAACTGATGTCTCGGGACTCGCTGAGGGTGGTGCTGGTGGAGAAAGATCCCACTGTGAGCCACACTCCTCTACAGCGCATGTAGTTTGTCTTTCGTGGCTGTGCATCGTTCTGCATTTTTCTTATTATTTCTGTCCTGTCTCTCTCTTTTGTGTGTGTGTGTGTCTTTTCAGTACAGCCAGGCCTCCACGGTGCTCTCTGCCGGAGGCATTCGGCAGCAGTTCTCGCTGAAGGAGAACATCCAGCTCTCTCTGGCCTCCGCTAGCTTCATTAAGAACATTAATGTAATCCTCCATCGCTACACTTATTGGTTTATTAGGAATATATGAGCTGTGATGCTCAAACTAAACAGATCACAGTAACGACTGCATTAAACCTAAGAGCATGTGATGCATGCGAAAGTGGTTTAGGATTTGATTTTCCCTTTGTGACAGGAACATCTCGGCGTGCTGAACGAGGATCCCATTGACCTGCAGTTTAATCACTCGGGTTATCTTTTCCTGGCCAGTGAAGCGTCGGCACACATCATGGAGGAGAACTACATGATTCAAAAGTGAGGATCGTTTACAAATTAAAGACCGGTCCCTGTAGGTCTGCTCGATGCTGTGTAATGAATTACTACATTGTTTAAGTATGTGTACTTCTCTTTTACACCCGGTGTTTCCTGTATAAGCCCATCCATCCATTCCATACCGCTTATCCTACTCAGGGTTGCTGTGGATTCTGGAGCCTATCTCTGGGAACTCTGGGCACAAGGCGGGGGACACCCTAGACGGGGTGCCAACCCATTGCAGTCACAATTGCATTCACGCATTATGGACAATTTCTGTCCACAAGAGATGCCTTTAAACTCAGGGAGGAAAAGGCATATCATGGAGGAGTACCCGGAGGAAACCCTTGAAGCACAGGCAGAACATGCAAACTCCACGCACACGGGGCGGAGGTGGGCCCCGGAGGTATTAGGCAAACCTGCTTGGAGCCCCCCGGATGTTCAGAGGGATTGAAAATATTTGTAATTAATAAAATGTAGCATTAGTCTACCATTAAACAAGGCAGCTAGCTTTATAACGATGGGCCATATTTGGCGTCTTGAGAGTCGAATGACAACTAGTTGAGTCCCAACAAGTTAAGCCAAGTCTCAATTAATGGGGGTAGAGTCAGAGTGAGTGGAGGCGATTCCCATGCAGTGGAGTCCCCGCTAGTTGGAATGAAGTCCCGACAAGTCAAGTCCCACTTAATTGATTCTGATTTGTTTGACAGTCAAGTCTCATTGAGTCGATTCCCAGCTAGTTGAGTCAAGTCCCATTGAATTGAATCGAGTTCCTATGAGTCAAGTCAGGTTGAGGTCCACTGAGCGGAGTACTGCGGAGTCGATTTCTGTAACTCATTGAGTCGATTCCCAGCTAGTCGAGTCAAATCAAGTCCCAAAGACTTAAGCAATATTGACTTGAGTCCCAGCGAGTATCATCGAGTCATTATATCAACTCGAGTTCCTATGAGTCAAGTCCTGTCCAGTCACGTCCCGGCAAGCCAATTCGATTCCGGTTAGTCAGGCTCACGCCCCTCCTGTTTCCCATCACTCTGCTCACTAAACACAGAGTCATGATACTCTACACACAGAAAATCGTAAGATCGTAAATGTCCAACAAGTCGATTTCCATCCCGCAAAATGTACTGCATGAATGGGTTAATAATGCATAACGACCGTGTCCAACGGCACAGTCTAACGATATATTCCATGCAACTGTATATTAAAATGAGTAAGCGTAACAATAGAGTTCTATTTTTGATCAGATTTAGTTGGCCAGCTTTGTAAAGCTGAACATTTGGATGACCCGTACACTACGACTCTTTAACCTGTATGTTTGCTCGTTAGAGAACTCGGGGCCGAAGTCACGCTGCTGTCACCTACACAGCTGAAGGAGAGGTTTCCCTGTCTGAACACAGACTGCGTCGCACTGGCCTCTCTTGGTTAGTCTGTTGTTGTTTTTTTTAAGCTGGTATATTTTAACGCTACGGGTGTTTTAGCACGTTAAGCTGCATTTCATTTGGTTTATTCTAAATAACCAAAATAGATCTCTTTGTCGGTCTTAAAAATTTCTTGTTTAATGTTGAATTTTAGAACATACTGTTTTCTCTTCACCAGGACTCGAGAATGAAGGTTGGTTCGACCCTTGGACCCTCCTGAACGCGTTCAGGCGCAAAGCCATGTCTATGGGAGTGTACCAGTGCTTCGGAGAAGTCACAGGTTAACCTTTTTACTCCAAAATATTGTTTTTTTAGTAAGGTATTTAAAGCTTGGTGACTGCAGCGCTTTTAACGTATTAAAAGCTCAGTCTGGTGTCAGACGTTTGAAGACGTCTGTTAATCATAACCATAATCACTTATGCAGTTATAGTTGTTGTTTGTTCTTCTTTCTTTTTAGGATTTAGATGCTGGACACAAAATGCAGAAACCATGGACGGAGACCTTCTGAACATAAAAAGAATCAAATATGTTAACGTGAGTTTAATTCTTAAACTAAGGACCAAAGCTGTTAATTAATATAGGAGATCTGGCAAAAATATCACATCTTTACACAGCATTACACAATTCAGTCCCGCCCACAGAATCTGATTGGTTAAAAAGCACTTTTTATTATTATCTTTTTTTTCATTAAACCAAACATGTAAGAGAAATGTCTGAATGCACGGTTTTGAATCATAAAAAAAAAAATACAAGAATGTGCAAGTTTGGAAAAATTAAATATGACATGCATTCAATATTAAATATTTTATGGAGGAACTTTTTTTTTTTTAGTGGTGGAAGAAATGTAAATGTATACATATTTACATTAACATTTATTCACTTGGCAGACACTTCTATCCAAAGCGACTTACAAATAAGCAAAGCAATATATAAAGCAGAGAATAGTACAAGTAAAGCTACTATACAAGATCCATTAATTGAGTTCCAGAGGAAGCAAAGTGCACAGAGTAGAGGTAAGTAAGTGTGTTGTGTTTGGGTGTTTTTTTTTTTTAATGAGTTGGTTAGGTGTTCACAGAATAGGTGGGTCTTTAGCTGTTTTTTGACGATAGTGAGAGATTCGGCAGTCCGGACTGAGATTGGAAGTGCATTCCACCACTGAGGAACGGTTAGCGTGAAGGTTCTGGAAAGGGACCTTGCACCATGCTAAGTGGGAACTACTAAACGTCGGTCGCTAATCGATTGCAGATTGCGAGAGGGAACGTAGGCCTTCAGGAGAGAGTTGAGGTAGGAGGGTGCTGTTCCTGACAAGGTCTTGTAGGAGAGCATTGAGCCCTTGAAGTTAATGCGGGCAGCTACAGGAAGCCAGTGGAGGGAGATGAAGAGGGGTGTGACATGGGTTGTCTTGGGCTGGTTGAAGAGGAGGCGCGCTGCAGCATTCTGAATCATCTAAAGGGGTTTGATGGAGCTGGCTGGGAGGCCTAAAAGCAGTGAGTTGTAGTAGTCCAGTTTAGAGATAACAAGAGCCTAGACTAGTATCTGTGTAGCCTGTTTGGTGAGGTATGGTTGGATTTTCTTGTTGTTATACAGGATGAACCTACAGGACCTTGCAGTTGCTGAGATATGGTCTGTAAAGGTCAAGCCGTCATCAAGAATCACCCCAAGGTTCCTGTCCGTCCTGGTTGGCATGAGTGTAAGTGAGCTGAGCTGTACAGTGAGGTTCTGGTTGATTGAGGGACAGGCTGGGATGATGTGAAACTCAGATTTTCCCAGGTTAAGCTTAAGATGGTGTTCCTTTATCCAGACCGAGATGTCTGACAGGCAAGAAGAGATGCGTGCAGAGATGGATGGATCGTCAGGCTGGAAGGACCAATAGAGCTGGGTGTCATCAGCATAGTAGTGATAGGAGAAGCCATGAGACTCAATCACCTGCCCGAGAGATGTAGTGTAGAGAGAAAAGAGGAGTGGACCCAAAACTGACCCCTGTGGAACACCAGTTGTGAGTTGCTGAGTTTCAGTAATACCTCCGCTCCATGATACCTTGAAGGATTTGTCAGACAGATAGGATTCCACCCAGCGTAGAACTGTTCCAGTGATGCCCAGGTTGGAGAGAGTTGACAGGAGGATCTGATGGTTCACAGTGTCGAAAGCAGCAGAGAGATCAAGTAGGATGAGGATAGATGATATAGAGGTTGCTCTAGCTAGTCGTAAGGCTTCAGTGACAGAAAGCAGAGCAGTCTCCATGGACTGGTTGCTCTTGAAGCCAGACGGCTTGGTGTCAAGGAGGTTGTTTTGTGTGAGAAAATTGGAGAGTTGATTAAAAACGGCTTGATTCACGGTTGATTCACGAGTTTTGGAAAGAAAAGGGAGGAGGGGAAACAGGTCTGTAGTTGTCAATTATAGCAGGGTTGAGTGATGTTTTTTTAAGCAGTGGGGTAACCCGGGTTTGCTTAAATGAGGTAGGGTATGTGCCAGTAGAAAGCGAAGTGTTAAAGAGGTGCGTGAGTGCAAGTAATAGCGTGGGAGAGATGGACTAAAGAGGGTGAGAAGGGATAGGGTCAAGGGGACAGGTGGTGGGACGGCTAGAGAGGAGGAGTTTAGAAACATCAGTCTCTGAGAGGGGAGAGAAGGAAGTCAGTTGGGAGTTACGTGGAGGAGGAGTCATTCTATGCATCTCTGGGGTTGAGAACTGGTTCCTGATTGATGTAACCTTGCTGGAAAAGAGAGTTGCAAAGTCATCTACAGTGAGAGATGAAGGGGGAGGAGGGGGACAGAGAAGACAGGAAAAGGTTTTGAAGAGGATGCGGGTGTTGGAAGAACTACCAATCTTATCTTGGAGGTATGTGGTTTTAGCAGTGGAGATGCTATTGGAAAAAGAGGAGAGAAGTGTCTGGTAATTGGTTGGGTCAATTGGATTGTTTGATTTGCGCCATTTCCTTTCAAATGCTCTTAGTTTGGCCCGGTTGTTACGCAGAGCTTCTGAGAGCCAAGGACTAGAGCCAAGGACTAGAACAGCATGAAATTCAAAGGAAGTGTATGAGCAAGAGGGAGAAAGACCGGTAAATTTCCATGTTTTGGAGAGAAGCAAACCTGTGCCACCCCCTCATCTGTTCGGGCGTGAGGTATGGGAGAAGTTTAAGTTGGAGGCCAGGGTGTTGGTGTGGCAGTGTTCTCAGCATGGATCCAGGTCTCAGTCAGAGCCAGCACGCTGAGGTTGGAGTGGGTTGCAAATGCAGAAATTAAATCTGCCTTGTTGACCGCAGATTGGCAGTTCCAAAGTCCGATTGAGAATAAGATGGAACCTGCAGAGGCCGCATTCAGAGAGCGTAGGTTGTCTAAGTTGCGAACGTTTTTGGGAGAATGCCATGGTCTGTGCCTGTGGCAAATAACAGGGATAAACTGATGACACATGTTAGTGTGCGTAAACAGGTAACAGCAAGAAGAAGAAAAAAGTATACTTTGCAGCACGTGTGGTGTCTTGTTGGTGTCCTTGCTTGGTGGACTCGCGCAGGTAGACTCGCAGGTCTTTACACGAGCTTGGTCTTCACACGATAAGGGCTGACGCTTCCGCCTCAGCGTTTCTTAATTAATAAATACATATGTTTCAGCTGAGCACGCCTCTTTAATTAGCAAAACAAAGAGTAGTCGCGTGAACGAGCGACTCCCGACCAAAACTGAGTACCGGAATTTGCTTTAATCTAGCACCAAGTATACAGCTCGTAGCAACAAGGAAGCACAGTTACAGCTTCTATCTGACAATCGGTGCTAACGTAGGCACTCTTGGAATGCCGCTCGAACAATCGGATTAGCGGATCGGATTTAATTGCTCTATAAAAACCATACAATATAATAACGTACGACGATCCTTAGAATCATGTATTATGATGTAATTAAATCACTATCAGTGTACTGTAATTATCCGATGCAAACTGCAGTATCCAATTCATCCCATGACGATAAACGACAAAGTAAATTGCATGTTCCATTAATACCATTAAAACAACATTCTCGAACGTTATCCTCGTCGTGTTCCAGGTGCAGATGCCTAACAGTTTGGAGTACCAGCCTGTGGAGTGCGCTGTCGTCGTGAACACTGCCGGTGCCAATTCGGGGAAAATCGGCGACATGCTTGGCATCGGACATGGCCCGGAAACCAGCGTGGCGGCCATTCCGGTACCCGTGGAACCCAGAAAGCGGTAGCGATTTAATATTAGCTCTTGATATGGATTCATTTTCTAGAACTGCATGCCTTTGAGTGGTGTTGCGTATATTGTTCGCGATGATCTGCAGGTATATTTATGTGGTGCATTGTCCTGATGGTCCGGGCCTGGAGTGTCCGTTTCTGATCGACTACTCGGGAGTGTACCTGCGGCGAGAGGGCCTTGGAGGAAATTACATCACGGGGATGTCGCCGGAGGAGGTGTGGCTTAATCTCTGGTTCTGCTTATAGATGAGAGTTAATACAAATATGTCAGGCATTTTAATAAAACATTAGAAAGACACAGAGTCTGAGAAAATGTGAGTTTGATGATGTCGTGTGAAGCATGTGTATAAAAATTTTAGATTGGATTCACAAAGATTCTGGGTGATTATATACTTCCTTTTACTTGTGTATCCCCAAAACTAAAGAAACGAACTTCAAACACCAAAGATGACATGAAATAAGAATATGATTATTATTAGTAGTAGTATTATTTGTTTATTTTGGTGGGGATTATTGAACTTAATTATTTGAGCATTTTTGCCCAGCCGTTCATGTGCATTCTTGTTTTATTTCCTGCAGAATGAGGAACCGGACTGCAGTAACCTGGATGTGGACCATGAGTTTTTTCAGGAGAAAGTCTGGCCACGTCTGGCACATCGAGTTCCTGCTTTTGAGAATCTGAAGGTGAGCATTTACGTTATCGTTCCTCGCTGTGTCTAAAATCGCTCCTTTTATGAGATAAATTGTTCTCTATGGAACACTTTACAGGGAATTCAGACAGCACATCGCATAACATCATTCGTTATTCCGGCAATATGTTGAGCGACACAAATCAAAAATAATAAAAGTAAAGCAAACGTCTGTACTAAGTACTAAAAGTTGACCGATAACCAATTAATCAACCGATTATAGTTCTTAAAATTTGATGAAAACGCAACAATCTGGGTCAAATATTTTACAAAAATAAATGGTACTGACTCTACCATGAAAATGCACAGTCTATTTAAAAAAAAATGAAATTAATATGAATATATATAATATATAAACTATTAATAAATATTCATTTAAATAAGATATTCATGCAAATGGAACTAAAAAGTAACACTCCAAATAAAAATAGACATCCAGAACTAGAAGTAATTAAAATAAACATTTCAAATAACAACTAAATTTGCCAGTTTTTTTATGAGTTTTTATTTGGCCTCTAGAGGCCGCTCTCGTACCGTATAATGACAGTGTACACTTCTCGAATACAACTCTGAACAACTATCGGTGTGGATTTTTGCCGATAAGTGATAGATACAGCAAACGTTTATCGGCGGCAAAGCCGATCAATCAGTTGACCTCTATTAAATACACCATTGATGAGTACCAGTTGCTTTTTTTTTTTTTTTTTTTTTTTTTAAAATAATCGTATTTATTATTATAATTTTTAAAATATAATTTGATTGTCATAATAAAAAAAAAACAAACAATTTTTATCAGGTGTCAGGAGCATGGGCGGGGTTTTACGACTACAACTCATTCGACCAGAACGGCATCGTAGGCCTGCACCCACTGGTCAACAACATGTACTTCGCGACGGGTTTCAGCGGACATGGACTTCAACACTCTCCTGCTGTGGGCCGCGCCGTTGCCGAGCTCATCCTCGACGGACGGTATAAGACCATCGACATGAGCTCCTTCGACTTCAAACGCATCCTCTGCAAGGAGCCCATGCTGGAGAGGAACATCGTGTGAGCACAGTATGGGAAAAGAGATAATAATCAATAACCAGGAACTGTGAAGCGTGTGCTATAATGAGATATTTTATATATATATAATATATATATATACACACACAATTTATATAAAATCATGGCATTTTATACCAAAGCTGCAACCTGCGTTAAACACAAATCGTCCAAGATCACCCAAAAGTCCAAAAAAAAACCCCCCATAATAACCAAGCTTAAATCTACTTTGAGTATGCTGGTAGTGTAATGTTTTTATCATCTTCAATTATCTTTTTTTTATTTTTATTTCTTATTTCTTTAAAGTAGGGCGCACGGTGGCTTAGTGGTTAGCACGTTCGCCTCACACCTCCAGGGTCCGGGGTTTGATTCCCGCCGGGGCCATGTGTGTGCGGAGTTTGCATGTTCTCCCCGTGTTGCGGGGGTTTCCTCCGGGTACTCCGGTTTCCTCCCCCAGTCCAAAGACATGCATGGTAGGTTGATTGGCAGCTTGGTAAATTGTCCGTAGTGTATGAATGGGTGTGTGAATGTGTATGTGATTGTGCCCTGTGATGGACTGGCACCCTGTCCAGGGTGTACCCTGCCTTGTGCCCGATGCTTCCTGGGATAGGCTCCAGGTTCCCCGTGACCCTGAAGCAGGAATAAGCGGTTGAAGATGGATGGATGGATGGATTTCTTTAAAGTAGCATATACATGTAACCTTCACTGTCCTGCATTTCCCATAATCCTGTGCGTCAGCAACCCTGCAGTTGCCAAATGACTTCGGCACGGTTTTATTTTTCTAGGGAGAAATGGTTAGTCACAAGGACGTTCATTCTTGTTTCCCCAAAGATACTTTATTCCATCTCAGTTTTGTGTGGACAAGTTCCATGAACATTGGAGTCTAAATGCAGACAGTCACTCTGAGGTTTTTAAATTTTTTAATGCTCTTTACTGACAAAGTACATGTAATGTACTTGTACATGTATTTACAATGTACATGTAATTATTTAAGCAATATTGTGATTGTTATTTATAGGGAAAAATCTGAACTCCAATTTGAGAGGAAATTCTGAATCATTGTGTGTAGAGTGTTTTGTTTTATACATGGCCTTCACCTGTTCTTTAGAAGGGTGCCAATAACTCTGAAATTGTAAATGGTAAATGTGCACTTATATAGCGCTTTTATCCAAACCGCTTTACACTGTGTCTCATTCACCCATTCACTCACACACACACACACCAATGGTAGCAGAGCTGCCATGCAAGGCGCTAGCTTGCCATCGGGAGCAACTTGGGGTTCAGGACACTTCAGCATGTGGAGTCACCACATGGGAATCGAACCACCAATAGATTCGATTAGTGGACAACCCGCTCTACCAACTGCGCCACAGCCGCCGAATTGTCTGCAATTGATTTTATTTTCCAGTTTGCGTGCTGGAGAATCGATCGTGGATGTGTTTTAGCATCGTAATAAATTTCACGGGGGGACCTGTCAAAAGCTTGTGGCTCATTTCTGAGTGGAATGTGAAAGTTTGCACACCCTTGGATAGAACCAGATACCGATGTTTATTCCTACAGGATTGTTTATCCAGATACCAATGTTTATTCCTACAGGGTCACAGATGTTTGTTACAAAAGAAAAATGGTGTCTAGGAAATGTATAGATACAAGGCAAAATTCAGTGAAATCAAATTATTATTGTTGTTAATAATAATAATAATAATAATATTCTGTACTATTGGGTAAAGACGATCATGCTATACCAATTTTTACAACATGGTGGCGACAAGGTAACAGTGATATTGCCTTTGTGGGAACCACAGACTGTATGGTAAAAAAAAAAACTGCAGATATTAATTATAAAAATGTTGGAAACAATTTCATTTTACACAAATCTGACAAAAATAAAGTGGGAATGTGTACCAATATACATTTTTCACAACACCATTCAGCAAGCAAAGACGGGAAGTACGGCTTCTACTTATTTTAATTGTGTAGTTAATGTACTTTTTATTTTATATATATATTAGTTGTACTTTTTTTAATACTTCTCAACTTAAGAAAAAATCTAAAAATATTTTCCCTCTTTAATATTTTTTATGTACGTACTGCATATAGTACAGCGCCATTGGTCCTTTCGGTCACGTGAGCAAAAATGGCGGCGTCTCAAAATGGCGGTGTCTCCGACCCACAGAACGAAGCCAAGCGACTCAAAACTGACGGAAACGATGCTGGAGAGGCTGGCGAGCTCACCGCGGAGAGCTCCATTTCGGGCTTTGAAGTGGGACGGATCCTCCGCGAGTCTGCCAGGGAGAAAAACATTTTCGTACACGGAAAGGTACAAAGTGAGAAGTCGCGAGAAATCTGTTCGCTAACGAACACTACACTAGAGTTGCATCTCAAACGGCTGTTCGACCCCTTTATTAGTGCACTACCTAGTGCGTGAATTTAATCACTTCGTAGTGCGCTTCATCTCTGATAATGAGCCGTTTAGGACAGCGGTCCCCAACCTTTTTTGCGCCACGGACCGGTTTAATATCAGACAATATTTTCACGGACCGGCCTTAAAGGTGTGGCGGATAAATACAGCAAAAAAGAATGATAGGACCAGCATAAAAACTGAGGTATTTTTAAAATATAATAATAAACGTGACTCCAATGCGAAATCGCAACTTTATTAGCAGCGTCCTCGTAACATCCTCTCTCCCCCCTAACGCTCTCTGGTCTCTATGGTAAGGTTTCAACGTATCACGTGACCCAGACAAGCGTCTTGACATGCGTCAAGAGTGAGTCGTAGAAGGATGGAACGGATAGAATCCGGTCATTTTTCAGATCCAGATCATAAATAAAACGGAAATAATGTAAGTTATTTATTCTTTCTGTGCGGCCCGGCACCAAATCTCCAAATCACTTTCTCCGCGGACCGGGGGTTGGGGACCGCTGGGTTAGGATACGGCCGATTTTACAATGAAGTTTCAGAGCGCTCGTGCAGTAAGATTGTATATTTTACTATAGGAATTATTATTATTATTATTATTATTATTTTAAATTGGGTTACATTTATGTTGTATTTACCTGAAGTAAAAGATCGTAAAGAGTTTTGAATTAAGCCAAACATCTAAGGAATATTGTTTTTATTTAATGCAAAACAGACTTTCCAATCACTTTGTATTTGTTTTCCTATACTAGTCAGCAGGAGTTATTATTTTTTTTTCCAATTTAGTTTCCTTTTTTCACCACCTGTACGGCCCTTGCCTTCCTTTAGATCAATGACCAGGAGGCCGTTATCATCCTGGAGAAAACGCCCATCACACAAGATGTCCTTCAGGAGATGTTGAAGAATAGCACGCGGATGCTGGAGATGAGGAACGACATCTACAGCACTTACCAGCTCCGACCACCTCCGCACCTCAACGGTAAGAATCCTAGATATCGACATACAGACGCGCGCCCGTCTGACTCTGTGGAAACTCGGGATCGGGGTGCCATGATCTTGCGCAAGATGAAACAGCGGATGGTTTTTAACTGATTCTGTCTCACCTGCAGGAGTTAAGACCACTGTGATCTGCCCAGCAACGGAGAAACACGTGAAGAAGTATCTGCGTCAAGAGATGTTCCTCATCGAGGAGACTGAGGAGGACTATCAGTCCATCACGCTTCCGTACATAAACAGCCAGAGCTTCAGTTTGCAGGTACGTCTCGTCCGCATATCACTCCTTGCTTATGTAAGGTCCGGCTCGACTCGCCGTTTCAGCACTTGGAATTGTTTCGTGTCTGGACGCATGGCCCACCATCGAGCTTGTAACCTCCCGAGAAACTCCTCCTACTTGATGCGAAAGTCCTGAGTTACATAAATTGTTGTTGAGTCATGGACAAGCTTTATTTAGCGTAAGGACAGTGTTTTATAATGTCGACGGCGATAAAGACACACTTGGTTTTCTCCTGCAGTGGGTTTACAACATCTTGGAAAAGAAAGCGGAGGCTGATCGGATCGTTTTCGAAGATCCAGATCCGGGAGTCGGATTCGTCGTGCTGCCAGATTTCAAATGGGACCAGAAGCAGGTTTGTGAACATCTGCACATCAGAATGTTTATTCTGCTCAATATCGACTCCATGATTATATCACAACAAAATAGTTCTCATTTTATATGGAGGTGTTGCGTAAGTTAAAGTCCGAACCCGGAATTACGTTTTCCGTAACACTTTATGTACAAACCCGACACAAACTGTGAATCACGAACATCCTGGCTGTATCGTGTCCGAGTTTGACCGTGAGACTTTAGACACCAAACGTACCTTGGGGCTTTATCGCGTCATTGGGTCGGCGAGCAGAGTAGCCGAGTGCACGGTTACCGTTAAGGAGGGTTGTTTGGTGAAACGGAAGAAATTTAATATCGGGTTTCAGTTGTGAAGCTTTGTTTCTGCCGTTTCAGCTCGACGACCTGTACCTGATCGCGATTGTACATCGGAAGGACGTAAAGAGTTTGAGAGATCTCACGTGTGATCATCTTCCTTTACTGAGAAACGTCCGTGAGAAAGGACTGGTAAGTGCGAAAGACCCAATAGACAAAAAAATAAAATAAAATAACATTTTTAAAAGATCATTTTATTCTTTTATTCATTTTATTCTTAAAAGAATTTTATTTTTTAGGTTAAATGTTAAGCGAGTATTTTTTTGAGCGTGGCTTATGTTGATCTGCAGGAAGGGAAAAAAACATGCATATGTATATATTTATATAAGCTTATGAATTTACTCTCCGTGTTGTGGAATACAGCTCTCGCTCGTGGTAAGAAAATGTTTGAAATGCACCCTGACTCCTAACAGGACGCCATCATGAAGCGCTACAGCGTCCCGGCGTCTAAACTGCGAGTCATGCTGCACTACCAGCCGTCCTACTACCACCTCCATGTGCACTTCATTTCACTGGATTACGAAGCTCCGGGGTGTGGCGTGGAGAGAGCGCACCTGCTCGCCGACGTCATCCAGAACCTGCAGGACGAACCCGAGTACTACCGCAAACACACGCTGACCTTCCCGATACGGGCGGACGACACGCTGCTGACCAAGTTCAGAGAAGCAGGGAGAGTCTAGACTATTCCGTGTTTTAAAACATGTGTGTGTGTGTGCGTGCGTGAATGAAGTGTGAAGAGCGATTACCGTAAGCCTGACAAAGACTCCGATCTGTCTCGATCTTGTATTTTCACACATGTATGTAATGTAACCTTTGATGTATGCGCTTTTTTTTTTTTTTTTTTTTTTTTTTTTAATAACCCCAAAAAATAAAATATTTCATCATCATTAAGAGCGTTGTGCTGTGAGACTTCAAACACAATCACATTGGTGGATGAACACTGCTTCTTAAATGGAACGTATTCGTTATATACTATGATTTATTCATTTTTTTTCCATCTTCAGTATGATTTCGCTCTTCTTTTTCCTGAAGCCGGTTTCAACTGGATTTCTAGGTAGAAAGGAAACAGCTTTGTAGTGTCGATAGTAGCTTTATCGGTCTTTTAGCACAGGGTGGTAGTCCCCGTGGTAGCACGCTGTGAAAATTCATTTAGGTGCAAAGCTGAGGGGCCTCTGTAAAAGTCGTGGCCTCCTTTGAGAAGATTTAGTTAAAACCTTTTACGCGCACACACACACGCGCTCTCAAAAAACTCTTTACAGTGCCATAAAATGAAGACAAACAGTTATGAATCTGTTTTCTAGTATAATCAGACTGTAGTGTGTGGGTTTTAGTCGTATCTTTGTGTTTGAGTATGATTTGGAAAATTCTTATAATCATAATAACTTGTAATTGTTTTTCTGGGCAGTTAATAAACATTTTCGGTCCTGTACTGTAGTGCGATGACAGTTCTGGTTAGATTTATTCATTTCCCCAGCAGTTTTTACTCGTGTCCTGTTTTCTCTCTGACGAGTACAGTACGAGTGTTTTGTTGGATGAGCATCGGCTATCAGGGATTGTTTCCTGTGACACATGGCACGACGATTTGACCTGACTGTGATTTATTTTTTCTCTTCTCGGTTCAGTTGTAACTCTCCTGGTAGAAAGTAACCTCATTTAGTGCTTAATGTTCTCTACAAGATGGCTGCTCATAATTCTATACTTCATAAAGTCGTCTGGATTTTGTCCAGGTTCTTGTAAGTTCTCTCAGTCCTTGTAGCTGCTCTCCTGTCAGTATTATAAGCTATTTTGTGCAGAATCAGGACATGTAGTCCCAATTAAGATGCAACACCACGGAATGTGGAAAGGTTTTTAAGTGGAGTAAATACTTATGCAAGGCACTGTATGTAGTACTTTGTCTATAATCCATTTTTATTTTGGTAGGTGTACGGAATTTGCTAACACTCTGAGAGCATGGACATGAGAGAGGGTTCAGAGAATAAAGGCAAGTGTGATGGAAGGATTGCTTTGTGAAGTTTTAGGCCCCTCAAGGGTAAAATCCAAGCGCTGGGGAGGCTGGAGGAAAAAAAAAAAAAAAAAAAAATTTCTTTTCTTCATCAGATGGGTAAGGTAAGAACGGGGGGAGGAAGTCCACTAACACCCTAAAACAGGACAATAAAATTTTCGGTTATATCAAGGTACCATAATGGTATGTAATTGTGTTTTTTTTTGTTTGTTTGTTTTTTTTTTTTTGCTGATTTGTAAGATCACGTATTCATGTAAAATGTTTTGAACCACTTTTCCTCTTTGTCAACTGTGGCATGTGCCTGGGATTAGGGCATTTCAATGCGGATTACGTTTTTCGAGGCACCCCGATGCTGTTTTGCTGGATGGAGAAGTGGATGGACAGAAGTTTCATCTTGCCTGTCGCATTTTGTATGCTTTTTAAAAGTAGTCCATTAATAGTGCTTTGGTAGATCTGCTGATAACCTCTGTGTGAGTGGAGGTAGGTTATGTTTTTTTTTAAATATATATATATATTTGTATTGTTGGTGAATTTTTCCACTGTATCTCACTAACCATGCTGGTTGTGGATATGATTGGAACGAGAGTTCTGTTGATTCAGACTTTGACGTATAGTTCATTCCATCAGAGAAAAGTAATCTCGCTTTAGCTCGTGCAGAGTAGCTTATAACTGGTTTTTATTCATTTGTTGAATAACATCTAGTTCTAAATACAGGACTATTGAATCATGGCAGAATGCAGCTACCTCTTTCAATGTTGAAATGTTTTGCTTACGTTTTTTTTTCCCCCCAACGAAGGAATGTTGCAGTTCATCCGTAAGGAGGTTCATGCTCACCTAACGGAACGCAGGATTCGGCGGACACGGCTCGTGACCAAGGACGGCCATTGTAACATTGAATTTGGCAACGTTGCCTATCATAGCCATTTTGCTTACCTGATGGACTTTTGGACCACCTTTGTTGAGATCCGTTGGCGTTTTGTTATACTTTCTTTTGTCGCTGCATTCACTGGGAGCTGGTTCGTCTTTGGTCTGCTGTGGTACTTCATTGCAAAAAGCAACGGGGACCTGGAGGAAAAGAACGTTCATGATGGCCATTTGAAGTGCATCGAAAGCATAAACGGTCTCACAAGTGCCTTTCTTTATTCCTTAGAGACACAGACGACCATTGGATATGGCGGACGAGCTTTGACGGGTCACTGTGCCGAGACGGTAGCCCTTCTCGTCGTCCAGTCTCTAATGGGTGCCATTATAAACTGCTTCATGTGCGGCCTGATTCTGGCCAAAATCTCCCTCCCGAAAAATCGAGCCAAGACTGTAACCTTTAGTGACACGGCTGTGATCTGTATGAAAAACGAAAGCCTGTGCTTGCAGATCAGAGTCGCCAATCTTCGGAAGACGCTGCTCATAGGCAGCCATGTTTACGGCAAGCTCTTGAAAACCAGTGTGACTCTGGAAGGAGAGCCCATCATCCTGGACCAGGTCAATGTTGACTTCCTGGTGGACGCTGGCAAGGACAACCTCTTCTTCGTTTGTCCGCTGACATTGTACCATGTGATTGAC
Organism: Ameiurus melas; assembly: GCA_012411365.1. Classification (NCBI taxonomy): domain Eukaryota; kingdom Metazoa; phylum Chordata; class Actinopteri; order Siluriformes; family Ictaluridae; genus Ameiurus; species Ameiurus melas. The sequence goes on along the minus strand of CM022763.1, from coordinate 18,440,721 downwards.
AGTTCTAGTCCTTTTTCAAAGATGACTGCTGATACAGTTCAGCAGCAGGACATTGAGCTGGTGGTCTTCCTGGAGGGCATGGCTGAATCCACAAGTTCCTCATGCCAGGTTCGCACATCCTACATCCCATGTGAGATCCAGTGGGGTTACTGTTTCCTGCCCATCATCTCCCGAACCAAAGGGGGCAAATACCGTGTCGACTTCTCTAATTTCTCCAAAACCATTCCAGTACCCACGCCTCACTGCCCAAGCTGCTATCGAAATGACCTGAACAAAGATATTGGACTTCACCAGCGTGGACAGCAAGGCATTGACAACCCTGGGTTTGAGGTAGTTACTATGGAAAATTTGGTGGAGAACATGCAAATGTGACATAGATGGCTCCATGGAGAACCCCCTGTCCTGCACATTTATGTGCTTTGCCAGCTCTGACACGCCCATCTCAGGAGTGGTTGTTAATTAGCTGATGAGTTTAACTGGGTGTGTTAGAGCAGGGAAAATGCTAAAGTGTGCTGGACAGGGGCCTCTCGAGGACCAGGGTTAGGGAACCGCAGTGTAGTTAAATCTCGACAGACAAAAATATATCTAACTAATCAACTGACTTTCCATTGTAACTTAATGTTAAAAATGTTGGATTTCAAATCATTTTCTTTAACATTAAAGACTTATATAAAGGTGCTCCAAATCCCAATTTTTGAAGGTTGTGTATTTAATAATTAAATGTTTCAGTTGTCTATACTTAAAAAGTTGCTTTGTTGAAATGGATTTTATATTCAGTGTTTTACTTCTTGGCTTTTTTTTTTTGTTCTTTTTTCAGTAACTGTTGCTCGTTTTGACTCGGATCAGCTGCAAATCTATTGCCAATTCACTGAAAGTTTTCTCCCACCTGATCATTCCTAGTGGGAAATTTGCCTTCATATACAATTGTTTCAGTTGAAACCATCCTATTTTAACTGCGAATAAATTCATGTCATAGAGAAACATGACGCCGTTGACGTGGCTGTGGAAATTTCAGAGACTTCACTGTCACTTAGAGCAAAGCAAAAAAAACCCAAAACCCTAAAATAAATAGACACGGACTCATTCTTAAATAAATTTGCAGAAACGATGTATGGCCTTTATTGTGCATGTATAGGATTTTTCCAGACTTATTTCCAGAATATTTCTTTGTATGTGAAATGTACTTTTCACGTGGCTAGAAAAGGGAGCAGGTCGGGTTATCGGTTTGGCGGCATCTGAGCAGTTTTAGAAATGTCTCCATCTTGTGAGCGTCCTTTTTGAAGCAGGACAACACAGCGTAGTCCCTCAGCACATGCTCTGCCATGGCAGGGGCAATGACGTGGCGCAACACACTCTCGTTATTTTCCAGCTCCATACTTCCTTCATCCAGCATCTGTGCACACAAGTGAAACAGTTAAAGAAGGCAGAACATCAGCTGCTTTGGGTTACATTTGATCGAAGGGTGCTTTGGGACCTCAGGGAAAACATCCCCAGGTTCCTTGAACGTACCTTACTCATAAGAACAAGCACTCCTTGCTTAAGGTTCAACAGCTTGGTTGACATCCACCTGGTCTTGCTGATGAGGGAGCTGGGGACGTTGTCGTACATGTCGAGAGAATCCTGCAGGTCGGCCAGGGGCTCGATCCAGACCTGAACCAGTATCGAGATTGAATGGAGGAGCCATTTGTCCTGCAACAATGAAGAGCCCACAGATTTTCTCAGCAAGTCCATTAAAACATCTTTAACTCACGTCTCTCATAGACGGGTTACTAAAAAAACCCAATGCAGAACTCTTTGTAAAATAGTGGAACTTACCGAAATTTGTTGAATTTCGAGTTTGGATATAGGGACACGAACAAGACTGGACGTGCAAGAGTTGCCTCCATGGACTTGATGAGCGGGTATCGATGAAGGAATGAACATCTCCTCCTGTAAATCATCATTAAGCTGTTGATACTTGATGCACATTTAGCAAAGGCAGAATGCAACCTGAGAATAGGTTTGAACAGGTGAGATTTAATGGCCTTGCTCTTTGGCAGTCCTGGGATTTGAAATCAAAACCTTGAGAGTCTGTTCACCAACACAAAATCTTATTTTAGGTCCTAGTTAACCAATGGTCCCCAGTCTGTCAGTATAAGTAATGATTGTTCTGAACATACAATCGACAAATATGAGGTTCCTCAAGGTTCTGCACCAGGTCCTTTTCTGTTTTCAGTGTAACCATTGAGGTACGATTGTGCTTAACCAATTATCTGATCTAAAATCTAATACATTTACTAATAAAAACATGCTAACTGCATATTGGAGTGGGACAGTTTCTTGAATCGCACTCCCAGTCTTGCAAGGTTGACCAAACTCGCCCCTTCCCACAGTTATTATTTTTGATTGCATCTGCCCATGGTATTTTTTAACAAACCGAGCTAGTTCTTTTTCCCGAAATATAAACATAGTAGTATTTTGCACCACCATCACCCTGACCAGGATAGATCATTTACTGAGGATGAATAAATGAATATGGTACAGTATATACCTGTGCAAGGACCTAGTATACTCCCATGTACACTACATGGCCCTTCTTTATTCAGTAAAAACTTCCAGCATCTTCAAATTTTTTTGTTGGGACCTGAGGGTCCTACGAGATCCCAGTCCCGAGGCGCACCTCTAAAACTGACCTTATTGTAATCAGGATTTAAATTAGAGGTGAAATCAAGCTCTTGGGATCAAGATCTTCCAGATTTGAACAGCACGCAGAGCTGAACTTCCCCCTTAGCAAGGCTTCTTCACAGGGTTCTTTGAATTGAGTTTAGGGTTAAAGTTGAGCTTTCTCAAATGCTTCTACTTGGAACTTTCTTTGAAAAGGAAACACTCGAGAACTATTCAGGGTTATGAGAGAGGCAGTATTGAAGAACGTTTCGTAGAAATTTGATTCAAAAAACGTCACTTTCATATCATAACATAACGATAGCAGTAAGCTATTATGAAGCTCTGCCCACACAGAGCTCCTTCACATCCTAAATCTCAAATTAACCTGGGTGTATTTACTCACAAACAATGTCCTGGCCTCATCTGAGATGCGGTAGATGAGCTCAGCATGCTGGATGGCTCGATCCAGAAGTTTCTCTACAGATATTGAGCATCGTGCTCCTGTAGGATCACGATCTGAGCAGTCCAGAGCTGAACCCAGTAATCCATTTACAGCGCATAACAAGATCCCCATCCAAGCCTGAAGAACTACAGCACAAAGTCAAAAATACTATTACGGAAAGCTTGTTTGAGGTCTGATCTGCAGTGTTACGCAGTGTATGAAATGAAACACCCCGAAGTTGATTGTTTTCCATTTACAGCATATCCTGAAGAATTTTCTTCCTTTTATACAACTTTTTTTTTATACAACTTTTTTCATTTATACTTAAATTTAATGTTGTGGAACGACCACAAAACAAGGTAGTTCCTGTTTAATCAAGCGACGTATAAACGTATCTAGAACTCATTCTGTATTAGGGAATGAAGATAAAGTAGAATAGGTACAGTACCTTTGGTCTTGTTCATGATTGTAGAACGTGAGGAAGAGTCGAAAGTCGAGATTCGCCACCGTACCTGTTTTGTCATGAGGCACCAGCACCTTTTATACACCGTCTCCTCAATGAATAAAACCCAGAGGTTTTTAAATTCTAACGAAGGTGGTAAGGTGATCGTTTGAGTCACGGATCGTTTGGGTTGATGATTTTATGCAGCATCTTTGACTGAGGGACATGAATCCTGCAACATTATGCCAGCTGCTATTTCTAAAAAAAAATTTTTTTAATTAAATAAGGGTTTTAGCACTTAGTTAAACAAAGGTAAAGATGAAATCAGGGTATAAATACTGACAGGTTATATTGGCAAAAAGGAGTGTCATGACCAGTGTTTCAAAATGGGCAAATTGTCTTAAATAATAAGAATGATGAAGTTTCTTTTCACAGTTCTTTTGTTGATTATAATAGGAAACAATAGATAAATAAGTAAAAATCAAAACTCCTTTATAGTAAAAGAAACTATACTGATGCAATATATTAATAATCAATTCATTAGCTAGCCTACCGAGCAAGTGAAAGGGCTAATGTCCTGCCTGGTCCTATGTCTTGGCTCAGAAACCCAGATAGGTCATATTCTTTTCTTGGGTTTTAAGACTATTTATTCACAGGGAAATAATGATAAAAAAAAAATAAAAATACATAGCCCAAGAACGAAATCTGCTTTCTTTTTAATTTGGCATTTAATTAAGTGTTTCCTTAAAGAAAATAAATCAAATCAAGTCAATTGTTTTAAAGGTTTTTATCTTTGTTAAAAAAAAGTATTTATCTTTTTTATTTTATTATTTTAATTGATGAATTTAATCAATTAATATATCAAATCAGATTTATGTATTTTTAGCTGTCTCTGCCTATTATTATTATTATTATTATTTATTATTATTATATTTTTAAATTATTATTATTTAATAAATTTTTTAAAAATGAGATAAAAAAACTTTCATGTTGTCTTTTATTTTATCCTTGTGCATTTATCCTTGTTTAATTAGTTTTTAATGTTTACTTTTATTACTTGATTTAATACAGCACTTTGCGCTACCACATGTGTGACAATACTGGAACATCAACTTCTTCTTCTCCTCCTTCTCTTTCTCCTCCTTCTCCGTCGTCTCCTTCTCCTTCTTCTCCTCCTTCTCCTCCTTCTTTCTCCTCTTCTCCTCCTTCTCCTTCTCTTTCTCCCTATTCTCCTCCTTCTCCTTCTCTTCCTCCGTCTCTTTCTCCTTCTCTTTCTCCTCCTTCTCCATCTCTTTCTCCTTCTCTTCCTCCGTCTCTTTCTTCTTCTCTTTCTCCTCCTTCTTCTCTTTCTCCTTCTCTTTCTGCCCCTTCTCCTCCTTCTCTGTCTTCTCCTCCTCCCAGGTGCCTATCAATTTGTCCACGCCGACTGACGATATCCAAGCAATCTCTGTTCACTTTTCATATTCCTGCTCCTTCTTACAGAAGTTAATCCTGGGCCTTCGCACCTGAACCCCAGGTTTTGATATCTAGTTTGTAATTTAGATGTCACCAGAATTATCCAGTGATTAGTTTGATTCTATCCAGTGATACGTTTTCTGTAAAATCTGACTGAAACCTGACACCAATAGTTTAACATTTAAGGTTCTTTGATCATAATATTTTAAACTTCATCTGCGTAACCTTGACATCTCAGTCTTTTTTTTTTAATTCTTCCATGGCATTTTTTTTTCTTTCCCATCAGCAAATGATTTCATAGATCTTCTGACATTTGCAGACAAATCTCCCTGGCTTCTCTTGTGATGATGGAAAATCTCCAGTTTACATTACACAAATATGACACATTTCCGTATCGCATCATAAGAAGAGCCACAGAAAGAAAGAAATTACTCGGAAAATATTTCTCTATTGTTTTATTCAGATACCAGATCGATTTCGGAGCAACGGCGAAACCTTGCGGCACGGACGGAGGTCTGACCTTCCAAGAAGATCTGTCTGTGAAGCTCGTAAGCGCTTTATTCCCGTCATATAAAAACAACTCTCTCTAAGAAAGATGGTGTATAAATGATACTTTTGGACTATTGACACTTTTTACTCTGTATGAATTCCAAGCCGTGGTAGATACAGTGTGTATGGATGAGATCTTGTGATGAAATCAGTCCTTTGTTTCTTATTCATGATGTACTGTTACAGGTGGCTTTCCACTGCACAGGTGAAGAGAGGTGCATGGAGCTGACTTAAGAGATTAGGTTTCGCTGTTATTCTGACCTTTTGGGTTAAGTTTGCCGTCTGACGTAAGTAAGTATTTACACTGAAATAATCAAATCAGCATAATATGTGACTCGCCACACATGGAATGATTTTAATAAATGTCAAGGAATAGATTAGAAAAAATACGAACGTTTCACAGAGAAGGTGCTATGTATATATATATATATATATATATATATATATATATATATATATATATATATATATATATATATATATATATATATATATATGTACTGTATATATACTATATATATATATACTATATATATATATATATATATATATATATATATATATATATATATATATATATATAAAATTTATTTATTATTATTATTAGTCGTTTTGACATTTCATCCTCCCTTCTCTCGAATCCGTCCTTCTTCTCTAATCCATCCATAATCCTACAGGTTACTTTCATGTCTAGTTTAAAAAAAAAAAAAAAAAAAGAAGCCTATTATTGCATCATGTGATAAAACCCTCCTGCACCCTCCAGTGTGAAATCTTTTTCTTGATCATCCAGTACAAAGGTTTCCTATGATTTCCTGTCATCTTCCATGTTTTATTATAATTTTTTTCTTTTCTTTTTTTTGTTATTTCTAAATTTATTGAGAGCTAATTTCGGCATAGCGAATTAAATCCTTACTCTGATCTTTTTGTTTGAAATCCCACGTTACCCGTATTTAAGGAATTACAAGCAATGGACCACACTGTTATGGGAAATTAATAAACAAAGGGGTGGGGTGTTTATACGGCTGGACCAATCACAGAGTATTATTTTTGAATAATAGCACAGTCTGAACTGAGTTATTCCACTTATAATGTAGAGATTTACTGCTGATTGCAATTTAATCACGCAAGACCGATTGCGCTCTAATGGTTTATAATTACATTTAATGTTAAATAAATCTCTCCTAACCACAAAGAAAACCCTTTAAACATTGACGATTATAAGTATATTCTTTGTTAAAGAACTTTTTCTTTTTTTTCCCCTCCAATGTGTTCGTTATTAGTCTTAGATTATATGGACTGTCCTTGGGCCTGTACCATGAAGCTATTTGGACAAATTCAGGGTTATGGGATTAGTTTCGAGTTGAGAAAACCAAACCAATCCAATCAGGCTTTATTGGTACCATCAACACACTTTGTCAACTCAGGCTTTGATCCTTAAGCTAAAATTAGTCCATGAGCGCGTACACGTAAACGCGTGACATCGGCATTGAACAGCCGAAGCGTTCAACGAGGGCTGGGTGGAGGGGAGTGGGGAAGCAGATGTACGTACATCTGGTTGAAATGCAAGAAATTATTTTAAGGAAATTTGATGAATTTAAACCCAAAGTGCGGCACCGTTGCGTGCCAAAGCTCGTGAATATTACTGATTGTGTAAATGCGTACGTTTACTTTTATAGGCTCGCAATGAGAAGAAACAGATTGACAACTCATAACCCTGACACCTTTCATGTAATGCCATTTAATATGAATGTAAATTATACTGGGGAGTCGAATTAGTTGCGTTACATAGATCACTTTGCTCAACATGGATTGGTCCAAGTTGGGTTATAGTTCTTTTACCCAGAACATACTGTAACCTGCCCAGGAGCAGGTTAGCCATGGAGCCTAAGCGACTGTGACAACGGGTAAAAACTGAGGATTGGGACAAACTAAACTGAAATGTACTTACCTGGCTAGCCACCTGAACCAGCTTCATGATACAGGCGCCTGCCTAGTGAATGAGCTGATACTCTAGGAATGAGTGTATTGATATAAGCCTGGTGTTTACGTTACAGCTGGGAGAACTATCCAAGCCGTGCTTTTATACCTAAATTACACACTCCTACTACTACAGTCGGATTTGCGAATTCAACCGTGCTGTGGTATAAATTCATTTACATGACGGCTGCGAAGATATGATGAAAGTGAGGTGGTGAAGTTGCTTTGTAAATAACTGTTCCTGTTTTGATCTCTCTTCGCAGCCTCCCACTCAGCTGAGAGCTGTAATGATAGTGACTCTGCGATGTCCCCTTACACCAACAAAATCACATCGCCATCGGTAAGTCTCGGGCCGATTTTGCTTCCAAGAGAAGTCCCTTTTGTGTTTAAACTAAAAACACGCACCATTGATGTGTACTTGAAATATTCTTCGTTATACAGAGTGCCAATAATTTTACAGTCGACTGTGCGCCATACTACAAAACCCTCACTCATCATTCATTCATTTGTTTCCTCCTCGGTGGCATACACACTAGATGGCAGTAAAAGTCCAGGGCATTTTATTTTACTATATAATTTATATCAGTAGTGTTTATTTCAGTATTTTGATGGCGGCCATCAGCCGATTCGCTCATCTGCTGTTCCTCACCTTTTAAAAAGAAAACAACAAAAACCTCTTTATTAAATAAAGTCGTTTTTATTTCACCGCAATTCAGAGAAAATTGAGCGAATATATGCCGTGTGTACAGAGCGAAATATTTTTTTTCTCTCTGCTCAGACAAGAACCAAAAGTTGCCATTCAGTCATAAAATGAACATAGACGTGCAACACGTCGATCATCCCCCGACCCGAGCTGCCTCCTTCAGTGCGTGTAAATTAGAATCATACACATTAAGAGATTGAGATTTACATCATGTCCTGTAGAGTATTTTTTTTATTATTTTTTTTATGGCTTTGCATTAACGGCTCAGTTTCATTCAGTCCTGCTCTTTGTGCCGAGATAATTTCCCCAGTGATGTCTCAAATTCAAGCGAGGCCTCTATTTAGATTAGATTTACGACTCTGGAAGTAGCTCTGGTATATATATATATTTGATAATTTAGTCATTTTATCAAGATGGCGTTAATTTAAAAGTGGGCCAAAAATTCTTTTTTTGTGCAAAATTTCTGAAACAACAACAGTTTTTTTTTCTTACTTTGAATGTGAAAGCATGTATAAAATCTTTTTTTTTTCCTGTGTAGGCCTGTTTGAATTCATGAACGCGCATACAATGTATGGCAACAATTCCATGTCACCATTTAACAGAATCCACAAAATATATCAACTTGTTTCAGTGACGAAAAAAATGTTAACTTATCTCAAATAGGTGCTTTGTGTAAATATTGAACTTTTGAGAGCCCTCTCTTCTGTTGATGACATCTTCACACATGCAGAAAAGGAAGTGTAAGCGACACTTCCTAGCCATGTGACATGGCGTTTGATTTTTACCATGTCAAAGTTAAAGCTCCCTTTTTTTTCCAGTTACCAAGACGGTAAATTCATATTATTACCTATTATCAAAACATTGGAGATAAAGGAATTATTGTCATACGGTAACATCGTGCCGTAAAGGGTTGACAAGATTTTCTAACAGATAATATCACTTCGGCTTTACTTAAGCAAGCTCTATAATGAAGAGGTAGAACATGTAATCCATACACTGATTTGATTAACGTGATGTAGATAGAAATGTACCGTCTAAGAATGCTAACAAGCGTGTGTGTGCGCTCTTATTTAAAAAATAAATAAATAATGAAATAAAAATGTAAAAAATCACGTCAGAGCATCCTGGCATTTAAATGTTTGCTGATCTAGCGCCAGATGGCTAATAGTGACCTTGTCCATTTGAATGTCAGACGCGAGTAATTCACGGCAGAACAACTCCAAGAGGCTGGAAATATTCATTTTATTAAAGAAAAAGAAAATGAAAAAGTTCACACATAGAGTAGAGTCAACATCTCTTCGTCACAGTGCATCATGAAATGAACGCGTTTGCGTTCAGATAACCACATGGAAATAAACGCGAACAACTCCTCAACATCGTTAGACAATTGAATATTTACAAAGCTAAAGACAACGTCAAAGAGTTCCACCCATCATCGAGACAGCTCCCGTGTAGAAGCCGAGGCACGGCTTTGTTGTCGTGTTGCTTCTGTTAACAAGCTCATCAAAAATCGACACCATGTGATGAGCGCTGCTTAAAACCCGGCCTGATGTCTTCTTTTAGACGACAATGCTTCAACATGCTTTAATGAAGAAGGCTTTTACCTTCTCTCTCCTCCAACCCCCCCCCACCCCCAACACACACACACACTTTTTTCCCCTTCATGAGACATCTTCTGATGGTGTTTTTTAAAGTGTAAATGAAAAGAGCTGAACTTCAATAGACAGACGTACAGAAATCCCACCCCAATCTCATATCCTCGTTATTCCGTAGCGGTGTAATGGTTTTAATAAGCCGAGCTTCTGAAAACCTTTTTATGATGCGGGAAGGTTTTTAAAAATATATATATATAAATACATTTTTTTTTTTGTTAAATCTCCCAGCTCTCAATTCGTGTCTCAATTCAAGTTTGTCTGAGAGGCTTTTGCTTTTATACGATTAGGATATTTATGCTAATCAGGCTAGTGCTTTTATCCACGTTCCCATAATGTGACAAAAAATGTGCAGGAAGCTAATGTCTTAAATTGGTTGTGTATAGCAAGCAAGCTCTGGTGCTGTAATTTGATGAAAATGTTACAAAAAATTATAATAATAATAATAAAGGTAACACTGTACGGTTCAGTACTAAACTATTTATAGCTCTATATTTAACGATCTGTTAATGATCCTATAAAGTGAATTGAAGTTACATTAATTAATACATTAAAATTTGGTAATAAACTATTTATTAACAAGCTGTGTCTTTATTAATGTAATGTAATAATATTTAATTATGAAAAATTGTTTCTATAGTAACAACTTACCCAGACCCATGTAACTGCTGATATGTTTTCAGTAAGGAGATTATGTTTATTTAACGTTTATGGAAAGAGTCTCCAGTGTGAATTGGGGAATTGGTGAGAGAATGACCGTTTATGGCTACTATAACATAAGTGAGAACTTGTAACTATACATGGATAAAAGAAAAAAATTAAATCCCGTTGGCGTTTGGATATAAAACATTAAGAATCAAACGTAAGCAAAATAAAATGCTTCGGGACGCGCTGTGGTAGGAAAATAGTCCTCTTCGGTGCATGGTCATGGCTACTCCGCTTCATCGCCCCATCTCGTCGTTTATTATTTCCCCGTAATGGCACGTTCTGATGAGTTTTATTCCTTTGAAACGAAATGAAAAAGAGCTTGCCTAGACAAAAGATGATTTTGAACGGAAGGACTTTGAAGGTCAGGTGGTATTTCTGATTGCGCAGCAATCTCTCGGATCGTTTACAGTGATCGTTTAGCGTTTCGCCGGCACCGAATGATTCGTTCGTTTTACGAGCTGATTCATATTTCACACTGGATGAAACGGTTACTGGTTGGGCCGGGAAATTTCTCCCATTCCGCAGGCTCTTCTTTATGAGCAGGTCTTCCTTATTATGAACAGGTAATGCAGGGTAAGGTTGGGCGATATGAACTTATGGACTTAAAACTATATCAAGATATTTTCTGGTATTTATTGCGTTAACAATATCGATAGTACCAGGGGCGGCTGTGGCGCAGTTGGTGGAGTGGGTTGTCCACTAATCGTAGGGTTGGCGGTTTGATTCCCGGCCCGGGTGACTCCACGTGCCGAAGTGTCCTTGGACACTGAACACTGAACCCCAAGTTGCTCCCATCCTTGCATGGCAGCTCTGCTACCATTGGTTTCTGAGTGTGTGTTTGAATGGGTGAATGAGACACAGTGTAAGTGCACATTTACCATTCACCACTGTTTTTGGCCACAAGTGATGGCTGCATGCAGTCATGAGAGCCTCAGAAACACAAGATTTGATTAGTATTTTGGTCTTGTTTCCAGTCCAAATATATCTAAAAATTCTTAGATCAGGAAGCATTTATTAGATTACGTAATAAAATTACGTAAGATGATATATCTTCCATCCATCCATCCATCTTCTATACAGCTTATCCTTTTCAGGCTCACGGGGGAACCTGGAGCCTATCCCAGGGAGCATCGGGCACAAGGCGGGTACATTTTATATCTTGTTTTCTGAAAAAAAATAAAAAACATAAATCTATGTTAAAACAAGCAAAATTATCTGTCAATAAGGTAAGGAAGTTAATCTTATTCAAATGGAAAACAAGATTATTTTTCTTACCTCATCAGCAGATAATTTTGCTAGTAAATGAACCGAGACATACAGTGCCTTGCGAAAGTATTCGGCCCCCTTGAACATTTCAACCTTTTGCCACATTTCAGGCTTCAAACATAAAGATATAAAATTAATTTTTTTTGTGAAGAATCACCAACAAGTGGGACACAATTGTGAAGTGGAACGAAATCTATTGGATATTTTATACTTTTTTAGCAAATAAAAAACTGAAAAGTGGTGCGTGCAAAATTATTCGGCCCTTTACTTTCAGTGCAGCAAACTCACTCCAGAAGTTCAGCGAGGATCTCTGAATGATCCAATGTTGTCCTAAATGACTGATGGTGATAAATAGAATCCACCTGTGTGTAATCAAGTCTCTGTATAAATGCACCTGCTCTGTGATAGTCTCAGGGTTCTGTTGAAAGCGCAGAGAGCATCATGAAGACCAAGGAACACACCAGGCAGGTCCGTAATACTGTTGTGGAGAAGTTTAAAGCCGGATTTGGATACAAAAAGATTTCCCAAGCTTTAAACATCCTAAGGAGCACTGTGCAAGTGATCATTTTGAAATGGAAGGCACTGTAAATATTAAGTAATGCAAGCATTTTTGATTATGCTTGTGATGCTCATGTTTGCTCAGTGTGTATGCAGAAAATATACTGACACTAAGAAAGAAAGATTAAGCTTCCCAATAGCAATGTGTAGCCAATGGCTAAAGCAAGACACATTTTCAGAGTGACTGCTTTTACTATATAAGCGCCACTGTCTGGTGTCAGGCACACCTGTTTCTCCTTGTGTAAATTGCAGTTTTGAAGAAACTGCTTCAAATCACTCGCAATCTGTTCTACCCATGTGGTCATTTGGGGGGAAAAAAGACTTGTCTGGACACAACAGCTGTTCAAACTTGTTATGTGGTGGACCGTGAGGCTAACGTATGGCTCAGTCGATAGGCTACTCCACATGTCTGTAGTGGAGGCATAAAACTCCGCTGTAGACAGCATTGTTTGTAACCTACCATGGCGAAATATTTAATCGAAGATATGTTTATATCTTGCATCCAGTTTATGGGTCGTTCTCCTGAATATTTACTTCTCGACAGTTGGAACGGCAACACGTCTTTTGCCAAATAAAACGCCACCGCTTCTGTCAATTCGGCCCATCATTTACCTTGCTTCTCATTAGGAATGCAATTAGCAAGTAGGAATTTTCTTACCTTTAGGCCTGCATGATGGTGGAACAAACTGGAAGTGTTTCCACCCTTTGTAACCACCGCTTTTTGGTAAACTTTGCACATTACGGTCATTTGCTGCACATCTGATTTTCTGTAACTGAGCCAGTTCCAGATTGTAGAGGTAGCTCCTCATTGAGGCAGCTCCTTCCATACGTGAGCTGCGAATGGGTCGCAGACCGTCATGCACAGAAATGCGTCATCAACTAGGCTCTATTGTGGGAAGATTAATTCTTATTGTGAGGAGAATTTCTACCGGTATATCGCAAACGATAAGATACTGCCCATCCCTAACACAAAGCACTATTAAGTTTCTGTCCTTTGTTGTTAAAAAAAAAAAAAAAAAGTAGACTCTGGACAAAATGGCGAGCCATCTCTCCTCGCACTGCTGTGATAATTTCTCCAGATCAGAAACAGTACAGAGGTTTCATTAATTTTCATTGATTTGCAATTTAGAATTTCAGTCTGTAAAGAGTGCATGGATATGTCAGATTATTGTGAATAACTTTAACAGGTTAAAAACTTTAACCTGTCATTCGTGTCATTCTTTTTCTCGGTTCAGCAGTGTATCCTTTGATTTTTCCGTAAACACCATCGAGCTCCGAGTGTGTAAGTCATCATTTGAAGCACTGTGTGAGATCTGTGAGGTGCCATGCCGACCTTTAAAACAGAGGTTGGACAAGTTTGTCACTGAGAAGTTGAAATCCTGACATTTTTAGGTGCTTAGTCTCAGTGGGCTGTCAATAAACTCCAGCCACCGCGGAGTGCATGAATAAAGCTTACTTGTCGGATCGTAAAATTCTTTAATAAGCAACATTTTCTGTAGAGGAAGCTGTGGAAATTATGTACAAGCATAATAATAATAATAATAATAATAATAATAATAATAATAATAATAATAATAATAATTAAAGCTGCAAGCAATATTTTCGGGGCCAAGCACCCTCACAGGCATGCTACAGTTGTTGTATAAGCAATAGCAGGAAAGATCCATAACTATAGGCAAAGGGATTCAAGAATGATTTGTAGTTTCATGCATTTGCCAGTCCATTATGGGAGGACAGTTTTGAATATCAGAGTTCCTTTGTTTACTTTTGTTTAGACAGGCCTCAAGATGATGTGTGCCAAATTTGGTGAATATTGGACAAAATTTGGAGCAGGAGTAGCAAAAATTATGAATCACATGAAAATGAATCACATGAAAATGAATCACATGAAAATGAGTAAATAAATCAACGAGACAGAAAAAATGGAGTAGCAAAAATTGCACTTGGATGGAACAGTTTTTGGCATATTACTGTAACTTTTGACCAATAATGGTCAACAATACAGTACGTAAAGTCATTAACGAGACAGTGTCACTTCCTGATTGGTGACTTCACTGGCGGATTTGTTTTGAACAAAATCCAAGATCTAGTTAGGTGGAAATTGACATCATTGTGTCATTGAACTCAGCATGATCCAAGGAAACTAGAGACACTATATCGCATTGAAATTTTGCCCACACGGTTCAAAAGTTATGGACATAGAGTTTCTTTGAAATTTGGCCAAATTTGACCAGTTGGTGGCACTAAAGCTTTGGGAGCTTGAGGCCTAAGTTTGGTGTATTTGTAGCTGAATGTGTTCTGAAGCTGTGCACCAAATTTCACAACTTATTACCACATGGCTCTATGGGCTGCCATACTACTACTACTACTACTACTACTACTACTAATACTAATAATAATAAGCGGAATCTGTAAAATAAATAAATAAATAAATAAAATTCCCAACTAGGTGCCTTGCACTGTTTGGTGCTCAGCCATTAATAATAATAATAATAATAATAATAATAATAATAATAATAATAATAATGTCATTTGCTGTGACTATCAGTGTAACATCATTATCTCTCACACAGTTTTTGTCACGGTAGCGGTTTGTACATTATAATCACTGCCAGCATGTTTAATTGGTTGTCTGTATATAAATAAGGACTTGTCTCAGAATATCAAACACTCAACTGTTTATATTTGGCTTTAAGAAGTTTTCAGAAGGATGCATAAAACGATTCTTTTGCTCCAATTTAAATGCAATTATGTTCCCCAAACAGCTCAAACCTCAAACCGCTCTGCGCTGACGACTTCATGCCTTATTTATGGACGTGTTTATTTGGATTTAATCAGCCTCGATGTGCAACGAACAGAAACGTTCTACTGACAATAACAAAAAAGAAAGTTCTCTTAATTAGAACATTTACGACAATCATAAGCATTGCATCAATATTTTTCTCGCTGTGCTGGAGAATCGAAGGCTTATGTCCAAACTTTCACATGAAGTGACTTTAGAGCTTTTATGTGACTTTGACTTAAAGAGGGAACACGCTGAAATTCACACCGTGGTTTGACTGGTTTGAGATTTTCATTGTAATTGTTTGTCCTTTTCATTGTGAAAACATAAAGCGCAAAAAAAAAGAGTGCAAAGCAAGTAAAGGTGCGCGCAGGTTGTCAGGTTTGATTTATTTAGCGTAGCTCTTTCCCCGACTGCTGCTAACTCGTCGATCCTGACAAAAAAGATTAGACTCATAGCTCACTGCATAGTGATTGTTTCCAACCCACACTCCCATATGCAGTGCATATCATCACACATTATCACGGTTTGACGAATTTTCCACACACCGAGATGGCATCCATCTCCGAGAGCTTCTCACCGTGATCCTCGGATACGGTTTGGTTGAGCCCCAAAGCCATCGTTTTCATGTAGACCGGTGATCAGTCCTCTGGACCACTCTTGGGATAGAAAGCAGCTTTCGCACTCCATCAAGCGTACTGAACTCTCACGGGCAAATGGGACCAATTCCATGCTGACCTGAAACATTAATGAAGCAGTGGTCTGAGTGATTGTAAAGTGGCGTACATTGAGGAACAGCTGCTGCTTCCTCTTGTTCATGGTGTAGTAAGAATATTAAGCGTGGAGCATGTTTGTTACTAGATTAGACAGGAGTAATCTGTATTGGTCAGTCACGCATGTAATGAATCAAGTGCCATAATTGCTACTGTATTTTCGACTTATTTCTGTAAGATTAACACAAAGAACCCTCTCCGGACGTAAGCTATCTCGTAACACGGGAAGGGCCATTCTTATCTTGCAACAGCTCTCCATGGCTGTTGTCTCCCCTCAGGTATAAAGCAGTAATTAAAACGTCATTAGTTTATATTTGAAGTGCATTGATGGTGATCTAATGAATAGGTGGAGCTGTGATTAGTGCAGCGGTGGAAGAAAAACAGGGGAAGAACGCAGGCTCTGATGTAGAATTCTTTCATTCATTCGCTTGCACGACAGCGTACACAACTCTTATGGATGTTGGTATTAGACGTTTATTCCCCCTATTTTTTCCCCCAATTGACCCTATTTAATTTTCCACCCAGCCAGTTCTCCTCGTTGACCTGGATAGGTGAGAGCTATCCGCCTTCTTCCTCATACATGACCTCACAGACACCCGTGATTGGCTAGTGTTGGTAATGACCTCCTTCCCACCAGAGAGCAATTATGCTTCTTTGGCAATGATGGATTCGGGATCTCCTGATGATAGGATGAACCCTTTGTTGGTTCTGCCAGCTAGGAGCTCGTAATTGTGCCCCCCCTCGGTTCCTGTGACAATATGCAAGTCTCTACTCTAAATAATTTCAGGCAGTATCCAGGACGTGATCCTTGACTTAAATCCTCACTACGCTCACACAACTCAATGCTTTATCACTGTGCTGCTTGTATAATGTTCACTTTGGAACTGGTCAGTAATTTCCCAGGTCGTGTGGTAATGAGACAGGACCGAGAGCGATCGTGTTGGATTGTAATGAGCTCTGGGTTAAGGGGGAGAGCTTTTTAGATTTAGGTGAGCGTGGTGCAGATGAAGCTATCAGATGGCCCCGGACGTGTTACGAGGCGACGAGAAGAAGCAGGGAAGAACGTCGGAATGTGTTCAGTTCAAACCTCGTTATAGGTTTCATCTCGCGCGGCGATAAAATGCGCGTGAGTGATTTCCGAGCAAAGCCTTTCACCTTTTTTGTCCTGTGAGACGGTACGTTATATCCGCAGCTGAGGTGTTTATAAAAATGAAAAGTTATCGAGGCTGTTTCAATTAGACTTTATTTGCATTGCGATTCCCCCTGATTAAGCATTTCTTTTCATTTCCTGCTGCTTTTCCTGACAAACGAGAAGAGAAACGCATTTTCTGCCAAGCCACTTTTCCCAGGAGACACTTCAGATAAATTTGGAACCGGGTGCTCTTTGGTACAGCGCCAATGAATGCTTTGCTTGTTTGATGTTACTGAAGATCAGGAGTTTTTCAAGCTGTTCTGTTGCCTTCAGAATGCAAGGTTTGGACAGTGGTGGAGTTTGGAGAAGAATGTTGAAAATACTCTGTGTTGGAAGCTTTAAGCGCTGTTTTCCTGATTGGTTTTCTCCTTTATTTGAGACAGATATTAAACCGCAGCACTGTTACCTTCATTAACGCCAAAAATAAAATTCCTGTTTTGCTTGTGCCTGTGTTCAGCAGTAAATTTATTTATGATGTCACACTCCTCAGCAGTGGTTAATGGCTCAAATGAATGTAGAAGTTTTTATTTATTATTATTATTATTATTATTATTATTATTATTATTATTATTATTATTATTATTATTATTATTATTATTATTATTATTATTTTCTTTACCTAGCCTACTAGGTTTAAGTGTTCGAATTATATTGCTGCAGTTGTATTTAGTTATCACAAGAGGTGTGAATTGTTTGGCCAGCAGGGGGCTCACACCCCTCGCCTTTTCCCATTCGCTCTGCTCACCAGCAGCTAAACACAGAGTCACTATACTCTACACACAGAAACCCAACAGCGTCCTGACGAATCTTATAACAGACCTGCGGCGAAAAAATGATAAATTTTTTTTAATAATACTGATACTGAAAATTTCTATCCAACAGCTCTGACAGTAGTGCAGTCGCAAATCGAATCGTTCTACTATGTTATCACTCGTACGTATGGCCACGTTAACGGATTAATAATGCGCGTACGTTTTCGGTAAGGAAGCGTTTAATTGACTCATGGAAGGTGTCTCCAGTGTCTGCATAAAAAAGCTGTGTCCTGAAGACGTGAGAATACTTCAAGTGAGTTGTTTAGGCTTTAGGGTTCCGCAGTAACGTGACAAGCGGTGTACTTATTATTCTTTTTCTTGCCTTATTAACGTCAAGAGAAAATAACAGAGGCTGGTGAGGGAATGACCATTTATTGCTGCTATAACGCAAGTAAAACAGGTTGTAGCTTGTTTTGTGAACATTAAATGTAACTTTAATGAAAGAGAGAGAGAGAGAGAGAGAGTGAGTGTATTATAGTTATGTCTCCGGTGTGCCGCTGCTCTGATCCTAACGCCATATGTCAGCACTGGCACTCGTCTGTCCAAACTCATCCATCAAACCATGACACACACGTACACACACTCTCACTGAAACCGGTTTCTACTCTGTAATTTCACGTTAATGCGTACGTGAGTGGAGAAATTTATCCAGAGGCGTCCATGCAGTACTGCAATGCAGACTCATTTCCGTCTCTCTTCTGTCATGAGTGAAATTTCCTTTTTCTCTCTTTTCATTTCCAAGTCAGGATAAAGCTCTTAACTTTGCAACTTCATGCATGCACCAGCCTTCTTTAATGAAAGAGACCCCGACAGGTTGATCACATGAACACTTTTACATGATTCGTCTATTTTTAAATGGGAATTTTTTTTTACGCATGATTCATTGATTCTCACCTGGTTTTTTCCCATTTATTGTTACGTGATTTTATTATAATTTTTTGTTACACATTTAGTTATTCAGTATTGTTTGCTTATGATTGATTCTCACATGATTTTTACACTGGATTCTTGAAGTATTTTCACATGATTATTTCCATTAACTTATATATATATATATATATATATATATATATATATATATATATATATATATATATATATTTTATATAAATTTTTTTTTTATTTTATTTTATCTGTGATTTTTTTTTCTTTCTTTCTTTCTTTTTTACACACGATTGTTTTTGTTGCAGTTTTCCCGTAAGGGCCCAGCGAGACAAACTTGTATGCTATGCCTAGCTTTTGCTCGAAATGTTCATTTGATCATACGTCACAAGTATGAACTCTGCTACGTCTACACCAGATTAACGCTAAAACTAATCAACGAACAAGCTAGTAATCTTCACCTTTTCGGCACGTGGTGTGTAGAATTGTATACCAGTCAAAAGTTTGAACATGCCTGCTAGTCGAAAAGGTCTTCATTTTTCGCGGCTCTTTGTTTGTCCGATCTAAACTTAAAGTAGGATCGTGTCTACGAGAAATAAATCAATTCGATCAGCCCGCCGCTGTGAGAAACGCCTGGTGTATATAAAAACGCTTTGTTATGAGTTTAGAATCACAGCACATGCTCCCAGATCCCTCGTCTAATTAGCCGTGCTGGAGTGTGTTGTGCGCTGCCTGTGTGTGTGTGAGACCGTCGCCTGCGCACCATGCATGTTAATGAGACTGGAATGTTGCATTGCTTATTGTCATTCAGCCTTTTTATTACAGACATTGCTGTGATTATCACTTGGTGTGGACGGACGTAACAGTTGCTTCGGCGTAAAGAAGTTATCTGCATCTAAATTCCCAAAGCTTTAGAACTATAACTAGTACATCTATATGACGAGACTCAATTTCATCCTGTGATCTCAAACTAGACTCTAGAGGTTCCATTATGAATGTTAGTACACGAGTTTAACCACTGAGCTGCCATTTCCTATGTAATAGTGTGGTGAAATGGGTTTCCCCGTGAGTCATCTTGAGGGGGCGTGTCCTGGAGTAGTATTTAAGGAAGTGGTTTTCGACTGACTGGTACGTCGTTCAGTCAGTGAAAGGACTTCCTGGTTAGTGACGTGGGATACCGGTAGCTTTGGTGTGCGTAGGTGAAACCGCTGGCTCAACAGGTAAGCACTGCTTGTTTTTCCATTTGCTTAAATGACTCTTTTTGAGGTAGAATCTTAGCTGTTTATTCGGTTGTGGGTTTTAGTGCGGTTGGTATTTGCTTTGGAAACTCGCATGCATTACACCCAGTGGACCGCAATGCAAGAAACTTGTTGGTGTCAGGTAGGTGATTATGCTCAACATACTATTACGGCCTCTCTGCTTTGTCACACATCTAACGTTGTGTCTGCTTTAGTTTGCTATCAGCAGTAGAGTGGTGAGTGCGTTGTCTCTCCTCCTCGTACCTGTAAGTGGAGCATAGGATCACCAGCTCTGAGGTATGTATGTTAAAGCAATGCTGTGCAGTCCATTTTTAGAACAAGCTGCTAATCGTAATTTTAGCGTTTGTTGTGCTTTACAGAGTGGCCTATATGCTGGCTATACTCATCGGCTGTTCCCACGTCCTAAGAGACTGCTGCTTTGTCTCCTTTTTAGTAATGTCATGTTTAATTATTAGGATATCTGTTGAGTTTGTGATCTTTCTAGCCACTGGCTCTGGCTGGTGCTAGGATTTTTGTTTTGTTTGTTTTAATGCATGCTTGGGCTATGCAGTGCCGTGTCGCCATTTCTCTGGCCTAACCTGCATGCACTTTGTATTTTTATTTGTTGGTTGTGGGATAAACCCCGCTCTGCTTGTGTTACTACTCGGCTTGTTATGTATGTGTATGTTGTGTGGGTGTGTATGCATGTTGGTGTACAATCCCAATGCTGTGGCCAGGGTGGTTGTCCCATTTTGACCATTGATCTGTGTGGAGCTGGAGCACCAAACCTGCTGCTCAAGATAAGTAGCTATTTGTAGTATTGCTAGCATACCTGGCTTGTAAGATCAACCACTCTGTTAATCAGTGCTTGTGTTTCCTCTTTTCCATCCCTGTTCTAGTTACCCCTCCCCTGAGACCAGGTCACTCGCACAATAGCAAGGTGCTAGTCAACCCCATAGCTACAGTGCTTATATAGCAGCCCCCTGGTCACTGTGTTGGTGGGACCTCTCCGTCAGAGTGTCCATTGTATGGTTATGTTTTACCGTGCAACGGTAATAATTAATGTGTTTTGCTGGAATAAATATCATTGATGTAACGCATGTCTCCGGCTCCTTGAGTTTACGAACCTGTGTGCTCGAATTACCCTTAGGGGTTATTCTAGTTTAGTTCCTTGTCCTGGGGGCCGGCCTCCAGTCCCCTAGGTGGCGTAGATGATGCAACGAATCCCGCAGATTCAGCTTGTCACCTGCCACATTTTTGGCGTAGCTGGCAGGATCACTCTTGTGTAAACCAGAGATATGCGTTTATTTATTTCTTTTCTGAATTGTTTTGACTGTAACGGTGTTAGTGGATTGTATTTGTTTGACAGTGGGACAAAGCAGCAGCTTCTTGCCGAGGAGCCCCGGAATATCTACCTAAAGGTAGGGTTGTTGTTGGTAGTTAGTGTAGCTTTCCCCTTTCAAGTATGGGGGACGAGGAGTTAAGTCCAGAGCAGCTTCGTGACCTAGTGCTGCAGCTCAGAGCTGAGAAAGAGCGCTAACTACAGGAACGGTCAACTCCCCAACCCATTACTAATCCTGATCCGCTAGCTCCTGGACCATCTGGTCCTACACCAGCCGCGCCAGTAACTGAGCGCCTGGTTGTTTTACCGCGAGAGCGTAAGTGTCCCATGTTTAATGGGAAGACAGGGATAGGTATACTTGAGTGGACCGAGGAGGTACAGGCATGTATGCGGGCCCGCCATTTGTCTACTGCTGATAAGGCACTTTTCATCCTTGATCATTTAGAGGGTGAGGCTAAGGAGGAAATTAAGTACCGACCCGGTGTAGAGCGTGTTGACTCAGTCAGGGTCTTAGACATTCTGAAGGAACTTTATGGTCCCTCCCAATCTTATGTAACCTTGCAGCAGGCATTTTTTTCTAGACAGCAAGAAGAAGGAGAGACTTTGCAGGAATTTTCCTTGGCCTTAATGGCTTTAATGGATAAAGTCAAGCAGTGTGCTCCAGGTGGGGTGCTTAATGCAGAGGTTTTACTTCGTGATCAGTTCGTAGAACATGTTTTGGATAGTTCCCTTCGTAGAGAGTTGAAACAATATATCCGGGGTCAGCCCACCACCACCTTGCTAGAAATCTGCAGGGAAGCCCTGAGATGGGAAAGGGAAGGTCTTCCGGCGGGTGCTAGAGCCCGTAGCTTTTCCCTACCCTCGGCTTATGGCCCGCAGTATGCTGTGCAAGGCACCTCTCAGCCCACTACTCCAATTACTCCTCCAGGTTCAGAGTTGGGTGAGTTAAAGGCCATGTTGAAGCACCAACAAGAGCAGCTGAATCAGCTCACTCAGACTATAGCTGCATTGCAAACCTCCACCATGCCCAATCGTCCTTATCGTAATGCCCCTTTTGTTTGCCGTCGTTGTCAACAGCCAGGTCACTTTGCAAAAGACTGTGACGGGGAACGAGTTCCCTCTCAACCTCGTCCTAATTCCTCTTCCGCTCTTTCTTCAGGCTGGTCCAGGTCTTTCCACGGGTCTCGCCAGTTGGAAAACTGATTCCCACCGAGCTGTTGAGCCACAGCTCAGATGGGACCTTCACTGGCTCACAAGTGGGTGTAGTGTCTAGATTGATGTCCTCTGGTCCGAAAATTGATGTGTTACTGGGGGGTGTTATGGTCCAATGCCTACTAGATACTGGATCCATGGTATCTACAGTATCTGGTATCTGGTATCGACCTTTTTCTGTCAGCAATTTGAACCCTGGGGCCATGATTGCCTTCACTCCTGTCATTGGTTTTGGCTTCAAGCTGCCAATGGCCTGGCAATCCCCTATATCGGGTACTTAGAACTTGACGTTGTCCTATGTGGTAAGACCATCCCGCGGTGTGGCATTTTAGTGGTACGGGACCCCTCTGGGGTTCCCCCTGCCCTTCCTGGGGTGTTAGGCATGAACGTTATTAGTCATTGTTATCAAGAGCTCTTTGGGGCCTATGGGCCCTCTCTGTTTGATTCCCCTCCTGTGACTCAAGCTCCGGGGTCCATCTTGAAGGCACTCCAGCAGTGCCATCAATCAGCCATTAAAAGTCAGAATGCTTCCGGAGGTATGGTACGGGTTCGTGGCACACAGGCTGTACGCATACCTGGTGGGGTAATGAAGTTTGTGGCTTGTACTTGTTCTGAACAGCTTGCGGGTTTGGCTGCACTTTTCGAGCCTCCGGAGTCTGGATTACCTGCTGGTCTGCTGGCGTCGCCTTGCCTCGTCCAAATCGTTGGGGGCACTGTGTTCGTTCCAGTGGTTAATGTCGGGGTAACTGACGTTCTTCTCTACCCACGTGTCAGGGTAGGGTCAGTAACTTCCGCCCATGTCATTAGCCTGCCCACAGGCGTAACTGAGGTGAGGTGTACCATTGCAACAGTTTCCTCCCAAGTAGTCACGAGTGTGGTGCAGGACCGGATTCTGGCGGCAGACTTGGGTGCCTTGTCTGAATCAGAACAGTCTGAGGTTAGAGACTTACTTTTGCAGTACAGCTCTGTCTTCTCTGCTCATGAGGGTGATCTAGGCTGTACGAACCTCATTGCACACGACATTCCCCTGCTGGATGATACCCCAGTACGGCAGCGTTATAGGCGTATTCCTCCATCCGAATATGAGACAGTGAAGGCCCATATTAACCAATTTCTGGATGCCCATGTCATCCATGAGAGCTGCAGTCCATACGCCTCTCCTATTGTGTTGGCCAAGAAAAAAGATGGCACTTTGCGCATGTGTGTGGACTACCGCTTACTTAATAGTAGAACACGAAAGGATGCGTTTCCCCTTCCACGGATTGAGGAGAGTCTTGATGCCCTGTCAGGGGCCTGTTGGTTTTCCACGTTAGACCTGGCCAGTGGTTATAATCAGGTCCCTGTCTCCGAGCCAGACAAGGTCAAAACGGCCTTTTGTACACCTTTGGCCTCTTCGAGTGGAACCGGATGCCATTTGGCTTACGCGCCCCGCCAAGCACGTTTCGCCCCCTAATGCAGAGACTGTTTGGGGATCAGCAAAGCCATTCACTGCTCTTGTACCTTGATGACATCATAGTGTTTTCTGCCTCTGTCTCTCAACACCTCCAACGCTTAGAAGTCGTCCTTAGTCGACTTCACAAAGAAGGGTTAAAGGCAAAATTAGAGAAGTGTGTGTTCTTCCGTAAGGAAGTTGGTTATTTAGGACATATTATCTCCAGTCAAGGAGTCTCCACAGATCGAACTAAGATTGAGGCAGTAGCCAGCTGGCAGCGTCCGAGCCATGTGTCAGAACTGCGCTCATTCTTGGGATTTGCCAGTTACTATAGGCGGTTTGTAGAAGGGTTTGCAAAGTTGGCTAGCCCTTTACACAAACTGGTGGCTGAACTTGGGGGCACCAAGTCTAAGCGAGGGTTAGGACAGTCTATCGCCGCCGCATGGACACCGGACTGTGAGCACAGCTTCGAGACATTGAAGGCCAAGTTGGTCTCCGCCCCAGTCCTTGGCTATGCTGATTTCTCGTGTCCCTTTATCTTGGAGGTGGATGCTAGTTTTAATGGCCTGGGAGCAGTTCTGTCACAGGAGCAGGAAACGGGGTTAAACCCATAGCCTATGCCAGCAGAGGTCTTCGGCCCACTGAGCGCAATATGAACAATTACAGTTCAATGAAACTGGAATTCCTTGCGCTCAAGTGGGCCATGACTGAAAAATTTAGGGAATACCTCCTTGGTCAGAAATGCATCGTCTTTACGGACAACAATCCGTTGAGTTACCTTCAGTCGGCCAAACTTGGGGCTACGGAACAACGGTGGGCAGCTCAGCTGGCTGCATTTGACTTTGAGATTAAATACCGGTTGGCGCTAGTCTCGGAATGCTGACGCATTGTCATGCCAGTACATGTCTGGTCATGACTTGGGGGAGCATACCCTCCCTGGTACTGCTGTCCCCGAACCTTTGCAGCAAGTTTCAGTGACACAACCCCAAGTTTGTGCTACCCAATTTATGGTCAACGTCCTTCCATCTCACACCCCTTCTGACATTTGCTCCTTGCAGTAGGCTGACTCCCTCCTGCTGGAGCTTTTGATATTCTGGAAGAGGCAAGTTCCACCAACTCCAGAAGAGACACGGCGGGCCCCTAAGAGTGTGGCAATGCTGTTGCGTCAGTGGGATCGCCTGGTAGAGAGGGAGGGGCTTTTACATCGACGGATCTTCCGCCCTGATGGGAAGGAAGAGTGTCTTCAACTCCTGTTGCCAGCTGTCTTGAAGCCAGACGTCCTGACGCAATTGCACCAGGAACATGGCCACCAGGGCATTGAGAGAACTACCGAATTGGTGAGGTCCCGATGCTATTGGCCAGGGATGTCCACAGACATCAAACAGTGGTGCCAAGAGTGTGGACGGTGCCAAGTGGCAAAACATCCTGGGACTGGGTCACACAGTTTTATGGGCCACTTGTTGGCTTCTAGGCCAAATGAAATCTTGGCCATTGATTTTACAGTGATGGAACCATCTAACGGTGGTATAGAGAATGTCCTCGTCATGACTGATGTGTTCAGCAAATTCACTCAGGCAGTTCCTACCTGGGATCAGCGTGCGCCTGACGGTGGCGTGGTTGTGCAATATTAGTGGTTTTAACAAGTTTGGTGTCCCGAGGCGAATCCATTCAGACCAAGGAAAAAGCTTTGAGAGTTCCCTCATCTATCAGCTTTGTGACCTGTATGGAGTTGCTAAGTCTGCCACACCCCTTACCACCCTGCAGGTAATTGGCAGTGTGAGCGGTTCAACCGGACACTCCATAACCTTCTTCTCCGCACATGATGCCACCCTCCCGAAAGAGGGACTGGGCGTCTTGTCTCCCACAAGTATTATTTTTTTACAACTCTACCCCCCCACCGCGGGCACTGGTGAATCCCCCTTCTTTAAATGTTTGGCCAAGAACCAAGGCTCCCGGTTGACTTTCTCCTGGGTCGTGTTCAAGATCCCCAGCCAGGTAACGTGCAAGACTGGGTGGTGGAGCATCAGGCTAGACTCAGAGTGGCTTTCGAGGGTGCCCGCGACCGGTTGCTGGTAGCCGCTAGTCGACGAAAGGAAAGGCATGACTTGCAGGTGCGGGATGCACCACTGAAAGTGGGGCAATTGGTTCTTCTACGGGACTGTGGCATTAGAGGCCGTCACAAGATTCAGGACATTTGGAGCTCGGTGAGCTACCAGGTCCTCAAAGTCCCAAACAGTGGGGGCGTAGTCTATACCATTGCCCCTGTAGATGCAGTTCACAAGGTTAAGCAGGTGCACAGAGATCTCTTGAAACCTCTAGTGGGAGCCGAGCCCCCTCACCAACCAGTTACACCCCCGACCTCCTTGAGGCAGACCAATTGCACTGACCCCATTGGTGAAGAGGAGCTATGTTTAATAGTCTCAAGGACTCCCCTAGCTCCCTGTCCCTCTGTGGCGGGAGGGCCGCATTCACCAGTGGTTTCTGAACCTCCATTTGAGACACTCTTGGAGGCTGGGATCCCCATGAGTACTACTGTCCCTAACAGCCCACAGCCATATCACCCCTCGTCACCGGTAGCCACTCCTTCTGTAGTTGACCAGCCTGGTCCAAGTTCCCTCGCTGTGCGCCGAACGAGGCGACATACAGCTGGCCAACATTCTAACCCACATCACCTGCCCCGGCCGGTGGGCCCCAACCAGTAATGTCAGCTGCTAAGATGGGGATGCCAGTTGGTTCTATCGTCGGGACGACGAAAACAAATTGGAGGGCAGATTGTGGTGAAATGGGTTTCCCCGTGAGTCATCTTGAGGGGGCGTGTCCTGGAGTAGTATTTAAGGAAGTGGTTTTCGACTGACTGGTACGTCGTTCAGTCAGTGAAAGGACTTCCTGGTTAGTGACGTGGGATACCGGTAGCTTTGGTGTGCGTAGGTGAACGAATCCCGCAGATTCACCTTGTCACCTGCCACAATAGGTAGGTAATAAAACACTCTGGGTGCGTCTCATTCAGCTCCCTGGTGCAGTACTCAGGGCACTGATCAGGGAGTCGGCCATTTTAAAATAATGTTCCAGTGAACTCGAACGGTCGCTCAAAAAATCCCTATGATGCACGACAAAAACAATGGAGCGTTACTGGAAATACCGCCATATCTTCTGAAGCCTCTCAGCTCGGAAAAAATTGCAGCTGAACTCTCAACTTCCAACTTCAGTCTAGAAACGTAGGCGGCTTCTTATCATTGCAGTATCTCTCAAATGATTACTTACATTTACATTACATTACATTTACATTACACACTAGCTAGCCTACGATGGTGCTTGAAGTACCATGACGGAAACGCGTTCGATTAAACTGAAAAATTTTGTAAAGCATGTCAGAAAGTTATCGGTCCTGCCTGGTGATGATGAATGCCCGTGGTGACGTTTTACAATGCGAGTGCGTAGTCATGTCTGCGTGAAATGTAGTCATCGGTGTCCCAATGTGGAGTAGACTAGGGTCCTTAGCGTAGTGATTCACCACCGTAGCGAGCTGATTGAGACACACCCTCTGTGTTGTGCTTTTACTGGGACATAATCAATGACGTGGTGGTGTGATGAAGCAGAGCTACTGTTCTCATCCAGAAGTCGATCCGTTTCCTGTAACAGCACCTGGATAGTGTTTTACTCCTATTCGTACCAAAGCAATCTGCCAATGAGGCGCTCTGCTATGAGGTGAAAACAGCGTGAAGGTCTAGGTGTCACGCATGGTCCCACTGATAATCCTGATGCAAATGTATCTCAAGGCCAGCAAAACCAGGGGTAATTATCATTATTGATGTTCCTTCCCCTTTTTGATTGACTTCCCAGATACCAGCTCATTCTTCAGTGCTCCAGCTCATCAAAAATAATTCATTATCCAGGCGCACTTTGTCTTTCCTTCTTCTCCTGATAAGCGAGGGTCCTTTTAGGTTCTAGATCGGACACGTTTCCGAAGTGCGAATCTTTCCGAACTTCTCTCTGTCACATTACACGCAGACACATTTAATTCGGAATCTGCAATCTGAATAAATTCATGTGTAAATCTTTGCATATATACATATCCCAACTCCTGGAACTAGTCTCGTACTTTCCCTCGTTTGGCTCGTTAAGATCTTGCTAATTAGCCGAGTCAGGTGGGATGAAGTGTGAAGCATTGAAGATTTCCGGGACTGAGCGGATCCACCTCGATCTTCTTATTTCATGTAAACAACACGAGGCAACTCCGCCAGTCAAACCTGGCGAGACTTTATGTACCTGCTCTGCTTGACTGACATTTGAACCCCGAACCTCGGCGTAAACAAGAAGAATTATGCAGGCTTGGTTCCTGAACGTAGCATCTGAAAGCACTTGCATATTATCCTACGAAGATGAGATATCCCCATGCCTGATTAAATCCTAGTAAAGCCTGCATGCAAGCCACAAACCTTCAAAGGTCACTGTTGTTGTTTTGTGTGGGAAAACTCGCTCCACACTCGAGTGTCGGAAACTAGAACTGAAGCCTCAAAAGCACAACCTTTTATTTCTGTGTGGTTCTAAAAAGAAACCCAGAAAAGCAATTTCTTATGCAAATGCCGGCTTCAGGTGCTCTATCGTTTTGAATGCGTCATTAGATTTTCATTTCCATAGATCATCATAAAGTTTGGAAAAAAGTAGTCATTTTTGTTTCTTGTTCTTTTCTCGACTGTCCCACTTATTTTGGCAAAGAGTTGTCTGCTGTGAGTGCTTTGGGATTGCAGATTGTCCTGTCATCAAGCCAGTTTTTACAAATACTACATTTCGTGACTGTACAATAAATCGATTATTAAGTAAACGTTTGTCTACAAAAAAACGCCAACAATGCCACATTGTGCGCTCCTCCGTAACTGTACCCTGTTTATAGGTTGCACCTGTGTCAGGAACTCGACAACACCTGAACGCGCCATAAAGTATCGCTATTCTGACACATCCTCTTGAACGGCATGTATGTTTTATTGTTCTGGAAGGTTGTGTTTAAATCCCAGGACTATTTAAGAGTCAATTTGAGCAAAACTCTTGAGCAAAACTCTGAACTGCTTAGCCTGAGGCTTGTTGGATTGGATTCTGCTGTAAACACTTAGATAAAAGACACCGATAAATAATTACGCTACGTCAATCACGGCTACATAAAACGGGTCTGAGAACGAAACCGATGGGTCACAGGACCTGTTTCGAGACACCCGCGGACGCTCATCGTGACGACGAGAGAGAATTTATTTGTGATGGCAGGGGAAAAAAAATGCCTCGGGTCACTTTCGAAAGCACGAAATAATAACAAAAAAAAGCAAAACAGCTGGATTTTGTTTAGTGCTATTTTATTCGCACGTTTTGGAAAGAAATAAAAATCACCGCTCTGTTATAGGGAAATCAATCAGTCTCCTCTTCATCACACCACTCTGTCATTGGTTGTTTCCCTATAACGGCACGACGCAGAGTGTTCCGTTCCTTACATAACTTGTGAAAGGGAGAAAAAGAGCAACGGTTATTATATTATTGGAACTTGGGACAGCTGAGTAAAGTGAAGCTGGAATGGAAACAGAAAGTACCCATCAATATCTTCAAGCAAATCCCAACAACAGACGGTACTCACTGTTATGTTCAGGGGAATGTTTCGGTTCCCCGAAGCCCAACACTGAGAGCATGAGGAGGAGCCAGTGGGGCAGAGAGGGTTAAGGCTTGATGGTTAAGGCTCTGGGTTACTGATCGGAAGGTTAAAGGGTTCAAGCCCCAACGCTGCCAACCTCTGACTGTTGGACCCTTGAGCAAGGCCCTTAACCCTCTCTGCTCCAGGGGGCGCTGTATAATGGCTGACCCTGCACTCTGACCCTAGCTTCAGCACATGCTGGGATATGCGGAGGATTTCACTGTGCATATGTATTTTTGCATTATATTTCTAAATTATAATCCGTTTCTGTTAATATATTCAAATTGTATTCTCTATTATATTATATTTTTTCCCGTCTTCTATGTTTAATCATTATTATCTTTTATTTTAATTTTACCTATCAGCCTTTTGCTGCATGTGATACTACACATGGTTATGTACCCCAGTGGTTTTCAAAGTGGGAGCTGCGGCCCCCTTGTGGTCAGCCTGGGGGCACCCGGGGGGCCTCAACAATTTGGTGTGAAAAATAAATTCTCACTCAAGCCCACACACACACAATCAATTTCCTAATGTAAAGATATAAGGTGTGTGTGTGTGTGTGTGTGTGTGTGTGTGTGTGTGTGGGGGGGGTTGTATTCAGAAGCCTGTATTTTTAATGTGTTTTAAAGACATCTTGCAGAAGGGGGGCCTGTTAATGTTAATGCCATTTGGGGGGCCTTGCCCTGGAAAAATTTGCGAACCCCTGATGTAGCCTATGTGACAAATAAGATTGGATTTGAAATTCGTTTTTGGGTCTTAATCTTCCCCATCATGCCTGTTTTAAATGGGTTTTATTTCGCCGGCACGAAGTGAAATGGGCGGTTAATCCATTTGCATGCAGCATACATGCGCGATTCATAACTGTCTCTTTGCTGCCTTATTATTATTATTATTATTATTTTTACCAGCAGCTACATTTTTAGGCAGCAGGGACACTTGACACATGTTGATTATGGCTGAGGAAAGTGCAGAGTCTTTTACCCCTTGTGCATAATAAAGTGTGTATAGACGCTTCACACTGGGGATACCAAGTGCATGTGGAAAATGTTTACAAGGAATATTGTCATGCATCACCCTCTCTGCAGTGTCGCACTGACATTTCGAGCGGTTCACTTCCCTCTCTGTTGTTGTAGGAATTTCTCTATTTGACACGGGTCAGCACCTGAAGACGAGAAATTCGTGAGTAATTTTGTTCTGAGCACAGGATCACACATGGCGGGGGCTGTCTGTGTCTTTAGCTTCAGCTCTAGCCTTAGATTCCTGGTCTTGGCTGCCAGGAGTGGAACCTGACATAGTCTTCTGCTGTTGTTGTGCGTTCTGGGATGCTTTTCTGCTCACCTCGGATGTAAAGAGTGGTCGCTTGAGTTGCTGTAGTCTACCTGTAAGCTCAAAGCAGTCTCATCTGACCTCTCTCATTGATCTGACGTGTTTTATTGCTCATATACCACAGCAAGTTGTCAACAACTTCCAATGTTTAATTTAATAACAATGGCGGTACGACGGCTCAGCTTGCAGCTCCAAGGTGACCAGCTCAGATGGGGGTAACGACTGTGTCGCTTTCCTTATGGGTTCTCCGGTTTCCTTCCATCCCCCAAAAACCATGTTGGTAGCTGGATTGGCTGATTTGAATGAGTGTGTGAATGTGTACATGTGCTTTTTAAATATATATATTTAAATCCGTTTATAGTTGCAGTTAATGTTGTGTAATGAATGATTTCTCTGCTAGGTAGAACAGTAAGTCACATTGTGACTACACTCTTTCTGTAAAGACGAAGAATTACTACAGCATAAAGAATTCGTGTAATGCACGATATTGCATTACAGCCCATTTTATTTATTGTTTTGGTTCTGTGGTTTTTATTTGATTTATGTTTCATTTATTAATGTCTGAATATTCTTTAGAAAGGGTGTGCATTGTTGTTATTATTATTATTATTATTATTATTATTATTATTAGTAGTAGTAGTAGTAGTAGTATTAGTATTATAACAATACAAAATATCGTTCAACCCCATGATTTCTGGAACGATATATCGTCCAAGTAAAGTACTTGATGCCAGGCGTACTCAACCGTGATGGAATTGTTGCCAAAAACCTCAAATCTAACACCTCAGCATTCACCTCGGTATGAAATCGATCGGAACGATCTTACGACCGCGACAGATGTAATAAAAAACAGTGCGGCTATATATCTGTAATCACGCTCAAGCCAATATCTTTAATCCCATGGATAGCTGAGCCGTAGCGCCTCGGGGTGTTTGTACAGTCAACCGTGTAAAATCAGAGATGGAAACAGACACCCGGTGTGTCGAAAAGTTCCAAATCTCCGATTATTACCCATTATGTTTATTAATTCTTATCATTTTTAATCTATTGATGAACATCATACTCCGAGCGCTAGCTTCTTAATTAGTTTACCTGTCATGTGCTTCAAAATAACGTGTTAAGTCAATAAATCTCGGTGGAAAACGGCGAGCCATCTCTCCTCACGCCGACACGATCGTTTCTCCAGATCAAGACCAGCCGCAGAGCTTTAATTGACTTTCTCAAGTTGTGCAGTTTAGAGTTTCGGTCGCTTAAAGCGTATGCGGATTTGTCTGATTATTGGGAACGAGTTTAAGAGTGAGGTTTGTGGAAATACGCCTTGTGTAAGGAATAAAACATGACATGATATAGGAGAAAAGTCATTGGACATTTGATCCATTTAGCAATTAGAATTCCAGTCAGGAATTCTGTCCAAAAGGACTTAAAAACTATGGAAAAAGATTTTCCTGTATGCATAATCGATTTATATAAAATCTTTTTCTTTTAACATTGACTAGACAATCTGATCCATTGCACATTCTCAGTCTCTCTAAGCTCTCTTCTCCTAGAAATACTTATTTCTTCTTTACTTTACACACTTCCTCGACAGTGTCACACAAACTCCAGTAGGTGGCAGTAAAGGTCTAATACACACTTTCTTCACGTGTGCTCGATGCGTCTTTGCGTGTAAAGCAAACACGGGTCAGTGTTGAGACTCCAAAGTGATATAGCTGTGTAATTTTGAGTCGTAGGATGGAGAAGGGGGAAAAAAAATCAACAGTGCTTTAATAAAAACTCATGGCCATGTCGTCGGAATACGGTTGTGCTTCTTTGTTTACTTTTCAGAGCGCTTGAGAAATGAAAGTTATTCTTGCACTCCACTAAGAAAAAGAAAAAAAGAGTTTGTAAATTTTCTGTCCACTTAAGTAAACAGTGTGTGGATGAGATTACAGACGTTGGTGTCAGACTGGAACAAAACAGAAGTCGATAATAAAGATAGAGACGTAGCTCATACACCGTGTTATATCCTCTGCCTAATATTATCTTCCCGCTTTCTATAGCGAGCTGATTTCCCGAGCGATGTCTCGTGGGTCTGAGAAATCGGCGGCGGGTTCTTCTTTCTGGTCCAAATGAAGAGCTATTCACAAAGCAAGTGCCTCTTTAAAATTGGCCCAAAGAAACACTAACAAGACTCTCTGAAAATAATTGGCTGCCATGACACCAGATCCTTCAAGGGCGCTTTAATAAAGAGGTCCAACCCTAAAAAAAAAACCAAACCCACCTCACCGGTGAAATGTCTCCTAATGGTTCTCGTTATTATTCGAGCGTGGGTGCCGTTCGTGTCTGAGGAATATTACATTTACAACGTAAAATGCAGTTTAAAAACGCCATTTCTGCCCCTGTTGGGCCGTGTCAAATCACGTGTTCAACAGGAAGTTGTGTCATCCGGATTTTCTAACAATCCCGAGAAGATATATATAATATATTTTACAGTTACAAAGGATAAATCATGGAAAGGGACACGAAAAGGTAACCCATCCTCTTAGTGGGACTAAGATGCTTTCAGTATACAGGTGTAGAAGAGCATTGAGTCTAATGCATTCGAGAATGTGCTAATGTCCACCACACACCTGACACGGTGTAATATCCATTCTTTCCAGCTATTCATCAAGTTAATAGGCTGTGTTTGTGTAACTGCACGGAAATGACTGCGAGTAACGGCTCCACATCGTTAGACCCTTTAATATTCGCCCACACAACGCGTGTCGACGCAACCGTCATTCCAGCAC
The DNA here is from genome assembly GCA_012411365.1 of Ameiurus melas. NCBI lineage: Eukaryota > Metazoa > Chordata > Actinopteri > Siluriformes > Ictaluridae > Ameiurus > Ameiurus melas. The sequence goes on along the minus strand of CM022763.1, from coordinate 18,406,896 downwards.
ATACGAGCCTTTTGACGGTGCCTGTATAAGGCCAGATATGGGTTTGAAATGATCAGGAAACACCACATGATCTTTTGATACAACGTGTTGTAAGACTTATGTTTGGCTTTGATGATGTCTTTTTGCACACGAGACTGAAATCCAAGCCTCTCACATCCAAGCTTTTTCGCTTTTCCGTCTTTTGACAAGAAATTTTTTTTTCTCGTATTGCAGCGAAAATGACATTCAAACACGGTTTACGCACAAGTCCTGTCTGATTTTTCACCTCTTAGATCTAAGAGCTAAGGAGCAGAACGTGAATGACACCATTGTGTAGTCTCAACATGAGCACCTGTGATCTCAGGGGCAGGGGGGAACAAAAAAAAATGTGTTTTCCAGCATACACTTTAACCCTCACAGAGTACAAGTGCCCCTTTTCCTGGCGTATACAATAGCTTTAAATTTTATGCCCTCTGCCTGGCTCAAGGATTAAAGATCTGTGCCTGGAGTGCGTTTTAAGCTGTTTGACGAGCGTTCTCGGAGTGCATTTTAAGGTCTTTACACCATCAGTCTGATGGTGTAAGTTTGAAAGCAAATTCCCAGGGCAGATTTACTCAGAAGAACTGTTTTTTTGGTCGTGTTATGTTGAAGCCCCTATTCTTGCTCGTTTTGCGAGAAAGGCAACGGCCAACAGTCCTCTGGGATGAACAAGTCTGAGCTGCTGCTTCCTCCTACACTCTTCAAAAATCCTGCAGCAGGAAGAGATAAGTCAAGCGTTGTGATCTACACCACTGCACTGCTCAACATTCTTCCTGAAGGCCTCGACTAAAAAAATTCACCCCTGTAAGCTAGAGAAGCATAAACCTGCTGAAGCACGGCACTGGACTTAACGGAATCTGCAAACGCTACGCGAATCAAGCGAGGATCAGGGAAGCTAATTATAGAGGATGTGAGAGAATGAGCAAAGAGGCTGAGGTGAATTTTTAACATGTCTCTGGCTCATATAGTGCAAACACAGAGCGATCCACAGCCAACAGCGTGTCTTTGAGACTCGCTAAGATCTTAGCTGAGGCACCTTGGCAGTGGTACCTGCTACTGAAAGATTTCTAACGTGCTAACACTCTTGCTAGAAGTTGTTAATATTTCCAAGACCTTTGGAAGATCAGTGATTTAAAACAATCCTGTTGACATTTATACCAGTGGAGCTTGCCAGTATGAGGTAGCATAAACCCAGTCTCTAGCTTTCACAAACTCTTCAGATTTTGATCTGAACATCTAAATATATAATCTGATTTATTGCCTCTTTCCTCAAGGACCTAAGGAATGTGGGAATACGTGCTAACACTAATTAACGATTTGAAGCCATCCAATGCATTATGACTTTAAAATATGATTCTGGAGAAATGGAGTGATATTTGAAAATGTCGAATAGAAAATACAGGCTTAAGTAAAGTAACACATTCATTGCCATTTTTGTTGCTTCCCTCTTCTGTTTTTGGCCTTCTGAGGATACACTGATGTACAAATTATAATTGCTGAAGGTAAAATGGTCTCCGCTCCACTATAATCATGAATATATGATGTCACGTTAGGCACCACACTTTGTCATTGAGATTAAAAGGAACATCAAGCGGTAATCATAAAACTGTCTTGTCTTATAGCGTGTAATGGGAATGTAAACCAAGCCCGGGCTTATTTCCCAGATCATGATGAAGACCAGACGAGCGATGAGTGCCTGAGACAGTACGTTGCTTTACTTCTAATAGATGCTCAGTTGCATGATATTACTGATAGGGCAGTGTGGGTTTTGAGTAGCTGGGAAGTGAACCGCAGTCTAAAATAGGTGTAGACATTTGATGAGGCTTGATCAGAGCACTAAACGAACTCTTTCAGGGGAAAGTAGCTAACCCTATCGTATAGAAAGAAGTAGCCTTTTGCCATGAGATGATAAACTAGATCTTTACATATTTCTAAAGTTTTCTATCAAGAATGCAGATAAAATGAAGCAGTCGAGGTGAAGAGTTGGGAAATGGGCATGAAGGACACTGTTATGGTTGGAATGACTGGTTTCATTACTTTATTACTGCAAGTATCACTAAGCCAATAAAATACTTTATTAGTGTAAGTATCACCAAGATACTGGGTGGACAAACAGTGGTGTTCAGTTGGACAAGACTTTGGGTAGTTGGGATAATGGTGATCAGTGATTGGTGGTTGAGAACAATGATAATCATTGATTGGTTGTTTGGACCAGTGGTGATCAGTTATTGGTTATTGAGACCGATGATCAGTGATTGGTTATTGGGAACGATTATGATCAGTGATTGGTTATTGGGAACGATTATGATCAGTTATTGGTTGTTGAGACCGATGATCAGTGATTGGTTGCTGAGAGCATTGCTTTGAGCAAGGTTTCACTCGCTGATAGAACTCTGTTTTTATTTGAAATTAAAGTTGCAAAAGGGGTCTAAAAAGTTGCCTTGGCGATAAAAATCTAAGTTTTCAACACTGGCACTAAGAGGTAAAGAAACAAAAATGTCCCACTTTGATTTGCTAAAAGCCGATCCTTGTTAGGGCCAAGTTTGATCCTAATGTGGCATTTAAGTGTGGACTTCGCTGTATTCAGCTCTGTTACTATCACTACACACACCACAGGCGACTAAAACAATGTGCATGTTTTGTTCTGTTGTGCTGTCAGTTAACCACTAATTGGGCTTTATAGTTCCCAAGTGCATCACATCGCCTCAATTAGCACTTAAAGGTCACGGTGATGGTCCTGTCTGCCTGCTTGAGACTGCACTAATCAGGTGTCTAAAATGTGCCCTGTCACCTCCCTCAGCCACTTGTTGGAAGCGGTTAGAAAGCAATACTAGATTTGAGGTCATTGGTTAATTAGAAGTTCACACTATCGCAAAGGATAAAACAGAGGACAAGGACTGGGTTCTCCATGTTTCAGGGCCAAAAGCTGGACAATGAAACAGGACTTGAAAGCAAAACACCTTATCGGAGCTTGATACCGTGCCATGAGATATTGAAACATTCAACAGAAGACATCTGTCTGACAGACATCCAGTTACAACGTTGTCCATATCAAAATGTTTTGATTTCCCGTCACTTGGCGGAGTCGTGATGGGAAGTTCTGCTGAACGCTGAATGCCTGGACGTCCCCTTTGCCCTTTCAATTAGCTCGGAATGGTTGAAAGAGTTTCATGCAGGATGTGCACTCGACTCTCAAATCCTCACTCCTGTCATGGTGATGCACACTAATGCCAGTGCTTCTCTGGCACATGCTAATGAGCACGCTGACTTTCTAAAAGCCGCCTTTGGCCGCTAATGATGGATCCATCACCGCCTGAGTGTGCGCCTCAGTCACACCAAACCACAACAAAGCTGGACAGGGCCATACGCCTCCTCACTGATAATGATCTTTTAAAGCCATGTTTGTTTGTATGTGTTTTATTTGCCTTTTTCAAGAGGAAAATCACTAGATATCAAAAGCTAGCGGGTGAATGCTTTCGGTCGTTAAGTGCTAATGCTTGGTATCCATGGCAAAGAAAATCCTAGTATCTCCAAACCTCTGAAATATAATGCTCTTGGTCTTTCAAGCTTAGTCTCCAAATCCTCCATTTGTTAGGTTTAGTATTAAAAGCTGCTGCATGACATAGATGCTGAGGTACTGTGTAATTCCTGAGCCTGAAACAAAGAAAGAAACGCTATCAATATCGTTCCATTATTGCGAAATGCACAATTACAAATATTACTGCGAAACTTTAAACGTAATGTCGTAACAATGTTCACATGTTCAACAGGAAGCTGCGTCGATCCAAATTTCCTGAAGATCACGGGACGAAGAAAGGGAAGATCTGTCGTTCTCGTTCTTTGTTTTTCCAATGATGTTATGATATTCACTGATGTTGTCACTATGAAATTCTCTGTTACCCAGAATTACTGATCTTAAAACGCAGTTTCTTTTGTGGCTATTCTTCTGTTGCATTCATTCGAAACACACACTGGTGTGAAAGTCTTCATTCAATTCCAGCCCCATGGTTGAAAATGCACAAGGAGGCACATCGCCCACGTTGCACTCAGCAAGCAAAGGGTAGGAATCTCAAGCTAACGATCACAGTAAGAAAGGAGATATTTGGCCGAAACGGAAATTTATATAATCAAGCGGCACAACTAACGATTGCCGTAATTGCTTGGCGTAATAAAGCCATTCAGTCAGAGGAAGTAATAAAGCACGAGCCTTCTTTGGAAGAAGGCATTTAAGTCATTTGCAATCAAAAGCGTCCAACTAAAATCCCCTCCACAAACACGTCCGCACATACCAATCCATGAAAGCCTTTAGGATGCAATCGGATGTGTCTGTTTGCAGGAGATAAAGGCTCGCTCCCCACATCTCATGAGCTGAAAAGTTGCCGGCGTCTAATCTGGCACTCGGCACTGACGAGAAATGTCATTGGCTGTGAAAGCAGAGCAAAGGAGAGAGATGTTCCGTGTAGCATTCGTCATTTTCCTCCTTTCAGAGAACATTTACAAATTAGGGGAAATAATGACTTGTGGCTCTTATCGCTGCTCGAGGGAAAAAACATACGAAACACTCGTGCCATCAAATGCAGCGTTTTAAAACGTACACCGAGAACGTTTCGCATCAACGCTGAGAACACGTAAAGCTTCAAATCGGACACAAGTGCATTTATACAGCGTTGCTCTGTAAGAGTACTTGTGCAATAAAAGTTTATTTCATTTATTTATTTAAATAATGCAGCACTGTTGAATTCTCGAATCTGATTGGCTGAAAGCTGTCTGGGCAGCTGCAAATCAAAGGTTTCTATTTTAATACGTTTAATACTCTTAGGATTAATACAGCGCATCACCTACTGTATTTGACCTAGTTATTGTACATTATAGAATAGAGTTGTTAATTGTTTTTGTATATTATATTTACATTAATAAATCGATTGCGTTAGTTGAAAAGACTTATGTAAAACGAAAAGGAAAAAAAAATCTATATCTTGTGATTAAATAATAGTGTGTAAGTGACTTAAATAAAGACAGAGGAACTGATGCTGTCAGTCGTATACTGTAGATGTTGATGGAGAGCGAAGACAAAAACATTGGGAGAATGAGAACCTGTAAGGCTGTATTACTTCTTCTGCATTTCTAGAGGGGGGTGGAAATAGTGGTATGAATGAATAGTAGTATGTCATGAAATAAATCCCTCTCCGCATCACAGTTCCCATGGTGATGAAAGAGATGTGCTCATGTTTTTCCATTTCTGTTTACATCTCCATCCCTGGCCTGCCTTTGCTTTGTTACTCTATTGTGTTCACCTGTTCTGTGTTAAGTGTGTCTATTTATACCCTGTTGTGTCACAGTATCCTTGTGAAGTCTTACCATGCATTTTCATGCATTAAGTCTGAGCCGTGTTTTCTTTGTACTTCCTGCTTTTGACCTTTTGCCTGCTTTCGGCTATGGATAATCATAGTTTGTTGATGTGCTATCATGCACATCATATCTACACATTTTTATCTCTGTGAAACACGATGATACTGTGTATGTTCAACTGACCCAAGACTATAATGAGATTCGAGAATAATATGTTAAACACGTAATAGCCTCAGGATAATGAGAAAAGATCTTGACACTCCTTAACTAAACGGTCTGGCACTGACTTACCTTACAGCTGCGACCTTCGTGGAGCTCATATTATCTCTTTCATTCCGTTCCTTAGACAGTCTAGGGGAGAGCTTTAGTGTCAGGCTGACCAAATATATTAACTTTGTTGCCCCTTTAAAAACAAAAACTGTCTCTGGGATAATTAAAACTGCCCTTTGGAGAACTAGTACTTCCTTTGTAAGGCTAAAAAGAGACCACAGATGTGCAGAAAGTCAACGGAAGCACACAAAGCGTAGGGTTCATCAAACTATCTATAAAATCAACTTGAAAATACTTAATAATGATAGAAAAGCTTACTTTTCAAGTTTAATTGACGGCCACAAAGGCAAACCCCTCACCTCAAATTTCAACAGATCTTTGAGCAACGAGTATGCGGCTTTCTTCAGAGATAAAATGACTCTCATAAGGCAAAACATAGTCAGCACTTTATGTGGTGTGATTTCTAACTCTTGACCTATTGCTCTTAAATGTAATCTATCCTCTGTCTCAGTGGTCAGCCCTAACATGCTTGCCCCGGTTACATCACTAATGAATACTTCTTGCTGCTCTCTCGAGCTGTAACCCACCAGCGTTCTTACGTTTTTTTTAAACTCATTATTTCCCGACATCCTGAGCATCAATCTGGATTCTTCTGTGCTAAGTAACTACATAACCATCTCTAATCTTCCAATTCTTGGCAGTAATAATTGAAAATGTTGTGTCCATTCAGCTCAATAACTATCTCAACACTTAAAAAACAAAAAACAACAAAAAAAGTATCTTAAAGTGCATTTGTTCTCTGGGGCCTTTCCTCAAACCAGTAAATTTTCCACACTTGATTTTATTTGAATTCTTTTATTTATTAATTTTTATTTTCCTGTATCTAGTGCATGTGTTCTGGAAAGCACTCTGTAAACATTGTTTTAAATTAAGTGCTATATAAATAAAGCTTTACTTACTTACTTACTTACTTACTTACTTACTTACTTACTTACAGGCTGGTAATGTTGTTAATTGCTAAATAATGATTAGCACTATGTTTTGTTTGAGTGCTCAATTGCTCAATTTTCTTCTTTCAAACTGCACATCGTATTGCGCTGGCATAAGAGAGATGATGTCATCTCTATGTGGCTCTGTAATTCCATAACGCTAATGCTAACCCGGCTGTTCTCTGTCCTCTTGTTGTTATTTGACTTTGCACGATGAGCCTTGAGGCTACTGACTTGAGTCTATTGCCCCAGTGTGAGCGTAAATTGTTCATTTCAGCAGTGTCAGCTTGGCATAGTACTTACATAGGCTTATTATTCTGCAGCATCAAAAGCTTGATAATGGCTGTGTTGAAAATTAGCCTGCACATGGCAGAAGATTACTGCTGAACAGTCTGCAGAGGCCAAAATAGATACAGACACTAGTTTGTGGCGCTGGTGCAATAGTAAAACCCCAGCATTTATTTATTTATAGTTTCTTAAGCAGGCATTGGTCTGTTTATGTAACCAATAAGACATTAGAAAACTTCTGCCAGTCACTGCGGACTTCGTTCGTACCTAAAACTGACAAGTGATGACGTTTCAAGTATCTGAGCTAACGTATGACGTATGCAAACAATATGGATACGTCAGACCAATTTTCGTCCCAATACCTCTGGCACAGCACTGAGTGTGAGGTATTGTACTATGACAGCACTGTCAAGGCGACCATAATACCTTAAACAATTATTGTTCCTCAACAAAACTCAACAATAAAATTAAGCTTTTTCTGCTGTTTACCCAATTCAGTGTTAGGAAGTAAAGAAGCCAGAAGAGTCATCATGTGGTTCAAGGTTATTATAGTTAAGGAAATCTAGGATGAAAACTAAAATGATCAGAGGAAAAAAAAACTGAAGTAAAAATGAGTTTCCAAATAAACGAAAACTAAACTGCGACTATAACGTCGACCTGCAATACAAATGGAAGGGAAATAGAATTTCAGAGAATAACACTTTCGTTTTCGTGTTTTAAATGTTCTAAGAATCTAAGAACAGAGGCTGAACGGAGTGGATCCAGCGTTGTTGCCAAATCATAAATGATTAGTAACATGTATTAGTACTCCTTGGCAAGACATTTAGTCGCAGTGGAGCGCTTAGAGGCGTAGATTCTGATGGTGGTCCCTGCAAATAATCAGAATTAGCAATTACAGTCCCACCCCCCACCCAAATGTATACCATACTCAACTGAAACATACGTAGACGTAATCTAGCTAACATATATTGTAGCTCGCAGACTCATTGCAATTTACCCATAACGATCAATATAACAAGTTAGTGAGACAGCCTTGTGTTATGTTAGCTACATTTTGTTTGAATAATTCCTATTATTAACAACAAGAAGGTTGTTCACGCTGGACGTCGTGTTCGAACCATACACCACAGTAGCATGGTAAAATCAACCAATGTGTAGAAGTTTTAATCGGTTACAGTGTGAGTTCATTTGGATTGTTATTACGCCCTGTTTAATTTGTTTTAATGAAACAATCATTTGATCAGAAATGCTTGTGGATGATGAATAGATTAGATGGATGGATGGATGGATGGATGGATGGATGAATGGATAAGCAGAGGTGAAATGATGTAAGCAGGAATGATGCCTTTGGCCTCAGTTCAGAGAAACACTAATCATGTGAGGTATTTGTTTATCAGAATTCAAGTCATGGCATGAGACATGTACGAGCTGCACTGCTCACATCGCATGAGGATTCTTCATTCAGATGTACGTCAGGTTTATAGTCATTTGTTAAGTCCTGATGGTGATCAGGTTAAGCTCATAATCAGCTTCAGCTCCGAGTCAGAGGTGGAGTCTTAAGGAGTTGAAGCAAGAGTCCGAATGAAAGCGAGGCAGAAACAAGAACGAGACCATGAACATCAAATCCATTTCAAAGTCAAGCCTTTACTTCAGTTATTTGCCTTCATTTGTGCGTTGCGCCAATGATGAGCCCTTCTTAAAACATATGAACCACTTAACATTTCGAACTTCTAAGCAAGCTAACAACTCTTATCTCCAGTTCCTGGAAATAAAGTTATGGAAGAAATACAATGCACCTTTTTTTTTTTATTTTTTTTTTTTTTTTTTTTGGAAGCATGAAACTATTTTATCAGCTTTAATTCTTCCACTTATATCTTTCCTGTCATTTTGCTTGGTACATTTAATCTTGGTACATCGATGCGTTACGATCTAAATGGTGTGCTTGGTGACCGTTTTTACCGAAACAATCCGTCTTTAAAGACGTACAGGCTTTTAGAGAGTGAATATATGCGTTCTGAGATATATTTACATGAACGATTCATTGTTGACTCGAGTCTTGTGGGTTTAGCTTTTTAATAATTACACCCGATCCGCTTGCTTTAGAGCCGAGCGCTTTAAAATGCCCGACTTATGCTTTGACAGAGAGGAACATCACGGTGTATAACGGTGTATTTTTCTTCCCTCGCTGTATCATACCTCTCCCTGTCATGTTTTATGAAAGCTGTTTTATACGTTTAATATCCCTGTTGCTCCCCGTGTCATTTTGCTGAGCCTCGGCAGTCCCAGCGTGCTGCCTGATGAATGGAATTGCAGAAATGGAAAGAGGGGGAAAAAGGGAAAATTGATGTATTTGCAGTAATACAGATGTCAGGCCCTACGGCAGGTTAAGAAATGAGAGGAATATAGAAGAATATGTACACCACGTTCAGGTCGTTCTTTTCGAGGCTGTACCATACGACAGCGGTCCCCAACCCAAGCGGTACCGTGGGTCATTTGGTGCCGGGCCGCACAGAAAGAATAAATAACTTACATTATTTCCGTTTTATTTATGATCTGGATCTGAAAAATGACCGGATTCTCTCCGTTCCATCCTTCCACAACTCACTCTTGACGCATGTCAAGACGCTTGTCTGGGTCACGTGATACGTTGAAACCTTACCATAGAGACCAGAGAGCGTTAGGGGGGAGAGAGGATGTTACGAGGACGCTGCTAATAAAGTTGCGATTTCGCATTGGATTCACGTTTATTATTATATTTTAAAAATACCCCAGTTTTTATGCCGGTCCTATCATTTTATTTTGTTGTATTTATCCGCCACACCTTAAAAGCCGGTCCGTGAAAATATTGTCTGATATTAAACCGGTCCGTGGCGCAAAAAAGGTTGGGGACCGCTGGGGTACGAGAGGCTCAGCGGCGAAGGTTCAGTGACGGTGAGGAGAACGTTTTAAGTCCAAATCCCAGAAAGTCGTAATGACTCACTTTTCACGTCTTCATGTTTTGTTGTGTTGCTGTGAGGTGCAGTATATTATTGAATTATTGGGTAACACTTTTATTTAAAGTTTGGTATTAAACTATTAAGTGCAATTAATTAAAAATAAACTGTTTATAAGAAAGTAATGTGTAATTTGTTAAATAAGCTTTGGCCAACCCCACCCCCCCAAAAAAAGACTATTTTTAGTAGGTTATTAATTTAAATAAAATTTAAGTTTGGTAATAAAAATATGTATTTTATTACTTAAATAGTCCATAATAACCTAGTGGTGTGGAAGTAATACTACGTAGTTCATTAGTTTAAAAGTTTACTTATAAAAGATGAATTTAATAAACGATTTATAAGCATATGTAGTTTATAAATGATAAAAGTTTGATAATAGAATATGCATATTTAATTCATTAAATAGTCCATAATAAACTAGTTTTGTTTTGAAACTATTTAGTTAAGAAACCATTCATAAGCCAGTAATATGTAGTATATAAATGAACGCTTGATATTAAAAAGCATTTATAAACATGTTGTGTATAGCATATTAGTTAAAAGTTTATGTAATAAACAATCGATTTAATAAACTATTTATAAGCACGTATTATGTAGTTTATTAAATCAGGTTTGGTAGTAAATCATACCAGCAAGTAATGTACAGGTTATTAACTAATCATTGGTAATAAAGTGTTTATAAGCAAGTAACACAGTGTATTAGTTACTAAGTTCGGTAATAATTTAGGATTTATTTAGCAAACTTTAATATTTATAACCGAGTAATGTGTCGCTGATTTAAATAAGCTTTGGAAACGGACTAGTTATAAGCAAGTAGTTAGTAGTTTCTTGATTAATTGGTATTGAAGTATTTATAAGCATACATGTAGTATGCAGTTTGCTAATGAATCTGTGTTGTAACAAATGATTTGTTTATTGTTTATTATTTATGTAAGGTGTAGTGTTAATTAGGGTTTGGTAATGCAGTGTTTGAAAGCAACTTGTAGTCTGTAAAATAATGATTGCTTAAAAATCTTCTAATGTGTTAATGTAATAATTAAGCCAAATACTGTATTTGAAATGTCAACAGGGCCTCAGCCCATTATCAGAGGAAGTCGTCATTTGAAAAGAATTTAATATCATTTTCAAGTTATAAAAGTGGATACCGGTGTATTCCTACATTATCTGTGTGAGTATACGTTCATTAATCAGGAATCTTTCATTAATAGACTACATTTTACATGCTAATAAAGTTTATTCCCAAACCTTGATTTAAAGTGTTATTGCTGCATTGCAGGCTCTGAACGCGTCACGTCACGTGTCTGCTTGTTTGTTTTAATATATCGCTCGGTCTATTACCTCTGCAGTACGCAGCGGTGTAACTACAGTGTTATTTTTTCCCCCACACTGTACATGAGAGCAGGCTGGTAGTGTAGGTTTGCCTGGGCAATGAGATTACAATTCATTTCAGCAATTTGCTCTGCCAGAGTTATCCTTAAAGGCAAAAATAAAATGTATTGCATCACGTCAGGGTTGCCGTATTCAGTCACAGTTCCGTCTCGAACCACAGAAGCTGGTTTTTCTCTGACCGAACATCTCACTCTGTAGGGAAGCTCAGCGAGACTGGTCCAGCCTTGTATCCTTAAGACACTGTTCGATTTTCCACAAACATCATCGAGCTCTGTGTGTGTCCGTCATCATTTGAAGCGCTGTGTGAGATGAGACTCTATGAGGTGGCACTCCGACCTTTACACCAGAAGTTGGACAGTTTGGTGACTGAAAGAAACCCTGACCTTTTTAGGTACTTAGTCTCAGCGGGCTGTCAATTAACTCCAGCCAAAGTGGAGCGTGTGAATAAAGCTCACCTGTAGGACTTTTCTTTTATGAAGGAAAATGTTCCGTAGAGGAAATAAAAAGCATTTCAGTGAACAGTGAACTGCTCTTTACAGCGCATGGAAAGTTACAGACTTTGAAGATGGACAATCAGAATGAGGTGTTCCTCCTGAATTAAGGGATGATTTGCTGATTTAAAACCGGCTGATTAAAAAAAATAAATAAATTACTTTCTTTACTGAATTTGTTAGAAAGCATCACAGGCAGGTACAAACACAAACAATAAAGGTGTAAGTGCACAGCTCTAGTGGAGAGTTCTGACTGATGCAGGAGTGATTGATGGGTTAAGAGTGATGGAGGAGTTAGGAGTGATTGAGGAGTTAGGAGTGATGGAGGTGCTATGAAGAGATATGAGTGATTTGAGGAGTTATGAGTGATGGAAGAGTTATGAAGAGTTATGAGTTATTGAGGCGTTATGAGTGATGGAGTGATAGAGGAGTTATGAGTGATGGAGGAGTTATGAAGAGTTATGAGTGATGGAGCGATTGAGGAGTTATGAGTGATGGCGGAGCTATGAGTGATTTAGGAGTTATGAAGAGTTATGAGTGATGGAGGAGTTATGAGTGATGGAGTGATTGAGGAGTTATGAGTGATGGAGGAGTTATGAGTGGTAGAGGAGTTATGAAGAGTTATGAGTGATGGCGGAGTTATGAAGAGTTATGAGTGATGGAGGTGCTATGAGTGATTTAGGAGTTATGAAGAGTTATGAGTGATGGAGGAGTTATGAGTGATGGAGGAGCTATGAGTGATTTAGGAGTTATGAAGAGTTATGAGTGATGGAGGAGTTGTGAGTGATGGAGGAGTTATGAAGAGTTATGAGTGATGGAGTGATTGAGGAGTTATGAGTGATTGAGGAGTTATGAAGAGTTATGAGTGATGGAGGAGTTATGAGTGGTGGAGGAGTTATGAAGAGTTATGAGTGGTGGAGGAGTTATGAAGAGTTATGAGTGATGGAGGAGTCATGAGTGATGGAGGAGTCATGAGTGATGGAGTGATGGAGGAGTTATGAAGAGTTATGAGTGGTGGAGGAGTTATGAAGAGTTATGAGTGATTGAGTGATGGAGGAGTTATGAGTGATGGAGGAGTTATGAGTGGTGGAGGAGTTATGAGTGATGGAAGAGTTATGAGTGATTGAGTGATGGAGGAGTTATGAGTGATGGAGGAGTTATGAGTGGTGGAGGAGTTATGAGTGATGGAAGAGTTATGAGTGGTGGATGAGTTATGAAGAGTTATGAGTAATGGAGTGATGGAGGAGTTATGAGTGATGAGGAGTTATGAGTGGTGGAGGAGTTATGAAGAGTTATGAGTGATGGAGGAGTTATGAGTGATTGAGGAGTTATGAAGAGTTATGAGTGATGGAGTGATGGAGGAGTTATGAGTGGTGAAGGAGTTATGAGTGGTGGAGGAGTTATGAAGAGTTATGAGTGATGGACTGATGGAGGAGTTATGAGTGGTGCAGGAGTTATGAAGAGTTATGAGTGATGGAGGAGTTATGAGTGATGGAGTGATGGAGGAGTTATGAGTGGTAAAGGAGTTATGAGTGGTGGAGGAGTTATGAAGAGTTATGAGTGATGGAGTGATGGAGGAGTTATGAGTGGTGGAGGAGTTATGAAGAGTTATGAGTGATGGAGGAGTTATGAGTGATGGAGTGATGGAGGAGTTATGAGTGATGGAGGAGTTATGAGTGGTGGAGGAGTTATGAAGAGTTATGAGTGATGGAAGAGTTATGAGTGATGGAGTGATGGAGGAGTTATGAGTGATGGAGGAGTTATGAGTGGTGGAGGAGTTATGAAGAGTTATGAGTGATGGAGGAGTTATGAGTGATTGAGGAGTTATGAAGAGTTATGAGTGATGGAGTGATGGAGGAGTTAGGAGTGATGGAGGAGTTATGAGTGGTGGAGGAGTTATGAAGAGTTATGAGTGATGGAAGAGTTATGAGTGATGGAGGAGTTATGAGTGATGGAGGAGTTATGAGTGATTGAGGAGTTATGAAGAGTTATTAGTGATGGAGTGATGGAGAAGTTATGAGTGATGGAGGAGTTATGAGTGATGGAGGAGTTATGAGTGGTGGAGGAGTTATGAAGAGTTATGAGTGATGGAGGAGTTATGAGTGATAGAGGAGTTATGAGTGATGGAGGAGTTATGAAGAGTTATGAGTGGTGGAGGAGTTATGAAGAGTTATGAGTGATGGAGTGATGGAGGAGTTATGAGTGATGGAGGAGTTATGAGTGGTGAAGGAGTTATGAGTGATGGAGGAGTTATGAGTGGTGGAGGAGTTATGAAGAGTTATGATTGATGGAATGATGGAGGAGTTATGAAGAGTTATGAGTGATGGAGTGATGGAGGAGTTATGAGTGATAGAGGAATTATGAGTGATGGAGGAGTTATGAAGAGTTATGAGTGATGGAGGAGTTATGAAGAGTTATGAGTGATGGAGGAGTTATGAGTGATGGAGGTGTTATGAGTGGTGGAGGAGTTATGAAGAGTTATGAGTGATGGAGGAGTTATGAAGAGTTATGAGTGATGGAGTGATGGAGGAGTTATGAAGAGTTATGAGTGATGGAGTGATGGAGGAGTTATAAGTGATGGTGGAGTTATGAAGAGTTATGAGTGATGGAGGAGTTATGAGTGATGGAGGAGTTATGAATGATGGAGGAGTTATGAGTGATGGAGAAGTTATGAGTGATGGAGGAGTTATGAGTGATGGAGGAGTTATGAGTGATGGAGGAGTTATGAAGAGTTATGAGTGGTGGAGGAGTTATGAAGAGTTATGAGTGATGGAGTGATGGAGGAGTTATGAGTGATGGAGGAGTTATGAAGAGTTATGAGTGGTGGAGGAGTTATGAAGAGTTATGAGTGATGGAGTGATGGAGGAGTTATAAGTGATGGTGGAGTTATGAAGAGTTATGAGTGATGGAGGAGTTATTAATGATGGAGGAGTTATGAGTGATGGAGAAGTTATGTGTGATGGAGGAGTTATGAGTGATGGAGGAGTTATGAGTGATAGAGGAGTTATGAAGAGTTATGAGTGATGGAGTGATGGAGGAGTTATGAGTGATGGAGGAGTTATGAGTGGTGGAGGAGTTATGAAGAGTTATGATTGATGGAGTGATGGAGGAGTTATGAAGAGTTATGAGTGATGGAGTGATGGAGGAGTTATGAGTGATAGAGGAATTATGAGTGATGGAGGAGTTATGAAGAGTTATGAGTGATGGAGGAGTTAGGAAGAGTTATGAGTGATGGAGGAGTTATGAGTGATTGAGGAGTTATGAGTGATGGAGGAGTTATGAGTGGTGGAGGAGTTATGAAGAGTTATGAGTGATGGAGGAGTTATGAAGAGTTATGAGTGATGGAGTGATGGAGGAGTTATAAGTGATGGTGGAGTTATGAAGAGTTATGAGTGATGGAGGAGTTATGAGTGATGGAGGAGTTATGAATGATGGAGGAGTTATGAGTGATGGAGAAGTTATGAGTGATGGAGGAGTTATGAGTGATGAAGGAGTTATGAGTGATGGAGGAGTTATGAGTGATGGAGGAGTTATGAGTGGTGGAGAAGTTATGAAGAGTTATGAGTGATGGAGGATTTAGGAAGAGTTATGAGTGATGGAGGAGCTATGAGTGATGGAGGAGTTATGAGTGATGGAGGAGTTATGAGTGATTGAGGAGTTATGAGTGATGGAAAAGTTATGAGTGGTGGAGAAGTTATGAAGAGTTATGAGTGATGGAGGATTTAGGAAGAGTTATGAGTGATGGAGGAGTTATGAAGAGTTATGAGTGATGGAGGATTTAGGAAGAGTTATGAGTGATGGAGGAGTTATGAAGAGTTATGAGTGATGGAGGATTTAGGAAGAGTTATGAGTGATGGAGGAGTTATGAGTGATGGAGGAGTTATGAGTGATGGAGGAGTTATGAGTGATGGAGGAGTTATGAGTGGTGGAGGAGTTATGAAGAGTTATGAGTGATGGAGGAGTTATGAAGAGTTATGAGTGATGGAGTGATGGAGGAGTTATAAGTGATGGTGGAGTTATGAAGAGTTACAGTGGTGTGAAAAAGTGTTTGCCCCCTTCCTCATTTCCTGTTCCTTTGCATGTTTGTCACACTTAAGTGTTTCGGAACATCAAACCAATTTAAACAATAGTCAAGGACAACACAAGTAAACACAAAATGCAATTTGTAAATGAAGGTGTTTATTATTAAAGATGAAAAAAATCCAAACCATCATGGCCCTGTGTGAAAAAGTGATTGCCCCCTTGTTAAAACATACTATAACTGTGGTTGTCCACACCTGAGTTCAATTTCTCTAGCCACACCCAGGCCTGATTATTGCCACACCTGTTCACAATCAAGGCATCACTTAAATAGGAGCTGCTTGACACAGTAAGGTCCACCAGAAGATCCTTAAAAGCTACACATCATGCCGAGACCCAAAGAAATTCAGGAACAATTGAGAAAGAAAGTAATTGAGATCTATCAGTCTGGAAAGGGTTATAAAGCCATTTCCAAAGCTTTGGGAATCCGCGAACCACAGTGAGAGCCATTATCCACAAATGGCGAAGACATGGAACAGTGGTGAACCTTCCCAGGAGTGGCCGGCCGCCCCAAAATTACCCCAAGAGCGCAGCAGCGACTCATCCAAGATGTCACAAAAGACCCCACAACAACGTCCAAAGAACTGCAGGCCTCACTTGTCTCAGTTAAGATCAGCGTTCATGCCTCCACCATCAGGAAAAGACTGGGCAAAAATGGCCTGCATGGCAGAGTTCCAAGGAGAAAACCACTGCTGAGCAAAAAGAACATCAAAGCTCGTCTCAATTTCTCCACAACACATCTTGATGATCCCCAAGACTTTTGGGACAACATTCTGTGGACCGATGAGACAAAAGTGGAACTCTTTGGAAGGTGTGTGTCCAAGTATATCTGGCGTAGAAGGAACTCTGCATTTCATAAAAAGAACATTATACCAACAGTAAAATTTGTAAAAAATGGTGGGGGGGTGATGGTAGTGCGGCTGGTTTGGGGGGCTGCTTCAGGACCTGGAAGACTTGCCGTGATCAAAGAAACTATGAATTCTGCTGTCTACCAAGAGATCCTGAAGGAGAATGTCCGACCATCTGTTCGTGTACTCAAGCTGAAACGAACTTGGGTTCTGCAGCAGGACAATGATCCTAAACACACCAGCAAGTCCACCACCGAATGGCTGAAGAAAAACAAAATGAAGACTTTGGAGTGGCCTAGCCAAAGTCCTGACCTGAATCCTATTGAGATGTTGTGGTATGACCTTAAAAAGGCCGTTCATGCTCGAAAACCCTCTTATGTGACTGAATTAGAACAATTCTGCAAAGATGAGTGGGCCAAAATTCCTCCAGGACGCTGTAAAAGCCTCATTGCACGTTATCGCAAACGCTTGGTTGCAGTTGTTGCTGCTAAGGGTGGCCCAACCAGTTATTAGGTTTAGGGGGCAATCACTTTTTCACACAGGGCCATGATGGTTTGGATTTTTTTTCACCTTTAATAATAAACACCTTCATTTACAAATTGCATTTTGTGTTTACTTGTGTTGTCCTTGACTATTGTTTAAATTGGTTTGATGTTCCGAAACACTTAAGTGTGACAAACATGCAAAGGAACAGGAAATGAGGAAGGGGGCAAACACTTTTTCACACCACTGTATGAGTGATGGAGGAGTTATGAGTGATGGAGGAGTTATGAATGATGGAGGAGTTATGAGTGATGGAGAAGTTATGAGTGATGGAGGAGTTATGAGTGATGGAGGAGTTATGAGTGATGGAGGAGTTATGAGTGATTGAGGAGTTATGAGTGATTGAGGAGTTATGAGTGATGGAGGAGTTATGAGTGGTGGAGAAGTTATGAAGAGTTATGAGTGATGGAGGATTTAGGAAGAGTTATGAGTGATGGAGGAGCTATGAGTGATGGAGGAGTTATGAGTGATGGAGGAGTTATGAGTGATTGAGGAGTTATGAGTGATGGAGGAGTTATGAGTGGTGGAGAAGTTATGAAGAGTTATGAGTGATGGAGGATTTAGGAAGAGTTATGAGTGATGGAGGAGCTATGAGTGATGGAGGAGTTATGAGTGATGGAGGAGTTATGAGTGATGGAGGAGTTATGAGTGATTGAGGAGTTATGAGTGATGGAGGAGTTATGAGTGGTGGAGAAGTTATGAAGAGTTATGAGTGATGGAGGATTTAGGAAGAGTTATGAGTGATGGAGGAGTTATGAAGAGTTATGAGTGTTGGAGGATTTAGGAAGAGTTATGAGTGATGGAGGAGTTATGAAGAGTTATGAGTGATGGAGGATTTAGGAAGAGTTATGAGTGATGGAGGAGTTATGAAGAGTTATGAGTGATGGAGGATTTATGAAGAGTTATGAGTGTTGGAGGATTTAGGAAGAGTTATGAGTGATGGAGGAGTTATGAAGAGTTATGAGTGATGGAGGATTTAGGAAGAGTTATGAGTGATGGAGGAGTTATGAAGAGTTATGAGTGATGGAGTGATGGAGGAGTTATAAGGTTGAGGAGCCCGCATTTACACTAAACATTCTTGAATATATGCAAATTCGACAAATATTTCCCTTTGTTGGATGTTTTTTTTGAACATGTATACGATTATTCAGACTAGTTCTAGCTATTTTTAACTAACATCAAGCTTGAAATGGTCCTTTATCAACATCATTTAGCTTATTTTGAGCATTTTTGCTTCTAGAAAGGAGCAAAGCGATCTACCAACGGAGTAAGAAAATTTGAAACATGACTAAAGTTTATTAACTGCATTTAGAAATAGGATTTTATGTCTTGTATACTAATCTTATAAAGAGAAATATTAGCTAAACGTTCTTTATTCAATATATCTTCAGTTGCCACGATCTATTTCCTTGCAGTGAGAGGAAAGAAAAATTAGGTAAGTACTAAAAGTTGTGCTCGATTTGCATGTCAGGTTTGATTTATTAACTCTAGCTCTTTCTCCAACATAATAGATGAGCCTCACAGCTCACTGCATCACAGTTGTTTTTTTTTCCCCCTCACCGAGTTTTCTTATAAATTCAGTGTTGCCACACAAGCAGCTACGGCCAAACGTCCTTATGAAAAAGCAGGAGCAGGAGTATCTAATGGTTACACGTTCCAGTATATATGGAATAAAACACTCAGCTTGTCATGTTAATAAGGAAGTAGAAAAACCCCAAACCTACTCCGTCGTGAAGAAAACGTCCAGACTGTTACAAAGCGCTGACACTGGAGACTCCTTCCACAAACGTTAAATCAGCATCTCCTTACAGGAAGTTTCCCTATATCAATTTCAATGCTTTACTGTGACATTTAAAAATGAAATGAGTACAAAATGTCTATATATATGTATGCATGTATGTATATGATTAATAATAATAATACTCTCATATAGTAAACCTGCCTAAATCCAAGATGGCTATTTTAATTGGCTATCATTTGTTCATAGTGTATTTTCAAAATGAAAGATTCAACAACGTGTCTCTGTAGGAATTCTCTCACGTTCCCTCGAGTGCCATTTGGAGTGTACGTGTTCACACGTGTGTGCACTCGTATGCAATATTTTTCAGGTCCTTAATTATACAGTTTATGGATTGACTCTTATGTGAATGCAGTAGAGCTGCGATTAAACCATCCAAAGCCGACCATAAAGTAAAAATGACACGAGGTATTAAGAATGAATTAAGCTCTGTAATATCCAACCGCCATTTCCGACACGGACAGAACCGCTCAATCAATATTTAATGTAAATTTATAGTCTCGTGGCCTGCGTGTATCATTCCGCTCTGTGCTCATCGACTCTCGGACACGACACACTTTTTTCTTTCTTTCTTTTTTTCCTTTGTTCTTTTTTGCCCGCTTGTGGACTTCATGATGATGAAGGATGTAAATCGCAGTCATCTCGATAGCGATTGGCATGTTGTGAACACCTCCAGCACAAGCTTGTTTGTACATGGTTGTAGAATATTTGTAAAAACGGAGAGATGAAACAAATTGGAGAAAGCCGACGGGGGAAATAATTGCTCTTTCCAGCCGATGTGAAGTTGCTCGGCATCTCAAAACACCTTAAACATGCTTTCATTCCTTTTTCATTCTGACTGCTGATTATCAACTGGCAGAAAATTGTATAATCCGCCAAACTGCAATTTTTATTTTCTCTTTCTTATCATTTATTATATGGCTTAGCTGTCAGATGAGTGGAGTGAGGGTTTATGTATGTATGTATTTATTTATTTATTTATTTATTTATGTATGTATGTAATTACATCAAAAGGAGCAGAACATTTGAGCAATTTCCTGCTTTGGATTTACTTATTCATTCATTCATGGATGGATGGATGGCCATATTAACAGCCATCATTTTAGGCCAACTCATTTTGTGACACATTCTCTCAGGCTCAAATCTGGCTGCACTTTTCAGAAACTTTAAAACGTTTAAACTTAAAATTAAACTTAAAATTAAACTTGCAATTTATTTTATTAATTTTTTCTTGCAATTTCCCTGATGGCTCGCTTTCGTGCTTTGACTCTGCCGCACACTGTGTCTTGTATTCACTAAAAGTGTGTGTGTGTGTGTCTGTGTGTATATATATATATATATATATATATATATATATATATATATATATATATATATATATATATATATATATATATATAATATATAAATAATTTTTTTCAGTCACATAATATATAATATTTTCTTGATGGAAAGTGTCATTTCCACAACGTTTCCATTCATCCTTCCAAGTAAAACTGAGGAAAGCCGTCTTCCTCTCCAGCTCATTAACCTCTGTTTTGGACGTTTGGCCGAGGTCCAAGCTGGCCTCCTGGTTCAGTAGTGTCCTGTCTTTTCTCTGTCTCTCTCTTCAACAGCTAGTTTCCAGCTGGACATCAGAAACCTGTCAGACTGACTGTAGATCATTTCAGTTGGAGACTTTATCTGGATTGATTCCACTTCCAAAACGGTAAACTCAAAATGATGGGTTATTTTCATTCCACTAGTTCTAAAAAGCTCATACAAAATGATGGCGGTGTCATGAAAGGAATCAAACGCTCAGTGTTGCGCTGTTATTCAGTAGGAAAAATAATCAACAACGGGGTGTTGATGAAGTGGAACTTCTATCCAAGTCTCTGTGAATGAGCTGTTACTGTATAAATGATATATAATCATGTTCGAATGATTGTATAAGTATACACCTGCGATTTGACTTGCAGATAGAACAGCCGACAGAGATACTGTTATAGAAACGTAATCTAGTATAAACTTCTGACCAATCACAGCCAAGAGCATCGTGGTATTAATATTGTTAATTGTCATCTCTTAGCGATCGCAGCCGAATATCAAGATGGCGCTGTGGATTGTCTCCTTGGCATTCCTGTCGTGTTTGTCATCAAGGGTAAATGAAATCCGGTTACTTGGAGCAAGAAGTGCTTCCTGATTCTCAGGGACAACAGTCCAGCCGGATTTCCTCTCCCTCAGTTCATTTACAAACTTATCGAGAAGGTGGAATTTATCGATAAGTCCATGCGCCGGTGTGGTTTTTGCGTCTCAGACATGGACGTTTCATTTCCTTCTACCGTTTTGAACACTTTTTTTTTTTTTTTTTAATCCCTACATAACAAAATAACACTAGTTCACTTTAGCAACACCAGCAAAAGATGTTTTGACTTCATCTGGGTTTTGTCTTGATTTCCTAGTGGAATAGAACAAACACGCGAAGCTGAAATAAATTATACACGAGTACGACAAGGCTGTATGTTCTTTCCGCTTCTCTTTAGTGTTTACGCAAGTCTATACTGCATAATGAGATACAAAGCATCATAGACTTTAAACTTTTGATCTCTTGCTACTTGAATCCTCTGCTAATTTTTTTTGTGTGTGATTTTAAAAAAACAAAAAAAAATTAAATTGGTAGAGCTTGTCTTTGGGGAAACCTCGGCTCAGTTATTTCTGGGTCTGAACTCTATATCTAAAGTCTACTTGTCCTTGTTGTTGACAAAGAAACTAGCAGGAGGCAGTGGCAAAAGTGCCGGCTGCTAATGAAAACGCACTGAAGCGGCTTAAAGGAATGAGAACACCATCCAAGTCTCTATGGGCACCATACCAATGCGTGTGTGTGTGTGTGTGTGTGTGTGTGCTTCTAATTTGCATCCAGGGTACAGAAAAAAGAGTCTTTTCTTGCAATGCAGATTGCAACACAAACGGGGAGAAATTACTGTTTTCGTTTGAGCGCCTAACCCTGTGGGCCTTCTCCAAGTATTCTCTCAATCGCTCATGAAGTTTAAAGACTAAGTTTTAGAGTGTGCTTGTATGTTAAATAGCCTTTTTTTCTTGACAGAATTTAGAATGTGTCGATATAGCACCTTGCTAATTGCTAAAACGTTCTCTACACGTGTAAAAGGCAGCATGCAGGTGCGTGTGGTGAAATGAAAGAAGTTTATAGTGTTGCGTTTTTTTCTAGAGTTGTGTACATCAGTGAAGACGAATGCACTTGTATTAAAGTTAGAAGAAGAAGAAGAAGAATATCAATTAAAAATGTTGCTGCAAGCAGGAGTTAAGGGGCCAAGCACTTTCTGGCCCCACTCTAGAGATCAACAGAGCAAGACTGGAAAACTTAGGGTCCATCAAGGCTGATTTCCAAGGAGATACGCTACATTTAATTGCAAACCGTCAAGCTGTTCTTGAGATTTTGCCTCATTTCCTGTTTTCAGTAGCCCGCTAAGCTTGTTTGTTAACATAGGGTCATGTTGCTAAGCATTTGTGCCAAGTTTGGTGTTGATACACAAAAACGATGCTGAGAAATGGCCTCGCGTCCTGTTTGGTGAATTCATTTACATGTGAAAAAGATAAATTGTTTGCTGTACTGATAGTATAGCCCTATGAATATTTATTAGTAAAGCGTTCAACATCTTGGGTGCAATAACGTCACCGGCGTTAATTTACCTCTTGAGCCAGATGGCTTATACGTGGAAATAATGCAGATGAACCAGTCAATGTTGAAATAAGTTTAAGGGCGGAATTTAAAATGACTCCGCCAGGAAATGAAACCAATTCTCTAAGGAAAACCGTTCTCTTTGCATGAACACTACAAAAATGACTTTTTAAAGGCCAAATATTTTGGGTTTGGGTCCATTTCTTTAATGAATATTAAAATTGAAATATTAGAATGTAGAGATGTAGGATAAAATCAAATGTTAATGATTTAAAGTATTACCTACAGTGGATTTTTCCATGTAGGCTCGAGTGTCTGCTTTAAACGTATTCAAGCTCAAGCATGTCTACGAACACTCGTGGATATATTGTGTTTTGGGATAATGTGAACACGTGTACACCTTCGTGCAATCATCCAATCAGCAAACAATTGTGCAACTGGGTGGCAGCTGCAGAATTCATAAAATCATGCAGGCCAAAAGTTTCAGTTAATGCTGATCAAATATCAAAACAAGGGGGGCAAATGTGATCTTGGTGAATTCGAACTTGGTGGTTGTTGAGGACCTACTGGGATTTTCAAGCACAACAGTCTCTAGAGTTCACATCAAATGGTGATGAATCCCCCATCCCGACCCCCCCCCCCCCATCACCCCCCACCCCCCGCGACCCCAGCATCCCAACCATGGTGAGCAGAAAAGCCTCTCAGAATACTTAATACGTCACAACTTGAGATGGATGGGCTACAACAGCAACAGATCAGATTGGCCAATCCTGTCAGAAAAGAACAGGAATCTGAAGCACAGGACTCCACAGATGGAGATTTGACCACTATTGCCTTGTCTGTCAACATTGATTAATTTGTTACTTTTTTTCTTAAACGTCGGGTACAACCCATCTAAAAACTTTAGAGATTTTGGCATAACATCCTTTTGAACCAACCCCCCCACACATACTCTTCATGTAATAATATAAGCAAGGAGGAGACACATGATGAACCTTGGTACTACTAAGGACTTCTTTACTTGGCTTGAGTTTTTGACAGGAAATGAAGGGCATCTCTTGTGACATGATATGCTGCCAATTTATTCCTATGTGAGGCTGTCAACAAGTTCAAACCGCTCTGATGTTTCCAGAGTTGATGTGTCCATATCCTGGCACTCCCAAAAACCCAGTGCCCAAGCCTTGCCAGGCCTGCTTTTCACCTGCAGCTGAATAGGATCAAGCTTTGGAGAGGCAACAGATGGAACTAATCAAAGACTCTGATCTCCAGTGACTGAGCTGTCATGAACCAACGTGTTAGGATTTTGAGGTTTTATAGATCACCTTCTCTTACTCTTTATCCCTGTCTGGGTTTTCATTAAAGTAGAAAGAAATCTCTCCAAGCAGAGATGACCCAAAATCTCAGCATTCCACTCACTCGTACTTGGGAGAAACAATCACCCACATCTCTGAGCTCTCACTGAGCGAACAGACCAAGTGGCCAGAACACAAATATTGACTTAAATGTCATTTTGTCTAATAATTAAAGTAGAGATAGGCTGTTTCATCTCCTTCACAGGAGGCACTGCTCGATGATAGGAGATGTAGACTATCAGTCCTACCATCATGTTCATGTGTCCAGTTGTGTTGCAGTTTGCTCACTCTGTGGTGCCCTACAGTGGACTTGCATCGCATCCAAAATGTGTTCCCACCTCTTATTCGGGGTTCCCCGGACACGCTTCGGATCCACCGAGACCCTTACCAGGATAAAGCACTTAATGAAGATCGATGAATTGTGAAGTAGCTCTTTGCCAAGGTTTTCTCCCTTTAGTGAGACATAACACTTAAATAGGTCTTTAAAGTGTTAGTGATGAGGTTTGGGGTTCATTTGGATTTTGACTTGAGTAGACCTTGATCTGCAGATGTTATTGACTTAACGCTTGTCAATCACTTGCTGCTTTCTTGGCAAGTAATGTCTTGCTTTGTTACAGCCCATATAATGAACCTCAAGGTAGTTGCTGAAAGCTCTTTACTATAAGCAGAGTAGTCGTGAGTGTGCAGAACTTACTGAAAAAGCACAGACTGTGAGCTGAGGGGTGGGGGGGTTTTGGATTGGGTTTTTTTCTTCTTCCTTTTCCCCAAGTTGACAGCGATCTCTTAATTAAACAACCTAATGGCTATAATTGCACCCGTTCACGGCTCCAGCTGCTGAGGTAATGCTAGGTTTTCCGCCGTTGCCAGGATTCAGCTGTCTCTGAGGTGAAAGCATTAGGTCCGAGCTCATATGGCAACAGCTGCTTCGAGACATTTCGCCCACACTGCTGTGCACCTTCACCTTCCCTGGCACTCCGAGTCCAAGTCCGAGGACGGGGTGGACGCTGACTTTCTAATCAAGCAGGTGCACCCAAACAAAACAACCGACAGTAACAAACATGTTGTTTTTAACATATCTGCTGTCTTTTTTTTCCCTTCCAGAATAGGCATGTGTGTTGTGCCAGACATAACGACCTGCTCCGGCATGCTAATCCGGCCCTGCTGACCTGTAAAAGGTCGCTATGGATTCCAACGGATTTCTCATTGTTCCAGTATTCGAGTGAACTCTATAACACCTCCGCTGTTATTGAAAATTAATCCTCACCTTCCGACCAGTCAGAGTCAAGACTGCCCTGTGGTATAATGTAGAATAACATGCTTAACAATGTACTACATTTTTAATTCAGGCACACAATCATACTGTAATGATGCCCACTCGTATAACCTTTCTTTTTGGAGGCAGGACATAATTTCTCACAGTGCGTGGTAATGAGATGGAACCAGGAGCGATGGTGTTATATGGTAATGAGCTAGGTGGTAAAGTAGAGTACAGAACCTGGATGCTCGGCTGTCATGATTGGTGTGCGCGGCGCTGATGAAGCTGTCAGAAAGCACTGCCTTAAATCCAAGGTGAAAGGAGAGATGGAGGAAAGATGAAGGGAGCAGAGTTCAGATAGCATTACTGTTCCAAGACAGACTCTGGTGTTATCTCATCATCCTGTGAGATTCGGAGGCAGGAGTGAGCAGAGGGAGGTCTTTGAGTGCAAGTTACTGACTTGCCATTGTTGCAGTTATTGTTACAGTTATGGTGTAAATAAGTAGACAAAACTGAAAACTCACACTATTTATATTTTTCTTTGCGCACTTCTCCATAATTCTGTTATCTTTTAGGGTCCTTTCCTTTATTTGCATATATGATGACTCCATTTAAACGGATCCCTGTTGAGTGTTCCTCTTCTGCGGGGGGTGCCTTATGAAGTAGAGAATACAGAAATCACACTCAGGGGGTCAAAACAAGAGGTCAAAGGGCGTCTGAAGTGGCGAGGTGGTCTCAGTCTCCTTCCGGGTGAGCTCTATTGCAATAATCTATTGAAAGTGATTCGACTCTGAATCGACTCACCTCCTGCATGAAATGAATCAAACGTTCAGTGCGTTTTTTTGTTGTGACGTTTTTTGAGCTGCTAAATTGAAACGAGCTAAACGGAGATCATTTAATTATTTGCAGTGTAAAACCAACCTGAACACCGAATGACTCAAAAGTATAAATCTCACTCCGATTCGGACTCGTCAGCGGTTAGGAAAGCATCTCATGGTTACAGTTTTGTGGAGGACTCAGGGAAGATTTTTTTCCGGAGTGGATTTCTTCTTAGTCTTTATTTTGTTTACTGAGAATTGCGTAGAGTTCTTTCCAGAAGTGTAACTTCAGACCCATGTCTGCATTCAACGTCTACAGGAAAGACACACTTTAAAGTACATTCAAATGCACCAACCAATAAGTAAGAAGTTTAAGAGGGGATGCTTCACCTCTAGTGAAGATAGTCTTAAGTGTGCGCCTGTTAGTGGCTCTCTACAAGAAGAATAGGATCCATTTAGTGACCGCACTTTAAAGTAGAGGAGGACTACATGCTTATTTGCCATTCACTGTCTCTTTGCAATGTATAGCTTGAAGGTTATTATTTATTGGGAAGTGTGTGTATGTACTCTGTAAAAATCTTCATTCTTGTCCTGCTACAGTTCAACAGGTCTTACTTTCAAATGATAAAGAAACACCCGAAAGCTTTCATGTTTAAAATTCACCGGCTTGTATCTGAAGGACACGTTCCCACTAAAAGTCCCCTTTCAGCTATTAAGGTGACCTAAGAGAGATCTTTTTTTTTCCTTTTGACCATGAGGGTTTCTTCATCAGAAAATAGGATATGAGGGCCGAAGTAATTCAAATGCTCAATTTAGATCCTCCAAATGCACAAAACAGGCTGAATTAATAATTAATTAATAAATGAATGAATTAATAAATTAAAAACAGATATTCGCTTATAGTCTTTGTTCAAACTTTGTTCGAATGGCGTTGATTATGTGCAGTGAGCTCTGTTTAAAAGTTCGGTTCTTAAGCACAAATAGTGCCATGTAAGGAATAAAACACTCGAGGGGGTGTGGTTTTATAGAAAACTAATCAACGACAGTGCGGTGCGATAAAGTGGAGTCTTTACTGTTACTACACTGAAGTACTGCATATCCTAAAGTGTTCTATTTCTTTTTATGCCACAGCAGTTTACCATCTCCATCCATCCATCCATCCATATTCCATAACGCTTATCCTACACAGTGTCATGGGGGAGCCTGGAGCCTATCCCAGGGAACTCAGGGCTCAAGGCAGAGCAATTTGCCAACTCATACAATTGTATAGTTATTAAAGATAATTAAAAAAAATTCATTTATAGTTCTACTTAAAGTTGTGGAACATCTAAGTCCCAGTCGCAGCTTCTCATATTACCACAAAAGATTGCAATATCGGAAAACGAAGTTTCAGCTTGACCTCTGACTGTGACAAAGTGCTGACACTGGAGACTCCTTTCACAACTATTAAATAAATATCTCCGTACTGAAAGCCGCTTACTTCTACCGCTTACTCCTTTTCAGGGTCACCGGGAAACCTGGAGCCTATCCCAGGAAGCATCGGGCAGTCCATCGCAGGGCACAATCACACACACATACCCATTCATACACTACGGACACTTTAGACACGCCAATCAGCCTACCCTGCATGTCTTTGGACTGGGTAGGAAACCGGAGTACCCAGAAGAAATTCCTGGCAGCATGGGGAGAACATGCAAACTCCGCACACATATGGCCCCAGCGGGTCTCACACCCCAGACCCTGGAGGTGTGAGGCGAACGTGCTCATGACACTTCTTCAATCAGTTGATTCAAAACGATTTATCCTGAGAAGGAAGAGAGCCTTTACAAAACAGGATTCTTTCGTTCATCAGTTTCATTTTCATTCTGCATCAGGTGGTGTAAGGTTGCTTAAGTGCTACTCCTTATCTTCTCTTTATCAGTTTCCGCTCCAGATCTTCAGCCCATCAGGCAATTCTCAATACGCACGTTCCAGCTTTGTCAGTCTAGACTTCCTCTGTCTTTAAAGGGAAATTACAGTTAAAAGGCTGAGAGCATGGCAGAGCGGTCGAGCATGGTATACGACCTTGCACAACACTCGATGGGTAACAGAATAGGACTCACTGTTTGTAATCACAGAGCCCTAAAGCAAAGTGCAAAGCAGCATAACTGAAGCTGTGGGGAGAGACCCAACACTGACATTTTGTCTATTTCTCATTTACATGTTAATGCAAGGCAGCAGGACTGCTTTAATCCAAGAAACTGCTTGGCTTCAGTAAGTGAAGAGAGTTGGGTTAAAATGTCGATTGCCAAGAGCAATCAGTAAACTAATGCAAAATAAAAGGAAAAACACAGATACATCATTCTTGAACCAAGGCCCTCCGGCAGAAGAACGTGCATGATTGAATGATTTCCAGCACAATATTCTCGTCAAAGTCAACAGGTCTTACATAGAAAACTCAAACAAACCCTATCACGAAGGTAAAGAAGATATTACTTCCTTTTCCCAGAATGTGGTCACCCTGACCTACCCAGGAACTAGTCCTGGAAGATTGGCCAAGTGTCCAAGCAGTCCATGTGATCTGAACAGGCTAGAAAAAAGGCAAAAGGGATTAACCATATGGGCTCACCGCCTACAAGGCTTGTAGCTGGGATGTGGTGCAATGATTATTTGTTGAGGATGGAATAACCCCTGAAGTGATGAACTTTGGCAGTGGAAAACTTCTCTGTGCATAAATAAAACATGACCTCAGTGCAAAGAAAGGAGCTAGAGCTGGTGCATGAATTTCAGAGGTATTAATTAGCTAAAATTGGGCTCACATTTGGTAGACAATGGTCGGGTCCTTGGTTCTTCAACCTCCCACGATAAGTGATATATATTGGTGACTCTACTTTGCCCTTAGGTGTGAATGAGTGTGTGGAAGTGTGTTTTCATGGTGCTCTACGATCGACTCGCATCCCATCCAGGGTGTATCCACATATCCCACCCAGAGTCTCCGAGATAGACTCTGGATTCACGGAAACCCTGATCCAGTTAATGACTATGAATGAATGGACTCCCCTTCATACATGGTGTTGAATTTGAAACAGATTTCTTCAATGGAGTCTGAGTATACTCATGATCCCCAGCTCTTGATTTACCAAATGATCTCCATATCAAACTTCACCTGTGGCTACAGGGTTTGATGCCTGAAAAGTTCAAATCATCGATACAACCAGCCAAAACGAGTTTCTTTTCGGGTGGCTGGGCTCACTTCCTACGACAGGAGTTAGATAATCTGGGAGAATCCGTTCTACATTGATGAGAGGATCTAACTGAGGCGCTTTAGGCCTCTGATATGTATGCCTGCTGGGTGCCTCCTGCTGGAGAGTACACTCTGGGGTCCTCCAGGATTTGCTGGAGTAATTATATCTCACAGCTGGTGTGGGAGCACATAAGGAGGATCTGGAGGAAATTGCTCAGGACAGAGATGTTTAGACTTCTCTATATTCCCTGCTGCCATAGAAAACCTGAATAAATGTTTTTATTTTGACATGAGATTAACGCCTAACAAATTCAGACAATTTGTCAGTCAGGATACTGTATTTCCTTCTGTTCACTGGAAAAGCGCTCAAATAATGATCCTTGGATCTCACACAAAAGGATTCCCTCTTGACTTTTGGCTTGTGTGTGAAATAACGAATAATGCCATGCAACAAAAGGCCATTTACCAACATTAGGCATGTGCATGAACAAAACTCATTTGCATGCGTGATAGGTTCTTCAAACTCTTGAGAAACATCAACCCAGATAAAATCTGATTTCTCTCCATGCACTCGGATTGCTTTCAGCAGTGCCCTCTTACCCCATGACACCATTAGCATAAAGACATGGCCCATTTCTCAGGCGTTCTCCTATTAAACACCCCGCATTACGCAACATGACTGGTGTGTTGAGATGAATAGCGTAAGCGCATTCTGTTATCTGCTTGCATTCCTAAAAGCTTGATTAAACACATGGCACTTATGACTTATGACTCGCCCAAACTTTTGTTTTATCTTGAATGAAGAAAAAACCTTTTGAAAAATCTTTAAAGGCACAACAAATATCTTCAATCAGATTCATTTATACTACACACTGTTGTGATTTACAGCAAGCTTTTATCAGCACATACACAAGGGCACATAATGCAGCTGACAACACGGATTATGGAAACCGCAACCTGTTTAAGATATACAACAGCAACACTATTGCACTTAACCTGGTTCATTTTCATGTCAGACTGTGAGGAAGAGGTGAAGAGTTTTGCTGCAAGTGTGTGCCTGGAGATTACAGCTTTAATTTTTTTTTTTTTCCGGCTACATTCGACACACTCTAAGAAATTCCTGAGATGAAAATTAACATTGTTCGCCTCACAGCTCCAGGGTCAGGGGTTTGATTCCCACCGTGACGTTGTGTGTGCGGAGTTTGCATGTTCTCCTCGTGCTGCGGGGGTTTCCTCCGGGTACTCCGGTTTCCTCCCCCAATCCAAAGACATGCACGGTCGACTGATTGGCATGTCTAAAGTTTCCGTAGTTTATGAATGGGTGTGTGAGTGTGTATGTGATTGTTCCCTGCAATGGACTGTCACCCTGTCCAGGGTGTACCCCGCCTTGTGCCCGATGCCCCCTGGGATAGATTCCAGGTTCCCTGTGACGCTGAAAAGGATAAGCGGCATAGAAGATGGATGGACATTGGCACGTAATTGCATTTGGTGCATCGATTTGCTAAACCGTGCAAAAACAGTCCGGTAAGTGATTTACTGAGTGGGCGGGATTAAAACGGGTTAACTACGTGTAAAAACGGTTGACTTTGGGAGACATTAACTGATCTGTTTTTGTTTACCTTTCAATGCACTAATAAATGTATAAAGAGTATATATTTTTGTCCAAATTTTCTATCTATAGTGGTTGATATTAAATGTACGATGGGAAATATCTCTCACTACAGTTGTAATGTAGTGGACGTGCAATTAGTTGAAGTTTGTAAAGTTATTGTTATTATTTCTGCAGATTGGAATTTAAATGCATGTGTTATCATTTGTGCTGTTAGCCTGGAGTCGACCGGTCCACCAACATGTGCTTGGGTCGTTGTGATAAAAGGTCTACTATTATTCCAGATGTTTTCACCTTATCAGAATATAACAAGTTCAAAAGGAAGGGCGTACACACAAGGGCAATCTTGTATTCTGCAAGAATGCAGGTTAGTCCTCAAGACCACTGAGCTACTGTACTAGCGTGGAACAAATATAAAGAGATTTATTTTCACTTTACATTACATACACGGAAGATGTGCACCTTGGCAAAGCCTCAAACTTTACTTCTCCTATTGAGGCATTGACTTAAATACCAGCTGAGACATGAGAAGGGACCGAACGAGGCTGCTAAGAGTTACTCTTAAGGTTAAATCCTAAAATCAGGTTTTCAGGATAAAATCATCTTGCTATCAGAGCACATCTGCAATGATTCACACTTCACAGCAAACCCTGGCATGCATGAAATGAGGGTGTACTGAGTAATTATTCAGGAGAACATCTTAAAGGAACACATGTTCTCTGTGGCCTTGTGGGAAAGTGCTTGTCTTTCGGTGCTGAGATTACAGGTTCAAATCCAGCCTCATTCATTTATTACATGTTTGCAGACAGTGTGAATGATAAATACTGACTTCAGTCAGTAGTGTTGGATCAGTCGGTTTGTAGGTGTGGAGGGTCAGGGTTTGAAACTCAGGCTGGTGAGAAGTGAAAACAGGTGTTAAACACAATTTGGAGCAAAGTTCTAATTTTGCAGGTAAATAAATAAAGATAGTAAGTAAATAAATAGAGTAAGTAAGTAAATAAGTAAATATAGTGATATATAAAAGATAACAATATATGATATATAAAAATAGCAATATGTAATAATATATATATATAGGAGGAGAGCCCAGAGCAGCATAACCTCTCCTGTCACCTCTCCAGGAAGGACATTCTGACTTTCACTCTGCCAGATTTAGTGCCCCACCAGGTCCAGCACCTTTAACTTGCCTGCAGGCCTCAATCCTGTGTGGTATTCACTGCAGTGGGACACACCCTTAGACCAGTACCTCAGGACCTTTAAACATCTCTCTCATTTCTTATCTTTTAGTTTCCATCACTTACACTCTACAAAGTGTTCTTATAAAATACAACTCACCTGAACTGAGACTTGAACCCTGATCCTCTTGGTGGGTGCACGGTTTTTTTTTTCGTTTTTTTCCCCATTGAGTCACCAGTTCCTTCAAATAACGTTCTTTTTTTTAAAAGAAGCTTATATGCTACAAAGTGCGCTAATAAATGAAAGCTCACTTGAATCAAGCCTCAAACCCTAATTATGCGAGTCTTGCTCCCTTACCTATTGAGCCTTCAAACAACCTGCTTCTTCTTTTTTTTGTGTGTGTGAAGATTTTTCATTTCTCTTTATATGCTACAAAGTCTACTTATGAATCAAGACCAACTACCACCAGTCTCAAACCCTGATCTCCATGGTGATAGTCCAGTTCATCAAGGTTTATCTTGTACTTTACATCACCTAAACTCAAGGATACGTGCATGAAGAACCCCGGCTGTCGGAGTGAGAAACACATGTTCCTGTATCTCTAGAACCATATATACAGATGAACTTATACATATACTTATACAAACTACTTATACATGCGACTGCAAACTTCCTTCTGTGTGGCCCAATGTTACAGGTCTATAGCAGCTGTGGAGTTAAGAAGCAACACCAGGAAATAACACAAACTAAAAGAACCACACGGCAGCATGATGGTGCAGCGGGTAGTGCAGTTGTTTCCAAGATCCTATGTTTCTGGTTCGATCCTTTGTTCAGGGTCCCAGCATTCCTAAGATGAACTCATAAGAAAGTTGTGACCAGTTGTAACTCTGGCCATATCGAGTAGTAAGACCCTGGATCAATTGCACACTGAAACAAGTTTACTAATACAGAAAGCTAATGGTGTGGTTTGAAGCTTTGAGAGAATCTGTAGCTGAGTATTTGAACAAAGAGTCAAAAGATCAATGCTATCCTGCTGTGAAACTGATCCAGACTATCACTGAGCATCCGTCATTTAAAATCCACCAGAATACTGAAAACACACTACCATCCTGTCCCGTGGTGGAAATGAAATCATTCCTTCTGTAGCATCTCAATCACACTGATCCGTCACTTCACTCAGATATGACACGGCAAGATGAGAAACAAATGCTGCGTGTCTGTTTTGTGCTATAAATGGATTTATTTATTTCTTTTTTTGTTGATAGATGATCTCCATTCTTGACCTCTAAAGCGCTCTCCATAATGCACACTGATATGAGTCATTTAGCATCTCACAGGCCCGTCACCCCTAGCGCTAGTCTGATAAATGACTCCTAACTTTGGAGGAGTTTTGTTTTTTTATTGAAAAAAAAAAGGAAACACTGCAGGTTTGAACTTTTTACCTCTTACCTTTTTGTTAATTTCTGAAGCTGAAGCTGTAAATTTAATTCTGTTCGATTCCAGACAGCTTTGTTGGCATGATTTCTTAAATAACCAGGCTGAGTTTCTCCTAATAGTTCAAATAAAACCTTATATATATAATATACCTTATATATATTTAATATTATTATTTTTTTTCCTAGACACACTCCAGTTCTCATGCTTCTACTATATAAGACCCTTTTCCTGGTTCTAGAATGATCTACCAGAACCATAACTAAGGCTGAGAAACGTATCTAAAATCATCATTCTTAACATCACAAAAAAACTGGTAGACATAAACTGATTGCTATACCAAAGCAATGGATACCAAGGAGCAGGACAGATAATTTTTTTTATTAAAATTTTTTTAAACGGCGCCACAGTTTGTTGACAGAAACAAAAGGTGCTACAAAAAAATTTCACAGAGACGCTCATATTTCGTGGTCTAGATTTGTTTTTCATTAAAAAAAATAATAATGTAGACACAAATTAATAAATAGCGCTTTAATAACCTGGAGGCTCTGTTATTTAGTACGACACTCTAGGACATGTTAAGTCGTGGGCTCAAGTTACACAATACACCATTTAAAAAAAAAAAACAATCGAAAACCGCTATGTAACCTCAGTGGCTCTGTAGTGGTGCTCGAAAGACATGGGCAGTCTAACATGCAGTAATGGGAGGCAGGACAGAAGTATATAAACTCCGTATATGTTTTAGTGAGGATAATCCAACAATCTTGTTTGTAATCCAAAGTATGTGCTAAAACCAGGAAGAACAAAGAAACTGGATTAGGAAAAGGCCCAGCTTCTTAAAAATGCAAATGCACGATAAGACTTTTTAACGAGATAAAGAAACATCGGGGTATAAATATACAAACTAGTTAAAGGGATAAACATAGAACAGGTGCACACATTTAGGAAACAAGCCAATGACTGGGCAATCAGAAAGCTTGTAAGGACATAATCTAGACACAACAAATAAAATCTCACATCTCGACAGTGCACAAAATGGACTATTAGTCAAAAATACACATATAGTTTGTGCCATACAGGCTATGGCATATTTAAAAAATAAAGTGGAAAAGTGGTTACAATACCCTTGTGTGTGTGTGTGTGTGTGTGTGTGTGTGTGTTTGTTTGTTTGTTTGTTTGTTTATTTATTTATTTATTTATTTATACATACACACACACACACACCAACATATATTATTACTTTCATTATTATGAAGTGATCTTCCTCATGTTCGCTTCAGAGTTGCCCGAGCTCGATTATCTTCTGATTGGATTATGAAGTTGGCTTACATCAATGAGAAAAAAGTGAGCTGCAGATCTGTGCGACGGCGGAGCCAAAGCAAGACTCTGTAATTTTCCTTCACACCTCCATATCCCTCACCGAGACAGATCTGGCATGTGAGAATTAATAAAAAGCCAGAGCAGAGAGAGAACACAGAGCTTTTACAAAGCAAATTCTGATCGTTTTAACTTCTCCAGATGAGAAAGAGTCGTGTTATTATCTGAAGGTGTCTGTCAACTAAAACACCTCCCACTGGGAGAACTGCAAGATTCCAACTCCGAAAGTGGCTCACAAGTGAGCAAGTGTGTATATAAGTAAATAAGTAAAATAATAAGTTAGTAAACAAGCGATGAAATGATGCCCTAGTGAAATATGACACGTATTCAGGACGTATTGTTTTGTTGTGTTTATCTTAAACTCAAACCGACTGTTTTTTCCTAATCTTAGAAGGGAATTCTATGAGGGGGAAGAAAAAAAAATTAATCAGGATTTAAAAGCTGTGTCAGAACGATCTGCGTGATGAAATCTCTTTAACAGCTGCAGAGGAAGCTGCCGAGTTTGGCAGAATCCATTATGACATGATTGTCAAGCAGCTAATCAGGAAAATGCGTGGGTCTAATAGCTGAATTTCAGGGCGGTGGCAATCACAGCCTGAGGATGAATGAAAGACTGAGCTGTCGCTGACTCGCTTTGTGCTGAAATTCAACCCCATCTCTCGGAGATCTGAGATTGACTGTTGTTAACTAATAATGCCTGGTGGCGGTGGTTGTTGTGTCCAAAAACGCTTGATTTTGCTGCGTCTTTGTTTTTCAAAATTTGCTTATGCAATTTCTTTCTGGAGTCTGTTGTTTGTTTTTTTTGTTTGTTATTTTTTTGCGGAAAACTACTTGAATTGAAATCGAAATCGTGATCACAGTGACGTTTGTTGGTGAAGGAGACCTTTAAGCTGTACTCATGAATCGAAGAGGGCTTTGGCTGAACGTGCATCGTGACGAGATGATGTCACACGATGCGCCTTGGCGCAAATCTGAGGTAATTGCGGAAAATTCTGAGCTCCTCAGAATTTTGCCGGAAGTTCTGTGATTTTGCATTCATTTCTGTGATCGCGAAAGGGACTTTCTACTGAACATGCAAAACAAAACCCTCAAAAGGTGACTTCTTTTCATGTGATTTGGTCAAGATGAAGTGTGAGGGGTTGTTTCAGCAGTGTTATGTACGTAAAAAAGACAAAAGAAAGTAAATAAAAGATCATTCTGGAGAAACGATTGGTTAGGGAGGCGTGCCGGTCATCTGTTCTGAAAAGAGAACTGGAGGTTCAACGCATTGAAACGTGGTGATTTTAATACTTGTTGGACTGGCCAGGCTCTCGAGTGAGATTTTCAGAGATGGACGTGTTCGGCGTAAAGGCTGAGCGGTGGGTGTTCGCGGTTTCCTCATGCCCTCCCATGTCGTAGAGGATTGTTTACATGGATGAAGCCAAGGGCGCTGCCAAGCATGGTTCACTGCAGCTTGACTAGTGTGGTTGTGACACTGCATGTCATACTCCTGCACTCCGAGTGTGTGTGTGTAATTTGACGTTTCCATGTACTTGCTATCGTGGGTGTCAAGGCAGGAAACTTAAAGTTACAGCTTTACCTCTGACTGTCCATACATGCTAAATAAAGGCAGTGGTGATTTGACGGTTAAGGTTCTGGGTAACTGGAGGTCAGAAGGTCAAGGGTTCAAGCCCCACTGCTGCCAAGCTGCCACTGTTGGGCCCTTGAGCAAGGCCCTTAACCCTTTCTGCACCAGGGGCCGCTGTATCATGGCTGACCCTGCACTCTGACCCCAACCTCATCACATGATGGGATATCCATCCATCTTCAACCGCTTACTTCTTTTCAGGTTCACGGGGAATGCTGGGATATGCGAAGAAAAAAGAATTTCACTGTACTGTAATATATATATGACCAATAACGAATTATCATTATCTCCTTACACACTTACCCGTAACTCTTAGATTACATTACTATAGAAACAATTTGCAGTTGTACTATTGTCATAGAACATGAATCAACACCTGACCAATCAGAATGCAGAATTCAAAATCGCTGTGGTGATGAATCGTTCGTCAGGATACTCATTGTCCTCACCAAAACGTGAAAATACTTTCAAATATTTAACTAGAATCCAAGTAATATTTTCTCACTCAAGAACAGGAATAAAAAACACTAGGTGTCTGCTATTTTCTGCTATTCAGCTGATTGTAAAAAATGTATAAAAGCCCCCGGAGGGCATAATTAAACTTGTTAGCTCATTATCAGTCGGTGAATTCCGTTGTGTTGGCGAAGGGGGAAGTACATCGCGCTGTGAATCAACAGGAATTGACAGGGATAACAGCTTTAGCAGTTTTCCCTTTTGGGAAAACACAATATGTGTAAAAGTATCCTCTTGCTGTGTAAAAGCCCAATTAATGCAAATCTGTGATTCGTAACAGACCCGTCCCACACCGTATTCGTGCTCCTGACCAGTGAATATGATTTGAATGCTTTTCTAACAAAGGAAATTTCATCTTCACTTCATCACACCACCCCGGCGCTGATTATTTTCCTAAAACTGCGCTACACAGAGTTTTTTTCATCCTTTATATAAAGGTTCCTGAGATGTTTTACGGAGGCAGGAGGCAGAAAACCGTGTTGGTCATTTATTTTTTTTTAAAGAAATTTTGCTCAAGAAGGATGAAAAACTGTTTGTCTTTCTGAAATGCCAACAAGGCATCTTTTATAATTATATAACAATAACCAGGATGTAAGCCGCAGTGATTATCATTCATAATTCTGAGTAATTTCCTTGGCTCATGAGCTCTTGGCACCTATGCTATTTACTAAATTATAGCGTCAAATCCAAAATAACAGATCTGCTGGGCTAATAGCATAAATATTCATGGCTCAGGTATTGTACCACTGGTGTTTGTTTCTCTTATTGGTTTCTGTAATAGCCAAAAGCACACGGTTTCCCAGTCATCCCTTGGGACGCAGCCACCGTCGTCCCTTGGGACACAGTGCATGACGGAGTTCATTATCTCCACTACACAACCTAATCCTGTTCTGCAAATGAGACACATCCTTCCTCGACAATCGTGCGAAGTCTTATATTTGTACAGAGACCTACAAGTCCTTGCTAATAGCAGTTAGCTGTCATGTTCCTCTATTTTGGAATCCCAACACTGAATCACTTAAAAGCCTTCCATAAATCAGCAGCTTATAAAAAAAGTCCCAAACAGTCTCAAATAATAATAATAATAATAATAATAATAATAAAGAAAACACAGCCCGAAATATTGATGATTTTAAAGAGAATTAACATCTACGATCTCTTCTATGTCACCTCGTGTAAAAGCATCTTGGCTTGAACATTTTTGGTAGCAGCTGACTTTCGGTGTCATTCACGAAATGTTAATATGGAGTCAATTCAAGTCATGCTTATTTATATAGCACATTCGTAAGTCGTGGCATAAACAGAGTCCTGACACCGTTGGCCTTGCAGCTGAGAGTGAGAGGAATGCCAACGAGCATTTTTGTTCCAAATTACAAATATCCGTCGCAATCACATAAGCATGGAATACTTAAATAATATATATTTTTTAAAATCACAGATAATATAACAGAGTTATAGTAAAAGACCTCTGGTCCGTTTTCCATCGCTGATTACCTCCAGGAAAGGTGAAATGAGACCTAATTATCTTTATCGATCTCTACACCTTGTTAAAACTCAGATAGATTCCAGAGGTATCAGTTCATTATTCTGGATCATGAGCACCAAAGCTACAGCCAAGCAATCTGAAGCCGCTTACTTTGAGGGGAGTGAAGATGTCGGCGGTTCCAAGTCCATTAAAATGATTAATTATTGGGGATGTTATTCTTTAGTCATTTATTTATTTATGCATTCATTTTTCACTGGGCCGTTGGCAGGAGAGACGAATCGTCAGGTTTCCCATGGGCATAGCCATTAGTCTGGCATCTAATCCCGCACAGACTTCGGAGAAGTTGCGTGCAGAGCTGCGAGCCAAGTCCTCACTGAGCTAATGAAGTTAATGTCACAATCAGGTGTAGTCTGCCATGTTCACACTGAGGACAGCTCTCTTTGTCTTTCTTTCCCGTTGTCTTTGCTTTAGCAAGCGTTCGTTGGCCATCGTTGGATCCTTGCAGGTGAAGTCCCCAGTTTTGTCTCGTGCAAACGCCAGTTCTGGAACTAATGCTTAGTCGGACAATTTGGCATGACGTATGAACAAATCTGTGGTTTGATTCATGAAAGTGTCAAATGATAAAAAATCAGCTTCGGCTGCATGGACAGAAAGTCCTGCCCATGACATGAGGGAAGAAGTAAATGAGGAATTAAAAACGAACAAGCTCCCATGAGGGTAGAAAATAACATCAACTGCTATGTCCATTACCCTGCGAAGGACTGGTATCACAGTTAGGACGAATTCTCCCACCGTGTTCCCAGTGTTCCCGGGAGAGTCTCCGAATCCACCCTGACAAACAAACATTTCTTTGTTATAGTGCATTCTATTTAAGCGATTTAAGGCAAAAATCTGAGACAAATTCCAACCATTTTCTAACTGCAGGTAGTTATGTGAAATATAGTTAGAGCTAGAAATCTATCAGCCAGGTTGAACTGAAATCACTGACTTAATGAAAGCTCTATTTATAAATATAGACAAGTTCCTGAACCCCCCAGTGGCCCTAGTGCCGAATTGCCAGACGGATATAACAAAAGACGACTGAAATAAAGAAACCCTTATTTCAAATAACCGAAAAAATCAAAAGAAATTTCTACTGTTGATATGAAAATATGTTCCAACATCCAAAAACACACAATGCTATCCAAGCATCTTTATATAAACTCAGGCGTACGGCATGGAGTCGAAAACACGGAGCCGTTCATTCATGAAAAACAACGACAGCAAAAAACTGTTACTCGGAGGCAATATGCTTCATTCTGATTCATTTTTATAAACATGTTAACGCTATTCAAACATCATTACCTGTGCTTAAGTACAAGCTTCGCACGTGTGCAGTTCGGATTGTCAATGCTGTTTTCTTTATTTAATCTTTATTGTGATTATTTACCATTCTAATGAATAGGCTTGTTAAAATTATTGATGACCTTGATGGTGTTCTCGGTTATTAAACTGCAAAATCAAGCATTTTTAAGGTTGGTAAACTGGTACACACAGTCCAGACACGAGATCGAGAAAAAATTATGAAATTAATGGAAAGGGAATTTAAAATAAATGAATGAATAAATAAAACCGATTTGTTCATATGCAGCTTTGATGGATAAGGTCTAATTGGACATTCATTTTGCATTTTATTTAGTAAACATAAGGGAGTGCCACCAACCAAACCCCTGAGTGACAGGTGTAGCTGCCCTATGTGATTAACATTTGAACCTTGAACCTTTCAGTAGCCCGAGTTGATAAATAAAGCATGAGCTGGTCAAAGTACACAGTCTTGCTCGGGTTCTCCTGAGACTAATTAAAACCAGGGTAATATTACCGCGTGGTTCGACCTGCAGTGCTCCGAGATGGCTAATTCAGCGGAATTGTGAGGATCCATATGCAGGAGCTTATTAGTGCATTTACATCTCCAGCTCCAGCATCCCCTGGAACGATTGCATATTAGCAAAAACACACTAGAAGACAAAAAAACAACAACAACCATATTGGTTGTTTGCCAGCTGTTTATGATCTCACCCTCCTGTCTTTGTATTCCACTTTCCGTAGTGACAATGCCACACTATTGGGAACGTTACAGTCTTCCTGCTGCTGTAAACAACAATTAAACCAGAGGCAATTAATTCAGTGCACTGGCCCGCTTAAAAGAGATTGATCGACTGGCTGTGCTAAATCGTCAATTTGGACCCATTACGCTGAAGCATATTTGCAAACATGGCCATAATGCAGATTGCTAAGATAATTAAGCATTAAGAAAGAGGGTTTGGATTATTATGGTATAGAAAAGTATCCCATTTTGAAGAAATGACAGACTTGGTAATTGGCAATAATGCTACAAGGCAAATGTCTGAACATACTTGTTTTTTTTCTTTGCTTTTCTTTTTAATATGGCATTGTATCCAACGCCTATTCCAGTATTCCTCCTGATGCATCGTTTCCCCTTCACTCTCCAGTCACCTCAAACCATCATTTCTGTGTTTTTTGTTGTTGTTGTTGTTGAACACATCATCAACTCTACTATGTGTAACTGTCTTGGAAATACAATTTCAAGAATTTACACGTATGCTTTTAGATAAAATAAATAAATAAATAAATAAAAGCCGAGTTTTTGTAAGTTCACCTCCCAGCTCTCTGCATTTCAATCACTTGGATGATTCGGAAGTTTCTTACCCGTTTTCAAAGAAGTACAATTTGTCGAGCCGCAGGGGGTGGCTTGATTTGTTCTGGTGAGGTAATTCTGGGTTATAAATCAGCCTGTATTTCCTTCACAGATAAACCAAAGCCTAAAATAAATAAATAAATAAATAAATAAATAAATACTTGGCAAGAGGAAGTCAACTCAGAATAAAGTCCTCAGTATGCTTTTCATTAAATATGGATAAAGATAGCACTCTTTTTCATGCGTCCCTGATCCTTAATTTTGTATTACCAACAAAAATGAAATGCTTGTCAGAGTTTATAAGAAGGAGGTGAATAGTGAGAAATTTGGTTCACCTCATAATTAATTCAAACACCTTTGCAACTGGTTTTCCTTACCAGCACTCCCTTTGGACTTCTCTACCTTTCCTTGTCCTATTCTGATTCTTTCTATTGTGTTTTTT
Source organism: Ameiurus melas (assembly GCA_012411365.1). Lineage (NCBI taxonomy): Eukaryota > Metazoa > Chordata > Actinopteri > Siluriformes > Ictaluridae > Ameiurus > Ameiurus melas. The sequence continues at coordinate 18,365,154 of CM022763.1, read as the reverse complement.
CGGCTCTATTGAGAAGAGAGTCAGCTGCTTGATGCTTTTGAATTAGACTTACCCTGAATATGCTCTTTAATGAGCTGAGTGATCAATCCATAATTCAGCAAGTTGGAATGGAAACCAGGGCGATCAGAGGTGTTTAAAGAGAGGACCACAATCAGTGTTATTCAGGACCCAATGTACATCCACCCCCGCCAAGCCCCGTGCATCCCTCCACATCTTTCTTTTATCTGTCTCTTTGTAAGCCATTCTGAAATGAGAGGCATTTTTCTTTGTTGTCCTAAGGACATTTCCAGAATGTAGTCGATAATAATATTTCCAATTTCTCCCCATGAGCATTACTGATGAGAACGACCCACACAACCAAACATACCATGTCGTCGACACAGAGAGTAGGTCAAGTTCACTTCGGTCCGAGGTTCGGCTGCCTGAAAAGCATGACGTAGTTTTCATCCAGTGATCACAATGTTGCATCCAATGATCATGAGGTATGAAGCACATAATAACATCAATTATTTAAGCAATAAAGCATCAGCATGGGATATTGATAAAAGTAAACATTAAATAATAAACTTCACTGTCCTCTTGGGTTTGTTCATCCAGCCAGTGGTGGAAAAACAAGTAAACACTTGCATCTAACTTTACACAATCTCAGCCCACCCTATTATAACAACATATGGGAGGTATTTAGAAAGAAATGAACAACCTGTTTACCTCTACAAGGTGCCAATCCCGCACTACCAACAGTCGAAATCAAAGCAGCCGTAGCATTTTCACGCCAAGCTATTTTCCCAGTCTACCAGACAGCTGGGCTGTGGAATGGAATTCCATTTAGCTGTAATTATTTCGATATTTATCTCAAACCATTATTCGCATGTGCAAACCTGGCTCACATTTGCACGCGAATGATTATTCTAAGCGGAAATATTGCTCCGTCGTAAGTGAGAACCAGGTGTTGGAGGAATAAATTATGGTGATATGTGGCAAGATGTCAACCAGAGAAAGGTGACTCAAGAGAAACCACAAAACCCTCTGTGTGCCACCATGGCATCAATATTAATGCCAGGCAGCTGCTGGATTAGTTGGTATTCTTGTTGAGCTCTACCAAAAAATAACCAAATGCCAAAAAAAATAAAGAAAAATCACATACTTTACTAAATAGATGTTTAAATGTTGTTACATTTGCTTGATGCTTGTATCCAAGCAACTTATCATTGAGACAGCATCCAGCTGAGCTGATGAAGGCATCTACGGCATGGTGATGGTGGGATGTAAACTCCTTCAACCTTCTGATCAATAGGCCTTAACCACCATGCCACAACTTCCCCTACTGACAGATCACTTTTATATTTATTCATCCCTGCAGGTAATTGTACAATTGCAGCAATTATCAGCCCGGCACAAGCAATTAAACAACCAGTAAATATCCAGGCATCTGAGAGATGCTTGCATGGGGTGGAATATGCTGGCATGCCAAAGTTATTAATTCCAGCCTTGAATATTTTTTGTTCATGAGTCAAATCAAATGACAAACACAGACCAATAAACTATGGAACTGCATTATTGAGCTAGAAGCAGGTGCCATTCCATTGTGTAGTCGCATATAGAATAGCTCCATGAGGCTTGCCACTTTTCCAGGCTCTGTGGGCTTTGACAAAGTGAAGGAAAACAGCTTACCAGGTATTGCTTACCATGGCTTGAACAACATCACTACCAAGCCATTAAACAATTAAATAACTAAGCATACTAAACCTGGCCCTTTGTAGAATATATAGTATAACTGAAGTGCTTCTCATGAAGATGTTGAATGAAAAGCTGCAATCTGAACCACTTGGGAGGACTATGAAGATCTCAGGATCTTCAGTATTATACCAGTGATCCTCACCCCTTCTATTTGCCGGACCCGCCCGATCCATCCTGGTGCTCTACTTCTGGTAGGAGTTCTCATCAGTTGGAAAAATACTCGATGCTGCTGAGGATGGCCCCACGTGGTGCAGTCTAAAGATCATTGAGATTACTGAGGGTGGTACTACTTAAAAACCATAAAGATGGCTTTGGACCTCAATTCATATGAATAGTTATGCTATGCTAGCTTTAGGACTGCAATTGCTCTCAATAAGGGGTGTCCAGTCTTATCCGGAAAGGGCCGGTATGGGTGAAGGTTTTCATAACAACCAAGCAGGAAGCAGCAGTATTGTGTTTTCACCCCTAAGCTTAATGCTACCCGTAGAGACTGTATAGACCAGTGGTCACCAACCCTCTTCCGTGAGATCTACCTTCCTGCAGGATTCATCTTCAACCCAAACCTAACACACTGGTTTTACTTGCTCAAGAATTTCTTAAGGCAATGATTAAATGGTCAGGTGGGCACTATTACGGTTGGAGCTAAAGTCTTCAGGAATGTACAGGAGACCTCTAGGAACAATGTTGGTGACCACTTCTGTACAGCATAGACATTACAAGGAGATCTGACTTGACCATACAAAACCATATCCAGGTGTGTAAATACGGAGTAATTTATTTGCTTGGTCTGCTTCTCTATTATTATTATTATTATTATTATTATTATTATTATTATTATTATTAGGATTTCTCCTGTGGTATCAAGTGTTGTTTATTTATTTTTTTTATTTGATCCTGCAGCCAATTAAGGTGCAAAATTGTGATTTTTGTTTTAAAAAAGATGAGAAATTATTCATCATCACAGCTTGAATTCTCAACACAGTATATTAGGGTACTATCAGATGCTTTGCTCTGGTCAGTCTAGACCCTAATAAAAACTCCTGCCTCATGAGCTCTACAAACGAAAAAGCTGGCAACTATGGAGACATGAAGAGCAAGCAAATCATTTCAGGACTCTGAATGTGCTGCCTAGAATATCGAGCACCCACATAACAAGAATCTGAACGCCGAGACTTCTCCCTGCATCATTACCGACACTTCTTTTGATCTTCAGTCGCCGACTTTTTGTTAAAGCTTGTCACTGGCATTGAAGTGTACAAAGTCATTCAAATAAGTCGAACTCTTTTCGATTCCTTCTTTTCCCCCTCAAAACATTCTTTCTAGAGTGTGAGTGCCAACCGAATGCTCCTGCAGCAGGATGTGTTAGCGCTGATACCTTCATTACATATAAATTGACCTCTACCCCTGCTGGACTTGTTTGGTTCCTTCAGTCACCTCATCACAGGGGTCATGGCTGCGATCGATACCCCGCTCGTCTTGTCCTCTCTGAGTAATTACACTTTATAAAAGAGGATCATTAAAATGCTACTCTTCACGGGGGGGATAATTAATGGCGAAATGCAGATGTGAATCTGGCATCTAATGTGGACTTGAGTCATCTTCATCTCCTAAGACGTGCCGATGCGATTTCTCTGAGGGGAAAATGACGAGGTGATTTATCGAGCTCAGACAAGTGCATTACCCAGTTCCCTCCAGAGCTCCCTACGTAACCCCCCCGCCCAAAATAAACCCCCTCCTTTTTTGTGAATTCATGAAACCTTACTGTTTAACAAGTTTTGATTATAATTCATATTATTTTTGCAGATCCAGAAATACACTCAGTCTCGCAACATCAAACTTTTTGACATAAAATTAAATTACTCCTGATTTTAGTCAGTCATTCTTAGTACATTTTTAGTGAACGTCTGCTTATTGGTGAGATGGCGAGAACTCTTATACGGACAGCGCCAAGGACACACTCTACTTTTGGTTTGTTTTCTAGTCGTTTTGGTTAATGCAAAAGTTAGTTAATAATTAGAAAGTCCTACAAATAAACGTTTTGTTTTTCGTTCTGAAAATTTCCACTTTACCTAAATTATAGATTAATTATGTCATTATTGTCACGTATCTGGGAAACCTGGACTCCATTTCCCATCAGCCACTGCACTACACCACATGACCACATGTGTTGCCACATGCACCTGATTCACGTTTTTGTTAATGAGCACTCATGTGTATTTATAGTCCTTGTCCGCACTTTCTCCTGGTCTTTTGTTGTTTAGACTCACGTTGTTTATGTCAGTGTCTTTGTCTCATGCCACCGAGTTTTTGCCAAGTGTCTTGTTTTGTAGTCTGTTTGTTTGTTATTAAACGTTTAAAATCTGCGATTGCTTCTGCCTCAACCTCCACCCGTGACAGAACGAAAGACCGCAAATTAGAAGCAGCAGATTTATATATTTTTTTTTGTTCACGATGGATGCCTGGTACAACAACTACGCGGAGTGGTATCTCCGGCTCACGGAGCAGGGAGGAAGGTCGAGGGCACTGATGGCTCAGACTAGCCGCAGTCTCAAATTACCATCGCGGTACAGCGCATGCACCACTCCACACCCGGAGTTCGTGGTAGAATATGCCAAGCTACACGGGTTGGAGTGGATGCTCGAAGATGAGACCGAATCCTGCCCTCCCTCCCCTCTTCTGGACGTCGCTCTGCCTTCCTGCTCGGCTGTGGACGTCGCTCTGCCTTCCCGCTCGGCTGTGGACGTCACTCTGCCTTCCTGCTCGGCTGTGGATGTCGCTCTGCCTTCCCGCTCGGCTGTGGACGTCGCTCGGCCTTCCCGCTCGGCTGTGGACGTCGCTCGGCCTTCCTGGTCGGCTGAGGTCGTCGCTCTGCCTTCCTGCTCGGCTGCGGTCGTCTCTCTGCCATCCTGCTTCGCTGAGGACGTCACTCTGCCTCCATGCTCCGCTGAAGATGTCGCTCCTTTACTTTGCTGCGCTCAGTGTGTTGCTCCCCCTTCCTGCTCCACGGAGGACGCTGTTCCCCCCCTCATGCTCCTTGGAGAGCGTCGTTCCTCCCTTAGGCCTCGCGGAGAATCTCGCTCCCCCCTTGTGCCTCGCAGAGAACCTCGCTCCCCCCGGGAGCCTCGCGGAGACCCTGGCCCCCCCCGGAGCCTCGTGGAGACCCTCGCTCCCCCTCTGAGCCTCGTGGGGGACCTCGCGTACCTCTTCTGCCCCAGGAAGGAGCTCGCCCCGCTTCCATGCCCCGCCCAGGACATACTTTTGTCTCCCTGTGCCGTTGTGGGAGCCGCTCGGTCTACTGGCTTTGTTGAGGACTTTTTGACCGGGGGCTCGGGGCCGCCGGTGGGGGGGCCGTGTCGGTTTGGGCGCTCTGGGAGTAGCACCCTTGGGGGAGGGTTCTGTCACGTATCTGGGAAACCTGGACTCCTTTTCCCATCAGCCACTGCACTACACCACATGACCACATGTGCCGCCACATGCACCTGATTCACGTTTTTGTTAATGAGCATTCATGTGTATTTATAGTCCTTGTCTGCACTTTCTCCTGGTCTTTCGTTGTTTAGACTCACGTTGTTTATGTCAGTGTCTTTGTCTCATGCCACCGAGTTTTTGCCAAGTGTCTTGTTTTGTAGTCTGTTTGTTTGTTATTAAACGTTTAAACGTGTTATTAAACGATTATTATTATTATTGCTTCTGCCTCAACCTCAACCCGTGACAATTATAGAATGCTATTGAGGCCTCATTCCATTAGCATGGATGGTAGTTTGCTACATGTTGTGTACTTTTGGTAAAAAAAAAAAAACAACAACCCAAAACAACCCACAACTCAAACAACAATAAACGAGATGGCTTGACATATTGAATGTTTTGAATGGTTGTTTGTTTTTGTTTTTAGATTCAGTGTTGGATAAACATGTTTGCTGTTGGACTTTGGGACACTATTTTGTCCCCGGCCCTGTATTCATTCCTTCACGTTGCAATTTTTGTGATGCGTACTGGATAGTATTGATACTCTGTTTCCAATTATGCCAAAAACAAATCCCCCAAAACTTTCCCATCAGAGAGATTTACGATGCTGATTGTAATTGTGGTTCTGATTTATACAATTGCACCAAATAAATAAATAAATAAATAAATAAATATATAAATTCCCTGCAGGTGGATTCGGCTTGGATGTTGCACTGCTGTAATTGGAGCACCTGCCACTCCTGTGCTATCCATTTACTTGTTCACTACTGTGTGTGTAAATGCCTTTGATGGCCACTTCATAGCAATCATGGGATGCTACTCTAATCAGACCGATATTACACGCAGCACATGTTTTTTTTTTCTTTCTTCTTAACAGTACTGCAGATGCTCATTTGAACGAACGTCTGGAGAACAGTGACTACAGCGGCCGCTTTCCACGTTTCAAACAGACGCTAGTGGAATTGTTGAACTCTCCAATCCGATTGGTCTGACGAATTGCATGCTGAGATTACCGCTATCGTTTTATTATGTTATCGGATCTGTAGTAACTGCTGTTTTGTAACTTATGTTAGAAGAACAAGATCATGTCAAGGTATGATTAACAGGAAATAATCTGTGACTTTAGTCTAGACGCAGGGAATAAATTCTTTTGTGAGTAAGATTTAGTAATGAAGCGGTAGCAGATCTTCACTCAATTACTATTTTACCTTGACCGGTAAAAAACAAACAAACATACAAATAACTACAACAGACTGAGATAAGAAAGGAAAGTAGATGCAGTAGGTATAAAATTATATCACTGCTGGTAGACCACGGGGCCTTTGGGCATGTTTCGGGTAAAGAAGGCATGCAGTTGCCATGCCAATGAAGCTTCGTAGCATGTAAATTAAGTTCACAGAGTATTTATAGAGAATGTGAGAACCTCTAAAAAAGACAGACTTGCGGTCAGGATCGAACTGAGGACCCTGGAGCTGTGAGATGGTAATCAGTAATATAGAAGGACATTATAATAAATAAATAAATAAATACAAAGATGGAAAGGGAAAGTTTAGAAAACAAGATCTTCCATCACACCACTGGTGTCAGTGTCGGTAGACTATTTTTTTTATGGCATCCCATCAACGGCTTCTGTTTCCTGTGGCAGCCTAATTTCCCCAGTGACATCTAATCATCTGCAGGTGATTAGATTTATGAGTCCGGTGGATTGTTCTTGTTCTTGAGATGCTGTAATGTTTTGCAATATTTCAAAAGCTTTTCATCAAGTGAGTGCCTTTTTATACGTAGAAAATATGCCAAGGAAATGCCAATAACGTTCTTGAAAAAAATAATTGCCCATCGCGATACCGGGTCTATTGAGGCCGGTTTTATTCCAGCAATATCTTTAATTAAAAGGTAGAGATACATACTGAGAGTGCAGATCTCACAGCTATAATAGTAGCACAGGTTGAATCTTTATTTATTTATTTTTTAAAACATTATTATAGGAGATGCTGTGTTGAACTGTCTCAGAAACACAACCTACTATACACACAACCTTGGAGAAATGTTTCCACTTCTATTTTGTGTCCCATTGTGTTGTAACGGCTGTTTAACGCCGTCCTGAAACAGAGTGTGAAACAGGAAATGAAGGCTGTTCCAAATCCTGGACAAGGCTAGGAGAATGTCCAGGCAGATATTAAGTTACCTTTTCAGTTATTGTGTTCCTGGCATGTGCAGTAATGGAGCTCCTGGCAGCGGCGCCCATGTATTGGCACTAACCTCTGGCATGGAGACTCCTGACAATACTCTGACAAGTATTTCTGTAATTTGGACTGTCAGTGCTTCCAGTAGGACTCCACTAGTAGTGGGGAAAAAAAAAAAAGCCTGGCTCTCACACACCATCTCCCAGGTCCAGTGCCGAGGAATAAAACACTTGAGGATGTGCTCTTATTGGACTATAAGTGGTAATGTTTTTGTTATGTTATAGCAGCTATAAACACTTGATCCTTCACCATCCTCCCTTGAAGTTAATAAGACAGTTAAACCGACTCCTCTGTCCACGCCGAAGACTCTTTCCAGAAATGCTAAGTGAGCATTCTTGTTAAAGGAATTTTTGCCACATTAACAATTATAGCTATTGTCCACGACCTGTAGACATGCTAATGTATTACTGTATAACAAGTACGTTTATATAATCCTGTGATTTACAGCTGCACTACTTTTCAGACCAATAGGGTGACTTGTGACGCACCACCAGGGGACCAAACGTCTTTCAGGAATTTGGGAAATAAAGAGGTAGATATTCACAAGAGGTGAAACAATTGAATGATTTGGACTGATTTAAAAGGTCATTTCAAAGGCAATGATTGAAATGAATCGAGGCAGGAATCATAAATTGATTTGATATATGATACAATTATAATTCTAATAAAAGGCAATGATTTAATAGTTGACGTTCCCACTACATCTGCTACAATACAATTTCAATTCTTAAGGCAACGATGCAAAAACTGATGATACCACTGATGATGATCTGCTACCAGATGAGTTTGATTCGTAAGGCAATGATTCAATATGTGAAAACACTGGATCTACTACAATACAACTTTGATTTCTAAAGCAATGATTCAATATTTGATGATTCAACTGGATCAACTACAATACAACTTTGATTCGTAAAGCAATGATTCAATATTTAACGATTCCACTGGATCTACTACAATACAACATTGATTTGTAAAGCAATGATTCAATATTTCAGGGTCAGGGTCCCCGCGACCCTGAAGAAGGAGTAAGCAGTAGAAGATAGATGGATGGATGATTCAATATTTAACGATTCCACTGGATCTACTACAATACAACTTTGATTCGTAAAGCAAGGATTGAATATTTGATACCACTGGATCTACTACAATACAACTTTGATTCGTAAGACAGTGATTCAATATTTGACGATTCCACTGATCTACTACAATACAACTTTGATTCGTAAGGTAACTTTTATTATATTTGTTGATACCAAAGTTGCTAACATATTGATCGGAGGCTACAAAGTTGAAATCGTATCACGGCGGATTCAGTGGCATCATCAAAAATCGAATCATCGCCTTATAAATAGAAATCGTGTTGCACTGTACCAGAGCAACTTCAGTGGTATCATCAACCGTCATACAGTTGCCTCGAGAATCTAAATTGTGTCATATCACTCGGAAGCCGCGAATATTCACACACCTGCAAACTCGAAAGCCACGTGAAGCAAAATATGTACGCTACAGCAATTCATCAAGTTAATAGGTCGTGTTTGAATAATTGCATGGAAATAAAAGCAAGCCACAACTCCACATCATTAGGCACTTTGATGAGAATGTTGAAGAGTTACAAGCATCATTACGGCAGAGATAAAACCTTTCCTGACGGCTCCGAGGACAACGTGTGTATGAAGCGAGAGATGAAATATTTGGGTTAGCGACATGATCATGATTTGATATTTGAACAAAAATACAACATATTTTATATTATGTATAATTTTATAATGTTTTGTGCTACGCTTCAACACTCAGCATCTCTAAAGAACCCCCCCCCCTCCTTTAATTAATTTCCATCATAACATCTTATGATGGTCTTTTCAAAAGTGAAAATGAAAAGAACTGGACTTCAATAGCCACACATACAGAAATCCTACAATCCGTTGGCGTTGTTATTTTGTGGTAGTGTAATGGTTTTAATAGGCTGAGCTTCTAAAAGCCTTTCCAACGTGCGAACATGGTTAATGCACGAGTCCTGTGTGTGTGTGTGTGCGTGTGCGTGTGTGCATGTGCGTGTGTGTGTGTGTGTGTGTGTGTGCTGTGTGTGTGTGTGTGTGTGTGTGTGTGTGTGTGTGCATGTGTGTGTTCTTACCTCTTCAATCAGGTAAGGAGCAGAATGTAAAATGGCTCCATTGTGTAGTCTCAGTATGAACACTTGGGGTCTTGGGAAGAAAAGTGTTTTTTTCGAAGCTGCACAACACACCCTCTCACCCTTTACTCATGTCTCAATTTTGCACTTTCCTTTCGGTACGTTTATGCAAATCACGCTTTCTCCATTTCTTTTCCATAATTCACCTTAATGCTCTCCAACACCTACACTGTAGCACGATGGCAAATTCAGAATATTTCTTTATTCTCTTATCTAGGAATCCATGGCTTTGAGTTGAGGTTGGAGATGCTCTAATGCCTTAGCTGTTGATTCATTCTTCTCAGCTTCCTTATTATACATGCAGTGTTGAGAAGGGGATGATTTCTTTGTTCTCTCTCTTAACTAACTGAAGACCGACCAAACTCTGAATCCTGCCACCATAAGGAAACAACATGATGACTTCCTATCTCCACCGCTTCTTTCAAGAATCTTTAATAAGGAATACACCAGTGTGTCATGCTGTTTTCGGAAAATACCATAACAGCATGTCTGAATGTATATCACAGGAATTTTCCAAGGACTACAGGTATTTTTTTTTTTTTGACGACGCTCCCTTACTGCTGACCAATCAGAATCTCGCACCTTCTTCACCAAACTGTTGTAAATGTACTCCACCTTGCTAGATTTGGTTTTAGCAAAACGTATTATTCCTGAGGAGAAGAAAAAGGCATATTTCAGAAAGGGAAACAACTTTAAGGCATGCTGTGTTAGCTCAAAGACGCAATCAATCCGTAAGAACATATTAGACAAAAGCTTTTAACCAAATAACTGACGACTAGATCCTTCCAACGCCTGTAAGAAACGTGCAACTAAATCATATCCCCCCACCCCCACCACCATCCTTCCCTAAATTTATTAAAAAGTCATCAATACATTATTTTCTAATACGTATGTGAATACTTTACATACATGCGTTAACTAATATATCTGAACAATCCAGCAAATTATCATTTGATTGATGTGTACAGTTGGTCATTTAAAAGTTACATGATATCGGTATCATTTCATTACGAAATATCTCGATACAAACGTATTTTAATTAATAATAATTCACACTTATATTTATAAAAATTGCATAAGAATTCGGACACCACTGCAAATTGCCGACACCCGATGTAATGCGCTATATAGGAGATAGGAGGCGGTTTCGGACACAGCACAGAACTTAAACAGCGGTGATTAAGGTGAAACGGGTAACAGTTGAACAGTGGAATGCGTGACATGGTGATGTGACATGCAGTGGCTGATGGGTACTGTAGTTCAGTGGCCTCTATGTGCTAACCTGATGGGATGTTCAGCAAGAACGTATAGGTGTGATAGTCAGGTGTGGACAAATCTTTGTCCATATAGTGTGTATTGATACATGACAGTTTTCTGAATGAATACAATGACACGTTCGCCAAAAGGAATAATTAAAGGTGACCTATTATGCAAAATTCACATTTACACTGTGTTTGAACATAAGTGTGTTGGCGGATAGCAGCAGCTCATTTGCATTTAAAGAGGCACACATGAAAACAGTGTGTTTTTGCTTCCAACCAAAAAAAGGGCGTTTACAGCATGGTATAATAAATGATCCGTGGGGTATTTTGAGCTGAAACTTCACAGACTCATTCTGGGGACACCTGAGACTTATATGACACCTTGTAAAAAGGGTCATAATAAAGTCCCCTTTAAAGACAGGATGACATGATATTTATCGAAGCCGATTGAATAAAAAAAAAAAAAAGACCACACCTTATTTGCTTTGAAAAGTCTAGAAAACACAGCTTTGCGCAGAAATATCTAATATTCGCTTGTTTGGATTTTTTTGGGCTTTGATTCTCGCACTCTTTGTGATAGAAATCCTGCAAAATTGGATAATTTCGGTCGACTGACAGTGAAATGTATTGATCATGATGAGAGGCGTTTTCTTCCGTCACCTCTTGCAGAAAGAGTGACTGTTTTTTTTTTTTTTTAGCTTAATGGAAACGAGGACACAAAAAAATGAGCAGAGTTCAAGAACAAGACGTTACAAAGCGTGCCGTCTCGCTGTCTGTGCTCTAACGCACAGGAACTCTCTTCAAATAGGTAGAGGGCTTGTTACTGAGATGAAACCAGCATTGTGGGTGTCCAAGGAAAAGAAAACAACCAAAAGGTACTGCTAGTGTGAAAGCACAGCACCAATTAAATCAAACACCAGAGTCTGACTGACAGAGTGAGACTCTTTCACAGTGATATTTGTTGGCAAATGAGAACTTTTAGCTGTACTCATGTTTGACGCACGTGAATCGAAGAGGGCTTTGGCTGAATGCGTGATGTCGCAGGACATGTATTGAAAAATTGCAAAGTTTGTTTGAAATCACGTAAAATTCAATTCAATTTTATTTGTGTAGCACTTTAAACAATGCATATTGTCTCAAAGCAGCTTTACAGAAACATATAAACACAGGATAGAGATTTTAAGTGTGTGAATTTATCCCTATTGGGCAAGCCGGTGGCGACGCTAGTGAGGAAAAACTCCCTAAGATGATATGAGGAAGAAACCTCGAGAGGAACCAGACTCAGAAGGGAACCCATCCTCATCTGGGTAACGACGGATAGTGTAAAAGAAAAGGACAGTTCGTTATGGTTTTTATATGAAGTCTTTGTTGAACTAGTCCTCAGTTCACTAATGGAGGCCTGAGTGTAAAACTGCATGTGGTAATTATAGTCCCAAGGCCATCGCGGCAACCATAGTCCCAGCAACCACAGTGAGAATGTCCATGTGGAATTGAGGTCCAAAACTATTTCCATGGTACTTCAAGTGGCACTGTCCTCAGCAGTCTCCAGACTGCACTGCTTCAGGTCATCCTCAGTAGCAGAAAGTAGCCTCCCGTTGATGAGAACTCCAACCAAAAAGTAGGGCAACAGGATGGATCAGGCAGGTCCAGAGAGCAGAAAGGGTCAGGATTACATGCATCTCAGGAGTATCATGTAGCTCGACAGAAGGCGAGACGGAGAGGGAGGGAAAGAGAAGGAGAGATTGTTAGGTATGCTTATTGTCCAGTAATGGAGAAGACTGTGTGCTTTGCAGAATAAAAGTCTATTCATGGAAAGCTTGAGTAAACAAAAATGTTTTCAGCCTAGAGTCCTGAACTCTAATTGGAATGCTGTTCCATAACTGTGGGGCTTTACAAGAGAGCACCCTTCCCCCTGCTGTAGCCTTCACTATATGAGGTACCAAGAAATAGCGTGCACCTTTTGATCTTAGAAGGCGTGGTGGATCATAAAAGATCAGAAGTTCGCTCAGGTACTGTGGTGCGAGAGTGTTTAGTGCTTTATAGATCAATAATACTATTTTATAAAAATCAATGTTGAAATTTCACTGGGAGCCAATGTAGTGTGGATAAGATCGGGGTGATGTGCTCATATCTTCTGGTTCTAGAAAGGACTCTAGCAGCTGCATTCTGGAATGTTGAAGGAATTAATACTAAATATAAATATGAAAATAAATTAATTGTGTAAAAAAAATCGTTTGAGAAAATAAATGAATTTGACAAATACAATCATATGGAAAAAATTAATGAAAAGTAGGCAAATCATGTGTAAGTACATGACTCATGTGTGAGGAGAAAAGAATGGTGTAAAAATTTCACCAACATGGAGGATTTTCCCACATTTCCACATTTAGAAGAATTCCATGACTGAATCTTTATTTTTCATTACGTCTGGAGCCGTTTTCTCTGAGCGAGCCGTTGTTGTGTCTACGACTGTATGCTTGTGCAAACAGGTAATTCGAGTCGGCTCTATAGAGAATACTAATCCTGAGCTGTACACAGTTCGTGTAATAAGGTATGCACGGCTTGACCGGCGCCATTTCAAGCCCCATTGAAACTCAATCTGTATTTCATCATTTTTCAATCAAACGGAAAAACGACATATTAGCTTTTTGTCACTTTTCATCAAACGGCGTTGTTTTTTTTATTTTCAGGTGTAAAGCGCTGCCACAAACAGTTTACGTGATGAAATGGTTGGGAGATGCATCTGCATTGCTCATGTTGTTTCTTTTGTTCTATCTTTCACACTCTTTATGCATTTTCCATCGTTTTTCTTCTTCTTCTCCAACCTATTGTGAGCCTTTTAGGCCGGGACAGGCAGAATACAGACACTATTGCTTAGGTATTGCTTCCCAAATAATAATAATTTGAAAAAATGGTGTTAGTGTATTTATTAAAAGTTAGGAGCAGGAGTGAGAGTGAGGAGGTTTCGATAGTGAGGGGCGTGACAAGGGGGCTGGAGCTTCCACGAGGTGCTGTACAGGAGACCGTGGAGGGTTGGGAGTGATGCCGTGCAGCCAGGGAGTTTCTTCTCCACTGCCCTCGTCGTCATCTTGAACAGGAGAGCGAGAGAGAGATGGGTTATTCACTCCACTTCGACCGCCGATCCCTTTTATAGCGCCAGCTCTTCTGCTGGATGGTATAGAGAAGCCGCTCCAATCATTGGCCTCCAGCTGTGTGTGTTTCTGCAAGGCCTCCTTGCAGCCATGTGCGCTCTTGCTGTCCAAAACAATCTCACCGGCAGTTGCGCGAGGAGCGTGCTTCCCGTTGCGTGTGTGTGGGCTGCAGGCCCGCAGTCACGCTATAAACACAACCCTGTTATGTCACTTTTAATTAACCACATGTCTGAGAATGCTGGGAATGTTGCCATGTGATGGTTTCAGATGCAGGTACTATGCGCAGACATGGATTCAACAGTACTGTAATTCCAAGATAACATACATCATGTTTTCTATCCAGCATCCAAGGTTAGATCGCCTACTCGTCAGCGACGATTTCATTAAATCCAGTCTGACACCTCTAAAATTAGCTTGCGAAATCTGGCAGGTTCAGCCGAACACAGCTTCCATTATGATATTCTAAAAGGTTTGAGGTATTGGCTAGGGGTTGAGGATGGCATACAGGAGATATGACCGCATTCAGGGCCGGCGAATCTACGACTGTATTTACGCGGGGAAAGTTCCTCATGTTCAGAGTTGGGTTAAGTTGATTTTCCGAGCTTACCATTCAGATAATTAAAATCACCTGCATGTAGTTTACACCTTCCTGATTTGCTGATCTTAACCCTAGCCCTAACCTTAACCCTGGGGTTTTCGGAAATACAGGCACAGAAACTATGGACTGTAGAACGATTGTTTTTCCTTTGCTGTCAAATGTAAGGCGGGCGATGTAGCATAAAAGCAATTTTAAAAATGGAAAATAAAAGAGTGATATGATGATGTAGAGTATGAATGAAAAGATTGCGAGCTCTGAAATAAATACTGTATCGAATAGGAGTGTAATATTTTGCCAATGTATTGCTGCTCAAATAGTCCTAGTTCATAATCAAATTACTTAACTGAAAATCTGGTTTAATTTAACAATACAACACATTTTCCCACAGCTTATAAAATAGCACTTGATCCAGCAAATGCTATTATTATTATTATTATTATTATTATTATTATTATTATTATTATTATTATTATTATTATTATTATCCATCCATCTTCTATACAGCTTATCCTTCCTTCAGGGTCACGGGGAAACCTGGAGCCCATCTCAGGGAGCATTGGACAAACGGCAGGGAACATCCTGGATAGGTTGTCTATTATTATTATTATTATTATTATTATTATTATTATTATTATTATTATGCTCCAAAAGGTATTCATGTAGACAACTTAAAGCTACGAGATACTCAACTGAAGTCATAAAATCGCAACGTGTGCGCAGGATGTAGCTGATTTGACCAACCTATATAGTTTCCTGTTTTGAGATATTGAAGAATAAGCTGACTGGAAACTCGTATACCACACCTACAACTTACCTGAATTCAATTCAATGTCTGAGATGTGTCTCGATGTCTGATGAGATGTGTCTCGATGTCTGATGACATGTATTATCGAAGAATAATACTATTATTGAATTAATTGAGTCATTTATGTATTTTAATATTGACCTCAAATGGCATTTTATAGCTTTGTGATGTATTTACAGCCCCAAAAATACTAATTTCAGCGTGACATTTTGTGGTTACATCAAAGGGAAATGGAGTCAGAGTGACACACACCTCTGCTTTGGTCAAACTCCACTGTGTGTGTGTGTGTGTGTGTGTGTGTGTGTGTGTGTGTGTGTGTGAATTTCTCATAAATTATAAATACATGATTAAACCCGTCATTACATTTCAGATCTGAATAGCGTACCATTTCGATATTAACTGTGAATACGGCCCACGCTGAGGATTTACGCAGGTGTGAGATTAGACGATCAGACTGACTGCACAACATGGAGAGCAGCGAGACTGAAACTAGTCATACAGCAGGCGTAAAGGGGAGCTTGTAATAGAAAAGCAGGCAGGGAGGAACAAACTAATCCATCTGCGTTTGCACGTTGAGCCGAGCTGAGACGGACGGTGTCCTTACACGGACAGCAGGCAAGCTTTTTTTAAGGGACTCTGAATGCTCAAGTGCAGCGTTACCACACTATAATGGCCGCTGATCAATATCTCTTTTCTCTGTTAATGGAAGGCCTTATGGAAGGCCTTATACCTTACTGGTAATAAGCAGTTTGTGGGAAGGATGGCATAAAATCACGGCTGGTATCCCGCAACCGTGCTCATCCAATTGTCACTCGAGATCCGTGTCTGAGTAACTTTTAAATTTCTCGCTCTCCGCACTGCTGAACAAAGCCGTCTCTTTAACGTAATTGCGTGCTCATTATTTATAAATTTGTTGCTCTCTAAGATTGAAATATTTAACAGCCGGTGTAAGCTTGAAAGGCTCCTTAGCAAACAAGTCAACTCAGCATCCCATAAAAGAGGTCCATCTGCTCCGATAAACTCCCCAGGAGTACGCTTTTAAAATTCATAGAGGAGCCGAGCACTTAGAAACCGCAAATCCTGTGACTCCTTCAGAGAACATCTTCGCCGCGAGTGTAATCAAAACGAGTCATTTGAAGCACGATGATGTCAGTATTTGAAAGGCGTCGGCGCTCTCGAGCTTTCCATCCGCCATCTGTACACCCATCTGGATCCGCGGCGTGTTTAATAGATGTTACTGCCATGATATCGGATGATTACAGAAGGGTTAATGGCTGAGACGGTCAACGGCGTAACCCGTAGCAGAATCAGGAGAACGGCGAGCATATGGCTGGATTTTAGATATTTTGAATAGACCAGGCTTGCAATGAGAATTATTCGAGGTCTATACATTGATGCTATTGGGAAAATCGAACAGAAGACTTTCTCAGCATTCATTTCAATCCGTTCCGGCTTTCCATTCCCCTCGAGGAATGAAAATCGACTGATCGTACATTTTCAATCAGTATAATCGAATAAATTATTTTATGACCGCAAGCCTGTTATAAAACGAATCAGGATGCTGTTGGGTTTCTGTGTGTAGAGTATCATGACTCTGTGTTTTATAACACAGAGTATCATGACTCTGACTGTGTGTCCTATAACAGTACAACACAGAGTGTTTTATTATTTGCTTAAAGCGCCATATCTAGTAATATGACTCAAGTAAATTGTGTAAACCTTTCATACGAGTTGGATTATAACTTGTAAGATGCTAGTTTAGAATAACGCATTTAATGTTTAACGCCATGACGAGACACATCACCACGTCCACTAATTACAGCCTCCTCGTGCAGTTAAATATATGTCGATGCGCCAATTATAAAATGAAGCAGAAATAGCATCCGGTAACGTATGTTAGGCATGCTTTTTTTCCTGTGCGACTTTTGTGTTTAAGAATAACCACAGTGCACAGCTGGGACTTTCCTGGTGTCCTTGTATTCATCGCTATCCCGTTATGAAGAATGGCTGCAGCAGAGATTATTCATCAGGGGCCGTGGACACCAAGTGAGGACAAAAGGAGGCATTTATCTCCCCCGAAAAAAAACAGGTCCATCACCCCCAGAGTCATCTGCTGCGGTCTCATTCTCGACTGAACCAGCAGTGCTCAGTCATATTCCTCCGTGTCTAATTAAATAGTGTTGTCTTAACCACAGCTGAGCGGCACTAAAGCGTGGGGGTGGGGGTGGGGGTGTTCGCTTTAGGGAATTGTCCTAACTATTAGCTCGACTGCAGTAGGGGGAGGTTTTGATCCTAATCTATGAGCATTTTTCATTTAATTTGACATAGTGGCTTTTGGAAATAAGGAAAAACAAGAGGAAGGATAAAAAAAAAAAAATGCAGTGTTTTGTTAAATTGAATTAATAAGCAATGTCATCGTTCACCAATGGCTGTGGAATAAGATGAATAAAACACTTCTGGATGTATTGTTATTATATAATAAATTAGAATTATCGATATGATGCCGTTTTCTGCATGGAGATGCTTATTTTACGTTTATGGAAGGAGTCTCCAGTGTCAGCGCTTTGTAACAGTCAGAAATTTTTACTTTTTTTTTGTTTGTTTTGCTTGCGGTTACTTTGTGATATGACAAGCTGCGATTTCAGTCTTAAAATCTTTAAAAGAGAGACAGAGAGCGAGAGAAAGAGAAAGAGAGAGAGAGAGGGAGAGGTTGTTGAGGGAATGATTGTTTATAACTGCTATAATACAACTGAGAAAATAAAATAATTGTTGTTGTTTATTTCCCTGTAATATCTAGACACAATATTTTATTCTGCTCCAGGAACGCAACTCATAACATGTAGTCCATCTTAGGGATGGTGTATGATTTCAGTTGATTATGTGTGTGAGGTGAGTCACATGTTCTGAAGTCTCCTGACATGCTTCATTCCAAGAGAGATAAGACGACATCAAGCATTATAAGAACGCTGCTGCTCAAATGTCTGCCATGGGGTTTCCTCCCAACTGGACTGCATTCTAAAAACAGGAAGCTAAAAGTAATGAGAGAGAAAAAAAATGGTAGAACGATGGCAGTGTCTTCAGACTTGTTGCAGGAATGTTCTAGTAAATGTCGCATATCTAGGAAAGCAATACTCAGAACAGGCAAAACCAAGAAAATTTTTTAGCCCTGGGATAAACAAAGCAGAGCTTCTTCCTCCTACCATCTTCACAATCCTGCAGTAAGACGAGGCGGGCGAGTCGGGCGCAGTGATCTACACCGCTCCACATTGCTCCTCAAGGCCTCGACGGAAAACTTCAGCCCACTGACATGCAGAAACATAAACTTGCTCAAGTCCAGCGTTCTCCACGAGTCCAAAGGAGCTCGAGGTAGCTAATCGACAAGGATGCGAGGATGAGGATGTGATCACGCTTGCGAAAAAGAAATAGAATTTGGATCTTAAATGTTCTATAGATAAAAATGGATTAAAAGGTCCTCGGCCTCTTTGAATCCGTTACTTCAGCGCCGAACAGAACGTGTATTCGAAATAGTTATTTAATTAGCAGGTCATAATATCTGCGAGGACATAAAAGGGGTCCAGAGTGGGCTCTCTGTATTCCAACCATGTGTCATAAAAAGAGAGAGAGAGAGAGAGAATTACAGCACAGGAAGTGTCTGGGGATGGGATAACTGGATACTGTGGTTGCACACACACACCCTTACACATGCCCACACATACTGGGTGATAAGAATGGTCTCCTTGTTTACCAGAAAAGATTGATCTAGATCATTGATATTAATGTATTTATACAGCACAATTTCTGTCGCCGTAATTGAACGATTGGGTTTATTTGTCTTAATTTATGGGTTTGTGTTTACCCTAATCCTAAACCGTGGTTAAATATACACTGCTTTGCTTTGTCAACACGTCTCATAAACCGAGTGTTATCATCAACCCTGGACTCTAAGTGTGCCGCTTGTGACACATAGCTCTACAGAAATCCAACAATTTTCCCAGCAACGCCAACGAGTCACAGTGCAATGGCAGACACCCTCGTTGACATCACACGTCTCTCTAGGAGATGTCTTGTTAAAGAGACGCCACAATCGGAATGGTTTGATTTCCTGACACTCGGAGGTAGACGTGCTGATCGACAAGATATGCCGTTCGCCCTTGGAAGCCGTCGATAAGCTCAGGACAGACAGCATTTCAAAGCAGAACACTCACGCTCTCGGATTCATCAGCAACAACATGTCGCGTCGACGTGCAAAGATGTGCATGCCATGTACTAACGAGTCCACATGAAGAGTTAATTATTAGCCTGCATGAGGTTGTGAGGCAGGTACTACAGTGCCCTCCACTAATATTGGCACCCTTGGTGAATATGAGCAAAGAAAGCTGTGAAAAATTCTCAGGAATACTCTGCTTTCATGGATATCATACAATTGCAAACACAACACAGGTTTATCCCCCCCGCCAATTTTTTTATTTATCTTTTAGAAATAAAGGTGTGCAACAATTATTGGCACCCTTTTAGTCAATACTTTGTGCTACATCCTTGAAGATGCTTGAGTTTGTTTTTGGATGAGAGTAGAGGCTTTTTTTTCTTCTTCTTGAAACCCTTCCAAAAATATTGTGGTGATGGAGGTGACTTCAGATCGACGTTTTGGAAACTTTCTGACCTCAAGACACAATTAACTTCTGCAATTCTCCAGCTGTGATCCTTGGAGATTTTTTGTCTACTCGAACCGTCCTCCTCAAAGTGCATTGAGACGATATAGACACAAGTCCAATTAAAGGTCGATTCATAATATTTCCAGTTGACTGGAACTTCTTAATTACAGTATTGCCCTGATGGTGGAAATGGACATTTTCAATGCGTGTGCTATTTTCTTATAGCTACTTCCAATTTTGTGAAGCTCAACAACCTTTTCCCGCAGATCACAGCTATATTCCTCGGTCTTACCCATTGTAATGAATGACTAAGGGAATTTAACGTATGTGTTACCTCATATTTATACCCCTGTGAAACAGGATGTCATGATTGAACAATTTCCTGTTCCTAGTCACCCAGGTGTACAAATATATATATATATATATATATTTAGATATCAATGGGAATATACTTCAAATATATATATTTTTTCCATATGAATTCATATAGCCAATAATCATTGTCACACACACACACACACATATACATGCATATATATATATATATATATATATATATATATATATATATATATATATATATGAGATATCCATGAGAGCAGAGTACACCTCCTGCAAGGCAGAGGCTGCAAAAATAAGTCCAGTGAAGTAAAAACTTTTCTTCAGCTCATTTATAGGCATTGACCTTTAGGACTGCAGCAATAATGAGTAGCCTCTGTGCTTCGGAAGCGTTAGGAAATTGGTATTTTGAACTGCTTTCTTTAATTAAACCATGTGCCACTGTGTTTTATGTGCCCTCCCGTTTGTTCAAGGTGAATGACTCTGGATAAGAAGAATACAATCTTGCTATACTGTACGTCAAATATGCACTGGTCTTGTGCGTTACGTAAGGAATACTTCGGGGATGTGTTGTTATTGGAAAATAATCCGTGATGAAGTGGAGTCACCATAACGACATTCCATCTTTACGACTTTTTACGATGTTTTATTTTATAAAAGAATGACACGTCATACTTTTTATCCATTTAAAGTTACATTTACAGTTGATGTCATAAGTTTACACACACCTTAAAGAATCTGCAAAACTTTAATCATTTAAATATATATATATATATATATATATATATATATATATATATATATATATATATATATATATATATATATATATATATATATATATACACACACACAAACACACATGAGGGGCCAGAAATATATATCTATTTTTTTATTTAGTCCTGCCGTGCATAAGCGATTTCACATAGCAGATGTTTACGTATAGTCGACAAGACACGATAATAACCAAACCCGTTCAAAAGTTTACACTCGCTCGATTCTTAATCCCACATGTTGTTACTTGGACGATCGATGACTGTTTTGGACAAGTCCCTTGTTTGTCCTGAGCAGTTAAACTGCCCACTGTTCTTCAGAACAAAAAAATCCTCCACCTCCTTTGCTTTTCATTTCGCATCTTTTCCCACTGAAGGACTCGTACATGACGATCACAAAAGATGCAAACATTCACTGATGCTCAAGAAAGCAACATGATATATTAAGAGCCAGGGGGGTGTAAACTTTTGAACAGGATAATCGGTATACATTGTTATTAGTTTGTCTTCTGGGAAACATGTAAATATCGTATGTAGCTTCTGAACGGCAGTACTAAATGGAAAAAAAAGAGCCTAGGTTTTATTTTTTCCTCTTTATTGAAGTTAATAAGACAAAAAAAAATAAATATAAAGAATCATGTTTAATTAAACAGCACCGTGGTATAAATAGCATGATCTAATCCAACACTTCTTGAACGTTAATTAATTGACCAGGTGTCATTTTGCACCTTCACTGTTAAATGTAGCCGAGTGTAGTGTTTTGTTTTTTTTCTTTGGCAGACAGACGGACGGAAAGCTCTGGCATGTTTATTTCCTCGTGCACGTCTATATTCTGCGTGGCGAGTTGGCAACGAGGTACAGCGCATCTGTCAGACGTGATGGAGGGATTCACTAAAAGAGACGCCAGGAGGATCTCGCTTTATTACACATGCTTCTGATGAGCTCGTGGTGTCGTGTACGCCACCACACACCTGGCCTGGATATTACATTACTGTTATATAATTACTTTTTGTTTGTTTTTTTCCCCACCTCGACTGATAAAAAGCACACCATCCAATTTAGGAATCATGAAGGCCAGAGTTTGTCATTTTTAGTCTCTCTCTCTCTCTCTCTCTCTCTCTCTCTCGGAAAACTCAGTTGTAAGCTCTCACACATAAAAAATGAAATAAAAAAAACTTTACTTTTTCACCTTCTTGTTTTTCTGAGCAGAGGAGGTGTGGTGAGCTGGCATTCAGGCAGGATCGAGCTGTCACTGATAAAAGAGGCATGTGCTGAGAGAGGCAGAAAAGCCCAGAAAATCGGAGGCGACGTCGCGCTGTCGGGGGCGGAGCAGACACTGTAACAGGCAGAAAATAAACACAGTCATCAGAAATTTGAGATCCTTCCAAGCAAGAGCATGTGGGAGGACAATAAATCAGACTTCCATGGTTCGGAGGCGAAGCTGGCATTTAGAGCTGCTTTGTTTCATTAAATCATCCGTCAACGTGTTTTATGTTACTCGTTCGTTCTGGACGAATGTTCCGTTTCAGCAAATAATATCCCACACACCTTGTGTTAGTCTCGTACGTTGTGTTATTATTATAATTTTTTTACCTACGGTGCTCGATTTTGATTGGTCAGAAGATATTGTACAGCTGCATCGTACAGGTTAACCCATACTAACGTGCTGGTTCGGATCTGTCTTCAGTAAGAGCTCGTTCGCAGGGATCTGTATGGCGGGAAGAACGGGGATGCTTATTTAATGTCGAGGTCGATGCAAGGAGCCGTCAGTGTCAGCGCTTTGTACCGTAACATAAGGAGGTAAAGCGGTAACTTTCCAACGTCTTCAGAGGATTTTTTTTTTGTCCACTTTATTTATAGCTGCAGGAATGATAACAGGAACTCATTTGTGTCATTAATATTTCACATCATTAAATGCAGAGTAACTCTATATGGATAAAAAGTACGGCATTCTTTAAAAAGTAAAAAAAAAAGAGCTCTATTTGTAATTGTTGGCAAAGTTCTGTTTTATAAGCAGGATGAAACACTTCAAAAAAGTACCATTATGTGAAAATTATACACTTATAAATTGTTCACACTCCACTTCATGGATGATTTTTCTTTAACAGCACGCCCCCAAGCTTATTATTATTATTTGTTGAATTCCTTACTTATCTAACGGCTTGACAAGCCATTGATTACTTTTCCAGACAGTATTAACGAATCCACAGTGTGTAGATCAATAAGAACAAAATGACCCCCCCACCCGTTAGCTCCCCATAGAGTTCCACAGACCAGAGTTTGTCCTTTTGCAAAGTACTCAAGCTTTCATTTCCTCATTAGTCAAAGTAGACGAAAACTTTGTTAGGATTGTAATGTATCATATTAGTCCCCATAGTGAACTCACATCTCGCTTATCAAAATGCATAGCATCTTCTTTCAGCCCGAAACATATTTGTTAGAATGGATACCAGAGCAGCCGTCGTCATGAATATATAGAAGTATAAAAATCTATTAGCAATGTTGTGGGCTCGAGTCACCTGACTTGAACTCGATTTAGAAGTGACTTTTGACTCAACTTGACAATCAAAGAAGACTTTAATTAAGTTGATTGACATCAATGACTTCACTAGGATTCGGAAAGGCTTTACGCATTTCCAAAACTGTCCACCCATTTTCCATAGCGCTTATGTAAACAACGTAGGGTCACCGGGAGCCTGGAATCTATCTCAGAGAACTTTGGGTGCAAGGAGGAGAGGCACCCTGGACAGGTTACCAACCCATCAAACACGTTCATACACTACAGACACTTTGGACATGCCAGTCAGCCAGCAGTGGTGCAGTTAGAGCAGTGTTGGTTAGTACAAGCCACCACTGCAGAACCACTGCAGAACCACCACTGAACAAAAAAATTCACTGTACTGATCAACTGATTATGCCAATCAACAGACACTCATTATCATTATATTGCACGTCTTCCTTCTATGGGAGGAAACCTGAGTACCTGGAGAAACCCCTAAAGCATGGAGAGAACATGCAAACCACTAAGCCAATTAATTTCACCATCATACAATGAATTTTCAGCAAATCACTATCAACCTTCATTTCCAAGGTCAACAATCGACCAGTCACACACCCACCCACCCACATGTCTATATCATTGCATTGTGCTCACAGAGTGAGAAACGTTGCTTTTCTTATTAACGCCAGCACCCATCATGTTATACATCATGTCCTTAACTTCATTTCACATAAAAAGGATACACCTGTAAACGGCACGGCTGTTACGGATGATACGTGTCATTAGCAGCCGGGTAATTCAGAGAGGAAAAGATAGGGAAAAAAATGGGTTCCACACTTTGACTAATATGAAATTCAATTAAATCTATAAGCAGATGCTCAGATCTCAGACTGCTCGAGGATCTCTCAGGAGGGGCTGAGTGCAAAAACCTGTGCAGTAGAGCTGAAATGAAAAACACTGACGCTATTGTCTAAAGGACTTACAGGAAGCCCACGGAATCAGTAGGTACAAATCCGTGAGCAGGTAGTTACTATAGAAACGCTAACATATTCGAACAAGCACATTGCTCTAAACCTGCTGTTTTAGAAAATGAAACATCCTGACCAATCATAATTGAGAACTCAATAGAGCTGTAGAATATCTTTTTTTTTTAAGTAAACATTCAAGGATGGAAGTTGTGTGTTTCATTCTATTTAAAGTGACACTTTTCGCATGCCGAGTGCACTCCTTCAAGAGGTTTAAATCAGGTTGGTTAGTTGATGCATTGAAACATTTCTGTTCAAAGGCTTGCATGGTGCTTAGCAGAGCAAAATCATTGCTAAAGACGCTAGCTCAAGGTTAGGCCGAGTGAATGCACTCAGGCGTAGGCTTAAATTAGTTCGAATTAATGTAGAGTACGCGACAAGCCCTTTTTTATTGTTAGGTTAACTAAGTAATTTCAGGGTCTTGGTCACATACTTGTAATCTCTTTTCTTAGATGTCTATATGTAAAGCACTCGGGGCCAAATAGCGTGATTTAAGTGAAGTTGCATTTCTGAATACATTAAAGCTCGATTCATTGAAATGACGTTTAACATTTTATCAAATTTAAAGAGCCTAACCTTGAACAATATAATTTTTTTAGAAGTTAACAGGATCTTTCATATGATTAGAATCATTGTTGAATTCAGTGTTTTTTGATTAACATAAATATGTATTTGGTTGGTGTAAAAGACGTTCAAATTCGATACGTCCATTAGTGAGCTGGAAGTATACATTATACTACATGTGAGGTGTTTTTTCATTTTTCTTTTCAGGCTAAAATGCCTGTGACTCGAATTCAGAAAGCGTCTTGTGTCTTCATGCAGGACACAACTGCTTTTATACCCGACCTCTGCAGGGCTTTTTAACATCCACATCACTATGAACATTTGTAATAAATAAAAGATAAACTGGTAAAGCCAGATCTAACTCGTGCAAATTCATGCAAAGTGCGCTCGATCACATGGCACTATACTACACTGGATCACACGTCACTCGATCACACTTCCTATACTACACTGGATCACACGTCACTTGATCACACTTCACTATACTACACTGGATCACACGTCACTCGATCACACTTCACTGTACTACACACGATGACATGTCACTCGATCACACTTCCTATACTACACTGGATCACACGTCACTCGAACACACTTCCTATACTACACTGGATCACAGGTCACTCAATCACACTTCCTATACTACACTGGATCACACGTCACTCGAACACACTTCCTATACTACACTGGATCACAGGTCACTCGATAACACTTCCTATACTACACTGGATCACACGTCACTTGAACACACTTCCTATACTACACTGGATCACAGGTCACTCGATAACACTTCCTATACTACACTGGATCACACGTCACTCGAACACACTTCCTATACTACACTGGATCACACGTCACTCGATCACACATCACCATACTACACTGGATCACACATCACTCGAACACACTTCCTATACTACACTGGATCACAGGTCACTCGAAACACTTCCTATACTACACTGGATCACAGGTCACTCGATCACACTTCCTATACTACACTGGATCACAGGTCACTCGAACACACTTCCTATACTACACTGGATCACACGTCACTCAAACACACTTCCTATACTACACTGGATCACAGGTCACTCGATAACACTTCCTATACTACACTGGATCACACGTCACTCGAACACACCTCCTATACTACACTGGATCACAGGTCACTCGATCACACTTCCTACACTACACTGGATTACAGGTCACTCGAACACACTTCCTATACTACACTGGATCACAGGTCACTCGAAACACTTCCTATACTACACTGGATCACATGTCACTCGAAACACTTCCTATACTACACTGGATCACATGTCACTCGATCACATTTCCTATACTACACTGGATCACACGTCACTCAATCACACTTGACTATACTACACTGGATCACACATCACTCGATCACACATCACTGTACTACACTGGATCACACATCACTCGATCACACATCACTGTACTACACTGGATCACACATCACTCAATCACACTTCACTATACTATACTGGATCACACACGACTCGATCATACTTCATTATACTACACTGGATCACACGTCACTCGTTCACACGTCACTATACTACACTCGATCACATGTCACTCGATCACACATCACTGTACTACACTGGATCACACATCATTCGATCACACATCACTGTACTACACTGGATCACAGGTCACTCGAAACACTTCCTATACTACACTGGATCACAGGTCACTCGAACACACTTCCTATACTACACTGGA
Source organism: Ameiurus melas (assembly GCA_012411365.1). Lineage (NCBI taxonomy): Eukaryota > Metazoa > Chordata > Actinopteri > Siluriformes > Ictaluridae > Ameiurus > Ameiurus melas. The sequence continues at coordinate 18,338,099 of CM022763.1, read as the reverse complement.
TCACACGTCACTCGAACACACTTCCTATACTACACTGGATCACAGGTCACTCGATAACACTTCCTATACTACACTGGATCACACGTCACTCGAACACACTTCCTATACTACACTGGATCACACGTCACTCGATCACACTTCCTATACTACACTGGATCACACGTCACTCGATCACACTTCCTATACTACACTGGATCACACGTCACTCAATCACACTTGACTATACTACACTGGATCACACATCACTCGATCACACATCACTGTACTACACTGGATCACACATCACTCGATCACACTTCCTATACTACACTGGATCACAGGTCACTCGATAACACTTCCTATACTACACTGGATCACAGGTCACTCGATCACACTTCACCATACTACACTGGATCACAGATCACTCGAACGCACTTCCTATACTACACTGGATCACACGTCACTCGATCACACTTCCTATACTACACTGGATCACACGTCACTCGAACACACTTCCTATACTACACTGGATCACACGTCACTCGATCACACATCACTGTACTACACTGGATCACACATCATTCGATCACACATCATTGTACTACACTGGATCACACATCACGCGACCACACTTCACTATACTTGGATATTTATTCAAACTATGGCCTAGTGATGTTTTGATAAAATAAATAATTAAAAAATATCCTGGTAAAAAAAATCCAAGAAATGTGAGCAAAATACAAGGGCAATGACAACAGAGGACATTAAAAAAATGCACAGATCCAAAAAGAACCCCACCTTGTCAAGTTCTAGAAAGTTCTCCTCAGTGCAATTGCTTCACTGTTTGAGAAGTTTTCTTAAGTATTACTTCTTTCATGAAATTGAGTTCTCTTTATGTTTTAACAAAGAACAAATAAAATACAAATGATCAGATATATCAAAGTATGCATAAATACACCAAGCAAAGGGGAAAAGAAAAATAATATATATAAACAGACTTATGTAAGGGATGTGAAGAAAATCGAACACAGAAGGAAAAAAAAAAGATTACAGTGCTTTAGAAAATAGTACAAGGGATGCCAGTGAGGCTTTAAACTACAATCGTACAAATCCTCTTATTAAGATGGAAAGAATGTCACGTATTTTATATATATATATATATATATATATATATATATATATATATATATATATATATATATATATATATATAAAACGTCATATTATATTTTATATATCTACTAGCAGTGTTATCATGAATCCTACATGTCAAATAATCAAACACTCAGAGACATTTCTCCAGGCCATGTCCCATTCATCAGCAGCAATTTTAATATCAAGTTCTTTCTCCCAGATTAATTTAGCATGTGTAGATATATTCTTAAATCATAGACAGAATATTATTATTATTAAAAAAAATATATATGCATCTGTCTCAAAAAGCTGTTCTTTGAAGAAGTCACATCAGATAGACGTGAAGTGTAGTTCTGAAGAAAGTTCCTTAATTGTAGCAAGCAAAAAGAAATCTCTTCCATCCAGATCACGTTTTTGAGAGATCTGACCAAAGGAGATAAAAAGTAAGTCCATCCAAAAGGTCTTTCAAATTAGTGAGACCTTTAGAAGCCCAATATTGAAATGGCATACAGTATCAGTCATGCCTGGAGGGAAATCTGGGTTTTTGCATATTGAGCTAAAGACTGATGTTACGGACGACCTGCCGTCAATTCGTCGTACGGATTGCCACGCCTCGACTGTGTTCAGAGTAATGGAATTTATCCACACTGTTTGAACCTTCTTCAATTTTTTAAGAAAAATCACATTTTTGTGCAGCACCTGTATTGGCATTGGGTGGATTCTATATCAAGCCAAAGTGAGATGGGTAATAAGCTATCCATGTATTTATATATCATAGGTTTATATATATATATATATATATATATATATATATATATATATATATATATATATATATATATATATATATATATATATATATATATATATATATATACACCCCCACCCCATATCTCCCGGAAGACGTAATATATTCCCTCGTAGACGGGGTCTTTTCTTTGCCCATATGCTAAAGATGCTAAACAATCTGTCCACCTCTATCACCGTTTTCTGTGAGAAGAGGATTGGAATCATCTCAACTGGATACAATAATCTAAGGATCCCATTCATTTTTAAAATGGCAATATGCCCTATCCAAGGAAATAGGAAGCGAATTCCATCTTTCCAATTACAAAAGTTTTATACAGCTGAGAAGAGGAGTAAAATTTTAATTAAACATCTGAACTTGGGTGATATACGTATCCCCAGGTATGCAAAACGTGACAGAGACCACTTAAATGGAAAGGGCATTAAGGATGTATGAGCGTCTTCCAAACTACCCAATGGCATGGCCTCGGATTTACCAAAATTAATCTCATAACCCGAAAAAAAAAGCTAAATTCTATAGCAACATATATAAGAGTACTTGTTAAGAAAATAAGAACGTCATCTGCATAAAGAGTCATTTTATGTTGCTTGTTGGCAACCATTCCAACCTGACGTGTTCCCCTATTGATCCGAACCCGATTAGAGTGCAGACCATTTGTTATATCAGCTGCTAAAGCTTTCGTGTATAAGAATTTGACCCAATTAATGCAAAGAAATGAATCGCCCAACCCAAAATTTAACAACGTTTAAAAAAGGTAAGGCCATTCGACGCGATCGACTGTCCACTTTAAGCTGCTGTGAGAGCTGAAGGACATTTAACAGTCTACGCATATTATTATTAGTAGAATTACAACCTCTAATAAAGCATGTCTGAGCATTATTAATAAGATCGGGGTAAGAAGTCTTCTAACCTAGTCGCAGGAATTGTAGACAAAATCTTAAAAAGTCAGTGTTTAAAAGAGATATTGGTCTGTAGGAGGCGCAATTTTCAGAGGACGGCCCTTTTTCCCAGGGAATAACAAAACATTTGGAAGCCATTATTCGAAAAACTTGAATCTTCTCAGGAAGCCAGATAATGCGTATATTTTTCCTTCATCCAGATGCTCTGCCAGCTCACAGGTGCGTTTCTCAAGTGCCTTCAGTTCGCCCTCGGCCAGGGAAATAGTATCCTCTGTGCTCTCGTAGAGGATGCTTAGCTTCGCCAATCCGCTTCTCGTGGCCTATCGAATATTTTGCTCAGCAGAATTTCCGGTGATCGCTAAATGAAGAGCGGAATCAGACGGATTGTTAGCATCTGGGCTAATCGAAGAGTAGACCCAGAGTCAGGTTTGCTCAAGGTTTTTGTGTTCCTTTGAGGCGTTCTGTTTGGCCGTCTCGGAAAAGACGTGTCTATACTCATTGCAAATTAAACCTGACGAAGAAGAAGAAAAAACATGACCGCCTCTAAGCCGCCATCTTGAACCCTTCCCCCTGTTCCACCCCCAAGTATTACTTTTTAACGTAGTTAAATACACAGCGTGTTAGAAATAAGGCCGTTTGTTAGTCCTATGTCCATATATCTCTTTTTTCAGAACCTCATGTATGTTCAAGCATCCTTTCTTCTTACTTTTTTTTTTTGCTGTGATACAGGTCAAGTTCTCCACTATAGATTTCCTCTGCATTATGAATTCACCTGGACCTTGAGTGGAAGAGTGTGTTTAAAAATCAGCACCTCAGATGGAGATGGTGTACATGTTGTTTTTTCCCAGATAACGGCGGTAGTAGCTCATCGGTTAAGACGTCAGGCTTCTGAGTGGAAGGTCACGAGTTCAAATCCCAGCACTGCCGAGCTGCCACTGCTGGGCCCTTGAACAAGGCCCTTAACCCTCAACTGCTCGGTTGTATAAATGAGATAAATGTAAGTCGCTCTGGATAGCAACCTCTGCCAAATGCCGTAAATATTAATGAATAAAGATCAACTTTGTGTCAAATACATTACCCCCATCTCCTGACTTGTCTCTACACCCACGGACCAGCACTCAGGGAGTTATTTAAAGCTGTTCTGGTTATTCTCTCTTTTCTCTAAGGAGGACAATTTTTTTTTTTTTACCTTTTTAGTTTACGGGCTCATTAACCAGGATGTGACAGAATTCATTTCACACCAGAGAGAGCTGCATTTATTTTATCTTATTAACTTCTAGACAGGAAAAAATAAGAAAAGTCAAGCGAGGGAACGGCTGTTTATAGCTGCTAAAGCATAAGCGATAACAGGATTGGATCATTGGACAATAAAAGATTCCTTTTTGTCCATTTTGGGCCGTCTTTCTTATCGTGTATCGTCAGCTCAGGTCTCGAAAGGAAGAAATGACTAAGCTGCGCCCTCATCATGTCTACCTTTATCGTGTTTCCACTTTCCTAACATGGTCACAACTTCCTGTCCAGTCAATGGGTTAAATTCTGTTACCCGTTACCCTTCTGTAACTGGTGAATCGTCTACAATTCTAAGCTGTGGTGTAGTTTTGTAGCTTTTTTTTCCCCCCTGGTTCTTTTTAAGGAAGTCCAACTTCCTCGTGTTTAACTATGGTATGGTGCCAGGAGGGAGCGCTGCCCATAATGCCAGCTCGGGAGAACTTTCTCAAATACACAGCAGAAGGTCATAGAGAGCCATGAAAGCATGAACGGGCTACACAAAAAAAAACCAAAAAAAAAAACAAACAAAGCCATTTTTGTTTGGGCAAATACGTGAAAAACTGAAGAATCCCCATACCAGTTTAAATTTAGGACCTGTTTGGAGAATGCACCACATGGTATCATCTGGCCTTTTGCAATTACACAGAGATCTCTCTATTTCTTCAGAGTGTACTTGGTTAGCCGTCAGTGCACGGATTCTTAATCCCTGGCCTTGACCAAGCATGGTCTAAAGATGTCTTAATGGCCTGCGCCGAGAGCCTACAAAACTTCTTAGCATGAGGAAGAATGAATAGCTAAATGAATCAAGTCTCGCCCAGCACTGAACCATCCTTAGGAATGATATTTGAAAGCATATTCTTTCATGTGAATAAATGCAGAAGAGAACTTGTGGGATTGCATTCGTTAGTAAAAAGAAATGTGGGTGCTTCGGTAATTAGAAATAATGAATAGCTTCAAATGAAACTTAGATTGTCTAGTGAGAGTAAGTCAATGTGACTGGACATATCACCACAATGTATAGAACGTTAAAGGGAAAAAAAATCTTTATTAAACGTTTTCCTACATTAAGATAAGATAATATTTTTTGGCTTTGTGGTTAGCACGTTCCCCTCACACCTCCAGGGTCCGGTGTTCAAGTCCCGCCGGGGCCATATGTGTGTGGAGTTTGCATGTTCTCCCTGTGCTGTGGGGGTTTCTTCCAAGTATTCCGTTTTCCTCCCCCAGTCCAAAGACATGCATGGTAGGCTAATTGGCATGTCTAAAGTGTCCATAGTGTATGAATGGGTGTGTGAGTGTGTATGTGATTGTGCCCTGCGATGGACTGGTAACCTGTCCAAGGTGTACTCCGCCTTGTGCCCGATGCTTCCTGGGATAGGCTCCAGGTTCTCCATGACCCTGAAAAGGAGAAAGCTGTAGAAGATGGATGGATGGATGGATGAACAATCCCTAGCTGGAGATATTAGGGATGGAGAAATTTATGCTGCTGGTAGTGCTGTGGGATTGAGCCCTTTCTTCCAAAATGTCTAAAAGGTAACGCTGCAGCGGTGCTTTGGTACTTTAGTATGTACATGCTTGTGAGACTTACAAGACTAATGCTGTATAGCTGCATTGCATTCTGGGTATCCGAGTCTACCGTTTGCTCTAATATTTGCTCCTCTACTTCGATGTTAGATTTCTCATTAATGTGATGTTGAGTCAGAGAAGAAGCTAAACGGCGAAATCTGAGCATATTTTTATCCTATTAAAAACCATTGTAACTGCACCGATTACATCGCGTCACCATTCTTTCTGATTCTTATATATATTTTATATAAATTGGGTAGATCAGCATGTTTTCTCATGACGTAAGAATGACAACTAATCAAACATTTCCCTGACGTCCATTCATATCCGTTAGACTGTCCAAATCCCATTGCCCCCCCAGCCTCACTCTACGCTCTTTTTCATCGTCTCCTACCTCAAACGCACTTCTGAAACCTTACTGCGGAATTCAGTAGACTTTCCACCATCTACTGATATTTTATTAATCTCAGATGGAGCCGGTTGCTGAGTGACACATTGACAAAGACGTGTCAAAATTCCCCTTCTCATGTAATGCCATCAGAAGTCTCCTCATAAAACTTTGACGGTGTGTTTTCTCTCAGAAATCCAGTTCGACATGCGCTTTAAGGGTTACGCCAATTCCAAAAAAGTTGGGACGCTGTGTAAAATGTAAATGAATGTCAATGAGAACAGAATGCAATGATTTGGCATCTCATTTTTTGCAACTAATTAAGTTAATTGGCAACACGATCGGTATAAAAGAGTACCTTTGAGATGCAGAGTCTATCAGAAGTAAAGATCTGGATGAACGCATATACTCTAAAACTTGTATATACCTTTCAGAATAACATATGGGTTTGTGAGATTTCAAAATCATTGCGTTCTCTTTTTACTTGCATTTATTTACATTTTACACAGTGTCCCAACTTTTTTGCAATCGGAGGTGTGTTTATTTGACACGAAGGTGCCAACCACCAACCTGAGAACTCGTGAGAAAAATACAAAACCGAGAAACTTATGCACCGTGTCATACGTTTGTCATATCAACCGTCATCATTCCCTAAAATAACCATGTTTTCCCTAATAATGTTTAATCTCATTGACCTGAAGCATTATGAACTGTTATATATAACACATAGAGGATTGTTCTGATCAATATCAGGTGATAAACGCTTTCAGTTTTATTGTGGAGCGAACAGGAAATTCATTTAAAGTTCATATTCATAATTATGTCTAAAAATAATGAGCAAAACCTGTATTGTGTACTATGTATATACTATAAATCTAGAATTAGATTTTTGGTGAAAGGCCTCGTCTTGTCACACACACACTCACATATATATTATATTATATATATTATTGCGACAGACTGACACTCGGCACGAGAGGGAAGAAAATCGCTCCATCTCCGACTGCCATGCCGGCGCGAAGCAGGCAGCCCCGCGCCGGACCCTGCGCTAACCGGAAAGGACGCTATGGCGGGGAGGACCCGCCGATGCCGTACCGTCCGGGGATTGGAGGATTGGTCGGAAGAATTCCACAACTCCCTAACCGGAAGGGAGAAATTAAAGGACGCCCTTCCGCCCCTGGAGGGTTGAGTACCGACTCACCGAAACGGTTGGCGTCCGGAACGGTTCGAGAACAGGTATTCCACGCATACTCGCTTTAAGGTGTCTAATCTCTCTCTCCCCATATTTTTTCGCAAGGCACTGGCACGGACGAGGACGCCGGCTGAGACGACACGCAGCGCTGAGGGACGGCTCGAGAAATCCGAGGCTTCTTCTGGGATTCCCCCGACACGCCCCCGCGAGCGTCACGATGTCAGCCCGCCTCCGCAGACCTACACACACACCCAGACAAACCTGCACTCTACCAGAACGAAAATAAAGCCTCAGCATTTGCCCTACTCCCGCCTCCATGTCTCTGTGCTCCGCCCTTTCTCGCTACAATATATATATATATATATATATATATATATATAAACATTTTGCCATTGGTATAAAGCTCTTTATTTGGCAGAAACCCAACAGTGCTCAGTGAAGCATGGTGGTGATAGCATCCTGGTAAAAATTTCCCTTGGCCTCTTGGTTGTTTCTCAGAATAATTCCCCCTATAACCGCTCACTGACTTTTGGTGCCGAGTCTCGTCTAGTCAGAGTTATTAAAAATATTTATAAATAAGCATTGTATTCTTTGTACACTCCATCATATTAATGACCCAGTAGGATTGAGAGTGTAGGTGCTGAGAGCGTGCCAGCATCAATTCTCTCAAATTTTCTTCCTGTATATCCATCTTATAAAATGTAACTGATTCCCATAACCATGCTCACAGCAGCATAGACATTGTTTCCCATAATCCTCTGAGAGCCTGAGATTTATATATATATATATATACATATTTATTTTTTTTCTGTTCTCTTCATGCACCCTGACGGTAGTGCCATGAGATATTGCTGTTCACATAAACATGTTTTTCTTTGAGTGGTAAAAGCCACGAGCTGTTTGCATAAATTACCTGAGCTGAAAACATGAGTAATGCAGAAAGCGCTTTGGCATTTTACAACTTTGACTTTCCTACACTTCCTCGTGTGCAACTCTCCAAAGATTCGGCTGTGTTGCTCATCAAACGCGAGCATTTAAAGAAACACGAAGCCGACTCTGGAGGACTGGAGAATCTTTAGTTAGAGGGAGTTTAACCAATATTGTTCTGTTTAAATGCATATGCATGAATACATGAATACGTAAGTGTGAATTTTGATTGAAACTTGGGTTATTGTAATACGAAACGTTTTAGAGGGGGAAATTGCTGCTCGGTTATTTGAAACCGAAAGATTAATTTGTGTGTAATCTTTGGATGAATAACGAGCATGTGCTACACCAGGTGAACGTTTTTTTTCTTTCTTTCTCAAATTCATTTCCAAATGACATTTTCTGTTCAAACAGGAAAAAAAAAAGTATTGGGCTCGGCACTAAACTCGGCTCCGGAAATCACATTATTAAAGTCTGCAAAATAGCAAACTTTCATCATTATAATTTCATCAAGGCCTGGCATGTTCTCATTCTCACATGAAGATGATATTATACTGACTTATTAAGATTATTTTAACCATAATTAAACGCCTTTATGGTCTTGCCCTGATCATTCCTCAGTGACATGATTGCAATAGCCAAGCTTGTTAGACGATTCTGGTAATCAAATAGAGATTGAGAAATAGAGAAACCTTATATATTAATCTTGCCCTATTGACCGGTCTCAGACGGTCAGTTGGCTGATTATAGGCATGAAGGTTTATGAGTCTCATGCTAGCAGCTGCATCATTCACTATACTTTAATATTAAACATCCCTTTTCATTATGGTTAATAATACTTCCCGTCTTACAGATAATTAAATCAATAAGACATAGGCATGCTGCTTAACATCAATTTAATTTTCAAAATAAAATGTACTTTATAGCTTGGAGAGAGCTTTTTGTGATCATTTTCAAAGAAGTAAACAGAAATGTATGGTCATTTACAGACTGTTGGAATTACAAGTATATTACATCAATGAAAAAAAAATGAATAAATCACTGTAGAGCATGCTGTTATCGAACATAGTAAACAATATGGTAGTGGGATAAAGCAGAGCTACCTTTAGCCACCACGTAATTTATTAGAGCTGGAGGCAGCATTTTCGGGGGCCAAGCACCCAGACTCAGTGAGCCATACATTTACAGATGATCTACGATTACCGCATAAGCAGTCACAGGAAAGCCGGGCCATAACTATAGGTAAAGACATTCAAGAATCATTTGCCAGTGGGTTATGAGAGAATAGTTTTGAATATCGGAGTTCCTTTTAATGGCTTTTGTTTAGACGAGCCTCAAGACGATGTGATCCAAATTCGGTGAAGATTGGACGAAAACGATTGCAGGAGGAGTAGCAGTAAAAATGGCACTTCGATTTAAAATCTAATTATGAAATTGACATCATAGAATGCGTTGAACTCATCTCGACCCAGGGGATCCATGGATGCCTGGGTTTAACACTTTGGACACAAGGTTCAAGTTATGACCATAAACATACTTCCAAATTTGATCTGATGGTGGTGCTAGAGTGTTGGCAGCACTTGGCCCAAATTTGGTCGGAATGTTCTTTGGACTCTCCTCAATCAGTGTGCCAAATTTCACAATTTTTTTACCAAATGGTTCTATGGGCTGCCATAGACGATCTAGCCAGAAGAAGAAGAAGAAGAAGAAGAGGAAGAAGAAGAAGAAGAAGAAGAGGTAAGGTAAAATAACAATAGGGTGCCTACACACTTTCAGTGCTTGGCCCCCCTAATTATTTTCCTACAACAGCACGTCCTGCAGTGTTTTATTCCTCTTTCGGAAATTTGCCAACTATTACATTTTCTATTTTTAATGAAAGAGAGTTGTCCTCTTTATCCATTTATACTTGCATGTAATGTTACGGAGCATCTGCAAAACAAGATATTTCCTGTTCTCACTTATGTTATAGCAGCTCCCTCATCAGCCTCATTTTTTTGCCTCTTACTTGAAGTTAATAATAATAAATAAATAAATAAAGCTCTCTGTTGTGTAGACTTTCCGTGCTGGAAAACCTACTGACTGTTAAAGCACCAACACTGCAGCATCCACAGTATTCTTTGTTTTCTTTGACTAAACCTGCATCAAACACAGAAGCCTCCTGATCAGTCTACTGTAATGGGTCTAACTGATGGATAACGAGTGTAATAGCTGTATTGTGAAAAATAAAAGCACTTCATACCTTTTCCCAAGTATCTCCTAATATCACTCAGATACAGTGGTGTGAAAAAGTGTTTGCCCCCTTCCTCATTTCCTGTTCCTTTGCATGTTTGTCACACTTAAGTGTTTTGGAACATCAAACCAATTTAAACAATAGTCAAGGACAACACAAGTAAACACAAAATGCAATTTGTAAATGAAGGTGTTTATTATTAAAGGTGAAAAAAAATCCAAACCATCATGGCCCTGTGTGAAAAAGTGATTGCCCCCTAAACCTAATAACTGGTTGGGCCACCCTTAGCAGCAACAACTGCAACCAAGCGTTTGCGATAATTTGCAATGAGGCTTTTACAGTGTCCTGGAGGAATTTTGGCCCACTCATCTTTGCAGAATTGTCCTAATTCAGTTACATTAGAGGGTTTTCGAGCATGAACGGCCTTTTTAAGGTCATACCACAACATCTCAATAGGATTCAGGTCAGGACTTTGGCTAGGCCACTCCAAAGTCTTCATTTTGTTTTTCTTCAGCCATTCGGTGGTGGACTTGCTGGTGTGTTTAGGATCATTGTCCTGCTGCAGAACCCAAGTTCGTTTCAGCTTGAGTACACGAACAGATGGTCGGACATTCTCCTTCAGGATCTCTTGGTAGACAGCAGAATTCATAGTTCCTTTTATCACGGCAAGTCTTCCAGGTCCTGAAGCAGCAAAACAGCCCCAGACCATCACACTACCACCACCATATTTTACTGTTGGTATAATGTTCTTTTTGAAATGCAGTGTTCCTTCTACGCCCCGGATATACTTGGACACACACCTTCCAAAGAGTTCCACTTTTGTCTCATCGGTCCACAGAATGTTGTCCCAAAAGTCTTGGGGATCATCAAGATGTGTTGTGGAGAAATTGAGACGAGCTTTGATGTTCTTTTTGCTCAGCAGTGGTTTTCTCCTTGAAACTCTGCCATGCAGGCCATTTTTGCCCAGTCTTTTCCTGATGGTGGAGGCATGAACGCTGACCTTAACTGAGGCAAGTGGGGCCTGCAGTTCTTTGGACGTTGTTGTGGGGTCTTTTGTGACCTCTTGGATGAGTCGTCGCTGCGCTCTTGGGGTATATTTTGGGCGGCCGGCCACTCCTGGGAAGGTTCACCACTGTTCCATGTCTTCGCCATTTGTGGGTGGAAATGGCTCACTGTGGTTTGCTGGATTCCCAAAGCTTTGGAAATGGCTTTATAACCCTTTCCAGACTGATAGATCTCAATTACTTTCTTTCTCAATTGTTCCTGAATTTCTTTGGGTCTCGGCATGATGTGTAGCTTTTAAGGATCTTCTGGTGGACCTTACTGTGTCAAGCAGCTCCTATTTAAGTGATGCCTTGATTGTGAACAGGTGTGGCAATAATCAGGCCTGGGTGGGGCTAGAGAAATTGAACTCAGGTGTGGACAACCACAGTTATAGTATGTTTTAACAAGGGGGGCAATCACTTTTTCACACAGGGCCATGATGGTTTGGATTTTTTTTCACCTTTAATAATAAACACCTTCATTTACAAATTGCATTTTGTGTTTACTTGTGTTGTCCTTGACTATTGTTTAAATTGGTTTGATGTTCCCAAACACTTAAGTGTGACAAACATGCAAAGGAACAGGAAATGAGGAAGGGGGCAAACACTTTTTCACACCACTGTATATCTAGTGTAAATGAGGTATAAATAGTTTCTCTATACATGCCCATAACACACTGGCCATTACAGCACAATAACATTAACGTGACTATAACTGCTGACAAAATCATAAGCAGAAGGCAATCCATCAGAGCTGTCACACTTTACACTCACTGCTCACTTTATTACAAATAATTCCACTTACTAGACACTTTATTAGGTACATTCATTTTACAGGCTCGTTGAATATCTCTCTATATCAGTTCTATATCTCTTCTCTTCTCTTTACTCCTCTCCTCTTCCCTATTTTCCGCTCCTTTACCATTTTCTCCTCTCTTCTTCCATTACGTTCTCTTCTCTGCCCTTTTTTCCTCCTCAACCCTACACCACTCTTTCTTTCTTTCTTTCTTTCTTTCTTTCTTTCTTTCTTTCTTTCTTTCTCTCTTCTTCACTTCTCTCATCTGCTTTTTCTTCCCTTGTCTCCACTTCCCTTCACTCCTCTTTCCTCCTGTCTTCTTCTCTCCACTTTCGTTACTTTCCTTTCTTAATGACCATCTCCCCCTTTGCTCTTTTCAGCTTTCCTTTTGCCCTCTCCTGCCAAATCACATCTTTGACCCTCTCCTTTCATCTCCCCATTACTCCTCTGCTGCCCTGTCCTCTTCTGTTCTCCTCTTTCGTCAGCTGTGGGGCGGCTGTGGCAAGATTCTGAACCCCAAGTTGCTCCTGATAGCAAGCTAGCATGTGTGTTTGAGAGAGAGAGAGAGAGATAGAGAAGAGAGAGAGCAAATGGGTGAATGAGAAACAGTGTAAAGCGCTTTGTAGAACTCGTGAGAGTGAGGGAGCATGTGGAGGCACGAGGTGCATCGTGGCCATGTGACGCACTGTGCATGAGGCAGCGTGAGAAGATGCGAGCTGTTTGCGACTCACAACCATCAGCAAAACAGTAAAGCAGCAGCTACAGAAGGGATCACAGTCTCTCAAGCTTATGCCTGCACCGCTGCTTCTCCTCTGCATTTCCTGTTTCGGTAAGTCCTCACTTCATTCTCAGCACTTCAGCGTGTGTCAGATTGATTTGGTTTAAGGATGCACGTTTGAGGTCATCAGCGACGTGGGCACTATGAAGCATGGATGACGAATGGTCCCATGTCTCTTTGCAGAAGTTAGCCAAGACTAGATAATCAATTGAGAAACACATTTAAAAGAAGAGCTGTGACTTAAGTTATCATGTTCATTTCTGTTGGGTGCACAGGCAAAATAAAAATAAAAATTACTGAGATTTAGTTTTTTGTTTGAAAACATCAGTGGCACGTGCAGATCTGCATCACTCCATCACTGTGGATTTACATGACTTTCAGATCTACAATATTTAATCTACATTTCATCCAGATTCCGATCACATCAAGTTTTTATTCCCACCCGTGTTTTTTACTCATGAATAATATTTTCATGTGATTGCTTACACATTAAAATGTTGAATCATTTATTTCCCAGTGTGTTCTTTACATAGAATTCATTATTTTTTGTATGCAGTTCTTTACATGATTGATTTAGTTGCAGGTGTTATTCTTTACACGAGTCATTTATTTTTGCATGCGATTCTTTACACGATTCATTTAATTTCACGTGTGATTCTTTACACGATTGACTTATTTTTGCATGTGATTCTTTACACATGATTCATTTAATTTCATGTGTGATTCTTTACACGATTCACTTATTTTTGCATGTGATTCTTTACACACGATTCATTTAATTTCATGTGTGATACCTTACACGATTCACTTATTTTTGCATGCAATTTTTTTTTACAGATGATTCATTTAATCTCACATGTGATTCTTTACACAATTCACTTTTTTCTGAATGTGATTCTTTACACATGATTCATTTTATCTCATTCTGATTCTTTGCATATGATTAATTTATAATTCACTTATTTTGTGATTCCTTATACAGTTCATGTATATTTCAATTGGCTTCTTTACACATGATTAATTTATTCTCACCTGTGATTCCTTACACATGATGTGTTTATTTTCACGTTTCATAAATTTTTTTCCATGTGATTCTTTACACATGATTCATTTTATTTTTACGTGTGAGTCTTTACACACAATTCACTGATTTTCACAGGACCAATTTCTCACGAGTAATTATTATTATCCACAAATCCTTATTTACATGGTGTCAGACATGTCGAGGTCAAGTGCAAATTCATGAGATGACACGGTGAGATGTGTTTTGCGCATTCTTTTCATGTGTGAGCGCTGTAGCAATTTCAAGCAGGCCACTCAAGAAACGAGTTGACCCAGGCTAAACTTGCTCTCAAGATTCTTAAGGTTTTCAGCTCATGAAGCAAAAAACAAAAACACTTTACACACAACTGAGGTTTCTGCCACTTTCCAGCAGGTTCAACCATCTTCTCTCAGGTCATTTCTACACACACTTAGTTTACTACTGGGACAGAGAGAGAAAGAGAGAGAGAGAGACAAGAGAGAGAGAGAGAGAGAGACAGAGACAGAGAGAGCTCATTAACAGCATATAATGAATATAATAACACACATACATATACATGTCATGTCATGTGAAAAAATAAGTACACTCATGGAATTGTTTGTTTTGGACAAGCAAGGCTACTGTTTGCCAAGACCAGGCTTTTTGGGATAATCTTCTCTGGACAGACCAAACAAAGGTGGAGTTGTTTGGCCACAGTAGCAGCAGGCATGTTCGGTGCAGACTAAAAAGTTATTTTTAGGAGAAGCACCTCATACCAACTGTGAAGCATGGTGGTGGAAATGTTATAGCTTGGGGTTGCTTCACTGCCTCATGGACTGGACAGCTTGCATTCATTGATTCGATTATGAATTCTGCATCACACACAAGAACGCTTGAAGATCATGTGAGGCCATCTGTCTGAAAGTTGAACTGAAAGTGGACCTTTCAACAGGATAATGATCCTAAGCACACTAGCAAATCCACCAAGGAACAGCTCAAAAAGAGAAAACGGAGGGTTAAGCAATGGCCCGAATTTGAATCCCATCAAAATGTTGTGGAGGATTTGAAACGGGCAGTACGTAGAAGAAAACTATCAAACATCTTGTAACTGAAAGAATATTGCATGGAAGAGTGGCCAAAATGTCCAGCAAGCCTGGTGGACAATTATGCAAAACGTCTACCAGAAGTTATTTCTGCTAAAGGGGGCAAGGGTGTACTTCATTTTCCCACAGAAGATGACATCTATTGATATTTCTGTTGAATAAAAGATCGACAAAGCTCATTTTCCTTCTGGTTTTGTTCAAGTATTAATGATCAACATCATTAATAGGCATTGTTAAAAAGATGATCAAACGTTTGCTTGTCCAAATATGTCAAAAAGCCAACAATTTCCATGGGGTGTACTTATTTTTCCACATACACGGCTTTCGCTTTTGATCGTTAATGAAATAATTAGTAGTGATGGACTCGCTTCCTTCATTTCGCTTATTTGTTCATCTGTGATGTGCTTCAGGAATACATTTTGGGGGTAGCCCCTGATGCCAGTTCATTACTAGACATAATCTAAACGTCCTGCATTAAGCTCCTCTTATTTTCAGCTACGGCTGGCTTCATTTCCCCTCAGCGAGAGTTTTATGTGCTATTTGCCGATTTTACCTGATTACATGGGCCACTACAGGAGGAGTGAAACACATCTGAGCAAACCCAATTAAACTGCAACACAGTAGAAATTCCTAATATGAATGGGACACGTGCAATAAAGCTTTTTAACGCCGCCTGCGTTCGCAGCCTCACAGAAGCTCTACATCAAATCTCCAGAGTGCGCTTTTATTACAACTTTTACGAGTGTATATGTGCAGGCTAACAGGAGAGGTTTTATTTCCCTGTATCGAATGTTGAGAGGGAGCGCAGTCGGGATAGGTCCCAAATGAGTGCTTCATTCTGGTTATCTAAATATTTAGTGGAAGACTTGTGTTTATGCAGGACAGAAATGAATGGAAAAGCCTCATTTTACAGTTCCTTGTACATGTACAATGTGATTACTGAAATAATGTGGCTTAATTTCACATTTGCGCACATTTAATTTGGAAGTCTTATAGATTGCAACTATATATATATATATATATATATATATATATATATATATATATATATATATATATATATATATATATATATATATATACCTTGATCAGCCATAACATTAAAACCAGGGGCAGGTGAAGGGAATAACATTGATAAAATTGATAATTTCCTTACAGTGTTGTGAAGGGGTGGGATACTTCATTAGGCCGAAGATGAACAGTCAGTTCTCAAAGTTGACGTATTGGAGGAGGGAAAAATGGGCGAGCGTAAGGATCTGAGCAACTTTGATAATGGCCAAATCGTGATGAATAGACAACCTTGTCAGAGCATGTCCAAAACAGCAAGTCTTGTGGGGTGTTTCCAGTATGCAGTGGTTAGTACCTACCAAAAGTGGTCCAAGGAAGGACATCCTGTGGGTGAATCAGGGTCAGGGTCATGGGCACCCAAGGCTCATTGTTGCACTTGGGGAGCAAAGGCTAGCCCGTCTGGTCTGATCCCAAAGAAGAGGCACTGTAGCACAAATTACTAAAAACATGAAGTATTCGGCCTCCAAATTCTCCAGATCTCAATCCGATCGAGCATCTGTGGGACATGCCGGACAAACAAGTCCGAGCCATGGAAGCCCCTCCTCGCATCTTACAGATACCACAGCACACCTTCAGAGATCTTGTGGAGTCCATGCCTCAACGGGTCAGAGCTGTTTTAATGGCAAAAAGGGGAACTAAATGACATTAGGCAGTTGGTTTTAATGTTATGGCTGATCGGTGTATAGCTTTAAGTTAGAGATTAATGGCTTTTTTCAAAGGCCCAACACTGGAAAGCCAGCAGAATTCCAATTATTAGCACAGAACAACTTAGCTTAAGTTAATTAATACTAGCATTAGGAATACGTTTAATTCAACATGCTGCTCATCTGCGAAATCTCAAAGACCTACAGTGGTGTGAAAAAGTGTTTGCCCCCTTCCTCATTTCCTGTTCCTTTGCATGTTTGTCACACTTAAGTGTTTCGGAACATCAAACCAATTTAAACAATAGTCAAGGACAACACAAGTAAACACAAAATGCAATTTGTAAATGAAGGTGTTTATTATTAAAGGTGAAAAAAAATCCAAACCATCATGGCCCTGTGTGAAAAAGTGATTGCCCCCCTTGTTAAAACATACTATAACTGTGGTTGTCCACACCTGAGTTCAATTTCTCTAGCCACACCCAGGCCTGATTATTGCCACACCTGTTCACAATCAAGGCATCACTTAAATAGGAGCTGCTTGACACAGTAAGGTCCACCAGAAGATCCTTAAAAGCTACACATCATGCCGAGACCCAAAGAAATTCAGGAACAATTGAGAAAGAAAGTAATTGAGATCTATCAGTCTGGAAAGGGTTATAAAGCCATTTCCAAAGCTTTGGGAATCCAGCGAACCACAGTGAGAGCCATTATCCACAAATGGCGAAGACATGGAACAGTGGTGAACCTTCCCAGGAGTGCCGGCCGCCCAAAATTACCCCAAGAGGCGCGCGGCGACTCATCCAAGATGTCACAAAAGACCCCACAACAACGTCCAAAGAACTGCAGGCCTCACTTGTCTCAGTTAAGATCAGCGTTCATGCCTCCACCATCAGGAAAAGACTGGGCAAAAATGGCCTGCATGGCAGAGTTCCAAGGAGAAAACCACTGCTGAGCAAAAAGAACATCAAAGCTCGTCTCAATTTCTCCACAACACATCTTGATGATCCCCAAGACTTTTGGGACAACATTCTGTGGACCGATGAGACAAAAGTGGAACTCTTTGGAAGGTGTGTGTCCAAGTATATCTGGCGTAAAAGGAACTCTGCATTTCATAAAAGAACATTATACCAACAGTAAAATATGGTGGTGGTAGTGTGATGGTCTGGGGCTGTTTTGCTGCTTCAGGACCTGGAAGACTTGCCGTGATCAAAGAAACTATGAATTCTGCTGTCTACCAAGAGATCCTGAAGGAGAATGTCCGACCATCTGTTCGTGTACTCAAGCTGAAACGAACTTGGGTTCTGCAGCAGGACAATGATCCTAAACACACCAGCAAGTCCACCACCGAATGGCTGAAGAAAAACAAAATGAAGACTTTGGAGTGGCCTAGCCAAAGTCCTGACCTGAATCCTATTGAGATGTTGTGGTATGACCTTAAAAAGGCCGTTCATGCTCGAAAACCCTCTTATGTGACTGAATTAGAACAATTCTGCAAAGATGAGTGGGCCAAAATTCCTCCAGGACGCTGTAAAAGCCTCATTGTACGTTATATCGCAACGCTTGGTTGCAGTTGTTGCTGCTAAGGGTGGCCCAACCAGTTATTAGGTTTAGGGGGCAATCACTTTTTCACACAGGGCCATGATGGTTTGGATTTTTTTTCACCTTTAATAATAAACACCTTCATTTACAAATTGCATTTTGTGTTTACTTGTGTTGTCCTTGACTATTGTTTAAATTGGTTTGATGTTCCGAAACACTTAAGTGTGACAAACATGCAAAGGAACAGGAAATGAGGAAGGGGGCAAACACTTTTTCACACCACTGTACTTGTTAGAAAATATTTCAATACTAACTTCCAATATCATGTGACACAACTGTATGTGACGCAAGTCAGTATAGCTGATGACACACATCTACACGAATCAGCCAAACCAGATGACAGACTCCATGATATTCATGAAGTCTTAATAAGATGAGGAACGTGTGAAGAACATCAAACACTGGATTCTGAGTAAAAGCCTCATATTCAGTTTTAACAAACTGGAAAAGCGTCTGCTTGGGTTACTGCAAGAAGTAGCTTCCTGTTTATAATGGTAATACAAGGTAGCCTTTAAGTTGAGTCAGGCTTAGAGGGGAAAAATATTGAACTGTGGACTTCTCGTATGATGATCATGTACATGACATTTCTAGGACAGGATTGCTTTACATCATCTCAAGTACTGCTTCTCAACTAAGAAATATAAAGTCTTTGCTACCGCTAAATTTGGACCATTAGATAATTTCGGCATCCGGATGATCCAGCAGGTGTGAAAACACGCTACAATTAGTTCAGAATTGAGTCCTGAAAGCTTGACCCTCGTACCCCTAATCTATTGAACAATGCACTAGCGGATGATCAGTTTCACAGTGGTTATAAAACATTGGGCAGGACGGTGGAACAACAGATGTAGAGGCTAAGAATCAGATTATTGTAAGGGAGAAATGAGCACCAAATTGACATAGAAATCCACACAGAAATCTAGCTGAGAGCGAAACCCAATAATGGGAGTTTGGAAAAATGTTCATTTAAAGACTTTCTTCAGGTTTCATCAGTTGTTTTACCTTTGCAATTAAGGTGTGTCTTGCACTTTAGTAGCAATTATCACACTTTGGATCAACTGTTGTGCACAGAGAAGCCGAAAACTTGCTCGTCTGTCTATTACAGTCCATGTTTCCTCTTTCTTGGAAGGGGGGCACACGGACGGACCCCAGATGATACAGTGTAGCTATGAGATACAAAATCAAGGCCTTGAAATGGTGATGACACACTTAACTCACTATTTTAATGAATAAAATGCCATGACTTCAGCCCCACCCACACAACTCCAGTATATCTGTCTGAAGAGTATTTTAGTCTGCAGTTATGTCTGAGGAAATAACACCTCACTGCTTATGTTTAACTCAACTCTGTATTGTGACAGTGAGTCACTGAGACGCCTCCACGTATTTGCCCAGCGTTGCAATCGGTTGTTATATGGTTTTTACTGGCAGAGGTTGATAGAGCCTTGTTAAATTCCGCACAGGCTGAGGTGAGGAAGATATTTGAGATATTTAGTACAGAGACGTTGGCAAGTAACCAAGTTACATTTATAACATTATATAAGGTTTTACAGCATTAATGAAAATCAGAAAATCATCCAAAAATCTGAATCTCTTAATACCGTAAACATCTTGGTATTGGACTCAGACCCTGGGACACCACTCTATGCATGGTCCCCCCCACCCCCCAAAAAAAAAATTCTGATCCAGTAGTTTGTATGATCCAGTGCCAAAAGCCTGCTTTAACACTTGAAAACAGTGGAGTTTGATGGCATTTTTTATGTATGGAAAAACAAACGGTACTGCCATGGGAGCTTGTAATAATTGTTCTCTGTGTTCAGCTTTGAACTCCAGCACTACAGCACAAATTTGTGAAACGTCATTTCTCCAAAGGACGTCTTTAATAATGTTCTTGCAGAATCCCGCACGACTTTCGCTCTCAGAAGGACCCAGACGCCTGCTCAATTCGGTGAGAGTCACAAAGGTCACCAGCAGGACTCGTGAGCATTTCAAAAACTCCTCCACAGGCTGAGAGGAAAACTTGTTTTGCTGACAAGCTATTACTGTGAGGGATTATGGACTTGTACAAGGCTTAAAATTTCCAGCAGAAGCTGCACCAGCCATTGATATGTCAGAAGATTTTGTGGTAGTAAAAATTAGTTGATTGATTTATAAAAAATATTGTGTAAAAACTGGGTTCACAAGGCAGTAGGCATATTGATGTCTATGTTCTGTTATTGTGGATTCATACTACAAAACTACTTTACTGTCATGCATAAGGGTAAATGAACAAATATTTGATACAAAATAAAGGCAATAAAGGCCTGTAAAAAAAATCTGGTTGTTAGAATTTGTTATTCACTTGTTACCCCATGCCATTTTAGCCAAATTATTTAGTTACTTCCAATTTCTCCATGGGTACTTACATTTACATTGATGGTATTTGGCAGTCGCCCTTATTCAGAGCGACTTACAGAAGTACTTTGAAGTCTCTATCAATAAATGCATCCCGATACTGGTTCACTAGGTCATGGACAAATTATACAACAAAAGATTTTTTTAAAAAGTGCTAATTTAAGTACTTCAGTACTTTTGTTGCATGCCTTTCTTGTACCCTGAGAGATGGTGGGACCTGTCTAGTGGTGCTAGAGTTTCTGAGGGAGTATGGTGCAGTGCAGGGTGTGATAAGTGATTTGAGGTAAGTGGGTGCTGGTCAATTTTTGGCTTGGTAGGCAAGCATCAGAGTTTTCAATTTGATGTGGGCACTTCTGAGGTGGGTCCTTCTTGCTGCGTCTTCCTTGCTTATGGTTTGGCTTAGGAAATATAATTATAATTTAGCATGGGTAATTTTTGCTACTTGCCTGGAGCTGTTTAAGCCCCATCCATCCATCCATTTTCTCCTACACAGGTTCATGGGGTAGTCTGCAGCCTATCCCAGGGAATTCAAGGCCTAAGTCGAGGGACACCATGGACTGAGTGTTGCAGGGCAAAATTCACACACTATGGACAATTTAGAGATGCCAACCAGCCTACAACACATGTATTTGGACTGGGGGAGGAAACCAGAGTACCTGGAATAAACCTTCAAAACTTGGGGAGAATATGATGCGGAGGTGCTAACGTGCTAACCACTCAGCCACTGTGTCAAACCAGACTACCCCCCCCCCTCCTCGAAATAAGGTCAAACATAACAAAAAATGATCCACTTCAATTGTTAAACAATTCAAGCGTTTGAAATAGACATAGTTGAGAAATGATTTTCCCAGAATCCCAAAACGAATCCCAAAATCATCCATCATTATTTTTAACCCCCCTGCGATAAATGTCATCCTGAACTTGCTTTCAACGCAACTAACTGTGGTACTACAAATGTAATCCTGGCACACTTAAAATTCAATCAGCTGCATCCATCACACCACAAAACACACGTCCGTTTTGACGCAATTGCTTTCCATGACCAAATCTAAATGGGGTTGAAGCTATCGAGGACCAAATGAGTCAAATGCAGGCCTTTTACGCCAGGACTTGTGGAATGAACCTTGTTCGGATGTTTAATATTTTCTGTAAAGCAAATACCCCTATGGGTATTTGGGAATATATGGACTGGTGCTGAGGTTTTAACACCAAAATAACAGCAAATTAGCTAAGCATTGTAACGGGGCAGTGGTGGCTTAGGGGGCTCTGGGTTACTGATCGGATCTGGGTTACTGATTTTAAGGCTCTGGGTTACTGATCGGATGGTCATGGGTTCAAGCCCCAGCACTGCCAAGCTGCCACTGTTGGACCCTTGGGCAAGGCCCTTAACCCTCTCTCCTCCAGGGGTGCTGTATCATGGCTGACCCCAGCTTGCTGACATGCTGGGGTATGCGAAGAAAAACTATTTCACTGTGCTCTACTGTATATATGATCAATAAAGACTCATTATCATTAACCCTGAAGGAGATATACACAGGAAAGGGATATGAAAGTCAACAGAGGACAATTTTACCTTAAGTTTTTTATTATTCTGAATTTTGATTACACATTCATATCCAAGCTAATTAAAGAAGTCTACTAATTAGCAGAAAAGTTCATGGTTAATAAGAAATGAGGCACCTGGGACTGATCACCTCCAATCTTTCCCATTAAGCTGTCATTCATGAGGAAGCAGTCTGTGATGAGTTAGTTTGTTAATTCATCTGTGATTATCTATGCGCAGCATGAAAACACTAATGTGGAACACCACTGACCTGCAAGACCTCTGCTTGTTTTTGTATTATTTGATAATAAATCTAAAATATTAGCAGGTTTCTGTGAAAGGTCAGACGGAAATGTTGGAAATTTTCGATATGTGCATTTCAAATATCATCTTCCATCAAGCAACGCTTACTAGGAAAAGTGGCTATAAATATCTGGCTATATGCTTCCCAGTTGATCGATATCCCTTGCCTATGGTAATGAACTGTAAGCAATGACCAGAAGAATAAGCACAAGTTACAAGGAGAACATGTACAAGTTCCTCTGCAGAGATGCAGGGAACTCTTCATTATAGTCAATCCATCTTACAAGGCTCATGTCTGATTAGAACGGTATCAGGCATGTCATACTAGACAGAGACCCTGGGACTCAGGGTCTGCTGGAGAGATGGCATGGAAACACCAAGGATTCCCAGGAGGAGATGGAATCTGTGGCTGTGGATAGTCAAGTACGAGCTGACCTAATTTGGCTTGTTACACTGTGACCCATGACCAGGAAAACTGGCACATTAGCACATCAGGAACCTTTGTAGTCTCAGACCTCCAGGGCCCACAATTCAATCCTGAGCTTGGGTTAAAATCAGAGTGGGGTTTTACATGCCCTCCCCATATGCAGGTGGGTTTTTCTGGCAACAAAGGTGGATTGGCAACTTTAAATTGCCCCAAGGTGTCAATAAGGAATTCGAACGATGCCTTGTGATGGATAGTGTCGCCTTCAGGTGTATTCCTACTCCGAACCCAGTGTTTCTGGGATAATCTCTGGTTCCACCACCACCCTGATTAAGACAAAGTGCTTAATGAAGATGAATGAATGAATCTCTCATCAAACTGTATGTACTCAAAATCAAGCCAAATACTTGTTGTTTTCTGGTTAGTTCTCGCAAGGTTAGATGGCCCCTTTAAATGCACTAGTGCATTTTGTATCCCACAGTACTTCCTGAATTCAGTAGACACTATGTAGCAACAGACTGGCACACACTGATTTCCATACTATTTGGACTTTTAATGCACTTTCAACTTCGAAACTCCACTACAACAAAGAGTTTCAGTAAATACCAACCACATATCCTGTGTTAATTATGTGTAGAAGTGATGGCAGTAAAAGTGAACAATCGGTGTGATAAGAGGTGTTGCCCCTGAAGGCTATTATCATTTCAGGCTTAGTCCTCTCCGATTACAATTTACACCGAATACAGGTATAAACAGCACCAGAACTTGTACCATTTCTCTTCTGCTGTTAATCTGGAAAATCCCTGTATTATTCCTCAGTACATGGATTCTACCTAGTGAGAGCCATCTACATCTAGTGTTCTAAGGGTGGTATGCAGTGTTGGGTTTTTGTCAAAGGAAGCATCCAAGAGGCCAAGGGAAACCCACAGCATGATGGTCTCTACACTTGACCAGGCACATCACATGGACACACTCAAAAGAGGAATTCCCCATTAAATCCTGAGTGAATATTAATGGGCCTGAATTGCATAAGAGTAGAATGTGAAGCTGAAAACTGAAAAAGAGTGGTTCAGGATGAGCTGAGCTATAATTAGACACACTGCAAGTATTTTAAGGATAGTTTGTTTTAGCTAGCCATATTTCTTTACAGTATTTACTAAAATACATAGATACATTAGCAAATCCACTAATGACAGACTGATGAATGTAGATGAGTACAGACTATTTATCCAGTCTATAATTATCTACTAATGCCGCCCACATGAACGCTGAATAAAATGGTTTCATGAGGACATTTTCAGCCTTGAGATCATTTTTTGGGTGAAATCAAACCAACTAGGAAGAACTTGGCAAACAGACTAATAAGTCCCATAATGTAACATATGACATATGCAGTGTCATACATTGCCAACAGTTTTTCTTTTTTGTCATGTGCGGACATATGCTTTAAAAGAAAGTGCTGGAAAATGATTAATATCGCCTAGTAATATGTTCATAAATGAGTAAATATTTATCACTGATCCAGTCTCTAGAGCAAGACAGAAACTAGATATGAATTCTTACATTTATAGGCCTAAACCCTCTAGGCGAAGGCATAATTTGTCATATAAAACATGAAAAATACATCGTTGATTCGAGTCTAGTGGGCTTAAGTGTTAAATAATTACACAGTAATGCCTCGGGTTCCTTTAGAGTGCTTCAAAGTGCCCGGCTCCTGTTTTGACAGAAAGAAAGCCTCATATTTTCGCCGGCTATTTTCTTTCCTTAATGTGTGCCATTTTCTTTCTTTTTTTTGCTGTCATCTGATATGAACGCTGGGTCATAAATCTTATATCGCTGCTCTTTGTGTCATTTTCTGAGCTTCTCAGTCCCAACACTTCCACCGAGGTGCCCGGTGTGTTACTTGACAAATGGAGGTGTAAAATGCTATATTTGCAGCAATAAAGATGTCAAGCCCTGAGGTGCATAATGAAATGATGCGCTCCAGTACAAAAGCTTCAAACATCTTCTAGGTAAATTATTTTTTTTTTTACATTCAGGATGGAATGTAGTAGTAGCAACTCATCGGAAGTAAAGGGTTCATCTCAGTCACAAGAACATCTACCGCTATAGCTAGCCTTAGATTGGATTCTTCCTTGAAAATCTTCTGCTTAATGAACAAACATACTGAATAATGGTTAATGAATAACCTCTGCAAGGTCAAGCACTTCATTAATGTTGCTGTTTGTTGTAGATGTTTGTTCTGTGAGGTTCAGGTGGAGTTGCAGCTTTTTACATAGCTAATTTAATTCCTACATGGCCTTCTTGGTGTAAAAGGTTTGTTTATGAGCTTTAGTGCAAGTAATCATGTCCTAAAAGCATCATCTGAACCCTGTGCATTACCATGTGTTCATTAAGCTTGTCATTTTTATTCTACACTTTTCCTTGGGTTATTTTCTCATTCATATATCAATATTTATATTAAACTGACTACTTTTCCAAAAGACTAATGAGTCAAAGTGTTGATTGGAATATTGGAAGCTGGAAACAATTCCTTCCCAATAGATAGTTCCTCCCTATTAAACATCTGCTACCAAATCGAGAGGATGACGGCGAACATATGCTACCTCCAAGAATCATTCAGGAAATAAATAAAAATTCCACCGGTACTGTTGAATACTCGAATCTGATTGGTCAGTAGCTGTTGGACCATCTTCTAGAACATCAGCTCTGACAGTAGTGCTGATTGTACTTCAAATGATAGGTTTCTATACTGTAAATGTACCTGTTCTAATGCATTATCGGTTCTATAGTAACAGCTTATTTGTTTTTGGTCTTATTAATGTCATGAGATAATATCAAATGCTACAATAAAAAGTATTATATGCATTTCTTTAATTAATTAAAAATAGTAAATGTAAAATTTATATACTGAATGATAGGACAGATGCTTTTCTGCTGTGCCATTGTATCATTGTACACAATACAAATAAGCAAGTAAGCAAATACCTTCTCAATAGAGTTGGATGAGGTATTCCGCTTGCTCTCATGTTCAGACTCAGAGAGCACTCAACCAGACAACCAACCAGCAATGAGCATGACTTTGTCTACATTTGGCTGAAGTACTGACATTGTTCAAGTAGACTGTCAATAGTTCAAATTGGAGAGGTTAAAAATGGTGGTAGCAGGGGGGTGGGGGACGACCTTCAAATTCATCTTCACTGAGGGGGTAGGACAGCTCATCACCATCTCATGCCACCTCAGGAACCTGGCTCTGCATACAGAGCAACAACAGGCTATAAAAAAAGCAAAAACAAAAAGGGCAGAAGCAAAAGTCAAAGTAGAAACAGCAAACAGATGACACAACCCTCAGAAATGCAAAAGGGACATGGCAAAACTTTGCAAAAATTAGAGGTGAGTGAGCTGGAAGGCTTTAACAGGAAACAGGTGCAGTCGTTGGGAGTGATATAATTTCAGCACTGGATTTACATCTTGCTCCTGGACCAGCTCTGGATCCAGACGTGACTCTTGGAACTTCTTCAGGGGGCAGAAGTTCCATGTTCCTTGCTCGATATATAGACATTGTCTTATTGGTCCATTTATTTGGCTTCAGGCGAGGGTTCAGTTCTTTTGAAAGCCTTCCATAGCATGATCTGTGTACACAAGCTATATTCACATGTCCGTTAATGATGAAGACCTGCTCACAGATGTCTTTCATTTAGCCAGCACGCCTCCACTCCTGTTACGCCATGTGCTAATGGATAAGAAATAGAATGCTTGGCTATAACAATTAGCAGTAATTTCTCTGCTTACAGTACTGTTAAGTGCTAGCTTTAGATTATAGCGTGTGGCTTCAGCAGAAGATATTTAAACTGTACTTGAAACAGAACAATACAAATGCCAAGACACTTTTTAAAAGTTATAACCTGTTATAAATTATGTTATAAAAGCTGTTATAGGGATAACAATCAACGAAAAGGTGTTGAAAGCACTTTCTGCCGACGCCGACAGTTTTTTGTGTATTAAAGAACGACACATCGTACTTCTTATTCATTTACAGCTACATTTAATGTTGTGGAACCTCCACAAAGCAAGTTAATTTCTGTTACGATAAAGACGTAGCTTTCAAAGCTTGTGGAAAGTACATTTACAATGGCTTCTAGGAGCAAATTTATGTCTTATTGAGTGATCTTATTTACCAGTCAGGGTCACAGTGGTGCTTGAGACTATCCCTGGAACACTGGGTGTAAAAGACAGAATGCATACTTAGCCAATATAGCTGTTTTTTTTTGGGAGGTAGGAGAACACCGGAGGACTTATTTTGTGTGCTTCATGACTTTCCAAATGGATTGACTCGGCTCAAGCGTCCATTAAGACGGTGATTTTCAAAGTGGGGGCAGCCAGGGGGTGCCCGGGGGGCCTCAACAATTTGGTGTGAAAAATCAATTCTCACTCTCAGACAACCACACAGACACACAATCAATAGCTAATATAATGTAATGTAAAGATGTAAGATGTAATTATTAATAATAAAAAAATGGGGGATATATTCAGAAATCTGTATTTTTAATGTGTTTTATAGACATCTTGCAAAAGGTCAAATGTTAATGTCGTTTGAGGGGCCTTGCCCTGGAAAAGTTTGGCAACCCCTGCGCTAAGAGACTGTACTTCTGCTACATTGCTCCATCTCCATCAGCTTTCGTTTCACGCTGTCTGCAGGCTGGTTCGATATACACGACACACGCCAGCAACAAAGAAACAAAGAAAATAAAAGACATGTTATATGCACATTATCATTGCTAAACAGATCAGTTCGAGAGGAAGGGATGTATATTTATGTATCAATTCAGCAGCGCATCAGTGTGTTGCATGCTGCATATCTGAATAATTATCTGGCATTGTTTTTCTCATCTGACTGATGTAATTTGCGTAAATAGAAAAAGATGCTGATAATAGATGCGTGAATTACATGCGTCACAATTGTTATTCTGAAACTTATTTGTTCTAGTGAAATTGTCACCATGCCAATTAGCGTCAAACGCCTTATGATTATTTTGGGCTAATGAAGATTGGCTCACTCAACAAGTTCCTATCCCAAACAACCCCCAGCCAACATAGCTATAATGATAAGCTGTGTTTTCGTGTTATCTTCAAGTAGAACCTGCTGACGGTAGGATCGTTTATAGCTTCAATGACATGAGTGATAGAAGAGCTTGAGCTACCTCATCACACTACCAGCGTCAATTATTTTCCTATAAGAGCACGTCAGGAAGTGTTACCACAACAGCAATTGTGTTTATTTAGCTGTTCCCTGATGTTATTCTTGACCCAGCAAAGCTTACTGATCCAGTCCACCATTGTACCCTTAGGCATGGTTCGCATTTCCTGTCAAGCTACAGTACGAGTGCCTCAGTCATCGTTTGACACACTCTGAAACGACACTCTAACCTTGAAAGAGCAAAAGAAAACCGGATCTTTTTTCGTAGTCTCAGCAGGCAATTCAATCAACTCCAGCCGAAGCAGAGCATGTGAATGAAGCTCACCTTTAGGATATGAATGTGGCCTTTTTTCGACGATGAATATGGTCTGTTGAGAAAACTGTTCAGGTATCTCTCCCCTACA
Source organism: Ameiurus melas (assembly GCA_012411365.1). Classification (NCBI taxonomy): domain Eukaryota; kingdom Metazoa; phylum Chordata; class Actinopteri; order Siluriformes; family Ictaluridae; genus Ameiurus; species Ameiurus melas. The sequence goes on along the minus strand of CM022763.1, from coordinate 18,309,393 downwards.
GAAGCCGATAGATATTTGAATAATAAAATGCATTTAAGTGGTCCATGAAGTCATTTACAGCACATTCAGGAAGTCCTTGCATCAGAAGAGTTACAGCATCAAAAAAAAATGTGTAAGTAAATTTTGCAAAAGAAGGTTCACGTCGATGGATTGCATGTGAAAAAGCTTTCTTAGGAAAATCTTTACATCATAGAGTTTTAATGACTGTCTGTGTGCTTATTTATTTGGCTGTATGAAAATAAGCAGCTGTCTCTGAATGCCAAATCGCTTGATGATTCATCTCTGGCCTTAAGAAGCTTTTAAAAGTTTTGAATGCTTAAAATTCTTCATCTGTCCTTGCAATTTTATGGCAATTATACTTGGCCAGCATAGGCGGCTTATACCAGTAAATAAGCAAAAATAAATTTAATCTGTGCAGACGCCTCCACTCATTTTATTTGGACTGTATTTTTTCTTTTCTTTTAATGTGGATTTTTGTTGACATTATCTGAGCAGTGTTGTTGACAGTGACTGGATGTAAACAGAAAGTTGTATATATTACTGTCTGTTCTAGTTCAAAGATGAATACCCTAATCAGGTATTCAGTACATGACAACAATGCTAGATTGATAGTATAAATGTGCAACTGTTGGTTGGAGCAGTCTGGTTTCCCACTTTGTACATTTGGCTCTCCGGTATAGAGAATGATCTCCCATCAACATCCATTCAATTCCATCCAATTCCATTTGATTTGTATAGCGCTTTAATTAACAATGGAGGTTGTCTCCAAGCAGCTTTACAGAAACATATAAACACAGGATACAGGTTTGAAGTGTGTGAATTTATCCCTATTGAGCGATAAACTTCTGCAAGCTGTAGTAAGCAAATGTCAAATATATACATATATTTATGGGCTAAATGCTATGGACTACATACAATCACCCAACAAGTTTTTGGTCTGATGGCCAAAGTCATCACATAGAAATGTGTTCAGACCTTTCTACAGTACAGCACAGATCACTGGCAGCCACAGTTACAAATTCAGTATGACTGGGATTGATATCACAATTTGAATAGTTGTTAATCAGAGGAGGAGGAGAAGGAGGAGGAGGAGGAGGAGTCTCCCTTCCTTTTTGGTGCTGCTTTAAACGATTGAACTTTTGAGCTTGACTGTAAGAAGAGCTTTGACTTGTGAGTGACTGCCAGAAAATGAGCTGCAATTACATTATGAAAACTGTTAGCTGCTTTAAAGCGGCTAGTGAGATTTTCTGACTTCTGAATTGGAAAAAAAGAAAAGCTAAACATGGTTTAGCTGCAAAACCAGTGGTTTATACTGTAAATCCAAACATTTCTGCAGAATTTATGCTATTAACAAAGAACTGTCATGTCCATCGCTAAAAACATCTCTCTCTCTCTCTCTCTCTCTCTCTCTGCCTGCTAGGATTTTCTTTATAGCAATCTTAGCACTCCTCTGTAAATAAGTGAATGTATTTGTATCTTAAGTGGAAAACCTATTTGTACATCTTTAGTGCTTAATTACCACTGCGCCCATTTCCCACTGTAAAACAGCTGTGTCAGTAATTGCTCGGCTGATTTCATCACCTCCCCCAGAGGTGCCCTTCTCATTAAATGCATGAACTTGCGCAATAATAAAGCCGCTTAATTGCAGACTTGACGGCACATGTTCACAGAATCACGACAAAGTGAATCAAAATAACTACATGGAGTTACAGCGGTGGGAAGGTTTGTCAAAGAGGACTGTCAGTATGTGCGGTACGTACAGCTCAATGCATCCTGCAGCCGTCAGCGAGCGTACATGCTATAAGCGACATGTTAATATAGATGAATTATCAAGTAGACGTTGAACATAGAAGCACTTGTTTGTTTTTTTTTCCCCCTCACTGTATCTGCAACATCTGTGCAGGAATTTAATTATACAAAGAGGAAACAAAAACAACAAAAACAGAAGAAAGTCACTAAAAAAAAAAAAAAAATTGCTGCATATTTCAAACAACAGATGATACAACGGGACTTTTAATGGTATAAGTATTTTTTAAAACATTCATTGTCCATAGTACAATGTAACACCAGTGACATCATGTTGTCACATTGACGAATACAATCTCTTCACTTTGCCATTTAGGATAAATAAGAAATCTTGTTTTGTTGTTGTTCTAATTAACCACGTGTTGATGTTGTTACCTAACAAATTCCTCCATCCTGAGCAATTCCTCAAGTTGGAAAACTCAAACTAACCCCTTTACTGTACCTCTGGGTGTTTCAATGCTCTGACTCTGGAGACTCCTTCTACTGTATTAATATTAAATACAGAACCTCCTTATGGAAAACTTATCAATATTTTCTAATGACCTGTTGTTTTTGTTAGTAAATATTCACATTCATCAAATGTTATTAATGGGTTCAGCTTACATTAGATTAGAAAACGAATCAACATCCGTGATTCTGACCAATCAGAAACGAGAATTCAACAGCGTGCAGTTTAATCCGGTATAGTACTGTATACCACGTTATACTGTATGTCTAGTTTCCAAACATCGACCGAAGTGACGTATTTTATTTAGCCATCCTGCGCCGAATAGGAATTCTGTGCCTTAAATCAATTTATTCCACGTCTCACTCACGGACACTACTGGATGATATGTACGTAGCACACTCAGCATGTGTGATTTCTATCCGAAAGTGGAATTTCATGGCTCAGTTAGGTGAAGAAAAGTGTGGAACGAGTAAAAGTTGTGCTCGAAGTGCGTGCAGGAGGACTTGTCAGGTTTGATTTATTAAGTGTAGCTCTTTCCTCTGACTGCTGCTAACCTGTCAGTGCCAACAAAATGGATGAATCTCACCGCTCACTGCATCGTGATTGGCCTTTTCTTTTTCCCAGGATGTAGAAATAAGATGCCCATCTTCATATAATATTGCATTTTTTTTCTTTTAGATATAATTCTCTACATCACATATGCATCTAAGTCCATCTGGTTCTTTCACACAGGATTTTCTACTCCAGCTGAGACAATATACAATACATGCACACAAAATCCCAGAGCTCTCCTGGATTTATAGAATAGAATTAAGCAATTATGGAAAAAAAAATGCGCTGTTATTGGATATTAGAAGATCCCTGGAAAACATTAAGAATGAATTGGAGCCATGTAATATTTATCCGTCCACTTTTCTTGCCACAGAGAGGTAATCAATATTTAATGTATATTTATAGTGTCATGCCATGCATGTATTATTTCACTCTCTGCTCATCGATCTGGCAGCAGTGACGCTCGACTCTTGGACACTAATCCATGTTTTTTTTTTTTTTTTTTGCCTTGTCGATGCACAATAACGCAAAAGAGAATCACAGTCATCAATATTGATTTGCATGTTCCTCACACCTCCGCCATGAGAGGTTGAGCCTGAGGCCTGAATGTGAAAAATGTTTTTGCTTAGCAGAAAAACAAGAAAGTGGGTCGGAGCAATAGAGCATCACGCTGTGGATTCAGATCCATCTGTAAAGAGAATGTGGACGGTACCATAAGGACGTGATGCTTTGACCTTCAACCCTAATTGCTTCAGTTGAAGCCATCATTTCCATCCTGGAGTTTTAATTCCACAATCATTGCTGTGGAAATGTTTACTCTCATGCCAATTTGCTTCACTTAGGGTTGAATTTGCTGAGTTCCTCAACTGAAGAACCAAATATGAGGTCATATACAGAGTGTTTAAGGTTTAACGCTTTGATAATAGATTAGGTTTCTAACTCTAGATAGAATTTTATGTATATATCTCCTGTGTTGATTCTTTCCCAGAAAGATTCATTTATTTAGGTTCAAAGTGCTGCACAGGTAGAAGAGTAAGCTAGGTGAAGTAGCACTAATTCATTATGAATTCAATTCGGTTAAAAGTTTGACAATAACTGCATTGTGAAAATTTAATAGCTGCACTTTCCCAGGCATTCATAGTTCACCAGAAGAAGATGTAGCTCACTCGGCCTTCGTGTGAAAGCAATTTAACCTTATATTGATTGGTGTTTTTTTTTTCCTACCCAGAATCCAATATTGTGTGTTATTTAGCTCCCTGTTTTTTCCAGTTCATATCAGATCTGTCATTCATTGAGGTTGCTGTAGGGTTTATTTATTTATTTATTTACTTGATTTTGAAACTCCAACATGACTTGTCTGAGAAGTGGAGCTTGTCATCGAGTTGATTTTGGGCTTGTTGATTACACTTTAGGTGCAAAGTTTCAGAATCTTTGTAATGAGGATTGGATGAAGCAGAGCGTTTTGGAAAATAATGTGATTAAAATGATGAGTTATTTTAAAAAACAAAAAAACAAACAAACAAAAAGACTTATAATTTGTGTTACGGATCTCTGTAGACATCCTGACTTTCTTAACTTGCTCTTGGATTACTTCGCTCCAGTGTTTGCGCTCTTAAAATGTAAAGTTCACGCTTCCGTTTTCCCGCCAATCCCAGATCTGGTGGTTTTAATTACGATGAAGGTCAAACCATATCATATCATATCGGTCTTTAGTTTCTCTGGGCACACTCTTCAGAACCGATCATCTCCAGTTCTAACACAAGTTCTGTTCTGCTGCTGAACGACTCGACGATAGAAATTAAACTCTGAATCGTTTGCTTGATCTTTTATTCTACAGATGCGAGAAACGTCGCGTGCGGTTATTTTGGTGTAATTACGCTCTCTCCGGTTGGGTTGTATACTCCAGATTTTCAAAAGATGGCGATAGAAGAGAAGAGCAGCCATTTGGGCAATCTTCCACTTCAGAGTCGCTTGTTTCGCATGTGAAAAGACGTCTCTCCAGCCGTAAGTTTAAAAACAAAAAACCCACGTGAGGAATAAAATAGAATCTGTCGAGTGGTCCATTGTATCTTTCCACCATACACTAAAGCTCAGTTTAATTTCCCAACCATTTTTTTTATCCTGTTCTCCTGTTGTCACTCCTACAGTTCTTCCTTGTTGGATTTTTTATTTATTTTTTTGTCCTCATCTTCGAGATGAAGGAAAGCCATCTCTGCACTCATTCTCTCTGCAGCCCGCTTGTCTCTGTTCTCAGTGTTTGGCTGAGTTCCAGTCCATCTTGGTGGTCCGTGTCAGCTTGACGCTTGAATCGTCTCCTCTTATCTCAGGCCCAGCAGCTCTGTTCAAGGACGGGAAACTTTCTGAACTTCTATAGAAACTTGTTAAACTGACTGCCTACAACATTGTAGTAGGAGGATAGTAAGACATTCTGTTACGCAATAGATACTTTCTAGACGTTAATACAGTATATTATGCCCAAAGAAGGAACGTAAAATTCTATACAGTATAAATGTGAACTCCTTCCATACAATCTGGAGTCCACTTGTCATATGCTTGATAACTAGGGAAAACTCTTCACATCGTAATATTTTTACATTTTCTACCATATAATGCAAAACAGTTCTGTATAAAAATACCAAACTGAAATGTTTATACATTTTGGTGAATATGTGGTGACATTTACGCTAAGATATATGTTTTTCTAAAGTATATTTTTGGAAGGAGTCTCCAGTATCAGTGTGTTTTTCACCATAGGGAAATTTTCAGGACAAAGGAGTTCGCATTTTATTTGTAATATAATAACAGGAATGGATACTCCACAGCGCGCACACACACACACACACACACACACATATATATGTGTGTGTGTATAAATATATATAAATATATATATATATATATATATATATATATATATATATATATATATATATATATATATATATATATATATATATATATATATAAGTGTGTGTATACATATATACACACACACACACACAAATATATGTATATGTGTTACAGGTCACACTCACACTCCAATGGTAGCAGAGCTGCCATGCAAGGCGCTAACTTGCCATTGGGAGCAACTTGAGTTTCAGTGTCTTGCCCAAGGACACTTCAGCATGCCACCAACCCTACGATTAGTGGACAACCCTCACTACCGCCTGATCAACAGCCGCCCACTGATGTTATTGGAAAATATAATAAACAATAAAATGTCTCCTCTATGGGAAAACTCTTGAGATTGATCATCTAGCCAATTGACGTTTCTTGATTTGAGAATACTTCCAAAGATCCAGCATTCCTTGACTGCTTAAAGAGTGTTTAGATATCTGGGTGTGGATTTAAACCTGACAAATCTTTTCTGTAGAAAAGACAATTATTGAAACTAATCGTAAATGTTCTTGTTGCAATTTGGCCTGGTGTCATATTGATCACACAGTGTTGACTTTTTCTCCTCACAAGCTCCCTTTTGTTCTTGTTTGATGAATACATTCAGCAAGCGCTTTGCACTCAGCCAGTTCCATTTGTGTTGTAATAATGGTATGTGGAAAATCAGTCTTTACCACTAAATCAAGTTATCAAGACTCCTGCCAAGTCTCTTTTTAAGCCCTTACACTGTGTGTCTTGGCCTCCTTATTTGCATAGGATGTTCCTTTTCTTTAAAACAAGGAGACTATAATTTTGTCAGCCCTGCTAAGCGCATTCTCTGAAAAACACCAGTTTCGTCCTCCACCTCCGAATACAACCGTCACTTTCGACTTGTTCACAGATGGTATTGTACACTTTGATTTATAGAGTTGATCCAGCAAATGCAGATCCATCTTATTAATTAGCCTTTAATTACATGCAAATGTTGAATGGCGAAGCTAGCAGGTGTGTGTGCTTTTCTGGCTTAATGAAGGAAGGCATGCAGGCATTGTTGTGCATTTGGGATTTTCACGCTGATTCACGCGTGTTAATTTTTGCATTCAAGCGAGAGAGTGCACGGACCGATTTTGCAAGCATTTCACATCGCTCCTATAATGAACAGCTTTCTGTTTTCTGTCACATGAGCAGAGTGTATCAGTGTTATCAATGTTAACAGCCGCTAACATTTTAACACCTTGGAATAGTTTTCTTGAAGTGATCTTTTCACACATGAATTTTCCTTTCTAAGAGTCTCTTCATGCTGTGCATGGATAATTGTGAAGTAGATAATAAGCGAATAAAATAAAACTTTGATTTTAGAGGATCTTTCAAGGATGGAATGTAGCATTGAGGAAGTGATGTCAGAATGGTAGTCAGATATATTCTGAGAGGTTTGGGTGGTGGATGCAGGAAAAGAGTAGTGAAGTTGTCTGTCTGGCATAGCAACGGTAGAAGAAGACATGAGATCTGGTCACTCAACCAAATTTAGTATTTAATGAGAGCAACAGTGGACCAGGAACTGATCCCTGATGAACTCGAACACAAGAGTCATCTAAAAAACTGATCCATTAGAAACTTCAGTGCAAGACTGGATCGAGAACTGACTCCTGATAAGCTGATGAGTGGACCAAGATCTGACCCTTCATGATCTCCAGCACAAGTCTGGACCAATAAGTGATTACTGAAGAACTCCAACACAAGAGTGGCCATTATCAGACCCTTTATGAACTCCAGCACATGCCGTGACCAAGAACTGTCTCCAGATGAGCTCCGCCACAGAACTGGACCAAGAACTGATCTTTGATGAACTCCAGCACAGAAGTGGATCAAGCACTGACTCCTGAGGAACTGCACAAGAATATTTGTATTTATTTAATCAGGGTCAATACACATTAATAATACATAAGAACTGTGCCATATTTATCCAGTTGGCTATTAACATAGTTGTGCACCCAGATACATTGCATCACATCTGCACTCTAATGTCAGACTCATTCATATTCCATAAATAAATGTCAGTGAACGCGATATTTAGATTTTTATTAGATATTAATTTTTGTTTTGAAATGATGCTGTTAATTCTGATGACGTTTGAATTGAAGGTGAAGTAAATATTCATTTCTAAATATTCTGGGGTTAAGGAGGGGGAATGTTCTGTAATGAGCGCTTGTTCAAGGATAGAAAGACCTTTAACAAATCAACGATGGCTTTGAGAAGTTAGCTAGAAGGCATGTGGCACTGCCACTCCAACTGACAGGATGGTGCCATTTGTGCTCCACTCTCCATGTCCTTATTAAAACTGAAATGTGTGGGAGAGATCGCTGTCACTCAGGCAGGAGAAGCTACACGAGCTACCCATCCGTCCTTCTTGGCTGATATTTTTAGGACCTCATTTCTTGTCTTCGCTTTTTTGACAGGAAACCAAGTGCATCTCCTGTGACATATGCTGCTATGCTTATATCTGTGTATTTGGGCCTGCAAACCTGCAAGCTGAATCTGGATCTGCAAACCTTGTATTCCAGTGTGAGCATGTCTAATGACTCTGTGTGCAAATTGATTGCGTCTAGGCAGCTGAGCCATGCCAAGCCTGCTTTAGGCTCACTGGTGGCAGCCACTGGAGAGGCAACAGATGCAAACAGCTGAGCTTCTAAACTCATGCGTTCCAACAGAGGAACAGCGAATGAGCCTGGGCCAAGACATTGGTAACACAGCTTACCAAGAAGACTAACTTCTGTTGATTGTCTTTTTAAAGGACTCATAAACTTTATCCTGTAATTTAGGTGGGTGGGTGGTGCATTTGAAAGAAAAGAACATAAAACTTCATTTGGCATATTTTAGGGTCCCTGGTTTGATCCTCAACTTGGGTTAATGTCATTCTCCCTGTCTCCTTCAGGTTCTTTGGTTTCTTCCCACTGTCCAAAATACATGCTGGTGGGTGGAAATGGTCTGCACTTATATAACGCCTTTTAACCATAGTGGATTTACAAAGCGCTTTACACTGTTTCTCATTCACCCTTTCACTCACACCAATGGCAGGAGAGCTACCATGCTAGGCTAGCAACTTGGGGTTCAATGTCTTGCCCAAGGACACTTCGGCATATGGAGTCATGTGACCTGGGGATCGAATAGCCAACCCTGCAATTAATGGACATTCCACTCTACCAGAATGGGTCTACATTCTATATGTGCAACTGTGTGTGTGTGTGTGTGTGTGTGTGTGTGTGTGTGTGTATGGTGCTGTGAGAACCTTTTCAGTTTTCCCAGGCCTTGCCTTTTGGTGTTGATTGCTGCACTTTCTACTATGTAGGCCACCAGTTCCAGAGATGTTTGTATAGCAGCTGACATGTGTTCATCTTGCACAGATGGACAAACCATTGCAACCTTCGTCACTGGGTTTCCTCCTCAAACATGGGTTGCTAATGACATTTTGGTCAATGATGGACTTGTTTGAAGGCAATCATGAAAGGGACACGACGTCTCAAGATCTCTTGATCATGTCTGACTTGATCACTGGCCACTCAACCTCAAAAAAGCCAGGATTGTTGCTAAGCATGGAGCTCAGATGAGCATTGCCCAGCTCCAGAGACCAACTAGGGACCAAAAGAGAAAGTGTGTAATTCCTTGACTTGTGCCCAGTGTTCCCAGGATAGTCTTAGGATCCATCTTGATACTGACAAAGATGGAGTGCTTACTGAAAACGAATGAAGCCTTAGTGGTTATATCGCAAAGTCTTTAAATCGAGTATCACGTCACCATGGCAAGATTGAATGTGGAAAAAACATCTAACTATTGCCCAGAGCATGTCTTTTCAGCTATTTCCCAGTCAAGATCCCTAATTGAACTAGCAAATAAGAGCGACAGAATCATAATTATGTTTCTTTTCAAGTTTATGGCTTATCAAACACCAGTATAAACTGAAACTCTGTCAGTAGAAATGCCATAAAGCGGTCCCTTGTGAGGTGGTGTCTTTGAAACAGTGCACGAATTAAAGTAATATGCTGTCATTTCTCTCAATTAGAGCAGTCCTTTAGGTAAGAAATAGTAATGAACTTTTAATTACCAATGTGTAAGTGGTGAATTAATGAAGCGGAGCTGTGAGAAGGGCAATTTTGTCCAAAAAATAACAAACGTTTTATGATGGGAAGAAAGCAGGCCTCTGTCATTGATAATGATGAGCAAATGCAGCATCTATCTTCATATGGTGCATACTGAAATATGAGTTGACTTGAAACCGACCACATCTACAGATTCATGCTTTATAATAATATATTTGTCTTTGTATTATAATTGGAATATACGATTACTGTCGATGTATTTATTTCAATGGCATTTTTAAAAAACATTATTTCTATTATCAGGCCACATGTTTTATCCACGTTTTATCCACGTTGGATTTGAATAACCTGAATGGGGAGCCCAGACATTCATTTTAAGTAGGTGCATAACCCAACTCTGAATATGCAGAACTTTGCCCATGTAAATAATGAAGCAATTTGTGGACCCCACGTCTGAACACAGCCGAACTATAGAATAAAACCAACTAAAGGCTCTGAAAGTGAGTTTCGATTTAGACCGACATGACAGGTGTTGTGGGGGTTTGACAGAGGTGGGCAGATTAATGGACAAGGTCATTAACATGTGATAATTTGGTTTTTCGAATAATTGTAAGGTCCAATTGATTTAATCTTTAGCCTGGATGAGTGGTCCATTACTTGGTTTGATACTTTTTTGATTACACGCTGCTTTCTCAGCAAGTAATTACTTGCCCCTTTTGACACCTTTATAATAACGCACTGAGAAATTGCAAAATGCTTATTACTTTATAAATGAAGCCATATGCTAACGCAAAGCAGGAGTGTGTATGTGCTTTTATACCTTTTTTCCCCTCATGTTGACAGCAGTCTGTTAATTAAGCAACCTAATGGCTGTAATTGCACACATTCATGGCCCCAGCTGCTGAAGTAATGCTAGTTTTTACCACTGCTGCCAGGATTCAACTGTCTCTGAGGTGAAGGTTCTCCAACCCTTTGGTCTGAGCTCATAAGGCAGCAGCTGGTCTGAGCCATTTTACCCCCCTGGCACCCTGCACTTTCACCTTACCTGGCATTCAGCGTCTGAAGGGCGCCTGCGGAGCGGCTGGACAAGAGGCAGCTTCTGTACTGTGGCACAAAGCCTGAGCAGGTGCAGCCTAACAAAGAAGAAAAACTATAGGACATGTTTTTAGCATTTTCACTTCACAAAAGAGCTGCAGAGAGTAATCCTCTTGGCAGTGCCAGGATCCTAATTAACATTTGGGCACTATTGCCTTAAAAAAAGGAGTACACTGGATTCTAAGCTAATCTGTGGCATAATTAGAATTAACCTTAAAATCCTATAAGTCAAAGGATTTCCTGCACTGCTAGAGCAGACTCTCAGCACTCTGCTTTTTGTCTTTAATCTTACCCAGAGCATACTCTTGTCTAATCTAAAATGTGTAAATATAAGTTGAAGGGACTAAAAACGGATGTACTAACAGAGTCTTGCATACATTTGTGTCAAATGGGTAAAATAGAATGCCTTGTATATTCTGTATGTTTTTGCATGATTTAATATGAGATGTTTCTTCTTTAATTAAAAAGAAAAGAAAAGAAGTCCCATCCACCCATCCATCTTCTACTGCTTACTCCATTTCAGGGTCACAGGGAACCTGGAGTCTATCCCAAGGAGCATCGGGCACAAGGCGTGGTACACCCTGCACAGGGTGCCAGTCCATCGCAGGGCACAATCACATACACACTCACACACCCATTCATACACTACGGACACTTTTCTCGATTTAGGTCTAATAGCTATGTGACGAGTTGAAATAAGAAGGTGGTGTGAAACAGGTGAGGCAATCTCGTTGTCACCGTCTTAAAAACTGTCATGAGTCGTTAATGGAGATCCTGACATGGGCTCGGGAATACTTTGGTAAACCTTTGTCAAACGACACCATTCGCCGCTGCATCCACAGATGCAAGTTAAAGCGTTACTATGCAAAGCAAAGGCTGTACATCAACACTGTCCAGAAGCTTCTCCCACTTCTCTGGGCTCGGTCTCATCTGAGATGAATGGGAACACAGTGTAATCGTGTTTTGTGGTCCGTCGAGTCGACATTTCAAATAGATTTTTGGACAAAAAAAAAAAATCTGCTTACTAAATTGAACCATCTGGTGTCTTCACTCAGTGTCCAAACATTTAATATGTGTAATTAAAAAAAAAGGTGTTGTTACACAGTGCTAAACAGTCGACTCTCCCAACTTTTTTTGAGTGTATTGCAGTCATCCGATTTAAAAGAGAGTATATTTTCAAAAAGAAATTAAATTCCCAAAAAATATGTCAATAATGTGCTTTCAATATAGTACAGGGTGAATTGAATTTTCAAATGACTCACCCACCCAGTGTTCCCTGGATAATGTCCGTATCCATCACCACTCTGACTCTTACTACAGATGTGAACATAAAGTCTGTAAGAAGACGGCGAAAAAAAATTGTGCAAATGCAAGGAAATGCGGGTCAGCTGCTTTATGCAAATGAAGAATAATAGAATTAACACCGGTTAGTTTCCAAGTCGTTCAGGCGCACACATCGTGCCATCCATCACCTCATCACAATGGCAGCCTGTTCATATAACCCTCATTTCAGCTGGAGTAAATAATTTCCCAGGCCGTGTGGTAATGAGATGGGGCCGGGAGCGATTGCGTTGGATTGTAATGAGTTCAGTGTTGAGGGAGAGAGCTGGACCTGACAGGTGAGCATGGCACATATGAAGCTGTCAGATGCTATGAACTTAGCACCGTGTTACCTCCAGCCTCCTGAGATGAAGCAGGAAGGAAAGACTGATCGCTATAGGTTCAGAGGCCCTGTTGTTATCTCATCAGCTTGTGAGAGTTTCCTGATGGTGATGGTTGAGTTCAAGAGTGCAATGAAGGCAGGAATGAACAAGAGTGATCTCAGGGGGTCAAGGGTCGCTCTCAAGCTTGTGTGAGCAAAGTGCAGACGTCACGATAGTGTAACGGGTGGGAGACGTGAGGTCGAGATTACTCTGTGGCGGACAGTTTAAATAATTGACTATGTAACCATTGGTGCTGTACTAACTGTGCATGAGTAAACCTGAATAGAAATTTGAAAAGAATAAACAGATTCATCCTTTACCTTGCCTCTTGCCTGTACACCTTATCTGCACATCATCAATCATTCCATACACTATCTGTGCATTGCTTCATTCCCGAGCTTTATCCAGATCTCCAGCAATCACGCAGCAGATACCAATCCACGAGACATAAAACGCTACCACCATCACTTTAGAGGAGAGGAGATCAAGAGGAGATCATCAACATATAGCACATGCTATACCCAAAAAAGACTACAGTGACTTGAAATAATACTCCCCCACCCCCAATTTCAAAGCCTGGAACTAAAATGTCATACATCTACATAAAATAACCCTTTGAAGTATGAGGTGAAATAAGTACAGTTTTTTGTCGCAGAAGAAAATGTGAATACTTATATTGCTGTGACACGATAATATTAGTTCTGGTTCTTTGAACTTTGTCCTGGAGTGGTTTTGAAAGTTTCTTGTTCTTGAGCCCTCTGGGTTCTTCCAGGAGCAGTTGTATTTATATTGATGACACACATGACATTTTAATTGTACGCAATTAATTTAGAGGTTAGCACGTTTGCCCAGCACCTCTGGGGTTGGGGGTTCGAATCCCGCCTCTGCCCTGTGTGGGTGGTGCTTACATGTTTTGCTGTGTAGAATAAGCGGCATGGATGGATGGATTCTGATGACTCCCACTAAACTCCCATAGACCCCCTCCCACCCCCCACCTACCAACTCCCAACTCAGTATTATTGGAGGGATAATAAAGTCCAACCAAACACTACAAAATGTGGAAAAGTTTGGGGTGGTGGGGGGGGGGATTGGCTTATGCAAAACACTGTAGAGCGTTTAGTTTTGTGTGTGTGTGTGTGGACTGAGAGCTGCATGGACATGGAACCGATAAAGTTCTTTTAAGAACACATAGCTAAACGGTCATCTGTATTCAGGGTCTGATGAAAGTACACTTAAAAGCAAATTCAAACCAAACTATTAAACTCGCTCCTAAAATGTGTGTGCGAGTGTGTACGAGTGTGCATTCTCCTCCTGATACAGTTCAGTGGGTTTTACTTTCAGATGATGAAAGAACAGGTGAAAGCTTTCATGTCTATAATTCAGTTCTTGTAGTTGACGGAAACGTTGCTGCTAAAAGTCCATTACAACCATCTCAAAGATCTACTTTGTTCCACTGTTCTCTTGACAATTTTGATCCCAATGTAAAGGAAACCAAAGGACCAAAATGATTCAACAAACTAATTAAACCTACAAGCGCGACATTTGTGAAATTCATGCGGAATTAAAAGTACTGTAAGTACAAACATACTTATGTACCGATTTTTACTGTACGTTTGGGTGGAAAAAACCCTAACCATAACCACAACCCTGTATAGCTTTACTAATAAAATGGCAGCAAAACAGTTTAAAAAATAACAATACTTTTCGTTTAAATAATTTAACAATGAAAAAAGGACAGGACTTTGACAAATGATGTACATACAAAAAAAAGTATTAACATATATTCAGCACATAATTTTAACAACTAATCAGCTGCTGTAAATCATAAATTTGTAGAGTAATCATTATACAAAATACGGACGATACCGTGATGGACGCTTACGTAGTTTATCACGATATCAACATTATATAATCATATGTCTTAGCCACGAGTCCCAAAATATCCATTCAAAGCAATGGGAATAAATGTTTAAAAATGTGTTAAACAAGTATAACCTGATAGCAGAAGCATGGAAAATAATTTATTAATAAATAGCTTAGTAAAAAGTTTGAATTAAAAACATATTTTTTTTTTTTTTTTTTTTTTTATATATATATATATATATATATATATATATATATATATATATATATATATATATATAACATTTGTGATGCAGTAGCATCTGCCATTCGACTTGGAATCTCTTACTTCCATCTTCTCTGGCAGGTTTCGGCCCGAAAATAGAAAAAGAAAAAGTGAATAATAGAAAAAGTGAATTACAGCCTCCAGATAAATGATGGTAATTTATATAATTTATTATTATTATTTTTTTTTTTTACAGGTTTCTATATTCAAATCCGAAACTCCAAGTGGTTCTCAGAAGTCTGGAATTGACGTTGTCACAGAAGAGACATGCAACACCTTCAACTTTGGACAAAATACGACCTTGACAACGTTTGCCACCTTCTAAACGAGACAGATTTGATATCAGGAGCGTAACTAAATAATACGGCCCCTGGAAATCCTGCGTACCGTATATTGGATGCTAATAAAAGAAACAGTGGCCCTTAAGGATAACAATATTGTAACACAATTAATCTTAACTATGCAGTTGTGGGAAAATAAATGTGGAGATACATTTCATGTTGTTCATTCCATGAGACAAGTTAGTTTCTGTTATTATTCGTATTATGGTGGTTAGACTATTTAAGTGTAGAATATTTCTACAGTAGATCACATGATTAGTAATCACGTATTAGGAACAATTTAGGAACCTGCAAGGGCCTAATTTCCATTACCAGTACAGAGGTTTAATAATGCAACAAGTACTGACACTGTTGATAATATAATTAGTGTTCAAGCTGTGTGCTATAAGAAATGACTGAATATACAGTAATAAGAGGGTTGTTCCATTATGACTGTGTTTCTTTTTGTAGCTGTACAAGCCCACATATAAGTATCGATTGCTCTCGAGTATTATGGACTCACACAAGTCACTGAAAGCTCGGCTCTCATAAACCCTGTCGCCTGTTTATTTGCCAGCCGCCCACTACACCACACTAATGCGCTTACTCGTTAGATCGTTTTAATTCCTTAGGAACAATGATTCTTTATTGTTTCCCATTTCACTCGTTGCATGTTCTTCTTTTTGTCCAGAAAGTAGTCGTGATGCAGGAATAATATATATATATATATATATATGACTATATGTGACTATCCTGTGTGTAAAAGTGGCTCAACAATGATGCGATAAAAAATGTATGAGAGAGAACATGGTCATTTGAACTACTCCACCAGTTAGTAGGGAAAATGGAGAACTGATCATCAGGAGATCAAATGAAAAAGCGCTAATCAATTCAAATATGAAATGTTATGAGCACAGTCAGATATAAGGGTGAGTGATGTGAGAGGGTAAAAAAATCACTACGTACATTAAATTGAAATGAAAAGAAAAAAAAAAACACCTCACAGGAACCCGAGTGCCCGTTGGATACACTGACGGATTAACAGGAAATAGTTAACAGGATGCAGGTGAGTTAGAAGATTACAAAGCCAAGACAGAACCTGGAGTGAGAACTGGATACGCCAGTTATCGAAGTCATAAATACGTGCTTTGTTTGTTTGATGAATGGGAATTCATAAATAAA
This sequence comes from Ameiurus melas, assembly GCA_012411365.1. Taxonomy (NCBI): domain Eukaryota; kingdom Metazoa; phylum Chordata; class Actinopteri; order Siluriformes; family Ictaluridae; genus Ameiurus; species Ameiurus melas. The sequence goes on along the minus strand of CM022763.1, from coordinate 18,293,191 downwards.
TACTAGCATTCCTTTTGTCAACCGTCATTCTTCACTATAAAAGGTGTACTTATGGCACGTTCGACTCCGCAGTAGGAAGTCTGAATTATGTAATTTTTTAGCTACAAAGTCAGGAAAAAAAAAATAAACCATTGATTATTTCATGCTCTTTATTTATCCACACACCAATTTTCCATCTCAGACAAGCTTTATTTATGTATTTATTTATTTTTATTGTATTATAATTTTTGAATATCAAAAAATATCATCTGCATTATCTCCATTCGGTAGGTTTCCTTCTTTCACATTTAACCTTCCTGTAATAAGAGGTGGATTTAAACATTTCTCCAGTCCCCATCTTCCTTAATGATCCAGCTCTTCCGCGGTTCTATTAGAAGTCCCTGGAGACAGCATTATATCTGCAAAAGTACAGCCGTAGCGTTTATGGAAATCAAAAAGCCCAACAGTTATTGAGGCGTTTGGCAGTTTCAATGAGACTTTATTTGCATTTTCCACCTTAAGTGTTTGCTTTAATTGCCTACAGCTTTTTCCTGACCAAAAAAAAATAAAAAATGCAGGTTTTTCTGCCAAATTGGAAGACTTTGGGGGAAAACGATAAGTCGGTGCAGTGTATTAAAATGAACGCTTTGTCTCATTTAATTGGTGACGGATCAGGATTTTACTTCCTTAGTGTAACAAACAAATATATATATATATATATATATATATATATATATATATATATATATATATATATATATATATACCCTTAGTTTAACAAACAAATATATATATATATATATATATATATATATATATATATATATATATATATATATATATATATATATATATATATTTGTGATGCAGTAGCATCTGCCATTCGACTTGGAATCTCTTACTTCCATCTTCTCTGGCAGGTTTCGGCCCGTTATTTACAACATGCACTTGCCAAATTCATCAGCTCCGACATTTTTGCTTTTTTGTTGCTCAACGTAAAATATAAATGGCGTCCTGCCTCTTGGTGTTGGCATAGTGAAACGTAATTTTTGTCCTCATACACGGTAAAATCCGTCCTTTTTATGCAATTGCTTCAAACTTAACCCTTGTCGTCATGCTGTTATAGTAAAATAATGAACAACAGCATGGTGTGATGAAGTTATTGTTACCACAGTTCGATCATTTCCCCAGTAACAGCATGTGCCATAGTGTTCTTCTTTTTTATTGATGTTCCTGTACTTTTGACAATAATATTCTTCTTTTTATCCATTTATAGTTACATTTAATGTTGAAGAAGGTCCTCAAGACAGGCAACTTTGTCTTTTCACTTAGATTATAGTAGCAGCCTCTCTTTTCTCCCTCTCTCTCTCTCTCTGGCTTTCCTCTGACTGTTACAAAGCGTTGACACTGGAGACTCCTTCCGCCTCTCAACACAGATCTTGGGTTAAATTAGGTCCCGTTTGACGAATGAGCTGAAGCTGATTCATTTGGACTCGTTTTGACGTCGTGTTACGCTTTCACCAATCATATGCTGATTCGTTCGTACATCGTTTCACATGCTCAAATACTGTACGCACTTGTTTCTCAGTCGCTTTGACGAATAAAGGACTTGAGGTTGGAGGAAGCTGTAGGCAGACACGAGCCTTCTATCTGGAAAGGCCAGATCTCAGACGGCCAATTTGAGTTAAGAGCCCAGCGCGTGACAGAAGTCGGTAAAGCATGTAAGTGACCTGGTTGGAAACCTGATGCGTAATGGAATGAGACGATACAAGGGAAGTGCAGAGCAGGACAGACAGCGCTTTGGATGTACGCAGGCTCTTACGTTTGTGGTATTCAAAACTACTTAGCCTGAGCAAGTGACGCTGGTCTTATTGTATTATCTTTCTCAACCATCACTGATCATTGACACCCCCCTCCCCCGCCCCAATTTCTCCCCTGTTTTGTTTTGCGAATTCGGAGGATAGTCCTATCTGCCATATTCCGATGAAATACATGACCTCACAGATGCGTGCAATTGGTTCGTGATTGACAAGGGAGAGAGAGTATGCCCCTCCCACCCAGGAAGACCCGCCAATTTTCCTGTCTTCACTCTGCAAAGTTGGAAAACACATGGAAGACAACTGTTTTGTTAGCAACAAGCTAACTAGGTAACATTAATGATCATGAGTTGGTTGAATTTCTCAACACAGCAAGCTGTCCGGTCAGTCTTATAATTAAACCAACTAATGCATCCATGTCGAGTAATCTAAACTGAATGTTACCATAAACTGATTTAGAGCAGTGAAGCAACGTATCAGTATGTCCATATTGACATGGCATCATATGCTGAACTCCGGCGCGAGGAAGCTTTCTCGACTTCCTGGCAAGTTTCTTTTGTTTCGCTTGCATTTAAGACCAGACCAGAGTCACGCTGCGATGGTGTTCTGGGAGTGAGAAAGATTAAAGCGGTGCTGCATCGTGTCTAACCACTGCTCCAAGAAGATGAGTGTGTGACATGTCTTCTGTGTGAATATAAAAGGCGTGACGGCGAGACAACACTGAGATCTCTGCTCTGCTTTTGCATTTTTGTTTTTCATTTGAAGTGAATAAAGAGAAGGGAGGGGGAAAGCCTGACAAAATTGAACAAGTCGTTCACTCTGCTTTTATTTCTCATACTTCTAATTATCTGCTTTTTCCCCCCACACAAAGCCTGTTTGACTTTTTGGCAGGGAAGCAAAATAGTAATTAATTCTGCCACAGACCAAATGGCTATTTGCTGATATTATGCTCGGGCGTTTATAAAACTCATTTGCATGCACGACGGCTAGTTCGAGCTCTCGAGCAACATCAACCCCAATAAAATTTTTATTGCTCGGCTCGCACTCGGATCGCTTTGAGCCGTGCCCCTTTACCCTGTGGCAACATTAGCATAAAGACACGGCCCATTTCTCCAGCGTCTTCGTATTAAACGTCCCTCATTACGCCGTATAACTCACAGGTCGTGATAAATGTATTCTTAATGCTGTTATCTAGCCGTAATGCAAATTCTGTTCTTATTTTACCTCAGAAGCAACTTTTTATAACATTTCAAAGCCCTTAAAGCCGTAAAAAAAAAATTTAATCGTGTAGGCATTTGCTTAGATTGGTTGATTTAAATCAGTCACCGTCGTTCACACAGGAACGTTTTTATCATTGTATACGACGACACAAACGATTGAAAAACATTGAGTCCTGAAAAACCTAAAACTGGAGACTCCTTCCATAAATGTTAACGTTAAAACAACCAATTTAACAACCAATGAGGATTCAACGGAATCTATTTTTGGAGCAGAGTCAGAGAAAATCTTCACGTCTTCATACGATCGTTTTTGTCCAAGCACATCCATCAGACCGCGAAAGTGAAACCAGCTCACACTGAGACTAGGTCCTTCTCACACCCAGTGAACTCTGGACCCCAGCTCACGGTCTTTCATACAAGCTCACCTGTAAGGTCAGATGAAAGCATTCGGCAACCCCCCTCCCCTCATCTGTTGAACGTGGAAGTGCTCAGACTTGATGTGCATTTCGACAGAAATGAGAAGAGGAACGTGTCAGTCAGGGTATTCTGCAGGAAGCCTCCAAGAAACACTTTCTCTCTCTAATCTCATCTTCTCTTTAAGTCCCTTTTATTTATTTATTTTTTTAAAAAATTTTTTTCTTTGCTCTGTGTTTGTTGTTTTCTTCTCAGAGTAAAACGTTTTTAAACTCATCCCTGCCTACGAATTCCAGAAAAATAAAATTAATAGCTGATGGTTATTAGTTTACGCGGTGTTAAATATGAAGTGGAAATAATGCTTTATTAAATAGATATAATGAGATATTATGTTGAAGTAGTGAGAAATATGTCAAAACAATGTGTTATCAAGGTAATAATAATAATAATAATAATAATAATAATAATAATAATAATAATAATAATAATAATAATAGTACGGGTTGCTAAGTGGAAACAAAGAGATATTAAGTCAAAATAATGACATCTTGAAATAATTAGGTATTAAGTCGAAATAACAATAATGATTTTTTTTTCTCCACAGTTTGTGATTCAGGACTTCCATAATGAGGTAGATAGAGATCAACATAGGAATATTATAGGTATTATAGGAATATAACGTTCCAAAACCTGGAAAACATGCCTCGGATTTATACGTGAACAAACTAAGCACGAGCTGACATGAAACAGGTGGACACAGTCAGGTAATAAACCAATGACAGGATGTAGTGGAGGCAAGAGTAGTAGAGAAACACACCTTGTGCATATTGTGACGGGAACTCAAAAAGGGTCATTTGTAATATTTATTACCTTTGCCTCTTTTACTTTCTGAGAGAGGAGAGAGGAGTTCAGCGTAGAGTCCGAGTGTTGGAGGTCCATGCCTTGCCCTTCCACATCTTACATCCTAGTGGAGCGTTTATGTGGTGAAGGTTCACTGTCAAGTGCGTTCACCATGGCTTGACAAGTGTGGATATGACACTCTGTGTGTGGGTTCTCTCTCTCTCTCTCTCTTTCTCTCTCTCTCTCTCTCTCTCTCTCTCTCTCTCTCTCTATATATATATATATATATATATATATATATATATATATATATATATAAGAGTTGAACTCATACGCTGACCTTGACATTATCCACCAAGTGCTGGTTTTAACCTTGAGATCTCCAAGTGAGGTAAAAGCAGGCAAAGTGGACATTACTTTACATTTAAACTGCTACAGCGTCAGTCCTTCCTGACGTTTTAGTTCTCTTACATTTCACTTTGCTGATTGACTTGCATTCGAGGTCGTTTCCGTCGACTTACTTAAAACCCGTCCGCTTTAAATAGACCTTTCACCTTTCAAGTGGTGAAGATGATCAAGCTGCGAAGCAACAGCAATTAAAAGCTGTAACAATTTCAGCATTAAAACAAATAAATTAAAATGTCTCACTGGTTAGATCAGGGGTTAACAAGAATTCCACAAGCCTTCACCTTGTTTTCCCCCTATTTCAAATCCATAAAATTAGCATCATTCTATATTCTAACTAACATGTCAGTAACATACAGTGGTGTGAAAAAGTGTTTGCCCCCTTCCTCATTTCCTGTTCCTTTGCATGTTTGTCACACTTAAGTGTTTTGGAACATCAAACCAATTTAAACAATAGTCAAGGACAACACAAGTAAACACAAAATGCAATTTATAAATGAAGGTGTTTATTATTAAAGGTGAAAAAAAATCCAAACCATCATGGCCCTGTGTGAAAAAGTGATTGCCCCCTAAACCTAATAACTGGTTGGGCCACCCTTAGCAGCAACAACTGCAACCAAGTGTTTGCGATAACGTGCAATGAGGCTTTTACAGCGTCCTGGAGGAATTTTGGCCCACTCATCTTTGCAGAATTGTCCTAATTCAGTTACATTAGAGGGTTTTCGATCATGAACGGACTTTTTAAGGTCATACCACAACATCTCAATAGGATTCAGGTCAGGACTTTGGCTAGGCCACTCCAAAGTCTTCATTTTGTTTTTCTTCAGCCATTCGGTGGTGGACTTGCTGGTGTGTTTAGGATCATTGTCCTGCTGCAGAACCCAAGTTCGTTTCAGCGTGAGTACATGAACAGATGGTCGGACATTCTCCTTCAGGATCTCTTGGTAGACAGCAGAATTCATAGTTCCTTTTATCACGGCAAGTCTTCCAGGTCCTGAAGCAGCAAAACAGCCCCAGACCATCACACTACCACCACCATATTTTACTGTTGGTATAATGTTCTTTTTATGAAATGCAGTGTTCCTTCTACGCCAGATATACTTGGACACACACCTTCCAAAGAGTTCCACTTTTGTCTCATCGGTCCACAGAATGTTGTCCCAAAAGTCTTGGGGATCATCAAGATGTGTTTTGGAGAAATTGAGACGAGCTTTGATGTTCTTTTTGCTCAGCAGTGTTTTTCTCCTTGGAACTCTGCCATGCAGGCCATTTTTGCCCAGTCTTTTCCTGATGGTGGAGGCATGAACGCTGACCTTAACTGAGGCAAGTGAGGCCGGCAGTTCTTTGGACGTTGTTGTGGGGTCTTTTGTGACCTCTTGGATGAGTCGTCGCTGCGCTCTTTGGGGTAATTTTTGGCCGGCGGCCACTCCTGGGAAGGTTCACCACTGATCCATGTCTTCGCCATTTGTGGATAATGGCTCTCACTGTGGTTCGCTGGATTCCCAAAGCTTTGGAAATGGCTTTATAACCCTTTCCAGACTGATAGATCTCAATTACTTTCTTTCTCAATTGTTCCTGAATTTCTTTGGGTCTCGGCATGATGTGTAGCTTTTAAGGATCTTCTGGTGGACCTTACTGTGTCAAGCAGCTCCTATTTAAGTGATGCCTTGATTGTGAACAGGTGTGGCAATAATCAGGCCTGGGTGTGGCTAGAGAAATTGAACTCAGGTGTGGACAACCACAGTTATAGCATGTTTTAACAAGGGGGCAATCACTTTTTCACACAGGGCCATGATGGTTTGGATTTTTTTTTCACCTTTAATAATAAACACCTTCATTTACAAATTGCATTTTGTGTTTACTTGTGTTGTCCTTGACTATTGTTTAAATTGGTTTGATGTTCCGAAACACTTAAGTGTGACAAACATGCAAAGGAACAGGAAATGAGGAAGGGGGCAAACACTTTTTCACACAAAAAACAAATACAAAGGAATATTCCTTGCACTGAATTAGCTTGCATTTCTTGACGCACATTTTGGTTTCTCCACGTTACTTTGCTTTCGTGTTCACTTTCCTGACTGATGTTATGAGGAACCAGTGAAGGTAGAAAGCTGGAGAAACATAGTTCCCGATGAGACTTCAGACACAAAAAAGAATCCAATACTACTGATATTAATTTGTAAAAATCAATGAATAAAAAAAAGAGAGAAAAAAAAGAGGAAAGGATTAGTTAGGGTGCATGGTGGCTTAGTGGTTAGCATGTTCGCCTCACACTCCAGGGTCGGGGGTTCGATTCCGGCCCTGTGTGTGCGGAGATTGCATGTTCTCCCCATGCTGCGGGGGTTTCCTCCGGGTACTTTGGTTTCCTCCCCCAGTCCAAATACATGCATAAGACATGTCCGTAGTGTATGAATGGGTGTGTGAGTTTGTATGTGATTGTGCCCTGCGATGGACTGGTACCCTGTCCCGGGTGTACCCCGCCTTGTGCCCGATGCTCCCTGGGATATACTCCAGGTTCCCCGCAACCCTGAAAAGGATAAATCGGTATAGAAGATGTATGGATGGATTGTGTTACACAATTTGATTCAATTTATCTGAACAGCTAGGACAGCAAACATCTCCCTTAACTCCAACAGTTTATTTCCGGTATCACTTGGTACGAAGAAGTAATTTTCAATTAATTGGTAACGTGTCTACTATTCTTGTTTAATTATCACCTACATAAACTCTTTATCTATTTATGTACCACATAATGTAATTTTTATTTATTTATTAAATAAGTAATGAACATGCTATGGTATAAGAGGACTAAAACATTTCAAGATGGGATGTTATTGGAAAATGTTGGGTTATCCAAAGATTAAAAAAAAAATTATAATAATTTGTATAATTTGTTATGTAATTTATTGCTGTCTAGACACATTCTTCTGCTAGAAGGAAATGCTCAAATATTTCAACAACCGTCTGTTTTTATTAAACGTACTACATCACAAAGCACAAAAAGTTGGATAAATAACACTTATTAAGTCCTTGATGAAAACTATAAAAATAAAACAAAAAAAACTCCTGCGAGTGCATTAGTACGTAATGTGGCAGGTGCTCGGAGTTTGGGTAGTCTTCAGAAAATTGTCTCAAACCCAACACCGCATAAACAATTCAGCAGCAAAAAACGAAGCAGTTCTGAGAGGAATATAAAGAAATGGTGGCTAAGGCACTAATGATCTCTGAATACAGCAACTCCTACTGTGAAGATCATAAGGGTTTAAACGGTTCAGGTTAAGAAGGATGCGAGGTGTTTGTCTTCAATCAAAACATTAATGAAATCCCACAACAGGATGCAAGCCTTGGTATCCCTGTTCCACTGCAGGTTCCTCAGCTCATGTCCAATTTAGGAAATGAGAATGTTGTATCCAAAGTAATTGGCTAATAGCATCAATATTCATGGCTCAGGTACATGCAGTTTCTCGCTCTCACTGCTACTGCCGTTTCCCTTCAGCTCTTATGATGGAGCCACCAGTGCATGACGGAGTTCATCATCTCCACTACACAGCCTAATCTTGTTCCACAAATAGAACAATCCCTCCTCACCAGCACCTTCTTTTTATCAACCACTGGAGCTATGCTGTGGATTAGGTTGTATTTTTTTTTCCCTCTGAAACATATTACACTGTGGTGGAAAGTTGTGTTGGTCGACAGCTAATAATTTCGAAATATTTTGGCTTATTTGAAGCTGTGGTACACATCTATTAACATAATATGTATTTTATATATTACTATGGGTCACATCCTGGATGGAAAACAATGCAGAAATTTAAATCCTGGTAGATCTGCCCTACCTTGACCTCTGTGCTGAAACATATTAAAATGCATTGCCTCATGGGTGTTTCTTCCAATTATAATCATCATCATCATCATCATCATCCATCCATTTCGAACCTCTATTGCAATTCATTATCCTCCATCATAACGCAGCATCATCCTTCATCATTAATCATCCATCAGCACCCTTCATTCACCCTCATCCATTAACCTTTATCATTCATCATCCATCATACTCCATCATCTTACACCCTTCTCTGACATCTCCCATCATCCATGGTCTTTTTCTTTAACATCCTCTGCCCTCTAACATAATACATAATTCTCCATCATTCTCAATCATCCATTGCCTTCCATTATCATCCATTATCCTCCATCATTTCCATCATCATCATCAATTATTCCCCATCACTCATCCTCATCCTCCATCATCTCACTCCCTTCTCCAACATCTCCAACATCCATGGTCATCCATTTTCCTTAACATCGTCCATCCTCCTCCATCAGCCATCATCTTACATCATCATCCATTATCCTCCATCATTCACTATAATCCATCATTCACTATTCTACATCAGCATCCATCCTCCTCCATCATTCTTTATTATCCATCATTCATCATTCTCCATCATCATCCATCATCTTAAACCCTTCTCCAACATCTCCTCTCATCCATGTTCATCCATTTCCTTTTTAACATCCTCTGTGGGTCATTCTCTGTGTAGAGTTATCATCATCATTTATCCTCCTCCATCATCCATTGCCTTCCATCATCATTCATTGTCCTCCATCATTCATCATCATCATCCATCATTGTACACCCTTCTCCAACATCTCTTATCATCCATGGATATTTTCTTTATAATCCTTTGTCCTCGATCATCATAATTCTCCTCCTCCATCATCCATTATCCTCAATCCTCCATCACCCTCCATTATCCTCCATCATCATCTGTCATCATTCATGATCATACATCATTTCCATCATTCTTTATTATCCTCTGTTCTCTACCATCATCAACCTCATCATCCATTATTCTACATCCCCTGACATAATACATCATCCTTCATTCTCCATAATCATACGCATCTATCCTCATCCATTATTCTCCATCGTCATCCTCCATCATCCTCCATCAGTCATCACCACCACCTTTTGCACATACAGTTCTAACTGCCACTTTCGCTCAGCAGGTGAACCTTAACTATGCATGATGTACACGAAGTGAAGTCAAACTCGAGCGCTCACGGACGGACCAGGTGTAGAAACACTGTTCATCAACAGACGAGCTAAATTAACCCTCTCAGATTAGCCCAAACACCCTTAGCCTACAGCCTGGCACTGAGACCCCAGCTGAGTCTACCTCGAACCCTCTCTCACTCCACACTCCTTCATCACCGCACCTCTCTTATGCAGTTTTTCCCCACCTTCACTCCTAAGTGTAAATAAATACCCTCTCTGTGCTCCAACCTTGCCGTTTGTGTGATTTGTTCTCGGTCTACTATAGGCTTACTGCATCACACACTGTGGGCAAATATAATACTGTTCCGCTTTCCACGCTCACTTTCATGCATTTTTGAAATGCCAGAACAAATTGGAATTTCTCCCGCAGAAAAGATTAGTCTGTTTGTTGTGTCGGCTGAATTACTTTTACTCCCATGCACTTTTACTGAGTGTGCTTCGTTCAATAACAAATGAAAATTATATAGACAATGAGACAGTTATGAACAAAGTTGCAGAAACCCATGCTTCTGGGAAACGTAAATATCATAAACAGTTGAATATTCTGAAGGGCAGTACTAAATGGAAAAAGAAATAAGATCTTTAAACAAAATAATAACAATTTACACCGATCATCCTGTTCAAAAGTTTAACCCCCCCACCCACCATCTCTTAATGTACCGTGTTGCCTTCTTGAGCATCAGTGAAAGTTTGCACCTTATGCAATAGTCGTGTATGCGACCCCCAGTCGTCCACAGCGTGAAAAAATGGATCTCGACACCATATAGCTGCTGTTGGTAAAGTGTCCGTGGGCAGTTTTAGTGCTCAGGACAAATAAGGGACTCAGGAACAATGATCACGAAATATAAAAACAGTTGTTGATCATCCAGGTAACAAACAGTATTAAGAATACGATTTAAGAATAAAAATCTCTTAAAGGAAAAAAAAACTCAGAAAAAGCCTTGATTGGTTAAGATTCTAGCCACAGGGGTTGAGAAGCACACCTAGGGAAGTCAAGAATGGGAACAGTGAGACAAAAGGGGTGAACCCAGGAGTGGCGGCCCCAAAACCCCAAGGCGAGCGACGACCACAAGAGGCACAAAGACCCAACGAACTGAGTCTTCTCGTTAGGCTCATCCTCACCAGGGCTCAAAAGGCCTATGCAGAGTCCAGGAGAAACCACTGCTGAGCAAAGAACATCAAAGCTCTGTAATTTCTCACAAAATAAACTGTTTGCTGCTTCAGGACCTGAAACTTGCCGTGATAAAAGGAACTATGAATTCTGCTGTTCACCAAGAGATCCTGAAGGAGAATGTCCGACCATCCGTTGTGTACTCAAGCTGAAACGAACTTGGGTTCTGCAGCAGGACAATGATCCTAAACACACCAGCAAGTCCACCACCGAATGGCTGAAGAAAACAAAATGAAGACTTTGGAGTGGCCTAGCCAAAGTCCTGACCTGAACCTATTGAGATGTTGTGGTATGACCTTAAAAGGCCGTTCATGCTCGAAAACCTCTAATGTAACTGAATTAGGACAATTCTGCAAAGATGAGCGGGCCAAAATTCCTCCAGGATGCTGTAAAAGCCTCATTGCACTTATCGCAAACGCTTGGTTGCAGTTGTTGCTGCTAAGGGTGGCCCAACCAGTTATTAGGTTTAGGGGCAATCACTTTTTCACACAGGGCCATGATGGTTTGGATTTTTTTCACCTTTAATAATAAACACCTTCATTTACAAATTGCATTTTGTGTTTACTTGTGTTGTCCTTGACTATTGTTTAAATTGGTTTGATGTTCAAACACTTAAGTGTGACAAACATGCAAAGGAACAGGAAATGAGGAAGGTGGAAACACTTTTTTCACACCACTGTATATATATATATATATATATATATATATATATATATATATATATATATATATATATATATATATATATATATATAGTTGATTTACCTTGAAGAACAAAGTAATGATTGGCTGTTATCTGTAAAGCATGTAAGGCCCAGCTGTACTAAAAGCACTTCCTTCCATATGTTCCGAACCCCATGAATGCATATTCTTCCATTATGGATTCCTCAGGAACGCTTCCAGAAGCTTTGCATCTCAAACAGGGTTCCATAAACTCGAGAAATAAAAAAAATAATAATAACACACCAGCAAATAAAATGAACAGATTAACCAGAATGAGAACTGATAGTATGAAGATATAATTCTGGACTGGGATTCAGTACCATATTTCTCTCAACCACAAGTTATGTTTTTTTTGTTTTTTGTTTTGTTTTTGTTTTCTCTTTTATGAATATCATGTTTGTTGATGTGTAATTGCAGATATGTCCTTTTATTTAATTTTTCATTTTTATTGAACATTTCTGCTGAACATTTCTACATTTTTACTGAACATTTCTTTTTTTTTACATTTCATTTTTATTGAATATTTTTGCTGAACTTCTGATGAACCATTTCGTCTAACATTTCTAATAACCTTTCTGCTAAACATTTCTGTTGAACATTTCTGCTCAGCCTATCTAAATCGCCTTTTCTGTTCTGTCCTCCCCACCCTTTCCCAAAAATAAAAACAAATTGAGTGACAGCAGTAAATATTCACAGGTTTTTTTTTTCTTTTTATACAAAGGAAAACAAAATTGAACCCACGACCCACCCCTCCGGCTCATCATGGCTACCTATTAACTGTCGCTAGTTATAAAGATATTATAAAATTCAACAACAGGCACTAACCTTTAAATGGGTAGTGTCTGTAACTCCATAAAGTATGCAATAAAGGGATGCCATTTATGAAAAAACTTATCTGTACAACCATTCATCGTATATCTTATTTTCTCGAGTTTCAGAAAAAACATCACATCCTTTATCCACTGGGAGAACGTCTTGCTATAAGGGATGTGAAAGCAATAACATCCTTTTGTATCGAGCTCAAAGGAATTGAAGTTTCAGGAATCCAAGATATCGCAATCAATGGACAAGGCTTTAAATCTACCCTGAGAATAGTGGACATGATGGTAAAAAAAGCCAGACCAAAAACCATGGAGTTCAGGGCAGAAGAAAAACATATGGCCAAGATGACAGGGAGAGCCATGGCATTTATCATACTTGTCCTCTACATTCGGATACATCACAGACAATCTCGACTTGGACAGATGGACTCTATTTAAAACTTTGCACAAGTTATGTTTTTAAGAACATACTTAAAGCAGCACTCAAGTGTTGATCCTCAAGTGCTTAACGTTGAACATGAGCTCCGTTGCGGTTTCTTCGATTATTAAACTAATCCAAATCGTTTAAATCAACAAAGTCTTTGTGATGGAATAATTTCCATTTGTTTCTCTGTACATTCGTCTTTTATTTACTTATTTTTCACCCTTGAGCAGTGTTTAGTCATGGACAAAGCCCTTTAACTAAGCCTCTAAGGACTTTGCTGCTCCATTTCACTCTCTCTGGCATTTGAAGGCATTCCCTGAATTGGGCGTTTTATGGATCGCAATTTAAAGGTGCTGAGGGCTGAAACCTGACGCTTAAACAAGCAGCAATGCATAGGATAAACACCTCTTCGGTTCTGTGAGATATCGATGGCAAACGGAGCAATTAGCTGACAGTGTGCAGTAAAATACTACTATAGAGTCTGTACATAATTACAGATGGTTATATTATATATAAAGTATTACAAGAACGTGTACCATGTATTTTGCAACCATTTTGTACTTCCTTTACAGGTATTCATAAAAGTACAGCTTTATCAGTGCTTATTTTCTATTTCTATTCTGTTTTTAGGCTTTAGAGGAAATTTATATTGGTATTAAGCATCACTCAAGTATCTATTTATCAAGTAAAGCTGCCAACCCTTTAAATAAGCCTTTATTTGATAAAATATGGGTTAATATCTATTATTAACCTTTTATTCATTTCTTTAAGAAAATTCTCTTAGAAGTTTTGCGGTTCGTAGCTCAATCAATTGACAAGTAGATAAATACTGATTTTGACTGATCGGCTGGGTCAGTGTGAAATGCTAACAGGTGAGTCTAAGGCTAACTCTGCCCTGGAATTCAATATTTCCACAGACAGAAAGAGAGAAGTACAGTAAATCTTGCAAAAAGAGCCGTTTTAGTTCAGATTTTTAAGGAATCTGCAAAGTAATCAACGATAAGCTTGAGCAAAAGTACTCTCACATCAGGGCAAAACAACACCGATATGTTTTTTCATCTCCTGTGATCATCAATCATTTAGACTCTAATCCAAACGAGCATAATTAGCATTATTGAACTCTACTCCATGTTAAAACTCTGATAGATTAGAGGTATCAGTTCACTTCTCTGTCTTACTTTTCACCAAAGCTCCAGCCAAGAAACCCGAAGCTGCTTACTTAGACAGAGTGAAGATGTAGGCAATTCCAGGTCCATTAAAATGATTCATTATAGATGAAGGGGGGGGGGGTATTCTTAACCACTTATTTATGTATATGTTTATTTATTTTTTAGCCAGGAGGTACAAATCATGAGGTTCTCCCTGGGCATGGCCATTAGCCTGACATTTAATACCACACAGACTTCTGAAAAGCTGTATTCAAAGCCGCCAGCCAAGTCCTCACTGAGGTAATGAAGTTAATGTATGGGTGGTGTCATGATTCATCGCAGTCTGTCAGTTGGTTCCCACCGAGGACTGCAGAGCATGACCGTGACTAGAGCCAGACAGTCTCCACTATCTTCGTCTTTCTTCTTCCTGACAAGCAAAGCTCAGCCCGATTGGATACTACGTCAGCCTTGTCTCCTATGCTTAGTCTCTGCCACACTTCTCTCTACTACTACATCCACATGCTTTCTCTCATTTGGCTCATGATGAGCTTAATATGTAGGTGGTTAATTTAATCAGTGGTGTCACAGAGTGAAATGATGTGATCATCCAGGACTCAAGTCTGCGCCACAGTATGCCTCTATCCATGTATAATCTCGGCGGGTTTTAACACATCAAAAGCTGTGTTGTTGTGTCTTAGATCACAAGACAGCTCCACCCGCCAAACCTCAAAGCAACAGCCGTAGCTGTGCTGTTTTACTGAGATTTGAGACTTGAACCTCCAAGCAAGTTAAAGAGAAGTGGTGAAGGGAAAGCTGTAGAAGGTTAATAGTCAAATCACAAGTACAAAGTTCTAAGCAAGCAAAAGTTCAATATGGGGATCAAGAAGTAAAACATCGGAGTATATTCCTAAGGCGAAATCAGATAAACAGTACAAGGTCAACAAATGCAGAAAACTTTCTATCATAATATCATAAAATACATAGCTCAGATCACAGTCAATAAGTCGGCAAGACTAAAGGGATATAGGATTGAGCTGTAGCTGTACTTCAGGCTTTAAAAAAATGGCTTTCTAGTGGCTCCAAACTCATGCCTCCAGACTCTATTTGTAGTTGAAGATGATGTGTTTGGAAATTGCATTGTCAAATTGGGATGCAAACACAGTATTGCTATAATAAATAACCTAGTAAAGAGACAGAATCTGAAGACAGAATGCCATCATGGACGACTCCCATAACTAGATCCTGTTCAGACGGTCTATTTTACTCGGTCCACTAGAGATATCTCAAGAATTCCAGCTCACCATTATCTCATTAGGCTTTTGCCATCTCAACTGGTTTGAGCCTGAGCTATGTTTGGATCACAGAATTGGATAATTGTGTAGGTTTTCCTCACGTCTTCTTGGATCTTCGGGTTCCTCTGACCCCCCCAGGTGGACCAACTATTGTAAATCTGTGGTGGGAATGTGGATGTGCAAAACACCCTCCGATGTACTGGACTGGTGTCCACTTCATGGTGTATTCTTGCCTCATAGCCAATGTTCCTGTGAACTGGGATCACTAGACTTCAAGCCACTGCAACACTAACCATAATAAAGAAATTACCAGTGATTAATAAATGATCTGTTTGGTTTTTTTTTTAGCAGGTACGTGAGGGAATACTTACAAAGATCTGGCTACAATAGAAAGCCCAGGAATCGCAGTAATTCTTGATCTATCCTGATTGAGACCATGTGGTGACCATCTTTGCCTTTTCTTATTTGTCTGTTCTACCTCTGAGCTAGGATGTATGCAAGTGTGAAAATGTGGTGAATTCATTTAAGATGCCATCTTTATAAAAGATGAATGCAATAAAAGAAACAGTAAAGGCAACCCACTTTGGATTTGAAGGTGTAGGAACATTGACAAGACCCTACATCATCACTAGTTATTCATAATACAAACATACCCCGAGTCCCCTGGGATAGGATCTAGGCTCCCTATGACCCTCTGTAGAATATGCAGAGCAGAAGATGGATTGTCTGAGTTTTACTCTCGTGTATGCAGATAATGTTCTATGCCCTTAGCCCTCATGTAAGCAACTGGAAAATGCTTGAGAGATACAGTTCGATTTGTAAAGCATCCCAAAATGTACTCCCTAACCTACAGCCGAATGTTCCTACCTCTCATGCTCTCATTTTCAATTCGACAGTGTCTTACTCAAGAAGGTCCATCCCACGTCCTGTCACACCTGTCTCACTGATCTGGCATGCCGCACCTGCTGCAATATACAGGTGCAATCAAAATTATTCGACCCCCATTGCAAATCAGGTTTATCATCAAAATTTACAGACTTCCAACTGTTTGCGATGAACAAATCAAACAAATGTGATCTAAATGCTTCAAGTGGTTTTCCAAAATTCAACCGAAAATGCAACTTATGATAATTTCTCCAGTCTAAAAAATTATTCAACCCCTTCATGGCAAGCATCATCGGTACTTACTAGAGCTCCTTTTGCTGTTATGACCTGCTGCATATGAGATGCAGAGCTTCTGGCAGCGTTCCTGAGGAACCTTAACCCATTCCTCATGAGCCATGGCCTCCAGTTCAGTAATATTCTTGCATCTGCGTGCTTCAAACCACCTTTTTCAAACGATTTGATCAGTGCAAACAGCTGAAAGTCTGCCCATTTTGACAATAAACATGAGCTGCAATGGGGGGCTTGAATCATTTTGACTGTATTTGATTTGGCAGATAGCGAGGATCGCGATTAAAATGACCTCAGCGAGACGATAACATTTATTCAAACATCTTCACACTCAAAATTAAGCCAGAAATTGCCATATTTCATTGTCTTGGCTTTTTGGATACATGTATAAGCATTAACACGTTTGAACGTCAGTTTTTATTTCGACCTCTAAAGGAATGACGGCTGTGTGGAATTTCAGCCTGTGTTCTACCAAGAGCAAGATTAGCCTTAGAAGGAAACCATAAAGGCTGAACTGAAATGTGTTACGATCCACTGACGTGGCAATTCACTGACCACGCCGACTCCCTTAACACAGCTTCCTTAACTCTCTGCTGTCGTTATGTGTATAGATTCTCACTCCATTTACCATCCTGCCACTCAGATTGAAGCAATCAGGTCTCGTTAAGTGGGTTCTCATGATTGCTTACAGTTCATTTGGCTGGAAAAGAGGCATAATTACTGATAGCTGTGTGCAACTTAACCCAGCATGAAAGTGATTAATCTCTCTCGGTCATATCCTCCTGTCACAAAGGCATCTCCAGATCCGAGACAAGCTGAAGGTACATTAGAAAATGGGTCACATTTTCCACAGTGGTTTTCTTCTTCTTCTTCTTCTTCTTTCTGAAATTGCTTCACCTCGTCTCATTTCTGCAGATGGATCAAGTACCCCATGGACCCATGCATCATGTAGGCTGTAAGAACAGCAATTTGGTGACATGGAGCCAGACTTGTGTTAAGTAATGTTGGAGTCTTTCTGCTGATGTAAACAGCAATTAAACCAGCGGCCATTGATTCAGTCCGCTGGTCAGCGTGAAAGAGATCTATCGACTGGCCCGTGATAAATTGTCAATTTGGGCTCATTACGCTGAGGCATATTTGCAAACATGGCGGTAATGCTGATTGATTAGATGATTGAAGCACAGTCGGGCTTGAGGAAGGAAGGCTCGAAGGAGTGATTTTTGGAGCCGCCTTCAATTATTATGGCATAAAGAAATCATTATAAAGGAATCATCGACTGACATGAAAAAAATATCTTTTAGAATTATAGTTCCATGCAAACGGTTTGGACACATCTATTCATTTTTACTGTCCTCGTCATTTATCATATTCCACAGCATTGTTGATTATTCATTCTGATTCTTCAGAATGTACAGTTTACTGATGCTATATCAAACTTTATTTAGGTCCTAATCAAGTCAACATCTCTGGAACTGCTCCTGCTCGCTCTTCCCTCATTGTACTAGCACTCCCTTTGTCCCTTTACACTTTTTTTAAGCCCATTCTCACCCTCTTACTTTTCAGTCTCTGTGGAGTAGTCAGGAACTGCCAGCTGTTTGTTAGCTTTGATTTCAACTTGCCCCAGATATGCTCTCTAATGAGCCGAGTGCTCGATCAATAATTCAGCCGAGTGGGAACGAAAACCGGGGTGATCACAGTGCTTAAAGAGAGACCTACATTTTTCTCTTTTTTATTAGCTGACCTTTTGTAGAGTTTAATATATATATATATATATATATATATATATATATATATATATATATATATATATATATATATATATATATATATATATATATATATATATAACATGAGATAATAGACCTCGTGTGCCACCTTCTTTATATGGACAAGCTAGAGATGGGACCATTGTTTAGCTAATAATTTATAGATTATATAACATTTCACTGCTATGGCAACAAGACCGCTGAATACAGCATATGGATCCATAAGACAGAAACACTGCAAGGTTTCACGTAGCTCTGCATTCAAATTAGCTTGTTATATGGTATATAATAAAGAACATGGAACGATTGATGCTGATACAAAATGCTGACATTGGAGACTCCTTCAATAAATGCTAAAGAAACATTCACTATATATTCATATATTTATATATATATATATATATATATATATATATATATATATATATATATATATATATATATATATATATATATAATCAATTGATATACCAGAATCAATTGATTAGTTAATTTAATTTTGGAACTATCATTAGCAATATCCTCATAAATCCCATTTTACTGTAAGATTCTCTCCCAGAAAATTTGACTCTGCCCACTGATAAGGCTTAAAAGACTTCAACCTAAAAAAAAAAGTAAGAAAGACTCGCAAGACATGCTGTAGTCATAATTTATAATTTTTGCCATTTTTCCATAAAAAAGAAAAAAATTCACCAAAGAGCCAGATTTGGGTGCCCATGTTTCCTCCCTAATTTTAGTTTTTGCTTTTAAAGCTTGCCACAGAGCTGCAGTCAGTAATTAGATTTCTTCCTCTTAATCCTTCTTTCTTATCTCTTCCCTGAAGAACATTTACTCTCTAGTTCACGTGCCGAATAAACCGCTGTGTAAAGCCAATGAGAGGAATGTATGAGATGAGCTCCAGCATCTTCATTCCTGGATAACTTGACCTCTGCCCTTCACTGTTTGGTAGAGTTGTTTCAATCCCTCCTAATAATGAGGGTCATGGCTGAGATCGATACCCAGAGGCTCTCGACTCTGTAATAATTATGCTGTAAATTAGAAATGTGTTAAAACCACATGCATGTGGGAATAATTAATAATCCGGTGCAGAGGAGAAGCAGCCATTGGATAGGGATTCGCGGTTTCTCATCTCTAAGGACACGCTGTCTCTTGCATTCAAAGTAAAGTGACAAGAGGTGATTTATCAAACTTTCCCTGTTCCCTCTAGCGCTCCCTTCAGAAAAAAAACAGCATCCTTCTTTCATACTCGAAGCCGCTCTGTTAATTGAAGCTGTTATCCAAAACAAATTGCTGTACAAATACAATACAAGCATGGATTCAAGCAGCTGGTGGTTAAAGACCTTGGTTTAGCACCCAACTGCAGCTTTCTCTTAATCTTCAACCTTGTGCCCAAACCGGTAATCCTCCAGGGCGCCAATATATATATTACTCATAGCTCTTAACTGTATAATTGCACAATATCAGAGGAACGATGGTTGATTGCTCCTTTGAAGATATGAGGGTAAATTAACCAACAAACAAGCAAGAAAACAAACCAACCAACAAACCAACCAACCAACAAGCAGGCGAACAAACCACACACACGCAAGTACACCCACAACAAGCAGACAAACGAGACAACAAACATGCAAGTCAGCCAACCAACAAACCAACCAGCCATCAAGCAAACAATCACTCAAACAACAAACAAGCAAACAAACAAAACAACAAACCAGCTGACAAACAAACCAAATAACAAACCAACACACATGCAAGTTAGCCAACAACAAGCAGACAAACAAACAAACCAACAAACATGCAAGTTAGCCAACCAACAAACAAACAAAAATACCAAGAAACAAACAAACAAACCAAGAAACAAACCAACAAACATGCAAGGTACCCAACCAACAAACAAAAACAAACCAACAAGCAGGCAAAAAAACCAAACAACAAACCAACACAAATGCAAATTAACCCACAACAAGCAGCCAAACAAAGTGAACCAACCAACAAACCAACCAGCTATCAAACAAACACTATCAAACAAACAAACAAACAAGTGAACCAGCCAACAAACCAACCAGCCATCAAGCAAGCAAGCAAACAAACAAACAAACAAGTCAACCAACCAACCAACCAACAAACCAGCCAGCCATCAAGCAAGAAAGCAAACAAACAAACAAACAAACAAGTCAACCAATCAACAAACCAACCAGCCATCAAGCAAGCAAGCAAACAAACAAACAAACAAACAAGTCAACCAACCAACAAACCAACCAGCCATCAAGCAAGTAAACAAACAAACAAACAAACAAACAAACAATTAACCAACCAACCAGCCATCAAGCAAACAAACAAACAAACAAACAAACAAGTGAACCAACCAACTAACTAACCAGCCATCAAGCAAGCAAACAAACAAACAAACAAGTCAACCAACCAACAAACCAACCAGACATCAAGCAAACAAACAAACAAACAAACAAACAAGTCAACCAACCAACCAGCCATCAATCAAACAAACAAACAAACACGTGAACCAACCAACAAACAAAGCAAACAAGCAAGCAAACAAACAAGTGAACCAGCCAACAAACCAACCAGCCATCAAGCAAGCAAGCAAACAAACAAACAAACAAACAAGTCAACCAAGCAACAAACAAAGCAAACAAGCAAATGAATTAATTAATTAGCAACAAATTTATGGATGCTATATATGTTGATACACACAGTATGTTTTTTTTTGTCTTTTTTATATATTTCGATATTGTCATAAAAAATAAAACAAGATACCTTGCTGCCCCATGGTATACAGAGACAGTGCATCTTCACTTGCTTTTCAGATCCTCTTAGTTCAAGTTGTTAGATCCTCTTAGTTCAAGTTAGTTTTTACGTTTTCTAAAAACGTAAAAAGAAAAAAAAAAACACCAACAATAAAAAAAATACTACTTAGTTTAGA
This sequence comes from Ameiurus melas, assembly GCA_012411365.1. Classification (NCBI taxonomy): domain Eukaryota; kingdom Metazoa; phylum Chordata; class Actinopteri; order Siluriformes; family Ictaluridae; genus Ameiurus; species Ameiurus melas. The sequence continues at coordinate 18,271,995 of CM022763.1, read as the reverse complement.
AGACTTTGCAGAAAAAGTTCCCCTCTGTACAGTAGCTCTTTGGCTTTCATAATCAGTTTTTAATAGAAGCATAATCAGTGTGTTTGTTACTTTGAGAAGGCACTCTCTTTAATCACAGCCGTTTTAAAAAGCAATTTTTTTAAATTTTAGTTCTGTAATTAGCAAGAAAGCCACAACACCAATTAACCCTAATGAAAAGTCACTTCCATTAAAGCGGAAAGGAATTAACTGGGCTTTTTAACTTTGTTTGTTTTCGGATTGTTCTTTTATCTTCAAAGAACATTTCTGATCAATAATTTATTAGCAGGTAGTGCGAGAGCGACCTCACAGCACTGGCCTTGCAGAATCAGTATATCCGAAGCTGAATTCCTCTGGCTCATGCAGATTTTCCTCTGGTGAGAGTCCCCATAAGGAAACCTGGTCAAGTTCCTGCGCTCAGCGAGAGCAGAGTGCTCAGCCCCGTTTCACCTTCTCCTAGGTTGTCTTCAATTATTTTTGATTGATTTGTTTGTTTTTATTCTTAATTCAGGGTTTATCTGATTGGCAAATGTATCGATTATTCATGAAACCGAGAATACACGGGTCTGAGAAACACATCCAGGCATTCAGCATGGACCTTGAGTCTCAACTTGAAGAACGTCTGTTGTTGCAGGTTCTTGTTACTGTAAATGAATCGTCAGCTTCTGACCAACCAGAATCGGGAGCGGGTGTAGCGTTGCATAGCTGTCGATCAAGTACGGAACCCTCGCCTCTTTCCTCCTCTTCTCGCTTCATAAGCACAGTATTATCAACAGAGCAACACCATCCATTTAATTACAGCAATTAGATAGCATTAATTATTGACAGCGCGGGAAATACCTACAGGACTTTGTACCCAAGTTCAAATGGGATTTTAGAGAGGAGAGGACGCAAAAAATAAAAAACTTTCATTATAATAATAATATCATATTCATGCGTATTTTTTTTTTTTGTTTACATGAATATTTAAAAAACGATGCACAGTTTATCACTCCGGATTCTACCGCATGTCCAAGAGCAAAACTCATTACGGCTCTGTTTACAGAGATTAGTTCTTGATTATAGGGAACAATAGCATGCTAATTTTACTGCGCTTGCCGAGAATAATAGTCTGCTTTATTCCTGACACCATGGTAAGGCTTGTGTGAGGTTTCAGTGATGAACAGAAAGTGGGCTTGGATTGGTTTGAGAGCGCCACGCACAAAATTGGGATCAAGTGCAGGGAAAGTGCTGGAAGTTTCTTTCTTTTCAGCACAAAGTTTTAATCGGTTTCATTTATACCACAGAAAGAAAGCTTTTTTCTCAAGCGGTTTCAATAAAGACAGAAAGGACTAAGCCAAAGAAAATGGAAAGGATCAATAAGAGAAGAGTGAAGCGTTCGCGGAAACGGTTTTGTCCTGTCCACGTCGAAATGATCCACTGCAATTTTGGAGCGAGGGTCAGACAATGCTACAAATTTTGGCTCAACAAAACCCAAAAAGCGAAAGAAAGATGTGCGTGCCTGTCTTATATCCAAAGAGCACTAGCATTCATTCGTTCATCTTCAGTAACCCTGGAGATGTGAGGAAACCACACAGCAAGTCTTAGTGGTTCACACGTTTACCTCGCACCTCCAGGGATGGGGATTCGATTCCTTCATGCCAGTCGGCATGTTCTCCCCATGCCTCTGAGGTTTCCTCCGGATACTCCGGTCCCCCCCCAACAGTCCAAAGACATGCCTTGTAGGCAGTCGGACAGTTAATCTACGTATCATTTCTCGGAACTATGAAGAAACATTCGCCTAGAGTAATCACGGCTTTCTTTCTACAGAGAAGGTTCAGTTTTATATATTTCTACTTTCCAAATAAATTTAAGCCAATAAAATGATGTGGGTACCCTGTCCAGGGTGTACCCCACCTCGTGCCCGATGCTCCCTGGGATAGGCTCCAGGTTCCCCCACGACCCTGAAAGGAGTAAGCCGTTGAAGATGGATGGATGAAGATGTGTGTGCCAAAATTTTTTGTCTTATTTCCCCTCAAAAAAGGTTTTTTTAATCATACGTTAGCTTGCTATATTCATATACAGTAAACCCTAAATTTGTACAATAAGTTATTCACCTTTGGCTTCCCAGCGTACCTGCAAGAAAGCTGAATACATCCATGGAGAAGAAGAAAAAACATTAAAAAAATGAAAAAACAAAGCTATTTGCCATCTACAACAACAGTAGAATTCAGTTAATCACAGCTAATATTCAATATCGATGTTACATTTGTTGTTTTTCATGCACCATCCCCCCCACCCCCCTCCCTGCCTGAATTAAAATCTGCATACATTTGCATGCTGTAAAGTGAGATTCATAACTGCCTCTCTGTTTCCTTTCATAAGTAATTACGTTTTTAAGCAGCAGGAAAACTTAACCCATGCTGATTAGCGCTGAGGAAAGTGCCTTCGGTGTTTTTTGTTCCTTCTGCATAATAGACTGCACGTAGATGCATCACACCAGGAATAATAAGCGGCTGAAGATGATATTTTCTTGCAATATTGCTATGGTTGACTATTCCTGCCATGATAAAACATTAAGGGATGGCTAGGTAAGGAACGTTTCTCATGGCTGGGTAAGCTGGTCGTTATGGGTGAGATTATCCCTGTTCTCGCTTTTTGATCCCGGCCATTTTTTTTCGGTAGTAAAAATGAAGAAAAAAGAGGAGAGAAAGGTGGAGCACAGGTTTGTCCCATGCTTGAGTGGTCCAATGCAGTGAACCTCAAACATCTTCTCTGAAGGAACTGAGGATCGATACAGCATGTATGAGCATCAATGAACTGAGCAAAAAATGTTGACTTTGTCCACCATCGTCTTCTCTTCCTGTCTGGTCCGAGGGCCATCCTTTCCTTCCTCCAGATACCGTCTGCCAGCTGGGATGCCTTGTTAAAAATCATTATCCTCCAGCACCTCCAGCCATGGCTTGTTTACTTTTGACCGTTAATTATTAATACTCCTACATATGCTTGGACTCATGAGGCGTTCCGTTCTTGTGGTTCTTTGTGGTAATGCTGGATATGGGAGCTCTTGATTTGTTTTCACGGCATCTTCTCTTCTCATCAATATCGGTCGTCCGAAATCAGGGTCTTCAATGGACTGTGGGGCTTTTTTTTTTAATTGGAAAGCTCACCCTTTCATTTTTCTTTAGAATTCATTTTGATGTATGTCTGTATTGCAGTTTTTTGTAGAAAAAAAAAAAAAAAAGTCCACTTTCAAAATACATCCAAAGTACCCCAGTACTCTACTGGAATACATCAGATACCATATGTTTAGATTTACAAGCCGTTCGAAATTTGCTTCATTTCTGTATTAATTACTCAAATCACACAAATGAGGCCTGATAACTAAGTCATGGGGCGAAAAAGTATACACACCCTTGTATTTATTTTCTTTTAGCAATAACAACCTGCACCAATCCATTTCTAGAGTTGCTTATCGGACTTGAATGGACTTAAAGGAGCAATTTTAGACCACTCCTCTCTGAAACAGTGGAATTTATTGCTTGGGCAATAAGGCCAGCGCTGCTCAACTGGGTTAAGCTTTGGACTCTGTCTTGGTCATTGTCTTGTTGCACCATCCAGCTTCTATTAACATTTAGATGGCACATATTGGAAAAAAAAGAAAGAAATGTGGCAGCAAGGCAGGCTTAAACTATGATGCACCCACCACCATGCTTCACCACTGTAAAGAGGTTTTCATGTGCAGTGGGTTTTTTTTTATTATTATTAATTGTACTGCAAGAATTTTTTTTTTACAAAAAAAAGTCTGTCACCTAAATCAAGTCTGTCACCTAAATCATATCAGAATTTGGATGATGAAACAAGACGGCCCAAAACACATGAGTAAATCACCAACAGAATGGCTTAGCAATGGCCGAGTTTCTGTATAAGACTTCTCAAACCCTATCGAGATAGTGTGGCAAGATCATCTGAAGTCTGAATCATTTTAGATGCATTTATGGTCTAAAATTCCATTGTCCAAGTCTGCTCATCAGATACAGGAAATGTTTCCTAGAGATTGTTGAGTTTCTACCAGTCATAAAATATTAAATACAATCATTTCACACAGCTCGGACTATAAATGATTCATCAGCGTGTTCAACAGAGACGTGAAAAGTACAGCAGTTTATATGTTGTTGTTATTATTATGCATTTCTATTATTATTATTCATCAAGTGCAAAAGGGTTCTAGCAAATAGTGAAATTGTCACATTATGGAATTAGTTTAGTAGCAGTAATTTTCCAGGTTTTCCAGGCTGTCTTAACTCACACTTCCTGCCTCCCACTCAGTGAGATTTATTTGTGCATGGTGACTGAGACAGTTCAGGCCAGTACATGTTCCAGCAACTGTGCTTTATCTCCTGGAAAAAGAAATGTGCATTACTCCTTGGAAGCCGTAGGACCTTTGGGTGTTTTAGGGCAAAGAAATCATGCAGTTGCCAGGACAATGGAGCTTTATCGTATATAAATTAGTTTAATGTCCGCATACGGAACTGGACGGCTAACCAGAAAGCGATAAAGGAAGGCTTGGAGAGTAAGGCTCTTTACCACACATACCTTGTCATTGCGTACATACGATTGAAACTGAGGCTGTCAAAGTCGAATGCTTTGGTGCATTTGATCGTGGAGCTCCATTCTCTGAGGATTCTACTTCCCCAGCATGTTCTGAGAGTGCATTTGAGTCTGTGGCCCTTTGTGGAATGAGCACAACAGGAGTGAGGCCTTCAGGCAGCCAGGCATGTGGAGAAATTCGACTTTACTGGATTACTTGGATCAGGGTTCCCGCAGGACACAACAGAAAAAGTGGAGTGAGCGGGAGGTTTTTACTTTCGTGTGTGAGCAGTCAGATATTAAGAAAGCTCGTGTTTGATTATAGAGTTCATTCATTCGTCCTTAGTAACCGCCTGGTCGGGGTTGTGGTGGTTAATTTAACTTGTCTGATCCATCCATCCATCCATCCATCCATGCGTCCGTTATTAGATCATCATTAGTGCAATATCTCACGGGGGGAACGGTGGCTTAGTGGTTAGCACATTTGTCTCACGCCTCCGGGGTTGGGAGACTTTGCATGTTCTCCCGGTGCTTCAAGGGTTTCCTCCGAGGGTTTCTTCCAGGTACTCCGGTTTCCTCCCCGAGTCCAAAGACATGTTCTGTAGGCTGAATGGCATTTCCAAATTTTCCATAGTGTATGAACATGTGTCCGATTGTGCCCTGTGATGGGTTGGCACCCCATCTATGGTGTCTCCTGCCTTGTGCCCCGAGTTCCCTGGGATAGGCGCTATGCTCCCTGCGACCCTGTGTTGGATAAGCATTATAAAATATGCATGGATGGATGGATGGATGGATGGTGTGATATCTCAAGAACAAGTGCTCAAATGTCTGTAAGATTGATATGGAATTAGCATTGTAATCAGTGATTCGATTCTGGACCCGATCCAAACAGGATCAAGGTCACAGCAAAGAGAGATGTCTGAAAGGTCTTGACTTGTTGGAGACGCAAGCATCTCGGTTGTTGGTGTAGAGTTCTACTGGTTGAAACCAATTATCAACTGGCGTAATGTCTCCGAGCCAGAATTCATACACCATGCTGACATTTCCCTCTGCGTTTTGCTCAGTGTTTTGCAAATGTTCCAGCAGCACAAAAGTAGGGTTCATATTTAATTCAAGGAAAGACAAAAAAAAAATCAACCCCTCAAGTTTAGGCTACATTCACACGTTCAGGTTTAAATCCAAATTCAGGAACAGATGCGGAACACCAAACAGATACGGATAGTGGCATTATGATACACAGCTACAGAAACTACACATGCAATTCCAGTAGAATGAAATTGTTTCCTTAGTATGTTCACACTTGTTAGGAAGCTGGGGTCAGTTATGATACAGCATCCTTGGAGCTGTCAGGGTTAAAGGCCCTGCTCAAGGGCCCAATCTTAGCATGAGTTTGAACACATGATCTTCTCACCCCTAGCCCAGAGTTTTAACCACAGAGCCACCATTGCCCCAAATCTTTCTTTGGTGGAGTCAGGTTTTATGCTAATATTTTTCCAATAAAATTCTGTTTAAAGGCACCTACTTTTCATACATAATACCCCCCCCCCATTCTCATAAGTATCATACTCAGCACTGACAAATCTCTTTCATCTCTATTAAATCCTGACAAATTAATTTCTCACTCGTCGACTTCCTTTTGTACTCTGATGAATACTCTTGTCCTCTTATGAACCATAGCAGTTCTTTTTCCAGTGTCATACACACTAGGTGGCAGTAAAATTCTAAGATGCCTTAACTGAAGCGACACTAGACGTCTGTTTCGGAATAAATCGAACACGGGCCAGCTTCAAGGTGTATGAGAAGAGCTGTCGACTGTGAAGTGATGTATGCCGTTAATTTTGAGATACAGGCAAGGAAAAAAAGAGAGAGAGAGCGAGAGACTAGAACTTAAAGATCAGTGTATGTAGGGATAACAGGGTGTTATGAGCTGGAAGACTCTCATCTGTCTTTGCTAAGCTGTGAAAGTTAAAAATGAAGTTATTTTGATTCGAGCTGGCGTTTCTATAAGCAGTATGTGCTAGCATACAGTTTTTTTTTCAACTAGAATAAAAACACCATGCAGCCAGACTCCTTTCAGTGCGTGTACAAGTAAATCGAAATTCATTTCCATAATCGTAGTCCGCCTCCTATAGGGTTTTTTTTTTTTTTTGTCTTTTTTATGGCTTCCCATCAATGCCTAATTTCCCCAGTGATGTCTTCTGCTCACTCGAAGCCTCCTAATCATCTGCAGGCTAGATTTATGAGACCGATAGACAGCGAGACAGTGGATTTTTCAATATTTTCAACAGCTTTTCATTAAGTAAGTAAGAACGAAAGAAAAGGGGGAAGAAGAAAAAAAAAGCGAATGAGTTGCTCTAAAAAAATTTTAAATAATTGGCCATCGTGACAGTGAGATCCTTCATTGTCTCTTCTCGAGATCTTTAATGAAGAAGCGAGACTGTGACGGTGACCGTGGGCTATCTGTGATGTTTAAAATAATTGTAGGCGTTATTAATAATAATGAGTGTTTATTGATCACATACAGTATACTCAGTAAAATTCTTTTCTTCGCATACCCCAGCATGTTAGGAAGTTGGCGTCAGAGTGCAGGGTCAGCCATGATACAGCGCCCCCTGGAGCAGAGAGGGTTAAGGGACTTCCCCAAGGGCCCAACGGTGGCAGCTTGGCAGTGCTGGGGTTTGAACCCACCCCCGACCTTCTGATCAGTAACCCAGAGCCTTAACCATAAAACCACCACTTGTGGTGAAGCCTTTCACTTTAGATTCATGTGCTAATGCCCAAATAGCATTTTCCTCAACTGAAATGATGAAAGCACAAGCTGTTCCAAACCTTAGTCATTGCTACAAGAATACAGAAGCAGATATTTACCTTTAAGATAAGTATTCCTTAATATATTGTATTCTTGGCAAGAGTAATAATGGAGCTCCTGGCAACAGCGTCCTTGTTTTGGCACTAACTCCCATTGGCATGGAGAATCCTGACATGATTTTCTGTAATTTGGACCGTCAGTGCTTCCAGTAGGACTCCAGTACCTAACATATTAGATAATGTATTAGAACGAGTGCATTAATGTAAACATGATTTGCAGCTGCACTACAGATAAAGCCGATAGTGCATCAATGTAACAAACATTGAGAGGCAGGATTTGTCTCGCACCTCTGGGGTTTGGGTTTCGAATCCCGCCTCTGTGTGCATGGGGGTTTCCTTCAGGTTTCATCTCACAGTCCAAAGACATGAATTATAGGCTGATTGGCATTTCCAAATAGTCCGTAGTGTGTTTGAGAGCTTGTGCCCTGCAATGGGTTGGCACCCCGTCCAGGGTGTCACCCCCGTCATTCCCTGAGATCCCTCAGATAGGTTCCCCACGACCTTGTGTAAGATTAGTGATATGGAAAATGAATGGATGAATGGAGAAACTATCCGAAAACAAGACGGTAATGTTGACAAGACTAGAACACAGCAGGTTATATAAAGACACCTGGACACAATCAGGAAACACACCAATGACAAGGAAGCAGATGAAGTGTGAATCAAAAACGAAACATGAACAGCGCAGAATTCTGAATTCTGACTAGTCAGCCCTGCTGAAAAAACAAACAAATAATATACTACCCTCATAGAATTTGTAATGGTTTTAAAGTGTATAATGGGAATTGTATTGTTTTTTGTGGAAACTGTAATGGTCCCTGTGGGTCCATGTGGTGTTGCCTTCTACTGGTAGCATGTCATGTCTAATGGATACCACTGAGGACCGATAATGATAATGGTTTTAATGGTGGAATCTCCCTGCTGAAAAAAACAAAACACAACAGAAATACTAAATGTTTCCAGTACAAATAGAATTCCAAACCATCAGCTAATCATTAAAACCATTACTGGTCGTTAATGGTATCTACTGGACATAACATGCCACCAATAGAAGACAAAACATTACCAGTAGAGACCAACATAGACCATTACATTTTCCATTAAAACCAATACAATTCCAATTATAACCATTACAAATTCTATGAAGGTTTCTATTGTGTTTTTTTTTTGTTTTTTTTCCCCAGCAGGGCTGACCAATCAGAATGGAGAATTCACTTAACCACAATTAAGTCATGAGGAAGGAGAAGTCCGTGTGGTTGCTCAATAGATAAAGTCACTCCAGAAAGTTTCAACTCTTCCCTAATGTGGCGACTCCAATTTATTTCAGGAATTCTGGGAAATAAACAGTTAGATATTCACCACACACCTGCAAGCGTTAAAAAAAAAGCGCCATGTAATGCAATCTCTATTCATTACAGCAATTCATCAAGTTAATAGGGTGTGCTTGAATAACTGCATGGAAATAAAAGCAAGCAACAACTCCACATCATTAGGCACTTTAATATTTTCCCCGCAAAAAGAACTACAACCGTCGTCATGGCAGATATAAACCTTTCATAATGGCTCCAAACACACCCTGCGTATAAAGCCAGATTTGTCACAGACAAAACAATTGTGTTAACAACATGACCACACGTTCGGAAAATAAAAGAGCAACAACAAAACACACCATGTTGTGAGCACTGCTTAAATCTCTGTTTTATAACGTGTTCATTTTGCTGATAATGCTCAAGCGCTCGGCTTCGCTCCACAAGGCTTTTTTTTTCTTTCTTCTTCTTCCTTGTTTTCAGCTTCTTAGGAGACCTTTTATTTCAGTGCGACACTGAAAAGAACTACTTTTCAGTGTCAACAGCTAGACATACATCATCCCATATCCTTGTTATTCTGCTGCAGTCAGTCTTTGGTGTAATGGGATTAATAAGCTAAGATACTAAAAGCTTTTCTATATTACAGCGAAAATCACAATCGAACACGGTTCATGCGTGAGTCTTGTCTCCTCACTGTAATATTTGGTAATATTTCAAAGACAGCTATGTCGTAGCCATGCTAATGTAAATCCTACTAGCCATCCCTGATCAATAACAATCTCCAAAAAAAAAAAAAACACACTCCAGCAGGCTAGCATCACGGAGTTCTGGCGCAGGTTTCCATCGAGTTCCCTTCCCGAGTCTCCTGTGAGGAACAGAAGCCGTCTAGCCTCCCCCCCTCCCCTTCCACCGCTTAAGCTAGCACTATAAACTAACTAGCAAAACATCAAGACAGCAATGGCGCCAAAGAAGACGAGCAAAATGTCTTAAACCAACCGTGTTATCATCAGAACTACTTTAATTGGGTAATTCTAACATTTTACGATTTCTTTGATGCGAATTCCTACGGATTGTGAGTGATGTCAGTTTGCTGAGCTTGTATGTTAAAAAATGGCTCCCATTTTACAGAATTAAACAAGTTTGCAAGGCTAACCTACTGCTGGAAGACATACTTTAGCCTCAATACCGACAGCGCGGGATCTTTTTCACCCTTTTCCCTGCTGTGTCTCTTTTGTATCCTTTTCTGAAGCACACATTGAAAAAGTTTACCTCAGCCAAGCTCAAGGCCCTCTAGCGAACCCATTGGTCCTCTTGGATTACCGCGGCTCTCATTAGAAGCCGTCCTGCGGTGCCCAATAAACCCTTATTCAGGGTCTAAAGCGGCCCAGAGAGTTTTATTCCGTTGGCTTGGAATGCATGGCGAACACACGCTGGCTTTAAACGTGCGTTCGTGATACACGGATATATAAGTTGGAGAGTTGGCTATGCTCAAAAACTATGAGCTAAAAGATGCCATGAGTTGCCATGAAGTTAAAAAATATTTATCATAATTACATAATCACCAATGTGCTTCTGAATTCTGGACTCTGATTGGTCAGAAGGTATGGATTAATTTCTTATAATGCAAATAAACTTCAAATCAAATGAACTTCGGTTGTATAGTAAGGAGAAGTGTGTTTAATGTTTATGGAAGTTTATGGAGTATCCAGTGTCTTTTATGGAAGGAGTCTTCAGTGTTTTTTTTTTTTACGTCAAGTTTAAAGACATTCCGAAATGTGTTTTATCCCTTACTCTGTATAAGTCACAACATGTGAAGCAGATCACAACGTCTTTAAGTCAATACTGTTCAAAAAAGACCTCATTCCAAAACAGACATCAATATTTTAGCATGATATATGAATATACAGCTTTCATATCCAGCTTCACGGCGCGTATTTCGCCACCTCGATTCAATTAGTCTAGAAATTCCCATCCTTCCGTACTTCTTGAGAGCCAATGGCGGATAAGCGCTTTCATCCCGACGCTTTTTCCTCCTCTCTACTTTCAATTCTCGCGTCTAATTCCTCTGCTAAGCTGCAGTGACCTCGAGGAGGGCCCCGAAGTGTTCAATATGCACTCGATCCATTAAGAGCTGAGCCGTCTGCCTCGCTGCCAACGGTGACGGGATTCAATTTCCACGGAGGTGAGGAGAAAGCCGAGTCTTCTGAACGAATACAATAACGCATTCGGCGAAATTAATAATTAAAGACAGGACGAGGCTACAGGGAGCTGGAAAAGTCGAAGCGAAGAATAAAGCTCTATCCGCTTTTCTGATGCATACTGAAGCCGACAGCGCTTTTTTTTGGGGGGGGGGGGGACCATTTGGTTTGAGAGAAACCATTTGGAGGCACTGTGGGATTTACCGCATACCCATAAGCTCCGTCGCTTATGTGAATTTGAAACTTTTGCATAAACACCCCTCCTCTGGAAGCTCACACAAATCACCTGTTTACACACTTTGATTCGTAGTTTTGATAAAAAGACACGTTTTTCAAGTAGAAAACGTGACTGCAAAAACAGTTTGCGATTGCTTTTGAATATTATCCGCAAAATACTTTCATATTACATACTGTATATTACACACATACTGTGTACTAATGCTATTATACAGCAAACGTTGTTCTTTTCTCATTTTTTTTATTGCTGCATAACAACTATAGCATAATTGCTAGTGCCACAATGCCTCTATTAGCCCATCTGTCATGTTGCTTCCCAGCAGTGCTGACCCTGCTACGGGACCAAATGACCCTGCCGAAAGCCATACGAGTTGTTTTTCTATTAGGTGACAGGAACCTGGAGCTGTGTGCATATAGCAAATCTCAGGTTCTTTATCTCTGAGGCGAAACGTGATGCAGACCGAGACCACGGTTTGCGCGACAAACAAAGCTTCAGAGCTGACCTGAGCACGGTTCGATTGTGAGGGGTTCGAGTTCATTTCCACAAACAAACAAATAAATAAATAAGTACATAAATAAATAAATAAAAATGCTGAGTCATGGATCTGCAGGCAGATGGAGCACTGAAAGTGTGATTCGCATGCAAATCTTTGATTCAATTTGGGTTTTTTTGTTTTTTTTTAGCTTTTGGGGTTGGTGAAGGGGTTCATTCCCTTCTCCATTGTACCTTTTCCCTATTGTACCTTTTCTTCCTCTTCTTCTGGTTGGAAAAATTTGTCAAATCTGGTACACTGTTTAGGGAGGGCCTAAGAAAAGGGTCTTGGGGAGGATCTCGAGCAAATTTGGGCCAAAGTTCTGGCAACATTCTAGCGCCACCGTCGGGTCAGATTTGGCCCTAATTTGGAAGTACGTTTCTGGACGTAACTTTTGAAAATGTGTGTGTGTATAAAATTGAAAAGCCAGGCATCTTTGGATTACCTGTAACGGGCCAACGATTCTGACAGCGAAGTCATGACCTGAGCCTATGCAACAAATTTCATGAAAGCGTCACCCACTGGTCAAAGGTTACAATATAATGCTAAAAATGCTTACATCTATCTGCCGTTTTTGCTCCTCCTCCAAATATTATCCAATCTTGACCAAATTTGACTCGCATCATCGTGAGACCAGTCTAAACTTGGGAAAATGGGGAAAAAAGGCCCAGACTGATGAGGGGGTTTTGAATTGCAGGAAGAAAAAAAAATTCAGATCAGAGAAGTAGCTATCATGACCACAGGTTTAAGTAGAGACAGACAACAATACAGGTCACCTGCAATGGCACCCTGCTGCCCATTCGTTCATCTAGACCTTCCCTCCTACAGTCAGAGAATTCCAGCAACACATTATACACATTACAAATCATTCTCACATCCCTTTGCCAAAATGACAGCTCTGCTTCTTTATGATTGCTTAGGCAACAATTGTAGCATGTATGTGAATGTGTGGCTCACTGAGTCTGGGCGCTCTGCCCCTGAAAACGCTCCATGCAGCTTTAATTTTTTATTTGTTTCTCTACACATTTTTTTTTATTTTGCTACCAAATATGTACAATGCTTAGTTATTTTTTCATCTATTTTACCAACTATTCATGTATTTCCATGTTTTACTGTGAACACATGGATCTGATTGGAAGAGACTGGATGATAAATCTTTTAGTTTGTCGACACTGCGAGTTTTTTTTTAAATGTATTTATTATTATTTATTTTTGTTTTTATTTAATAATCATTTTGCGGAAATCTCAGTTGAACTGGCAGCTGGGAAAATGAGAGGCAAGCCTATTTTTAACCGATTGTTTCGCGTTAAAATCCGTATGTCAGCTCAAGGAACTTGGCGACGGGGAAACAATGCGATGACAATCCCGCTACAATGCATGCTGTCTCGCTCTTTGCTCTCTAAGGCAGAGGAGCTCTGTTCAAATGGGGAAAATGGCTTGTTATTCAGACAAAACCAGCACTGTGGGTGTCTAACTCTCTCTCTCTCTCTCTCACACACACACACACACACACACATTGAGGCAATGTGAGAGTAGGACAGAATACCTGAGAAGGGAACAAAAAAGGGACCATTGGCGTGGGAGCACAGAACCAATTAAATCCAACAATAGAGACAGCACAGACAATATGTGGGCCTTGAAACAGTTCCACATTGGTGAAAAACTCAAAATTACTGCTTACCTCACACGACATATTGCACTCAGCTGGATCAAACTTTTCAACAGTATTGCTCTGTGAAATTCTTTTTAATGTTTTTTGTTTGTTTATTTATTTTTCCCCTCCTGATTTCAGAACCTAATCCCTATAAGCCTCATCATCCAGCAGACCACAGAAGATTCTGGAAGAGTACATACAAATTCCCATCACATAACCCTATACAGCATGTCTGTGTCTCTCGAAATGCGCTCGTGTGTTCGAGTACTATCCGAGTACTTTCTTTCCTGCTTCGTTGGGAAGAAAACGGCAATAATTCTGTTAAAACAGCTATATTTATACTTTGTAAAATCCAACCCAAACGACTCCTTCCGTACATGTGGAATAAACGCAACGTCGGCGATTACGCGTGCTTTTCAAAATCCTTTTATATGGAGCGTCCAGCGTACGAACCCCGGGGAACGAGCCATTACTATACAAATGATAACATATTTGAACCAGCGCGTTAATATAAACCTGCGATTTGCATATTCGCAGAAAACTAATTAACACCTTCCAGCCGATCCACCAGACGTCCCGATCATCAGAATACGTTGAACTAAATATAAAGGAGCTAAGGTGAATAGTGGCTTAGTGGTTAGAACATTCGCATCACACCTCCAGGGTCCGACGTTCGATTCCCACCGTGGCCATGTGTCTGCGGAGTTTGCATGTTCTCCGTGCTGCGGGGGTTTCCTCCGGGTACTCTGGTTTCCTCCCACAGTCAGAAAGATGCATGGTAGGCTGATTGGCATGTCTAAAGTGTCCATAGTGTATGAATGGGTGTGTGATTGTGCCCTGCGATGGACTGGCACCCTGTCCAGGGTGTACCCCGCCTTGTGCCCCCATGCTCCCTGGGATAGGCATTCTGGGATAAGATTTCCCCGCCACCCTGAAAAGGAGGTAGCGGTAGAAGATGGATGGATGGATAAAGGAGGTAAATACACTATACATTTTGATTTTGATTTTATATCTGGATTTCTATAAAGCTTCTTCATGACAAAGTCCGTTGTTAAAAGTGCTACGTGAAGAACATCAGATTCACATTACGTCCTTATATACCGGCTGCTGTTCGGTATTTCATTGTGAACTCATGCCTGATTTATGACTCCAGCTCTCAGCCTTTATATATCCCCGTATTTGCTTTTTCTATTGCTCTTGATTTTGCCGCGTTCTGATTGGCGATAGTTTGCCCATTTTCCTCAGGATTTGCCTGATTATGATCATCGTATTGTACTGAGCACTTCTCGCCATGCAGCTTTACAGTGTTTTATGAAAATATTCGGTTCTGTGACCCGAAGGAGATATGATCTCTATGTAGGCCAGAGCGTTATCAAAACCCAGCGTTTTTAATCATTAAGAATATGAGCCCAGTCTAGAAGAAATCCCTCATACCTACAACAACAACAACAACAACAACAAAAAAGCGAAAGAGAAAGAAATCAAATAAAAGGGAGAGGAAATGATGCGGATATTTGTATACAGCCAAAATAGAAGAAGCTCGACTTCAAGACTCGGAAACTTGACATCAATCTTCTCGGCATGTCCTCTTTTCGAGCGATTTGATTTATTCATGTGTGTTTTGCGCTGAGGCTTGAGGGCTTTAGGGGGAAAGCAGGCCACCGTCATCTCCCCTTCCCCTGCATTCGAACCGAAACCTACTTCCTTTTGTCAAATATTTGACAGATTGCAGAATCTTCTCTGGAAGAGTCCTTGGGATAACGTGCAATTAAAATGCAAATGTGAAACATTTACCCACTGTCTTGGCCACACGCAAGAGTAGATTCGCGTACCTACTTTCTTAAGGAGCCTCCTGGCGACCCCTTATATCACTTCTAGCTAGAAACGGATCTCGTGTGTTTGTGCGATGCCTTTTTTTTTTTTTGGACTGTTAAAACAATATACAAGCACATAATCGTCATTTAGAGTGGTGAACGAAGTCGTCTCACTCAGCCTCCATCTTGGTCTGAGGTACAAAAATGCGGCTGCGTGTCGGACGTGAGTCACCAGAGGACTCCGTGCCATTTGCAGCGGACTGTCACAATTACGACACGAACGACATGCAGAGGACGTCACTGAAAAGACGACGGCTCTCCTTAAGCATTTTCTCTAAGAAGCCAAGCAGGAGTACGTGTATGTTTTCTTTATATTTTGGTTAAGCATTCTGGGACATCATCCAGCATGTTATTTAGCATGTTATTTATCACCACTATCGGATATCGCCGATCAGTATCGGTGCACTCCTAAACAGCGACGTTTAAAATATTTAATAACAAGTCCTGTTTGTTTATGGGCGGCTGTGGTTCAGGTGGTAGAGCGGGTCGTCCTCTAATCATAAGGTTCGAGTCCCGGTTCGATTCCCAGCCCACCAAAGCAAACAGGGGACGTCCCCCGGTCCTTGCGAATGTCCACTTGGGTCTGCATTTGGTCCGGTTTATAACATTCGCTGGCGGACGTCAGAGGATATCAAATCATAACACTACTGAATGTGTTAATTTCAGTGAAAGTCTCATAAGCATCCAGAATGGTTGCTGGGCATCCTGTGAACGTCCCCTTGAACGTCCATAGAGACCATTTACGGAACGTTCTAGGGACCTTTTTTGTCAGCTGGGACGTGACACCACATGCCGAAGTGTCTTTGGGCAAGACGCTGAATCCCAAGTTGCTCCCGATTGCAACAAATTAGCACCTTGCATGGCAGCTCTGCTACCATTGGTGTGTGAGTGTGTGTGTGAAGGGGTGAACGAGAACCAGTGTAAAGCGCTTTGTAGAACCGCTAATGTTTAAAAAGCGCTATACAAGTGCAGACCATTTACCACATCTTGCCTATTTGATTATCACCCACCCGTCGATCATTTAACATGCAGTATAATGTGGTGCGTCGGTTAAACGACGTACGTTAAGAAACGTTCAAACTGTTGCTTCGGCGTTCTTTGTGCTGGCACAGATGTTTCTCGTGTACGAAGAAAGGATGGCAGGAAGACGTCTGTTAGTCACGCACTTTATCGGCACGTTGTAGAAACGACCCAGATGAAAGCCTCTTAACCGCAAAATCCACCGACGGCACGACAAGGCCACGTTATACATTTCATTGTGTGCTAGGCGCTTTTTAAAAAAAAGGTTTTAAGATGCTACGAGAAAAGATGTGCACGGCAAGAAAAGACGAAGGGGGGAAAAAACAAGCGATGAGGAATATACAAGAAGCAACTTTTTTCCCCTTTCCTTCCTTTTTAAAAAAATAAAATAAAAATCAGTCAGAAAGAAATAAAAAATAAAAAAGCACAACCCTGATATCGCACTAATCTTCTTTTTCCAAGTTTCCAAGCTTCTCGATGTTTTCATCACACGCTTCGCACTTCTGTGTAGTTCCTCTGTCACACAGGGTGGCTGTGGCGCAGTTGGTAGAGTGGGTTGTCCACTAATTGTACGGTTGGCGATTCCCATCGATATGGTTCGATTCCCGGCCTCCACATGGCAGGACACTGAACCTTTTCAGACAGTTGCTCCTGATGGCAAGCTAGCGCCTTGCATGGCAGCTCTGCTACCATTGGTGTGTGTGTGTGTGTGAATGGGTGAATGAGACACAGTGTAAAGCGCTTTGGATAAAAGCGCTATATAAGTGCACATTTACCACTTTCCCCTCCAGCTACCCCTCCAGCACATTTTGAATTAAATAGCTGCCTTGTTTAAAATGTTTGCAATCGGTGCAAAAATCAAGTCAGAATCACGGACAAACAAGCTACGGCGGACCGTTTTGATCTCAGGAGACGATGTTAACGAACAAGAGCGGATAAGCAGGCAAACAGTAGAATTGAGGATGAGCTAAACCCCGTACTGGACATGCAGGAAAAGAAAAGAAAAAAGACAGTAAAGCTCAGGAAGCTGGATGCGTTGCACATGTAGATGTCCTGATGGATTCTTAACAAGACGATAATGTTGTGAGAGTTTGGAAGAGGGTATCACCAAGGTGCCTCCAATGACATCCAAAGTGTTTTTGTTTTTTCTTCCTAAAGCCAACCGTGTAAACTACAGAGGATCTAATTCACGCACTCGAGCTCAGTTTCATCTTCAACCCTGAGGGACGTCTACAGACTGCCCAATTTAAAAATTGCTGTAGCGATGGTGCAAGAATTATTCCTCTTCCTTACTGATGGCGGTCTAAACAACAGGCTCCACAGGGGACAAATATCACCGCAAATGACTTTCAGAGGTTTTCTTCTAATTACCCTCGATTTGACTGCATGCACTGCTAAATAAGGCTCTTTGGGAGGTTGTTGTTTTTTTTTTTCCTTCACCACTGTGAAAACACAGGACTTGGTCCAAATGGGCAATTGGAGACTCCATTGGAGATTTATTTGCAGATAGTTTTCATCAGCTTGCGAGACGAAGGGAGAGTAAAAGAAATTGCGTTGTCATTTTGGCACACACGATGACATCATGGTAGGGGCACGGTGCGTGTACGTCATTGCTGAACTCCTGGAGAACCATCTGTCTGTATATCTGAGCGTTTTCCTGTTCGGGATCCGATTAGGCCATTTGTGGAGTCTGAATCACAGCAGGATGTTGGTACTTCTGCGTTTGCACATAAAAAAAGGCAGTGTAGTGCTGAAAACATCCTCGTAAACCTCTGGGTCAGGAACACGGCGACGAAAACATAGCTGAGCGCTTTGAGAAATCAGAAAATCACGGAGCTGGTGCTAAATAAATGATTCAATCATTGTGTACTTTTTTCACATCTTTATTGTTCTTTTCTGTTTTTCGTTCATTGATCCAAAAATCAGAAGAAATAAATGGCATTTCCGCAGCACTACAGCTTGGTCCTTTGGTTCCAAGAAGAAAAAAGAAAAGAAAAAAAAAGCCAAAAAAAATATATAAACATGTTTGATTCAATTGATTCAATTTGATTCAAAAGAGTTGAATCACTTTCTCACTGTGCTGGAATACACAAATTAAAAAAAATACAGCAGGGAACCTGTAGCTTGGTTCAACCTGAGGGACATTTCACACACACACGCACACACACACACACACCCAAGTGCTATTAGTTCCTATTGGACGTGGAAATTATGAAAAGAAACCAAAAGTGTAAACATTCAAAACACGCTCGTTTACATTCTGAACAAATTCACACTAATTAGAATTCCTTTACACCAGGGACCATGTGTCTTAGTCTGCATTAGTGCCCAGACTCCATGTCTTGCACTCGTGAAATGACATTTGGAAACGGAAACGGCGAACGCTTTGACAGAGAGGGTTCTGGAACTCGTTTTAGAAGGATTCCCGTGACCAAACCTTTATTTCCGTTACATCCTTAGCCGTGTTCTCCGAGCCGCCGTTGCGTCTACGAACGTACGCGTGCGCGGACAGGAAATTTGATTCCGCTCTGTAGAGAATACTAATCCCGAGCCATGCACGGTACCTGTAAGTGCACCGTTTCGTCTCGGGTGAAATTAGGTACGCGCGGGCTTGCCCGCCGCCATTTCAAGCCCCATTGAAACTCAATCTGCGTTTCATCATTTTTCAATCAAACGGGAAAAACTGCATATTAGTTTTTGTTGCGTTTCACTTATCTTCAGAAAGCGCTGTCACAAACGGTTTTGTGTGAGGAAGTGTTCGGGGAAACATGTCAGTCACCGTGTCACCGATGTACATGCCTTATTCCTGGTTCCTTCATTCAGATTTCTTCCTTATTGCACAGAAACGCTTTAACGTGGCCTTAATGTGTCACTCTGAATTAGCCACGTGACCGTTAAAAAGAGAAGAAGACGCCAGGAATTCAAGTGTAGGAATTTTGACCGCATGTAGAAATGGTTGTGTCTTTAAATGTTTCATCCAGAGGTAAAACGCAGATACTGGAAATTGTGCTAGGACTAGTTTAGCTCAGGATTGTCAAAATCTTTAAGAATCACCACAAAACCCCCAAAAGATGAGGTGCGTGTGAAGGCCACAGCATATGATTTACATCACTGTCTTCCTCATCAAATCATTCAGCGATCCCTCTTGAGGACCTGACGGAGATTTAAGAGACCACACCCATCAGGATAGAACCGTTTCATCGAACGATAAGTCGGAACTATTGATTTGTGAGTGATGCTTCCAAGTGGAGCCGAACCGTGAGAGCAAAATCAAAAGAAATGAATGTTCTCTAGATTGCAACAGAGTACAGAGTACACCCCCCCATATCCACCACGGCACGTATATAAAGTTGTATTTGTTACACATCGGTGATGATTTCATTAAATCCGCTCCGACACCTCTAAACTTAGCTTGGAAAATCATGCGCTTTATATTTACAAGCCAAGTGCAGCTCAGCCACACGTCCTGTATTAGCTCCAGTGCACAGAGGAAGCTGGTTCAAATTATGACGGTTGAACTCATCGGGGCCGGGAGTGAGCGAGGATAGTGCAGTGGATATATTTCAGTGAGGATTTACACGGGTGTGAGATTAGACCCCCGCAGTTCTTCTATCAGACTGACTTCACAACATGGAGAGCGGCGAGATTGAAACTAATCTTACAGCAAATATATAGGAGAGCTCGTAATAGAAAAGCAGGCAGGGAGGAACAAACTAATCCGTCTGCGTTTGTGCGTCGAGTTTAGCCGAGACCGACGGTGTCCTGAAACGGACAGCAGACGAGCTTTTTTTTTTTTAAAGGAACTTGCGTAAAAGCGCGATATAATGGCTATTGATCAATATCTGTTTTCTCTGTTAATGGAAGGCCTTATAGCCTTCACATGAAAAGAAGAAAAACAAACAAGAAGACGGGGCAAATGGTAATAAGGAGTTGGTGGGAAGAATGGCGTCTGAGGAGTTCCCATATCCCATCACTGTTAAACTTGAACCTTAGAAAAACAAAATGCTACATCTTTATGTAAAATGTTACATTTGAGGTCAAAGACTCAAATCCAGTTTCTCACTACCGTGTTCCTCGAGCAAATTATCTCGATGGTCTAAGCGCCGGTTGCTCATTAGCAATAACTGTGCGGCACCCGGCTTTGAAATATTTAACAGCTAAGCTTTAAAGGCTCCTTAACAAATGGTCAACTCAGCCCCGCACTTCAACAATGCCCCCAGGAGTGCGCTTTGGAAAGGTATAAATCTTAGGGCGATGGCTTAGTGGTTAGAACATCTGCCTCACACCTCCAGGGTTGGGGGTTGGTGGTTCGATTGACTATACGGTATCTTGCGTGGGTTTTACCACTCTTAATCCATCCACCAGTCATCCCCCATATAGATTTGAGATCTATCTAGCGTTAATATCTAATGCTTACATGAAGGTTAATGACCGAGGACATCCAAAGGCATGCGAAGGATGAATTAACCCCAACTCAAGTCAAGAAGGGTAATCAGAGATGCAAGCATATGGACAGATATTGAGTATTGAATATTCTAGCCCTGTCTTGGGAGATAAACGTGTACACTGCAGACTCCGCTGCAGCTATTAATAGACTAGTCAAAGCTATTGTGTAACAACAACATACTTAATGGAGTAATAAGATAATGGCAACAGAAGGCTTCAAGGCCTTTGCAGTTGAAGCAGGTTTAAAAGCTTCTAGTTGTGGTGTACCACCATAAAAAAAAGTCATTTGTTCAGCGTATTCCGTCACGGATGAATCGAGCACTACCACCTGCTTGTATTATGCATTCAGGATTGTATTTAGAGTAGAATTACGAGTACGTAGTGAAGATTTACTACTGGAATTGCAAACAATAGGATTCCGACCTCAGACATAAATAAAGGCTTAAGTGGTGTTCAGAAATGATGCAAGCATTACGCAGTTTAAGCAATACTGTGCTGTGTCTCAATCACACACGATTCAGACCTTGGACTTACGCCCATTTTTCAAGCCCGAGTAAGGACCATTATTAAGTCCAGTACTGCTGTCTTACAGTTTGATGTAACCTATGAATAATTCATGCTGTAAATCCACCCAAAAAATAAAAGCTATTGAAACGCTATCCGAGGCTAATATTAAAATAGACGACATAATTTTTTTTAAATCAGTTAGATTATATCTCTTGCACACATTTCGAGTCCAGTACCTGTGCGCATGACCCGTAGGAGTATATATATAAAAAAAAATTAAATAATCCATCCATCCATCTTCTACCGCTTACTCCTCTTCAGGGTCACGGTGAACCTGGAGCCTATCCCAGGAAGCATCGGGTACAAGGCGGGGTACACCCTGGACAGGGTGCCAGTCCATCGCAGGGCACAAACACACTCACACACCCATTCATACACTACGGACACGTTAGACACGCCAATCAGCCTACCATGCATGTCTTTCGACTGGGGAGGAAACTGGAGTACCCAGAGGAAACCCCAGCAGCACGGGTAGAACATGCAAACTCCGCACACACATGGGCCGGCGGTGTGACCTTGGAGGTGTAAGGCGAAAGTGCTAACCGTGCGCCCCAAAATGTAATAATTAAAATGCGAAATTCTATGATGTGCTGGATCAAGTGCTATTTTATAAGCCGATGCTTTCGTCGTTTGCCGTTTGCTGAGTCATACAGTATATCATCGTACTCGAATTTTTTCCATGTTGGATTTTTACGTTGTTTCCATAAGTATTTGGTCCATAAGTATTTGGACAGCGAGACATTTTTCGACATTTTAATACTCTATACATTACGACAATGGATTTGAAATGACACGATCAACATATGATTGAAGTGTAGACTTTTCAGCTGTAATTCAAGGGCTTAAACAAAAAAGTGTTTTTTCGGTCAACCGTAACCGGAATTACAGCCCATTTTTTTTTAAAACGGCGTCGCTCCATTTTGACAAGCTCGAAAGTAAATGGACAAACCAAGATAATCATAAATATGAGGATTATTTTTAACACTCGGACGCAAAGATGTTGACGCAAATGCCGAATTTCCTCCTTTGAGATGCTTTACCAGGTCTGTACTGCAGCTGCCTTCGGTTGCTGCTTTGTTTGTGGGTCTTTCTGCCTTCAGTTTTTCCTTCAGGAAGTGAAAAGCAGCTTGAGGTCAGGTGACTGACTTGGCTGTTTAAGACCATTCCATTTCTCGGCCTTAAGAAGCTCTTGGGTTGTTTTCGCGGCACGTTGTAGGTCATTTTCCATCAGTACTGTGAAGCGCCGTCCGTATCTATTTTGCAGCATGTGTCTGAATCTGAGCAGAAAATGTACTGTACACTTCAGAATTCATCTTACTACTTCTATCAGCACTCACATCATCAATAAACACCAATGTCCCAGTTCCATTGACAGCCATACATGCCCATTCCATAACACTGCCTCCACCATGTTTGACAGATGATGGAGTATGCTTTGGAACAGAGTACTTCCTTTCCTTCTCTATACTCTTCTCTTCCCACCATTCTGGTACAAGTTAATCTTGTATCAGAACTAGGCAGAATATTTTTCTAGAAGTTTTTTTTTTTAGCAAAATCTAATTTGGTGTAATCTTTCCCTGTGTAAATATTCATGTATAGACTTGGAAGACGTACCATGGTGGTCAGATTAAGACAATAAATAGGAGTTAACAGTTTATCCCTATTTTAAAAAAAAAAGACCAGTGAGACTTTGTTTATAATTAACACAGATTTTACTGGATATTAATGCATCATCCGGAAATCTGGAGCAAACAGGAGCTCTTGTCCGTGTCACCGTGGCCTGAATTTCGCTGTGTCTGTCTTGGGGCTTACCTGGAAGCAAGTTCATCCCGGTATGAGGAATGGATGCGCATGTACAGCGGGAGCACTGGAGATCATTCATCAGGGACCCTGGACACCGTGTGAGGACAAAGGAGGCATTTATCTCCCATAGAATGACACACAAAAACAGGTCCATCACCCCTGAGGCATCGGCAGCGCTCCGTCATATTCCTCTGTGATTAATTAAGCAACGCTGCCTTAACCCCGAAATAGTCGTGTCTTTACATTCAGCTTGCAACACCAGGCAGCATGTCCTCATAACGTATGGGGATTTGTACAAAACACACACTTTAGAGAGCGTACATTTTCACACGGCGGCTTTAGAAATAAGGAAATAATCCGGAAAGTAAGCACACTCGCTGCTGTGCTGAAGGTTTGTTCTGTGAGTGCAGCTAGATTTCAGTGCTGATGTGTGTGTGAGGTGAGTCACACTGATGCTTCCTGACAAGCTTCATTCCACTAGAGAGAAGACGACATCATGCATCACGACGATGCTGCTGCTGCCCAAATGCCTGCCTCAGGCTTTCCTCCCAACTGGATCGCATTATAAAAACAGGAAGCTAAAAATAATGAGAGGTAGAAAAATGACATGTTTTGAATATAGCGGTGCGAGTTTCCACGGCGCATCGGCAAGTACGTTAGTCACAGGGAAGATCCAGGCCCCGGCTGCCGTTACAGGAGATTAATCAACACCTTCCGACCAATCAGAATCCAGCACACTAGTGTAGAATGGCACACATCGCAAACGTTCCGCAGATTAACGCTTTTTCCATGTTATTTCGAGACAACCGATGTTCAGAAAGTAGCTGACACTCTCGGAGATTAATCGGACCGAGCTCTTTCCTCCTACACTCTTCTCCACCTGTGATCTACACCGCTGCACCACTCCACATTCCTCCTGAAGGCCTTAATGGAACACTTCACCCCACTGAGCGACGGAAATATAAACCCACTTTAGTCGAGCGTCGGACTTAACGAAATCTGCAAGTTCTACACGAGTCAAAAAGGGGATCAAGGCAGCTGATCATCTGGGACGTGTGAGGACGAGCAGAGACGGAACACGCCGCGAATTTAAGATGACTGCGAGTCTTACTTTGCAGAAAAAATAAATAAATAAATGGACAGCCAGCAGCGTGTCTTTGAGGCTGGCTAAGATCTTAACTGAGACACCCCCTGAAGGTGAAATCTGATGCTGAAAGGCTTCGGAGTTGAAGCAGATCGACTATTTTAAACCACAGAGCTGTTGAATGATGGATTCTGATCACTCAGAAGGAGTTCCTAGAAGAGCAGCTCTGAAGAGCAAATCACACGTTTACAGTATATTAACGCGCTCGTTTTGAACACATGATCATTTCTATAGTGATGGCTCGTGCACGGGGGGTGCACTTTAAAAAAAAAAGTGTATTCGTATTCGTATTTTTTAATGTTATTATTTTAGACATATTATATTTGTCAATACCCCTGATCAGATCACATTTTATGACAAATTTATTCAGAAAACCATGAAATTCCAAAGGGTTCACATACTTTTGTCTTTAATTTATTTATTAATTTTCATGGGATTCATTTTCATGTGATTCGTTTACGTATGACTCATTTACATGTGATTCATTTGCTTGTGATTCATAATTAAGCGATTCATTTCCATGTGATTCATTTACGTATGATTCATTCATATGTGATTCATTTTCTAATTTGTTTCTCTTAAAATCCAGTTTTAGGATTCATTTTCATGTATTTCATATTCATGCATGTGATTCATTTACATGTAATTAATTTTCATGTGATTCATTTACATTTTCATGTGATTCATATTCATGCATATTCATCGTATTCGTTTTTAACAAAGTATGTTTAAAACCGTTGCTATGGTGACGTTTTCCTTCCATTTATTCATCGTTTATGGAAGGAGTCTTCAGTGTCAGGGCTTTGAAATGGTACGTTTTTCCCACCGTCGGAAAACCTTCAGGAGAGTTGGTCCCGCAATTTTTTGCAATCGCAGAAATGAACGCAAAATTCGCAGTAAATCGGAGGAGGTGGTGATTTTCTTTCTTTTTCGAAATTACCGCAGATTTTCCATAACTTTGTCCCAAGACACGTCAAGTGACGTGATCCCAACGTGTGTTCAGCCAAAGCTTTGATCGCTCGTGTCATTGCTTTAGAAAGACAATCCATCCATCTTCAACCACTTATTCCTGCTTCAGGGTCACAGAGAACCTGGAGCCTATCCCAGGAAGCATCGGTACACCCTGGACAGGGTGCCAGTCCATCACAGGGCATGCATGTCTTTGGACTGGGGGAGGAAACCGGAGTACCAGGAGGAAACCCCCGCAACATGAGAACATGCAAACTCCGCACACACATGGCCCCGGCGGGAATTGAACCCCGGACCCTGGAGGTGTGAGGCGAACGTGCTAACCACTAAGCCACTGTGCGCCTTTAGAAAGACCGTGCAAAACAATTTCGCAAGGGCACAATTTCGCCAATTCAAGAAGTTTTCACACAGCAAAAATGCATAAGAAGTACGACATAACTGTGTAATATGGGGCGTTTTCAATGAAAGTGCAGAATACAGCGTGATTTCGAGTGTGCAAGGCTACGAGTCAGTATAAACAACTGAAGTGCACGTATTAAATCTGTTCCTGTGAGCTGGAGAGATAAAAGGCGTTTTCTTTTCTTTTCTTTTCTTTTCTTTTCTTGACGATATGTCTTGTTATCTCAAAAACACCAAAAGGTTGCATTTACGTTGTCTTTCTTAAAGGTGGACATGGTCAATTTGGGTTCTTTAAAGGCTGGCAGTAGACCTCAAAAATATGGTGAGCACATAAGTTTGCACGCCCCGTTAGTGATTGCTCACATATAGCATGCTTAGCGGATCGTATTTTGGCTTTGTGCATTTATAGCCATTGGTCATGTGAGCCAATCGAAACCAGGAGATGGTTTGGGTACTAAAAAAAGAAAATGGAATAATTATATTTTATAGATGAATATAAAATTATCAATCCCATCCACTGAAAAAGACAGGCATAAAAGTTTTTTGGAGTAAAATTAATTTCTGCTGCTTTGTTTTGTCTCTCTGACCAGCGTCCATCGCCCCCTAACTAAAGCACTGAATTATTATTCAGCGTAGAACACAACAGGCTACAGCGAAACGGCCCTAAAACTTACAGGTCCTACCAATTAGCATAATAAATCCACAAGTCCACCTGAGCAAGTGCAAGTGAGAACATAAACACTCTGTTTATTCTAACTGAGTTGTTTTCTTTTTTTTTTTTTTGTTGCTGTTTTTTTTTTTTTGAAGTGTTATTCAGACATGACCTTTTTTGTGTGATTAAATGTGAACATCTGTCAAGCGGTAATCAAGCAGCTGTCTTCTCACAGCGGGTGATAGGAATGCAATCAAGCGCCAGAGACCTTTATTTTCCCCCCATTCCATGATAAAAATCCATCCCGCAGACGAGAAGAAGAAGACGGAGACTGTATACGACTTCGGTTGCCGATAAACGCTCAGACGCGTGATGCGCAAGGTCATGTGTAAAACATCATAAAACGTATAAAACAACAACAACAACTAAAAAAGCAGCTTGTAACGTTACTGAGAGACCACAAACTCCATCCTGAAGATGCCGGAAACCTTTGTAGCTTTATTTCTGACTGTTACAAAGCACTGACACGAGAGACTCGTTACGTCTTCTCATGGAAAGCTTCGACAGATTAATGTTGATTCCTTTCTCTTTGTTAAAAATGGTTTCAGTGTACTTTGCTATTATAGAAACAATCGTTAGAATTGGTACGTTCATATAAATATTCAGACTCGTACAGCATGTCAGTGTAAAGTAACTACTTTCCAAATCATGCATGGAGGTGCACTCTTTAGATCGGAGAGTCAACACGTCTGATCTTTGCCTTTCTCGCCCACTTTTAAAGATTAAAGTTTCTCGGCCTCATTCGATCTATTACTGACGCTCTGACTTGACGAACAAATGTGTAGTCGAGGCCATCAGTTAATTAGCGGTTCCTAATATCCCGGAGGACAAAAAAACTGAGTCCTGAGTGGGCTCTCTGAATTATAACCATGTGTCCTAAAAGAGTGAGAGAGAAAGAGAGAGAGAGAGAGAGAGAGAGATGCTAATTACAGAACTGGAAGTGTCTGGGGATGGAATACCACATCCCTCTGCTCAATAGTGTCCACACACAAGCACACACACACACACTGCGATTTGAGGATGCACAAGATACAATACATTGTGCTCGATTCTAGCCGTACGTCGCCTGAATAAGACGCCACACTTTCTTTTTATGTACTATGAAAGACTTACACGTTAAAGATCTTTTGTACAGGCGTAACACAATGCCATCCGATGCATCTGTATTCGTTTAGCGCTCCAAATATCCGTATCATGATATTTGGAGCACTATCTGGATTCGGATCCAGATCTCATCCCGAAGTGGGTGTGGCCTAAACTCGCACATGCGATGTTTTTTTGTTGTGTGTGTTGGATCCAGATGCACACCTCTGGGAAGAACCCAAACAATTCGTGTGTCTATTATTCGTGTCTGTGTTTGGACACGTTTAAAACAAACTAATTATTCATTTCCTATTCTGTTACATCCGTAATACACTGTATATAGCTTTGGAATTTGTCTCTATTCATTCGTTGGTATGAATCCTTCCAGAATATTCATTCACTCACTGTAAGTTACTCTAGACAAGTCTACAGAAGGACTAAATGAAGGGTTTTTAAGTGCAGAATTAGAAAATACAAAAGCAGGAAATATTTAAAGCGTGCACAGCATTGAGCTGTGATGATTTTTACTTTATATACATATTTATTATCAGGAGTTTTTCAATTCAAGAGTTCTTTAAGGGTTTACTGGATAATTAAAGGAAATGAAGGGAACAAGCTGTTGTACTGCGTCTTCGCCTCAGGGGGACGACCGACCGAACGTTAATGGTTTTTAAAAGGGGATAATGTGGTGTACGGTGGATTTGTATATTCAGTATACTACCCTGATGACTCGAGCTCATTTGCACGTAATGTGTTTACCTAATCATACACCCTGAAGACGAAGTGTGGTTAAATATATACTGCGTTGACAACGTGTCAGCCAAACTGAATGTCATTATCAACCCTGACTATACACCCAGCGTGGCGCTTGTGACAGATCTAATCTAAAGAGCTCCCGAATGTGAATGAGACACTGGCGATAACTTCCTCTTCTTCCTGGAGTCTTCACAGATACAAAACATCAACACGTCTGGCGGCGGACATTTTGTTAAAGAAACGTCTTCGGTGAAAGGGTTTGATTTCCTGACACTCTGAGGTAAACGAATAGATACGACGTGCGCCCTTTGACTCTGTCGATAAGCCCGGCCAGCCATCCAGCGCTTCTCCAAATACGTGCTAATGAGACCGAGACGCTAGCTGGCGTCTGCCTTCAGCACGCTGATGACGCTGAGTTCTTGATTCTTAATTCGTATATGCGTAATGCATTCGTTTGTATACATTAGCGTTTCTATAGTAACGGCTCATTCACAAAGCATGACGGATTTTTACTTAAAAATGTGGAATTGTCAACATGCTGACGTTTGCCCTAAGAAGTTGCTGGAGTTTTTTTTACATTCAGGGAAGGAGTCTCCAGTGTCAGCACTTTTCCGACATCTTCAGGACAGAGGAGTTTGCGCTCTTGCGTTTTGTCTGTAACATGATGTGTTTATTTTTGTCTTATTAACCTAAACGAATATAAGCATACTAATAAAAGAACAAATGGTTATGGCTACTATAATGTACAGTAAATGAGAACAGGAGCTAATTAAGGAGATTAGGAATTGTAATCGGGTGGTACTAGAGGAATAAAACACTTCGGAACATGCTGATTTATCAGGACAATAATCAGCTTCCATGTGGTAACAGTAACTCCACTTCATTATGTCATTGATGGTTTATAAACAGCACACTGTCTGTTGTTTTATTCCTTACTTAACATCTTGTTTCTTCACTTTCAAGACACGAAGTGAATAAAAACATCGACCGTTAATGACCTCGGTGTAGTACGACGACCGCCCGAGGTGGGAGGTAAATGGAATTTATGCAAAGAGAAACATTAGCTGCCAAAAGTTAGTGGATGTGCACTTTATATCTGGACATGGGGGTGGACAATCTCAACCCGAGTCTGCAACTCTTTGTTCTGTGTTCGCCTGAAAAAGAATTCCGCTTGTCTGGGAGATTCTGGAGGATGCCACGGTCCTGGCCTACACACGTCTTTAGGTTCAGGATGTAGGTCAGAGCAATCACAAGCTCAAGCTCCAAATCTCAAAGCTTTTGAAAATCTAGCGTTTATAACGTAGAGTACATTATTAATATGTGATGATGTTCTTTTGATAAAATTGGAATATTTTATCTGAGAATGTTCCAGGGTAATTAAGAGGCCAGTGGAAGAAAACCGACAGCTTCCAGTCAGGTCCTCTTATGAGAGAAAGAAGCGCAAAAGAGTATCATTCTGTTTCTTAAGTGTAATGCTTTCATTTCATCAGAATCCTCGGTGGTGGTATTTAGAGCTGCTTTAAACGCCTGCGATGTCGCATTCGCCAGTTAAGATCTTACATATCGATTCCATGTTGCAAATCGTCTTGAAACGATTCGGCGTTTAGACTTACGTTAAATTGTATCTCTTCATCACAGACATCTGGAACGAAGTTGGGGCGAAAAAATCAATAAATCACGATTTCAAATCAGTTCATAGCTTTAGCACAGTCTAGTAGTAAAGCTAGACCCCCCCCCCCAAATTGGATTATAAACAAACATTAACTCACTAGTGTGTTTGGAAGGAGTCTCCAGTGTCAGGGCTTTGTAACAGTTTTGTGATGAAAGAAATTCTTCAGGATTTTTCTTGGCAAGATGGTAACATCAATGAGAACAGGAAGTAGCTTGTCTCACAGACATTCCACAACTTTAAACCAATAAAAAAAAAGTATGATTTTTTTTTTTCTCTAAATTAATAAAAATAATAATTATCAAATCACTGTTGTGTAAAAGAAATTAAACATGCCGTTATTGTAAAATAATTATTTTCAGAGCCGTAACGGTAACTCTGTATTTATTCAGTGTCCACTGCATACAAACGAGACCAATCGTGCGCTTTGTTATTCAGTCCCTACAACAATCAGAAGACTGTTTTATCAATGCAAGCATTTGAAATGCAGGCAAAACAGCCATGGTGTCTCTGCCTTGCTAGCTTCGTGTTCTTTCTACGTGAATATTTCTTGGGACGAAATATCATTATGCCATATCATTATGAAATACAGTGAATACTGTCAGATGTAAATGGCCCGTAATATTCCATCACTTCAACGTATTATTTTTAAAGTCTCTCGAATACTACTGTACTCCAGGCAGGACCGATAAAGTCAAGGCTGTGCATTTTTACATGAAGTAGCAATACGCGTTCTTTACTCAGACACACGCTGAAGGGAAAACGTGTTTATTTCCTCGTGCACGTATATATTCAGAGTAGCGAGTTGGCAGCGAGGTACAGTGCAGCTGTCAGGAGTGATGGAGGGATTCACTAAAAGAGACGCCTGGAGGATCTCCTGAAGGACTTTATTACACACGCTTCTGATGAGCTCATAGTGTCGTACACGCCACCACACACCTGGCCTGGATATTACATTACTACTATATGAGATTTTTTTTTTTTTTTTGGTGTTGTTAATAAGCACTCTGGTCACTTTATGAGTCACTGAGGCATCAGTTTGTCATTCTCTTTTCCTTCTAGGCAAATGGTTCTAAGTAAAAAAAAAGAAAAAAGTTCTTCTTTCCTGCACTTGGAAAGAACAGATGGAATGGTGAGCTGGCATCCAGGTAGGATAGAGCTGACAGAGCTAAAGGAGCCTTAAAAAATTTAAGGTAATGTTGACAAAAAAAGGTTCTGACAGGCAAAATAAATAAATAAATAAATAAACTTGAAGTCTTTCGAGCAAGAGTCAGGAATCGTCTTTCCCAATCCAGACCTCAGGGGATCTCGGATGACCATGTGACTGTCAGAGGGTCACAGCTAGACGCCCTGGAACATCTGTCTTGATTTCTGGAGTCAGGTGATGTAGGATACACAGGAGTTTGGATTTCTAGCCGCTTTCCTGTTTTGGTTTCAAACTCAGAGATTGGTGGGTATAAATCCAGAGCTCTATTTATTCAGGTTTGTAAAAATAAATAAATAGATAAAAATCAGACAGACAGCTGGAGAAATCCATACCCAACTTCAACATCTGGGAAATTCTATCGACACCTATTATACGCCAATCAAGACGGCTGAAAATGGAGAAGATTAAGAAAACAAGCAAAAAGCCTACACACTCGCCTCACACCTCCAAGGTCAGGGGTTCGATTCCCACCATGACCCTGTGTGTGCAGAGTTTGCATGTTCTCCCTGTGCTGCCGGGGTTTCCTCCGGGAACTCTGGTTTCCTCCCCCAGTCCAAATACATGCATGGTTGGCTGATTGGCGTGTCTAAAGTGTCCGTAGTGTATGAATGTGCCCTGTGATGGATTGGCACCCCATCTAGGGTGTACCCTGCCTTGTGCTCCATGCTCCCTAGGATAGGTTCCAGGTTCCCCATGACCCTGTAGGATAAGCGGTATACCCCCAACCTTTTAGGATAAGTGGAATGCCCCCAGCCTTTTAGGAAAAGTAGTATACTCCCAGGCCCATAGGATAAGCGGTATACCCCCAGCCCTGTAAGATAAGTGGTATACCCCCAGCCCTGTAGGATAAGCGGTGTACCCACAGCCTTGTAGGATAAGTGGAATACCCCCAACCTTTTAGGATAAGCGGTACACCCCCAGTGCTAGGGGAAACCACTAAGCCACCGTGTGTCACCGTATTTTTCCATAACAGCATGCCATGTCATGTTCGATTCCTAACTCATCAACACATTCCATTGTACAAAACAATTATTTATGTAGATGGAAATGTAGGTTCTTATCATTACCGGAGCCAACTTGGCACCTAACTGGAGATGATCATTCTTTCCGATGCCCGCTGTTCTCAGTAATCTTCAGTAACGGAACTCAATTTCTCCTGCATCAGCGCACTCAGCAAGTAGCTGTAGAAAGATGTAGAGCTGTTGCGGATAATACGTCTCATTTACAGCCCGGTTGTTCCGAGAGGGGGAGAAAATAGATTCCACACTTTGACTATGACTAATCCAAAATTCAATTAAATCTATAAGCTCAGAATTGAGCTTGCTCAAGGCTCATTCAGAATGTGCTCAGTGCTAGGAGCTGGAAACACAACAGTGGGAATTATGCCGAGTCGATGATCCGTGGTGTCATAGCGTCTCTGCAGAGATATTTGTTGACCATGTGATTAGAAGGCGTACAGGACTTACAGAAAACCCACAAAATCAATACAGGGATCAGCACGAGCGTCCAAGTATCCAAAGTATATTTATCGGCCTGTCGTGTTGAGAGATGATGTTGATATGCGAGGCGCCTTGGCCTTAAAATCGGATTATGAACAAGGAAGAGAAGGTTTTTTTTAATACTTCATGCAAATCAATATAATAAGGACAGGGGTCATTATTTTATCGGTTAAGTTTGGTATAAATATCAACCCAAGGTTCATGCACTACCTCAAGCTCTACAATTTAAGATTGAAGTGAAATATAGTATACTATTAACAACTTTTGACTAATATTGTGAACTCTGTATTATGTTGTTACAGTTCATGTTGTGCTGATATAGGAAAATAATCACCGAAA
The DNA here is from genome assembly GCA_012411365.1 of Ameiurus melas. Taxonomy (NCBI): domain Eukaryota; kingdom Metazoa; phylum Chordata; class Actinopteri; order Siluriformes; family Ictaluridae; genus Ameiurus; species Ameiurus melas. The sequence continues at coordinate 18,239,124 of CM022763.1, read as the reverse complement.
AGGTTATATCTTCTTATCCCACCACAAATTGCTAAGAATGACAGTTTTGAACGTATATTTTTTATACATTTTATAGTTAGATACTTCCAGAAATGTTACATAATCATCTCCTTACTGAAAACTCCACCATTTTAATGCTTACATGTGATTTTGAATCTGTTTACAACTATGAACCACACGAAAATGACCCATTTCCTGTCTGATGACAGGATCCGATTTGCTGATTGTCTTTACAAAAGCCTTGCAGTTTTGTATGAAAGAATCATTTTCAAACTTTTCTCCCTTATTACTTTTTTCCCCATTGTTGTTTGTTAAAAAATAATGTTTCTTGGCCTGACCTTACAAATCAAGCCCTCGCATCATGTATAAAAGCAGTTTATTTCGATTATGTGTGTGCATGGTATTTAGCTGAACAACATAATTCTGCTCTGATTGCCAAAGTGCGCGGCTCAAGGTTGGGCCACTTAGCATAATTAGCAAGTACTTTATCACAAAAGCACTCGATCGTGGGCTTGAAAACGTTCCAATTAACGTGAAGTATGTGAGAAGCCCTTTTTTATTGTAGGTCAACAAACTGAGTGGTCGCGTATTTGTCATTGTTTTTGCCATTACAGAATAACGTGATTTATACCAGGAAGTATGGAATCTATCCAGTAAAGGGAAAAACAAATCCACCCTGAACAACTTACATAATAATCTTTATAATTAAGATTGGATCTCCATGACGTCAAAAATTTATTCTGTAATGAAATTCTGAGTAGGATTTAGCCCTGACTTCATCTCTACTGAAATAAAGCGATGAGGCGGCACTTTAGTTCTTCAGTCTTTCCAGCACCGTTACGCTGGTTTGAAAGAACCTCCTGGCAGGAAACAGACCTCAGAGTGTAGAGATGTCTGTAATCCGACGACGACCCGGCACTGAGTTGCTACTCTTTTGCTCAAATGACACTGTCATTACTCATGCGGTTAGAAATGCCATGGAAGTTTGCATCACTCTCGCTCAAATCTCCATGCGCAAACAGAGACGTACAATCAGCCAGGACTAATCCGAATAATGCACCGGATGTAATGTGCTTGTAAGATCACGATCACAGAAAACGCTCTGTGAAAGAATACCATTCGGTTGCCTCTATCTTCCAGGAAGGAGGCATTCGAGTCATTTGCAAATAAAACCTCCCGAATAAGCACCCCTCCACTGACACACACCCACATACCTATCCATAAAAGCCCTCAGGATGCAATTGGATGTGTGTTTGTGTGAGATACAGGCTTGCTCGACACAGCTCATGAGCTCAGAGGTATGAAAGTTGGCACGGTCTGCTCTGACAAGCAACATCATTGACTGTAGAGAAAGAAAGAAAGAAAAAGAAGGGGGGGGGTGCTTGAGAGAGCTTCCCATCTACCCATGTTCCCATTTATTACTTTTTCTCTTTAAGTGCAAATCTGCAGCATTATGAGTGACTTATGGTGGCAGAGATTGTCGGAATGTAGAGTATGCTGAAGGGGAGACAAAGCACTTTGTTTCTGGCATCAAATTATTTAGCATTTTGTAAAACTCCAAACGAGAACGCATTACTTCCTCCATCTGTAAGCACGTTTACAACACAGCGAATACAGTAACTAAACAGTGCTTCATCACACCACCCCGTCTCTGATTTTCCAACCTCAGCTGAGGTACATAAACATCTCATAAACATCACTTATAGCATGCATGTTAACTCGGATTCGAGTTTTGATGTTGTTGTTCTCTGTTCTCAACCTTTTCCCCCTGCAGACTGATTCACAGTAATCTGCTGAGCACCGTGTGCCAACAGGATGCCTAATTTTCAGGATGGCCATTATCAAGCTTTTGAGGCAGCAAACTAATAAGGCTGTGCAAGCACTATGCCAAGCTGACACTGCTGAAATAAGCAATTTATACTCACTCGGGTGGCCGGATAGTCCGGTCAGGAGCCACGTGGGGCATCATGCAAAGTCAAAGAAGAGTGAGGTACAGAGAGGATGGAGCGGTTGACTTTGTTTGGATTGGGCCGCTCTTGTATTTGGTCATGGCTCGGATTTGTACTTACTCATTTGTACATTTTTAACCACTAGTGAATTGGGCTCCTGAGTGGTGCAAAAGCATGCCATGGCCATGCCTGTCTGGGAGTCCAAGAAAGCCTGTGCTCTTTGGGTAGGAGGAGCATACTCATGCTTCCCTGTCAATCACACTGACACTAGGCAATCATGGACGTCTGCGAGTTCATGGAAGCGCTTTTTGAGCATGTTTGAGCCTTCACCCTGCCTGGTTGATAGCTCTGATATGATAGTAGAGCTGGCTGAGGGGAGGGGTGTGTGTGGGTGGGAGTGGTTGGCCGGTGATTAAATTATGAGGGGAAAATGACAATTATTCAATCACCGATTGTCTAATGCTTCTCCCTTACATTTCAGCAAGCTGACTCTCTTGAGCGTTTCGAGAACACCATCGAAACGATTTCCGTTTATGTCAGGAATAAACTTACCTCCTGCATCCAGTCTCGCTGCTACAGGAACCTAATCAGCAAAGGACCGGATGTGATGAAATGAAGCTGAGCTACTGTTAGCAAGACATTTTATTCCACTCATCATGTTTCACTGCAACTATACATAGAAAAAATAAATAAATAAATAAATAAAAGTTCATACAAGAACAACACATTGTAATTTTTTATCCGTTTAGAGTTGCATTTCGATTTTCACTACTTAGTTCTGCTTGCTTACTGTACATCATAGCAGCTCAACCGAACAACCCAAAAATGAGCTTGCCTACCTTCTTTTTTTCTTTCTTTCTTTCATCACAGGAAGACTTACCATCATTGTCCCCTTTTAAACACTTCTTAGCCATCTTCTACAATCGTCACAAAAGACAGAATTCAGACGCTCACGTGTGCAGTAGTTTTGGCTTTGATTCACAAGACGCACACCCACGCAGCGCTGTGTATTTATTTAACTGACGTCTCGGTAAAAGTAACACTGTGATTCATTAGCATTCATGACTCATTTCAGAGCAGCATGTTGAACGTGGAAGCGAGGAAGGTGTTTTTGTCAGGGCTGATTTGCAAAATTATAGCCCTGAGAGAATTGTTATGTAAGTATTATGCATAATAAAAAAAAGATCATTGGGGGAAAACAAAAAAAGCAACTCCTATCAGGTGTATCACTCATATTTGGCTTTAGGTTGTCTGATTGAATCAGTTTTTACCTCACTGTCCATCTGTCCACATTGCCGTCTTTTCTATAATACCTCTCGAGTGAACTCGACCAAGCTGTACAGCTCTGCACTCAACTCCTCGTCATGTACCACCTCAGTGTTGGATAATATCAGTCATATAAAAAGGAATTAAACACCCTGTCTCATGCCGGTTTAGGAAAGTAACCGACTTTAGCTTGGTAGTAGAAACTCTACATCATCACACTGCCCTGTCGTTGATTATTTTCCTACGACAGCCCACCCTAAAGTGTTTTATTCCATAAGGGTTCATATACTGTAGACACTAGAATAAGAACGACAGTTTTATGCTGTGGAATGTCTGCAAAATAAGTACGTTCCTGCTCTCACTTGTGTCATAACGTTTCTCACTGGAGACTTTTTCCATTAAATCTCCTCGCAGAAAATTCACAAGTTACTATAGAAACAATCAAGAACAAGAGGTTTAATGTAAAGCTGTGAGTTCTAGCTGAAGGCTGCAGTTGTAGAAAACTAATCAATACCTTCTGACCAATCAGAATCGAGAATTCAACTGTGACGTGGTATAAAAGGTTAGCGGTTCCGTTCTGCATGCTTGCACGATTAGGGCACTTGGTTTCTTGTTCTTAGCTCGGGCTGGGTTTTGAAAATGGATGAACCCACGTGTTGTTGTGACCCCTTCTTGTGCTGTAAACTAGCTTTGAGCGCGTCATCAGCTACAGCTGTACATCTGTCAACAACAAAACTTCATTGCTTAAGCTAATGAGACCAAACATTCGCCCATTCCAGCACGGCGCTTTTCTAAACGCACGGCGCACGCTGCTATTCTGATTATTTATAGAACGTTTAACGCTGGGAGATGGAACAAAGAGGTCTCGCGGTGTTCAGGGAAATGCCACGTTTCATTTTTCACCCTCGATTCTGGACAAAACATCGCATCACCTGCACATCAGGGAACTAAAACGCTCTTGATCTATATTGTCAGGCGCTGACGGGATCCCTGCTGTGTCGAAAAGGCAGCAAACATCAGAGTGCCAGGAGGGAGCGGTGGCCATAATGCCAGCTCGGGGGAACTTTCTCAAATACACAGCAGACGGTCTGTTAGACAGTGATGAAAAGGCTTGGGGGGGAAATAGAAGTACAAAAAGAAAGCTGTCAGTGGAAAGAAGTTTTTTAAAAAAAAATACAGGAATCATCCAAGTTTGGACTTATGATCTGTTTTTTGAAACGGACCACAGGCTGTATATCGCTCCATGGTCCTCCACCACACGGCGTCATCTGGCCTTTCGCAATTACACAGAGATCACTTTATTTCTTCAGAGAGCACTGGAAGTCCTTGGTCAGCCGTCAGTGCGTGGATTTTTAATCACTGGCCTTGAGTAAATGTTGCATGGTCTAAAGATATTTTAATGACCTGCCTTGTGCCTACGAAGCTCACAAGGGGGAGAATAGGTGGTTAATTGAAGTGTCACTCAGTCCTATATCATCCTCCTCTTGCAGGAACGATCGGTGCCATCCTTCGTGCTTTACAAAGTAAGACAGAGAGAAAAACGCTGACACTAAAGACAGAATACTACATCTGTATCGAAGGATTATAACACCTGGTGTTGCGCTTTTATATGAAAATAATCAGCAACAGGGTGGTGTGGATTATTTTTATATTAACTGGACATTAATGTGGGATCTAGTCCTTTTAAAACACAACTTTCTTTATCCAAGAAGGACACATGGTACGTTTGAGCCATTTATAGTTGTGGGACGTTCTTGAGACAAGTTCTCACCCTTTTTCATGTTATGTGCACGGAACTCACTGTTGCAAAGTCTTGACACTGGAGACTCCTACGCCGGATGTTCAATAAACATCTTCTTCATCCACCATGCAAGTCCTTGCAAACAATTTACGGTGTTTGTGGTGGCCGAGAAGTGCAAAACAAAATCTGAATCCTAAATTTGAAAACAAATGAACGAATGCAAAAACTAATGAATGAATGTGAAAACGAAAACTAATAAACAAATGCGAACACTAAGCAATGTGGCGCAGTTGGTAGAGCGGGTTGTCCACTAATCGTAGGGTTGGCGGTTCAATTCCCGGTCCGGGTGACCCCACATGCTGAAGTGTCCTTGGGCAAGACACTGAACCCCAAGTTGCTCCCGATGGCAAGTTAACACCTTGCATGGCAGCTCTGCTACCATTGGAGTGTGTGTGTGAATGGGTGAATGAGACACAGTGTAAAGCGCTATATAAGTGCACATTTACTATTTTACCATAATGAACAGATGCGAAAACTAATAACAAATGCAAAAACCAATGAACGGATGTGAAAACGAAAACTAATAAACGAAAGTGAAAACTAATGAATGAATGCGAAAACTAATGAACGAATGTGAAAATGAAAACTAAAACAAATGCGAAAACTAGTGAACGAAAATGAAAACTAATGAACAAATGTGGAAACAAAAACTAATGAACGAATATGAAAATGAAAACTAATGAACGAATGTGAAAACTAATGAACAAATACGAAAACTAACAAACGTGAAAACTAATGAACAAATTCAACAAAATAAATCCGAAAATGATCTGCTTACGGTGCTTTGTGAATCCTAAAGTATTGATGCTCTATAGCGTTGAAGTGTAACCGTTCAAAAGTCGAGGTTGAAAAGTTGTGATTTTCTTCTCACACCAAAGGAAACTAACACCAGCGACTCTTCTAAGAGGCTTAATACAAGATTTAATATCACCTGAGATAGCGAGACTCCTTAATAATTAAAGATGGAGCCAGATCAGATTTTTATCATCCGTGATCATGATCGACAGCAGCACAAACCTTTTCCAAATACCATTCACTCACTCATATTCAGTAGTTTCTATATAGTAGAATGTATTCGTTTTTGGTCTTTACCATAGTAACGTCCCCGTAGGGTTGAGACTCTGGGCCTCCGTGCGCATCAAACGGACCGATTATTCACCGCCGTAGTTCTAAATCTACAAGAGGACATTCTTACAACAGGGTCAACATTGTTACCCATAATCCTCCTTGGGTTTTTAACGAACTGCTGCTTATTTGTATTTTTTTAACACACCTTCATAGTGCCTCAAGATATTCCATCTTAAATAAAGAACCCTGGTTTCTTTCGGAGCGGTGAACGCCTGCGAGCCTTTTGCATAAATTATCCGATCCGCAAGGAGAAAAGGATTCCATCGTCGATATTTGTACAGCTTCACACCACGTTGTTTTTTTCCCTCCTAACCTCGTCCTCTTGCTTGCTCGTGCACAACTCTCCACAGACTCTCCACCGCGTTGTTCTTCGAAATGCGAGGATTTAACAGAACGCAACGCAGACTCTAGAGGGTTTTAGTTCTTCAGTCAGAGGGAATTTCGACTGATATCGTTCCACGCATATACACCGTAGCCGAGCGAAATACATATTTATGAACGCCGAGAAGTCATCCCAAGTCATCTGAGTGCCCAGCTCCGGCTCCAGCAAAGGAAACGTTCTTCAGAACGCTTGTATCGTTTTCGTTCCTGACCGGCATCCGTGTGCTGCGAGTTGCACAACTTTATTTAACTCTGAAAATCTGTTTGCGGTAACCTAATATCAAACGTTTATTACAGTACGATACATATCAAAGAGTTACACCACAGCGCCATGGAATCATGCATCCTGATTGGTCAGAAGGTATTGATTCGTTTTCTGTAAGGAGATGTTTATGTAAACATTGATGGAAAGAGTCTCCAGTGTCAGAGTTAAATAAATGTCTGTTGAATGAATAAACAATTAGCACGTTCGCCTCACACCTCCAGGTTCCGGGGTTCGATTGTGTGTGTATGTTTCCATGTTCTCCCCGTGCTGCGGGGGTTTCCTCCAGGTACTCCGGTTTCCTCCCCCAGTCCAAAGACATACATCGTAGGCTGATTGAAGTGTCTAAAGTGTCCGTAGTGTATGAATGGGTGTGTGAGTGTGTATGTGATTGTGCCCTGTGATGGACTGGCACCCTATCCAGGGTGTACCCTGCCTTGTACCCGATGCTCCCTAGAATAGGCTCCAGGTTCCCCGTGACCCTGAATAGGATAAGCAGTAGAAGATGGATGGATGGATGGATGGATGGATGGATGAAGAACCTACAAGCACGATTAGGATTTCCAAACAACAACAAAAACAAACAAACAAACAAAAAAGCACATAGGCTAGATGGAGACATCGGAAGAGTTTCTCTGGAGCATGCAAATAATCCATTTAGGAGAGGATCACACACACACAAATTTTTTTTTATGTTTAATTTTTTTTTTTTTTAAAGTGAGACGACAGCGCAAAAGAGGTGTTGAAAATGCATTTTCCATCTAATTCACTCAACTCTGGAGCGGTGTGATGTTCTACAGGTGTAAAAGCAGGTGTCGGTTAGCGGCACGTGTGTTCCAGGTGTACAGGCGCACAGGCTTTATTAAAAATAAATAAATAATAATAAATAAATAAAAATGAGAGCAGATGAGAAAATAACAGAGTATGACTAACCATGATCACATCACCAGACTATTTGTGGCGTATGTTTTTTTATTTATTTATTTATTGGCCCTGACGAGGTAAGAAGGAGCCATTCATTCAGTGAGTCGTTCAGCGAGTCGGTTCATCGACTCGAATCTTCGAGTCGGAACTTGAAAGAATAGTAGAAAGCAAGCAAGCAAACGTGTAGCAAAGTGAATGAAACGCTGGAAAGGTTGAAGCAGGGGTTGGAGGTGGTGATGGCACACTAGAGATGACAGCTGGATGACGAAAATAGCCAGATGTGTGTACCTAAATGTAAACATCCAGCGTCGTTCGTTTCACCTTAAGGATCAAAGCTTGCTTGTAAGTGCATACTTTAGTGGCACTTGAAGCATTGAAATCATCCCTGCTATTTGATTGAATTCTTTCTTTATTTATATATTTGGATGAATTTTTGTTGTTGTTGGCGGCACGCGCGCGCACTCTCCTTCCTGCGCCCAAAACTACGTTCAGGTCCAGCGCATGAACTTCAGTGTAACTCCCGGCCACGCGCGCGCCCGTGCGCCTGCTTGTGGTTTTCGCTCCTGCATCCGCGCGCGTCCGTTAAACGCCCCCCCCCCCGTGTGCGCCTCAGTTAAGCGCTGCTTCACCGCGCGCGACGCGACGCGCCTCTCCCCTCCTCTCCTGCCCTCCGCGCTGCGCGTGTGCATCTCTTCTCCTCTCGCCGGAGCGCGCGAGCAGACAGAGTGAGAGTGACGGAGCGCGTGGTGTGCACCGGGGCTGCGTGAGACACTGCGCGAGACACTGCGCGAATCGCAAACCCGCACAACACCCGAGCTCCACGAACCCTGTGAATTGTACCCGGAAGAAGAGAACACGCATGCAGACGTGATACGGGACGGTTTGTTTTATTTTTTCTTTCTGAGAAAGCAGCCCGAAAGCGGAAACTCAACTCCGAGCTCGCGAGTCCGTTCTTCTCCAGAAGAAGAAGAAGAAGAACAGGAAGAGATGTTCTCTCCGTTCTCGTCCATTCTTCTGCATGTCCTCTGCCTCTCAGGTTTCGGTAAGTGCACGGACACTTCATTCTTCATTCATCATGCAATCCGTGGCCCTAGTTTGTGTGTGTGTGTGTTGTGTGTGTGTGTGTGTGTGTGTGTGTTCTTTTCTTTTTGGAGAGGGTTGCGCTTGATATCTTTTGCGCCGCGAGCGCCTTCCTTGTCATCATCTCCATGTCAAAGGAAAAGTGGCTTGGAGTGAAAATGTTTGAGTTTGCACTGAGGTGTGAATAATGCAGAATTCAAGCAGACAATTGTTAGACGTTTTTTATTTTATTTTATTTGTATTTTTTATTTTTATTTTGTGTATGTATATATATATATATATATATATATATATATATTATTTAAAAAATTGCTGGAGGAAACATCAGTGCATACTCATATCACACATTCATCCACATCATGCATAAAAATGAAAAAAAATAAAAAATAAATAAAAATCAGGTTCGGGTCCATATGTGCGTGCAAATCTCGGCTCAGTCATCTGAAATATTCTCGTAGTTTGTGCACGAGATCCACATCACGTTTAAATGTATACAACATCTCTGTTGCCTCATATCTCCAGAGTCCTGGGTTCGATCCTAAGCTCGGGTTGCTGTCTGTGCATCTGCTCTTCTTCAGTGTCGGTTTCCTTCAAGGTGCTTCTCCGGATTCCTCCACCCTCCCCAAATCATACAGACAGGCCCCCGGGTGGGTGTGTGTGTGTGTGTGTGTGTGTGTATAAATATGTGCATCGTGCCCCATCTGTATTCTGAATTCTCCCGCCTCGCTCCCAGTGTTCCCGGAATAGGCTCCGGATCGGCATGTAGTCCAGATGAATCAGATCCAGATTTCATCTATCATCAGCTGTAAAGCGGTATGAATCAGTATCACAAACATGTTTGCTTGCTGTTATTTAGAACTTTCCTTTCTGATAAATGAAGTGGGGTTTTAGATTTAACTTGAGATACATGTTCAAGTTCATCAGTTCTACATGTGGTTTTGGGTATATATATATATATACATGTGTGTGTGTGTATATGTGCATATGTATATATGTATATGTATATGCATATATGTTTCCTCCCCCAGTCCAAAGACATGCATGGTAGGTTGATTGGCGTGTCTAAATTGTCCGTAGTGTATGAATGGGTGTGTGAGAGTGTATGTGATTGTTCCCTGCGATGGACTGGCGCCCTGTCCAGGGTGTACCCCGCCTTGTGCCCGATGCTCCCTGGGATAGGCTCCAGGTTCTCCCGTGACCCTGAACAGGAGTAAGCAATAGAAGATGGATGCATGTATATATGTGTGTGTGTGTGTGTGTGTGTGTGTGTATGTATCATACATATACATACATCAGAGGAATACGAGGAATCCAGCCACTCATCAAGTGCTGAGACACTTGCTCTGAATGAAATGAAGAAGTAGAAAAACAATACCCTTTTGCAACACTTATTTGCAATGAACAATGCGATTTTCTTCTTCTTATTTTTTTTAAACGCGGTGTACATTGAACTCGCATCAGATCTAAACCCATACTGATACTGATTTTCCTCAGCTTTAGATGTGCAGCTGCTCCATATCAGATGAAGATTTGTGAAAAATGTTCAGATTTCAGCTGCTATCCAGTTGTAACACACACACACACACACACACACACACACACACACACACACAGGTCTGTTTGCATCGTGCTTCCTTTCTGATAACTGAAACAATGACCTACTTAAAGTATGCGTTGATGCTCAGTGATGCTTACAGTACTAGTTTTGTAACTAGTAAGTAGAAGTTTCTGGAAATCAGAATGAAGTACAATTATTTCTCTCTTTCGGGGCATATTCTTGACACCACAGAAGCCGCCATGATCCAAACATCCTGCTGCTTTTATTTATTTATTTTTTATGTCTTTTTTTTATATGTCCTTCCAATTGTTTTACTTTTAAACTACAATTGCTTTTCCTCTCAGCGGCGTTGTTATTTTCTATTTTTTGATCTTTTTTTTTCTTTTTTTCCCAGACTCAGTGTGTACTATAGGAGAAGCGATACGCCACTGAGCAAACCCAATTAAAGTGGAACACAGTAGAAAGTCCTAATTCGAAGCTGACACGTGCAATAAAGCTTTTAATGCCGCCTCCGTTCTCAGGCGCACAGGCGCTCTACATCAAATCTCCAGAGAGTGCTTTTATTGCAACTTTCACGGGTGTATATGCTCAGGGACGTTCAGGCTAACGCGAGAGGTTTTAGAGTCCACGTTTTCGAGATATTGAGATGGCGCGAAGGAGCATGAGAGCTGGATTTCACACAGCTAGTTTATGCATGTTCATATTCGTATTCACATTAAGTACGCAATAATATAGCGAATCAGTTGTACATTAAGCTCTCTCGAGTAATCTTAATTAATGCAAAAACACCTTAATTGGTTTCCACGCTTGTTTTTTTTTAAAGAGAAACCTTTTTATGTGAAACTAATTTGCAGTGAATTTTTGATGTAGCCGTCTCACCGTATAATTTTTGTTTTGATCTTTCACATATACACACATACATTTCCCTCACACGTCCATGACAGGCGTTTTCTTCAGGCTGTTCACAGCGTCCTTTCTCCCAACCGTTAGCGCTAGACGTTGTCGTCTTGGTGCAAAATCAAATTAAAGGGTTTAAAAACACAAACCGGTGATCGCAAAGTCTTTTTTTACAGCTGTTTTCCTACTTCCTGTTTCCTTTAGCGCTTAGCCCTTAATGTTTCCGCCTTTGTTTACGCTCTATAATCACAACACGCTCGTGCTAAACTCACCTCACAAACATTCCTAAATCACGACGATCTCCTAAATCTTCCAGCTCGTCATGCCTGTTTCGGGCTTTGTACGGAGTCAGTCCAGCTTTCTATCGTTTAGCTAGGGTCCTGACTAGCTTGCTAAGTAGCTAGCCGAATCAATAGAACGAGGACGGAATTTTACAGCACACGTTTGAACTCTTTGAACGTTTTCTTGGTCGTGGTTCGATTTTCGAAGTTGGCATTTTGTCGCTGTAGAAAACTGAATTGGTTAGCAATGCGTTGATTTCATGGGCTTTGAAAGGCGCTAACGTATACTTTAGCTAAGCTAATAGCCTGTAAGATAGCAACAGGGGTGTACTATAAAAGGAATACTGAGTTGATGAGGATTAAATATTGTTAAATATGATTATTTCTATATTGGTGTACTCAAAAATGGGGAATATGTTCGGAATATTTCATGTTCTAATTAAATAAATCAGTCGTTCTGACTGTTAAAGCAGTATTAGGGTCGTACTTTGGAATCGAATGCCTAGGAACTAAGAAAAACCTCGTTTCTGGTCGGACAGTTGACGAAACCGTGAGTGGCGTGAAATCGAAATGGCCGCTCACATCGTCAACATTAAACATGGCAGCACTTCATACCTTTTAAATGAGTTCTGCTGTACAGTATATACAAGCATTTATTTTAGATTAATCAACATACGGACACATATAGGCTTGTTAAATCTGTTTGGAGGACAATATACATCACTCAGCACAGTTAGCCGGCTAGCTTGTCGCTAACACGAGACACAACATGGAGGCATCCATGTTGTTTTCCGCACTTTGTTGCTTGAACAAGCAGACTCGTAAATGGCATAACTATGACTTGTATGAAGTATAACAAACGACAAACCTCGGCCCTCGTTCTCCCTCTACCCTCTCCATTCTCGTTTATTTTATTTTATTTTTTTGTAAATGACAGTGAATCGAAGTCATAAACCTTTTAAGAGCATTGCTTGCATTCGATCCATTGTGGTAACTGTTGAAAAAGTCCTGCACGCAACCCAGGCACTTCGGTGCATTATAAAAAGCTATCGGGTGCACCCGAATCTACGGTCTGCATCTCTACAAGCCTCCTGGGATATTGCCCCCATATCCCCTCCCCATCTCGCAAATCCTTGTGTTACAGACAGGGTTTATTTAGCATCTGCTGACAGCACAATGTGAGCACTGTGGCTGGAAAAACATAAGCGCAGGACTTGTTTGTGTGATACGACACATCTTCCAGAGACCACATCCTCCATCTGAGGCTTTTATCCGTGGCGTGACCGTGCAAGGGCAGAAACGAAAGAGACACTTTGCTGTTGTTTTATTGTTTTTATTTTTTATAAAAAAGAGTTTAAATGAGAATTTGAACTTTGATAAATTTCTGAGGAGCCATTTGGATTGGATTTCCTGCCATCCTCCTCTGCAGCTCTCTGATTGCTGCCGAGTTCCTGAAGGGATCGTGTTAACTGCTTAAGTGTCAGGGAAAAAAAAAGCGCCGTCGTTGACAGCAGCGCTTCTCCGCCTTTTTAGTTCCTCAGCCCACGCGCTGAAAATGCCAGCAATGAGATGATGTCGATGTCCCTGCTGACAATTAAAGCAGGCGTTTATCGGACACGTAGCTGTATCTCCTCATCCTGCCAAGGCTGGGGTTTTATTTAAAAAATTTTCATTAGGAATTTTGTGTAAAGCTTTTCAAACAAACCTTGTAATGATGGAAATGAATAGAAGCATGGAAACATCATGTCTTCTAAGAGTACTGCGTTAATTTGGTTATTACATGGCTGGAATTTTAGGTGTAAGAATGAAACGCTCAGTATCCTGATATTATTAAGAAAATAATCCGTGACGGTGTGGTGTGATGAAGTGGAGATGCTGTTAGCATGGCTAGAAAAGCATGCTTTTATTCCATGTATACCACAGAAAATTGCCAAAGGTGGAACATCTATGAAGCAAGCGTGATAGAATCTGTAAAGTGGTTGATTGTGGTACTGGAGACTCCTTCCATAAATGTTCAATTAAATTGTTTCTTAAGCAAACAAACGGCACCTTCGGCATAATCTCGTCCGCTGGTAGCTTGTTCTGAAAACGCTAAAGTTCTCCTCTCTGTGTTCTTGAACTAGCACACACGGATGAAAATGAAACGCTACGTCCGTCGCTGTCGATGAGCAGGTACACGTCTTTCGTTTTCCTGTCATCACGCTGTTCCAGCCCCCGTTCGCCTGCTCAGACGGCGCTGCCCACTGCGTGCTCTCTCCGTGTGTTTACGGTTGTGTAATTTGATCCCAGCCCAGACCGATTAGTCCATAAATAAGTCAGGAGAAAATAATAACAGAAGAGCAGGAGATGCAGGGGCTGCTCGGTGCACTCGGCTCTCCGTCTGAATCGTCGAGTGCATCTCGGCAGGTTACGCTGCAGGTTAAAAATGGCCTCCAAACTGACATGCACGAATAAAACGAGCGGTACGAGCCACGCAGAAAAGACTATTTGAATCTGAGAGCGATGTTCAATAATGGGAGTCACCGAAGACGATTGATTGAAGCTTTCTATCAGGACGTGTCGTAATCCTGGTGTATAAAAGGACCGATGGTGCTTTGAAGGCCATCGTACACGTTATCTGCAAAGCTCCTATTTGACACCATCTGACTTGTTTTGTTTCTTTTATCAAACCCTTTCCATTTTCCTCCGTGACTCTTTTTTGAGTTTTTCTGTATTTGTCACTTCTTTTCTATGCAGCCAGTAATCCGATTGTTCATGTCCTCGTCATTCGCTGGAGGGAGTAGTTTCAAGGAACATCAGAACGACTTTATTCTGCAGCTTTGCGCTCTATATTGCGACAATGAATCACGAGACGCCTCCTCCGTATTCGTCCAGCGTCGCAATCGGTTGTTGTATGGTCTTCCCTGGCAGAGGCTGAGAGAGTAAATAAGCTGGTAAAACGTGCTGACAGCCTTGTTAAATTCTGCACAGTACGAGGTGAGGAAGACGTATTTTGCGTTGCACGATGGGAGGCACTGTGAAGGATTTGGCTGCCGATTTGATAAGGGCTTCGGTGTCTCTGGGAATTGTGTGACAGAGCTCGGAATTATGGCCAGATTGACTTGGCTGTGTCTCTCCGGTTTGACACTGATTGCGTGATGCAGGAGGCCTGAGCACCGCGATAGTGGCATTCAGAGGTGGTGAGGGGAGGGGGGGTAACACTGGAGCACCAAGTACAAGCACCAAGGCTTGTAGAGAAGAGAAGAGTTATCTTGAACGTCTGTGCCTCTGCTTTAACATGAAGAAACAGTGGAATTTGATGGCATATTGTGATGGAAAAGCAAAAGCTACTGCCATGGGAGCTTGTAATAATTGTTCTCTGCATGCAGCTTTGAACTGCATAGATCTGGGGGGAAAAAAGTAATTTCTCTAAAGGACATCTTTAATAATGGTCTTGCAGCAAAAAAAAAGTTTGCTGTCAAAAGAAGGGAACATTCTGAAATTACGCAGGTCTGCCGAGGTCATCTCAGATTTCCAGAATTTATGAGGTTCCCTTCTTCAAAACAACTTCTGCCTGGATGAAAGACTACTCAACTTTTTTTATTTGATCTAATATCTCTGCACTGTGTCTGTAGACATTACCCGAGATGATCGTTTTTAATTTCCTGTCCAACCAAACAACGCGAATCCAATTTGCTCGAAAATTACTTGACGTCTATGGGTAATAAGTAAAGAATGAAACCTTTAGTGTCACGTTGTTCTAGGGGAAAATAAATCAACGGTGGGTTAATCGTACAATTCCAAAGTCGATTAGATTCCAATAACTTTCTCAATATTGTGTGCATATCGTGTATCGTAGAAACATCGTGAAATATTGTGCTATATCACTTAGCTTTTTTGGCTCTTTTCTCAGTCCATGGAGATACAGGGGAACTTCTACTTTGTCTGTTGTTCATAATACATAATGGTGGCTCAGTGGTTAAAGCAGGGGTGTCCAATCATATCCGCAACGGGTCCGATCATATCACACCTGATTCCACCTGTTTAATCAGTTGATCTTGGCTTCAATAGACTCAGGTGTGGCTTCTGCTTGGTTGGAATGAAAACCTGCATCCACACAGTCTCTTTCCAGCTAAGAAGGGTTGCTGATCAGAAGGTCAGGAGTTCAAGCCTCAGCACTACCAAGGTACCCCTGTTGGTCCCTTGGGCAAGACCCTTAAGCCTCAACTGCTCAGTTGTATAAATGAGATCGTTGTAAGTCACTCTGGATAAAGGCGTCTGCCAAATGCCATAAATGTAAAAGTAAATAAAATTCCCGAAATGTTTCCCCATCATCCGCCGTCATCTTGGTTTGAAGAACCATCTATACATTGAGAAGGACTTGCTTTCAGTGCCTATTCAAATCGTTGTGGCGCTATAAATTGAATCCTGGCACACTTATAATTCAATCAGCTGCATCCATCGGACCACAAATCACACACCCGAGCCAGGACACATCCGTTTTGACTCACTCGCTTGGCTGCAGACCAAATCTAAATGGCTCGGCTTGAGCTCGTGAACGATGCAGGACTAGATTAGACGAACGCGAGCCTTTTTTTTTTACGCCAGGACTTGGTTGGCGAATCTCGTTCAGATGAGTTATGCGTCCTGTGAAGTAAACTCTGTTCTAAGCAGTTCTCAGTGACAGGAAATGAGTGATTTGATAAACATGTTGGTAAATCTCCTATTTATATATATATATATATTTATATGTATGTATGTATATAAACAGTTGTATATTTTATTCCCAGGATTAGAACACATTCATAGATTAGACTTTGATTCTGGATACAGGTTAGTGACCAGGGATCCAGGAGTGAATATAAACGTATGCCTCAAGTCTGACTGGCATTTTAAACTCATCTTTCATAATCGAGAGTGTGTGTTCCATGAGCATGCTAATTACAAGTCTACTGATTAGTAGAAAAGTTCACTGCCTCTGTCCCTGTTAATAAAAAAAACAAGGCACCGGGGACCAAACAGTGGCGTCACCTCCGATTCCTGCCATTAAGCTGTCAGTCATCAGGAAACAATCTGTGATAAGTTAGCATGGGAGTTAATTAGCTCGGTAATTCATTAGCGATTTTATGTGCACAGCAGGAAAGTGGAGAAGTGCATGACTAACTCACCTCCGAGGTAATTTACACTAACAAAAACAACGTTTCTACATTAATCACCAATACGATTTTATTTTCAACTTGAATAACGAAACGTTTGCATCTGAATGTCTTCAGAACTGCCTCCAGTTTTTTTTTTTTTTTTACCCCACTGTTCTCTGATGACCAGCTAATGAACCCTGTGCTACACCATTAAGATAGCAGGTTTTGTACATTTTAATATAATGAGATTTCTAAAATGGAGTCTTTAGACCATCCAATCAACACAGATTGTACTGATTCCCACACTGAAACCAAATGTGGTCAGTAGTGACCAAGCACTTAGACGGCTGCTCTCTCACTCCTCGGAACAGGTCTTTACCCCTGTCGTGACTCATTGTTGTGGCCCTCAAGTGTGCACTACTTTCTGAATTCCTTTGAAGGTATGCAGCAAGGAGCTTAGCTACGTGATGTAGACAGGCATGAAGTTCCTGTTTCAGTGCCTCAGGGTTCTTCCACATGATTCTCATGGCACTGCTTTCAACCCGTTATGCCTGGGGTTATTGGGAGGGGTACGCGTCGGTGATGGTACTGGTGGTGGTGGGGTCTCACCTGCTTACTTGGAAAAACCATACACATGCATACTATATGTAAACAGACAAGCAAATGATATAGTAAGTAAATAAATGCTTATTATTTTCCTTTCAGTAGTTTTCTTTTTTTTCCCACCACCTTTTTTTTCTTTCTTAAAAACAAAAAACAAAAAACAACAACCCAGGAGCTTTGAAAACCTCACAGACACACCGGTTCAGTAAATACAGAGTGCTGTGCACAAACAACTCTAATGGAAATCAGGTGTAAATTATCATCCCCCGACTTGAGGACAGCAGAGTGAAGGGTGATGAAGTGATGCTGTCGCTGAGCGCGATCATCTTTTCAGGCAGAATCATCATGTGATTACAGCTTACAATCAGACGGGGCTAGAAGTGAGAATAAAAGCCAGAGCTTTTTTTTGCGTATGTGTGTGTGTAGCAAACTACCAAAAATTATTATTCAGCGTCAAGAAACATAAGCAAATCCTACATCACTTGTACATAAGAAACTGTTTGTTTTTTTTCTTCTTCTTCTTCTTCTTCTTCTTCTTCCCAGAACTGCTTCCACTCTGCAGTAAATCCCAGAGTGTTCCTCAGTGCATGTCGAGTAGTTTTTTTAATGAACAGCCAGCAAGAATGATTAAAAGTTAGACCAAATTTGTCTCTCGGAGAACATGAATCGCTTTCCCGAGTACAAATCTGCTCGTCAGGGGATTCATCTGTCATCTCCGTGCCTTTGAACATGAAAACCTTAGAACTTTGGTGGACCACATTGAGTGCTGGAAAGAGAAGGTCAAAGTTGCAGCCTACAGGAAGGTTGCTTTAGAGCCTGTTGAAACACCCCCGGTCCCAGGGATCTCGCAATATCTTTGTCAGTTTGATGGTGGCTGGAGACTCTGAGACATGGAGGGCAATAATAGAGTTAGGGTAGAGTGTTTGAGTGCAGCTGATGGCAAGGAGAACCTGAAGGTCTAGGATTACCAAAGAAATGGGTAATATTATCATCTACAAGTATCTAATATATCCCTGTACTTGACCTCGAATTGAGTGGCCAGATCAGATCAACAAATGGAACGCTTCACTCTTCCCCGAGGCAGCCCGAACCTGTCAAGATATTTAAACATGATGCGATGTGATGTGACAGAGTGACTTTGACATATGTTTCCTTTGACATCATTGCCTGAAGTGGAACGAAGACACTGTCTGTCAATTTGTGTACTGATAACCTCCAGGTCTACCAGGGAGCATGCGGAATTCCTGATTCTTGAAGAATCTTTTCCTCGAAACGGTGCAGCAGTTTGACTGTTGATGCGTCTGGCAGAATGAAGCGCTGAGCTTGGGGAGGCTCATTAACTCTGCGCTGTCAGTGGCGCTGCTCTTTGTTTAACCTTCCCGCCCATGAAGGTTCCAGCCTCAACTTTCACAGTCGGCCCGAGACGACGTCTTCATCTTTGAATTACAAGGAACCAGGGCGGTCATTATCTGCACACATTCTGTTATTTTGTGCCAAGATGGTGCTGCCCCTATGACAGCGCTGTAGCAGATTTTCTCTCTGCACATTACACTGACACACTCAAAAGAGGAATTCCCGTAAAAGTCTTCTCGAATACTAAAAGGGTTGAAATTGCATAAGCGTATGATGTGTTTGGTTCCATGGAAATCGGACAGTGGTTCAGAGTGATCCCACGGTTCTATATTTCTGTCTTATTATTTTACGAAAATGTACCATCCTACTACCGCCCTCCTAAGAAGTAAAACATGTCGATAATGTAACAAAACGATTGCATTAGTACACTAATACATTTAGACTAATAGGCTATTTGGCATGTATAAACACTAAAAGCTAGAGCAATATGGAAATATGGATTAATATGGAATGTTCTCAACAAGCTTCAATTAACCTCTATTAGATGGAGGATTCAGTTATGACTGGACTGAAATTCATTTAATGAATTTTCATTAGTTTCAAAGAATGTTCATGCTGTAGAACATTATCACCAGTTTACAGTTTTGAGGTGACTCGACTCGCCAGTTAATTATTAGCTTTACACCTGACTTGACTTGACAGTTAATTATTTGCTTTTTCACCTGACTCGACTCGCCAGTTAATTATTAGCTTTACAATTGACTCGACTCGCCAGTTAATTATTAGCTTCATACCTGACTCGACTAGCCAGTTAATTATTTGCTTTTTCACCTGACTCGACTCGTCAGTTAATTATTAGCTTTACAATTGACTTGACTCGCCAGTTAATTATTAGCTTTAAACTTGACTCGACTCGGCAGTTAATTACTAAGTTTATACCTGACTCGACTACCTACTAATACAATACTTACCCGTTAATTATTAGCTTTAAACTTGACTCGACTCGGCAGTTAATTACTAAGTTTATACCTGACTCGACTCGCAAGTTAATCATTAGCTTTGCACCTGACTCGACTCACCAGTAAATTATTAGCGTTACACCTGACTCGACTCGCCAGGTAATTATTAACTTTACACCTGACTGGACTCACCAGTTAATTATTAGCTTCACATCTGACTCGACTCGCCAGTTAATTATTAACTTTACACCTGACTCAACTCACCAGTTAATTATTAGCTTCACACCTGACTCGACTCTCCAGTTAATTATTAAGCGACTCACCAGTTAATTGCTAGCTTCACACCTGACTCGACTCGCCAGTTAATTGCTAGCTTTACACCTGAGCTTTACATTTGCATACATAAAGTAATCTTTAGCATGGACATTTTTGACTCCCCAGATTTCTTTCTTTTTTTTTCCCCAAGCAGGTCTGTCAATCTGGGGGACACAGTGGCTTAGCGGTCAACATGTGTGCCTCACACTTCCGGGTCGCGGATTCAAATCCCACCTCTGCCCTGTGTCTGTGGAGCTTGCATGTTCTCCCCATCCAAATTATCCGTAGTGTGTGAATGTGTGTGCCACTGTGCCCTTTGATAAGATTTGCACCCATGTCAGGCTTCCTGTGACCGTGTCTAGGATAAGCGGTATGGAAAAATGAATACATGGTGTGTCAAATTCAAGATCTGGAGGGCAACACTCCTCCAAAGATTTGTGTTTACACTCTTCGAAGGCAACAGATCGAGCTCATGAAGGCCCCTGGGAATGAACTAATGTGTTGAATCAGGTGTGTTAAATGAGGTAGAAAGATAAACTCTGCAGCACTGCAGTGCTCCAGGCCTGGAGTCTGACACTACTAGTTGTAGAGCATAACCATTATTCGAGACTAATGAAAATTCATTCATTAATCGACTACATTACTGGACTAGATTGTCCTGACGTAAACTCACTCATAAAAATTATTTATTAGTCAATTTTAAGTTAAGCCTAATCTACCTTGAGCCATCCATTCAAGAATTATAGGGAGGAATGACAGAAGTGATACCAGTAAGTAGTTTAAGGTGTGTGAGGCTTTACAGAACGGTTTTAAGTCTAGCTCTTCCTTAGGACCCAAGGGAGGGTGTCTTTGGTTAAGGTTGTTGGTTATTGATCAGAAGGTCGGGGTTCAAGCTGGTATTGTTATGCCCTTGAGCCTTTAACCTTATCTACTCCAAGGGTGCCACATAGTGGCTGACCCTGTGCTCTGACCCCAGCTTCCTAACAAACTGGGATATGCAAAAAATGAATTTCACTGTGCTCTAATGTCTACGTAAATATCGACTTCTTCTTCTTCTTGAGTACTTTGCAAAAACCGGGTACGATCTTTACGGTTCTGTTCGTACTGAATAAAGATGGTAGAGGACAGGAGGACCCGGAGTTGTCAGATATACTTCCTATTTCTCCAGCACCAGTCATAGCTCTCCTGCACTGTCACATCAGCAGTGCTGGGAACATGCCAGCATTCTGAACGAGTGGGATGCAAGTTATGCCTCTGTTATTTCCTCCACATGCCACCAGCTGGAGGAGAAAGGCCCTTTCATATGTCCGTGTTAGCCATGTTGGACAAGCGCTGCTTTGAACTTTGGCTTTTGCTGCCAGGCAACAGAAGCAAGTCAGCAAAACTGTGGCTAAACATGGCCAAGAAGAGGCTGTGCGGTGCATGAAAATGAGTGTCTTTTGGAGTTCGGGAATTTGAATTGGCTCAAGTTCTAGTTCTTGCTCTCATGTTTTCAGGGAAGCTGATAGCTTCATGATAATTAAACGATTAACATATATATTAGTGTATACTGTGTGTTTATTCATGCAAATTAGTTTTAAACAATTAAGTACTGGCTTACTTTAATATTTATTGGCAATGCGGTCATAAATGACAAAATATTTACAGATGAGCCAGTCGGTGGTGCTGGGTTGCTTTAGTGTAATGTGTGCGATGCATATCTTATTCTTATCGGCACAATCATTCTGAGTTTCTCCCCGTGTTTCAGGGGTTTCCTCTGGGTACTCTAGTTTCCTCTCCCAGTCCAAAGGCATGCATTATAGGCCGAATGGCACGTTTAAATTATCCAATGGGTGTGAATGTGTGTTTGTGCCTTGCGATGGCTTGGCACCCTGTCCGGGCTGTCCCCTGAAAGCAGATTTTGTCATAAAAGCACTAACCGAAGTGCTAACTGAACCGCCTCAGTTCCTTTAGAGCCAACTCCTGTTTTGACAGATACAGTACAAAGCCTTCTATTGTCACAGGATCTTTTTTTTTATTATTATTATTTTTGGTTTTAATGACCACCCCCCCACCCCTCCTCCACTGTCAACTGATATGAAAGCCTGTTCATACATCTAATATTTCTGTAGCTCCTCATGTCATATTTCTGATCCTGTTGGTCCCAGGGCTTCCACCGAAGCTCCCTGTGCGTTACTCCATGAATGGAAGTGGAGAAAAGAGAGAAAATACTGTACTGTATGATATGAAACAGGTGTCGAGCCCTAAGGCAGATAATGATTTTTTTATTTTTTTGAAAGAAATACCAAAGCATATGTACAGCATTTTCAGGACTGTTTCCCTTTCACTTTCGGCAGGCTGGATTGTTCGTAGACGTTCATAGCTCATGTTTTGTGCAAGCGACCAGAAGGTTGTTGGTCAAATGCTACCATTTGAGCAAAAAAGAAAGAAAGAAAGAATGGATGGCTGTAGGGGCGAGCGCGATGGCAGTCGATATGGTAAAACTTTTTTTTAAAGGTATATATTCGCCATATATTGTCGATTTCGAGTTATACTACTATGAATTCTTACACGTGAGGGAACTCACATTGTACATAAGTCACACAGAACGTGATGCAACAGAGTGAAAGACTGAAGTTCCAGAGATTTTCTATTGCGTCATCCACACACAGCAAAACGTCACCGAGTACCTGAAAATCCCTCGCTTTGTCTTTTGACTTTTCACTCATGTACTCCGGCACTCCAGCCTTCAAATCATGCTTTTGGTCAGAGAATAGTCCGATTGATGTGATTGATAAAGTTACAGATATTCGAATTGAAACAGGAAGGTTTTAGGAGACATGCTAAAAAAAACCCTGTGTCCACATTTTACTTGTGTCGATTTGGACTTCTTAGGAGTCCACTGGGAAATGAAAAGGAATCCACCAGATGCTGAGCTTTTCTAACAATGCCCCCCCCCCTTCCCTGCTGGTTGTTCATCCTGAGAATGTCTTATTGGTCCCTTCCAAGCCTCCATCTACCTGTGACGGACTCGAATCCGCTCCAGGCGATGTTTGGCGGGTTTCAGTTCTTTTTAAAGCCCTCCTTATGTGTGTTCAAGCTATTTTAACATGTCCCTTGGTGATGAAGATCTGCTCACAGATGTCTTCATTTAACCAGCACATCTTCCCTCCTGTTTATCCATGTGTTAATGGCTAATAAGTATAACACCTGGGTACTATAATAAGCAGGCATTTTTAACTGGTGTATACGTTTCGAAATGCTTTTGGTTTGTCAGCTTTATAATTCGGCTTGGATTCAAACCGGAAAACATCTCCGAAAGGCGTAGTTCGGGCTCAGTTTAGCAGCTCGCACCTGCTGCAGAAAAACACAGCAACCCCAAACACGCTGCATATTTGATTCAGTTTGTGCAGGTGAATCGTTTCTCATGAAAGCGAGACCAGTTCTCTCAGATGCTCCGAGAGCCGAAACGTGAATCCTGTGTTCTCACTTGCCTAAAGAACCCAACAGTGAATGGGGCGAATAGGCTCGCACCAGGGTTCTGTTCAAACAGACTACCGTACGTATGTGAAAGAACCCACTGAGAATTCCGAGCCATTTATACGATTCAGTTTCATCGATATCAGCGCTAATGTTTTTAACACCAGCGTGTAGAAGTAACCTTCGCAAAAACTTTCCACTTAAACGCCATCGCGAAGACTGCCCGAGTCTACGGGGCTCATTTTCGAGTCTTTCTTATGGAAATCGTATCTCCCTCATTAGCCGTGCTCCTATTCTCTTCAACATTGTGCCAGCCTCTTGAGCTGGAGACGTCGAGTTCCTTCCGCGCACCTTTTGATGTCTTTGGTGTGCCGTTGGCCGCTTTTATGTCCGTCTAGCCTGCATAAGTAAGTGTCCTTCTTTCAATAAATCTCCAAGCTGTCCTAGTTTGTTCGGCCTAATGAGCAGCCTCTTCATGTTCTCATTTCCATCTGATTAGGTTAGACGGCGAGCTCGGATTTGTGACATACAGCCCTTTTACCTCTTTAGCAGTTTCCTGTCCGTCGGATACGCAAAGACGTACGTTGGAAACGAAGAACCATTGAGTCGCGTGTCCTTAAGCAAAGTCGTGGGGCGATGTGTAATGCCGTTGGAAACTTGACAGTGATTTAAGATGTTTTGTGAAGCCAAGTGAGACATCGATCACATCGTGTTTATAGAGCTGAGAGCAAGTCGGTTTCTGTGTGCAACATACACGGGGTTTATGCTTACAAATTACCACAAATTATTTGTGTGTGTGTGTGTGTGTGTCCAACCCCACTACTGACCCTGTCTTTGGAGGACAATAAGGACTTTGTTACTGTAACGTTTCAAATTGTGTGTGTGTGTTTTTTTTGTGTGTGTGTTAGGAATATAACGTTTCATTTTCTGAATTATTCAAGCCACTCGTAAGAGATGAGTAGAAAATTCAGTATTTTCATTTTAATAAAAAAAAAGAAGCTTTTTTTTGGACTGGGACAGGATTATTTTATATTAATATATCAATATTAATATTAAGCAACAACATCTCTATGAGCATCTCAGGAGGTTCTGTTCACCTTGTGCTGCTAATGAATCCTCATTGGAGACAGGAAAAAAAGAAGAAGAAATAAATAAATAAATAAATAAAAGCACATTTTGTTAATTACTTCATTTGGAGCTCAGGCACAGCCGAAGCTATTGTTGCCAATTAGGAGAGTAATCGTTCAGGGGGACTGGGCTTGATGATTACCGAGCGTGATCCGTATGAGCCTGCAGCTATGCTTCCGAACGTTCTGAAGGAGATCCGGCTTTGCTAATGCGTCCTGCTTTCCTCCGAAGAGAATCCTCCCGCTTTCCGTTTTCACCTATCGTCTTTCAGGGGCAAAAAATGCGACGTCCGTTACGCCCGATCCCGCGCTCCACGTGTCGCTGTGTAGAAGATTATTCTTAACAATCATCGGAATGAGCTTGCTCTTTTATTCTAAGAGAAGAAGGACTTTTGAAGGTCATATTTCTGATGGCTCAGCGATCTCGCAGATATTCTTTAGTGCATCGTTTTACCGTAGCCAAATTATTCATTAGTTTTATGAGCCGTGCTTCATATTTCACAGAGGCTGAAACTGTTACGGCTAGATCCGGCCGAGTCGTACTCGCCTGGCCGGGAAATTACTCCCCATTCTACGGGCCCTCGTTATGAGCTTCTTTTTTTTATTAACAGGTGACGCAGAGCGCTATCGAGTTTTTGTCCAATTACAGTTTACCTGTGCAGCGCCTGCTTTGATCTCCCTGCTAGAAAGAAAAGGATTTTCGATAGGGTGTATATCAAAAAGAAACTTTTGTCATGTTAAAAGCGTATATCAAAGAGCCGGTCCACTCCGGGGGAAAAAACGTGCGCCGTCTTTTCTCATACTGCTGCAGTAATTTCGCCTGATCAAAAAAAAAAAAAGAAACTTGCGGAAGTTTAATTGATTTTCTCAAGAGGTGCACCTTTTAGTATTTTCAGTGTGGGTGGATTTCTTTCTTCCATCCTGTTTTTGCAGGCGAAGCCTTCCTCTGCCAACCCTGCACCCGTACGTGTAATTCAAAGAGATGCGTTCCCGATTTAATTAAGCTTCTTTATCGACCATTAGCATTGACCCTGGAGCATGACGTCTAGAAGGTATAGAAATTCATTTTGTGAAAGACAAGTGGCAGCTCTCGAAAGATTTAAATGGTTCCAATCCCGTCTTTTGCAAAGAAGAACGGTCGCAATCTGTGGAAATCGATGCCGCGTCCTGCAAGCCTGTGGTCCTCAAATTAACCACATTTATTACTTCTGGGAATAGTTGCAGTTAGTCATGTAAATATTCTTAGATGCATAAACCAGTCTCTCCTGGATTTTTCTCCTGGAAACCAACGCAAAATCAAGGAAACGCTGCAATATTCGGAGGAGCTCGCAATTTTTCAATATTACCGCAGATTCGGGTCATGTGACATCACGAGTACAGCGAAACGGTAGCGTTAAAGGACAAACATCGTTGAAAGACCACACGAATCTGATTTCGGACGGATATGAACTTTATAAACTGATCAAATTTACTTGAAGTACGAAACTAAAAGTTTAAGAAAGGTATCTTCCTCAAATTCAACACTGATTGTAGTTCCTGAAGGTAAACAAGGAACTAAGGAACCTGGGGAAACGATGGCTAAGGCAATAATAGTTAGACCAGCCAAGTCAAAGTCAAATGTTAGCTCAAATGTTAGCTACCATGATGATCATACACTAGCTGAATGCTAAGTACAGAACATGTGGATGGACAGCTTATAGTTTTGGGTCTCATGGATTCTTCCTGTTATCTCAGAGAGTTCTTCCTTTCAATTACTGCCTCTGGCTTGTTCATTAGCGGGCCGACATCCAGATTTCTGTAAAGCTGCTTTGTAACATAAACAGAATTGAATAATTAGCTGCCGCAATACACAATTCAAAGTGTTCTTAGTAGCTGATAGTTTCGTTAGATTTGTTAGTAATTAAAAACCAGACTTGGGTAAGATTTGTGAAAAATAGTTGGGGTCTAATGGTTAAGGGGTGGAGTTGAATAAGATTCGAATGCTGTTTTTTTGTACACGTTCAACCCGCCCATGTACGCAAAGCTCCACCCCTGAAACTAGAGTTAGCATGATAACTAGAGCTACGATTAGCAAGTAAAGTCATGACAACTGCTCGAAAGCCGAGTTATAAACATGCGACGTCTCCTCGTGATCATTTATGAGGATGTAAATGAGTGTTGTGAGCGTGTCTATAACATGACTGACATGACGCAAGAAACATTCCGGACTGGATGACAGGTTTTCAGACTCTTTTTTTATTTTTTCAGCTATGTATTATACTCGTTTTGAGACAATGGCTTTAGCTCTTTTTTTTAAAAATAATTTTTACATAATATCCCACTTAATTAGTGCTAATAAGACGCGAAAGCTATCGATTATTGCAGCTTTAATTACAGGAACAAAACAAAGCCATAAGTAAAGCGCTGGATATGAATGGTGTGTAGGTGTTAGTTTCTCAACTCTCTCCGTGCAGGCGACCTTCTCGGAGAAGTTGCTCGTTTCCAAAGTTCAACCATCTGCTGAAGGACTCCGCGGTGTCCAAGGTCGTTCGTTTGCACTGACACTGACGTATTAACCGTGCTTGGTTAACCTCGGGAGTCTGGGTTTGATGCACACATCACGCTTCGGCAACAAAACTGCCAAAAGCCCTGTTATGTGATGCTCGTGATCCATTTCTGAAGAATTTAGATGGTGAGGGAAATTTTATGCATTAGAGTCATTATGTTCCTTTGTTTTGATTAACAAAAGATGGTAATAACGGCAGCTCGGCTATAAATCCATTACGGCCTTCTTTCTGAGACTTCTTTTGTCCCGGTGAAATTGTTACCTCACCTATTAGTGGCAAGTGCAGTCTGTTTATCATGGCTAATTGAGTAGGATTCAAGGATACTTTTAATAACAAAGCATTTCCTGCTTAGTACTGATTTGTACTTGCTTGCAGTTTGTAAATGAATCGATGCGGAGTGACAGTAATGAACTTGAACGAATTTACGAAAAGTTGCTAATGGTTAAAGTTAGCACGACGGACTTAGTTAGTAGGTGGAGCCTTGCTCGTGACTTTATTTGTATGATACCTAGTGGATTTCTCTCGGGTTTCGCAATTCCTACGCGTTTAACGAGGACGCAGGTTCGTTTTTCACTCTGCGTAAAATGATCATCGAAGGGAACAGAATTTGAGTTTCGCGTTGCAGCGAACTCGCACTCTGCACTTACTTGCACTCCACCATTGTTTGCCCTCGAAACTGCCGACGCTCATTCTTCTCTGACTGAACATCTCGCTCCATAGGGAAGCTCGGCGAGACCGCTCCGGCGCTGTATCTCTAAGACACCGTTTCGATTTTCCATAAACATCATCGGGCTTTCTGTGTGTGTCAGTCATCATTTGAAGCGCTGCGGGCGATCTATGAGGTGGCACTCCGACCTTTACACCAGAACTTGGCCACTGAAAGAAACCCTGACCTTTTTAGGTGCTTAGTCTCAGCAGGCTGTCAATTAACAACAGCCAAAGCAGAGAGTGTGAATAAAGCTCACCTGTAGGACTGTATATGAAAAGACCCTTTCTTTAATAAAGTATATTTTGTTAAGGAACTTGGCGAGGTAACTTTAAGAGCCACTATCATAAAATAGCAGCATAAACTAGTCTAACATATGATTATTCTCTCTAAAAGGGAGATGTATTTGATGCTTTCCTTCCTATTTTTCTTCTCGTTCTTGGGAACAATCATTTAGCACCTCAATGTTAACGCGTTTACTTTGTTGGTCGTATATGAACATAATGAACGATTCATTCTTACAGCAGCTTTAAAAGATAAAAAAAAACGAATTTATTTTCTCACAGTGTAATCACAAATACATTTGGCCTGCATACTGCAGCTGAGACTTGAAATTTCATCTGTCACGACATCTCCAGCGCTTTTGTATTTTGACTCGTGTACGTACGTGGCTTTAACTGTTGACGGAATGAGATGACAGAATTATAGGCTCCCTGTACAGTGCAACGAATATAATATAATAAAAAGGATCGTGCAATGAGGGAAATTTCACATTTTCCCTCCATATATGTGGACACCTTATGCTGATTCTTTTTTTCCATCTTAAAATTAGCAAAAACATGCTCGTGAAAATTTAACACGTAATACTGGGTCAAACTTGTGAATTTTAACATGTAGAGACCTCAGTATTATAAGGATCTCTTTTGGTTTTTTGACCCAAAGCGAGTTCTTGTACTGATGTGTGTATTTACGGCTTTGGGTCAACATTATGCTTTCTATAGGAACACCAATACATAGGGACTTGTATGTGAAAGTCTTCAGGATGAAGAATTTTGCGGTTCCTCCGTCACATGACGAGCAGATTGATTGATTGATTTATTTTTTGGTCTATTCAAGAGAAATGAAAAACAAGATGCTCCTGTGGCAGCGATAGCTGATGTACAGTACGGCATGTCGCTGTTATATAGTTGCTGTTATGTAAGTGATAGCAGGAACTAACTTGAATGTTTTGAATAGTGGATACAAATGTGGATATTTCACCACATGAAATGGAACTATAAATGGATAACACACGTTAAATATGTCCTCCTTTAGGAAACATGAATTGTTACTATTTACCAGCAAACTGCTGTGGTATAAAAATAATAAAAACACTACACTCTATGCTGCTCTAGGCAAATAATCAACTTCAGGTTGACGACAGTTACTCTGCTTTGTGCTGCATTACACGATCCCATCATTGATTATTTTCCTATATTAACACTCCTCATTAATCTTATTTCTTACTTCGAGTTCTGCTAGACGGAACGTCAAACCATTCATCTCAGACCATCTCCTTATAACACTACGCTTACGATGTCAGTCAGTCATCTGCGCGTCATTTTTCCACAATAGGTGCCTTAGACATAGCCATGTTTCAAAGGCTCAGTTCCTTTACGTCAGCTCAGTGTGACTTATAAGGACTGGCGCAAAAGACAGTGTCTGTTTTTTTAGACTCGGCACACTCGTCACACATCCGAACGCTCCACCCGATCTCTCTCTTCTTCTTCAAGCGTGCTTCTAACTTATAAGAAGTATATTTATAACATGACAGATGTTTTTTAGATGAATCTGTTGGATGAATTTCTAATTTCGCCGTGACCCGGATCGCATACTTCCTGTGAGCAGCACCGATCTGTTTCATGTCGCAGTGAAACAAAAACAACAAGTTATCCGTTGCTAACGTCTAAGAATGAAGTAGCCTGATTTTTGAGTCCTGTGTGCTTAGTGCTTTTGGCAGTATGATTTGACGAAATTGGATCCATTATTCATAATGGAAGAAATGGGAAAAAACTGAATCTTGGTAGCGTTTTTAGACTTTTGGACCAGACTTTAAGTTGGCAGGAATTTAAATTCTTGCAGGACTCTTGCTGGCGATAATTGATATTACACGATTGCCAATTCAAACGTCTCAGAATTGTGCAGAAAATCATTGCGTCTGTCAGTATTTTGGAGTAATGAATCGGAGGTGGTGGAATTGAATATGTGGAAGCTTTTTAAACACAGAATGTGCTCGTATAGAAGTGGAGACATGGGGATTTTTACTTTAAAAGCTGTACGTTTTTGAACAGTTGCCAGAAAAAGCTGCACTGAGCTAAATGCAGGCTGTTCTCACATGCTGAGGCATTCTTTCTCTCTACAAATGGACTGCCAAATGAAACAATTCGCTCCAATTATACGTCATGAGGCTGCCGAACGTTTAGGTTGCTTTCAAATTTCACAGCTTTGCGGGTAAAGGAACGAGTCCGAGGTTCCTCCTGCTGAGACGTCGAAATGGCAGCTTGCAGTTGATGGTCTAAACGTAGGTGTGATGATAAACCTCTTCTAAAACGACACTTTTTAAAAAATGTTTTGCAAGCAGGTGAAACGAGCTGATGTATTTATTCCAAAGCGATATTTGTACGTCTTTAGTGCTTAATTACCATTGCTCCCGTTTCCCACACGTGTGTGGTTGCTCGGTTGATTTTCATCACCTCTCTCAGAGCTGCCCTCCTCATTTAATGCGTGAACTATTATGCAATAATAATATTATTATTATTATTATTAACGCAGCTTAATTGCAGAAACGATCATTCCGTGTACCACGCGGCGACTTAACGGCATACGAGGGAATAGTTGTCGAGAGAAGGTAAATCAAAATAAGGAAGACGTGTAATTACATCCACGCTGCATGCTATATGCTATAGTAGAATTATCTGTTTATAGACCGGATACTATATACGGAAGCATTCGCAATGGGATGGCACACAAGCGACCGAGAGACCCTTTTGGTATCTCGCAGTATGCCTTAGTTCTTGCAAAATTGCTGTGATGTAAGAGGAATAAAACACTTGGAGTGGTAACAGCAGTTCTGCTTCTTCACAGTCACTGATTGTATTTCTATAACAACATTTTAGAACATCCATCCATCCATTTTCCATCCTGCTTAATCTACACACCTATCCCAGGGAACTTGGGGCACAAGGCGGGGTAGACCATGGACGGGGTGCCAACCTATCGTGGGGTTCAAACCTATCGTAGGGACTCTAATACACTATGGACAATTTGGACTGGAGGAGGGAACCGGAGTTCACGGAGGTAACCCCCAAAGAGAACATGCAAACTCCGTGCACACAAGGCAGAGGTGGGATTCAAACCCCCAGCCCCTAGTCCAGAGGTGTGATGTTTTATTTTAGTCCACCATCTTGAGCATGCAGTAAAACTGCATTTTCAACACAAAGTGTTTTAGCTCTGAACCTCTCAGCCACGTTTCGCACTGCTGCAGCGTTCCCTGGATCAGTTGGGTGGTTAATTCTGCCGCAGAGTGAAAAAAGTGCAACGCGGGTAAAAGTTGTGCTCGACGGGCGTGTAGGAGGACTTGTCAGGATTGATTTATTAAGTCTAGCTCTTTCCCCAAACTGCTGCTAACTTGTCAGTCATGACAAAATGGATGAGTCTCATAGCTCACTGCATCTCGATTGGCTTTTTTTTTTTCCCCGGGATGCAGAAATAAGACGCCGGTTTTCAGATAATGTTGCGATTTTGATAAATTCAGCTTCACCAAATATGTAACTGAGAGGCTGGGGCTTCTGTGCAGGTCTTTCATCTTCCTTTCCCTCCATGACCTTGTCAGTAATCCTGCCCAGTCTATGGGTGATCCTCAGGCTAAGGTCATCTTCGGGTCAAACTGTTGCCTTCACTAGGGGTGTTCATGTAACCTTTGCTTTGATGGTCCATCTGCATAAAATCGAGTCTGCTTCCGAAGGTTTGGATTAACAACAGCTGTTAACTTTTTTTTTAAATGTCTGATGAGTAATAATACTGATGATGTATAACTTCTAAAGCTAAACGCCTATTAAATGGCACGCTAATCACGATGGAAAATGTTTGAAGATGTTTGATTCTCTTTGCTAGCAGATTAGCAAAGCAAGCTAACATGCACCCAGCTCGCCGATCTACAACTTCCTTCTAAGCTACTTCCTTATTTTTATTTACAAGCAAGGGCCTTTATAGTGTTTCTTTGTAGGATGAAAATTCCCAAACCTTCCATTGAGTGCCAGTCCAGGTCAACGTGCGTGTGTGCGTGTGTGCGTGTGTGTGTGTGTGTGTGTGCGTGTTTTTGAGGCAGCACATGATGTTCTTATAACATAACACTTGCTCATGTATGATATATGATATATGATGCCCTTCTTTTTATGGATATTTATTCGCTTATTGTGGATTGAGTCGAACCTGATTGTGTATCGCCTCAGTTTAACCATGCAGCATTAACAAATGGCATGCATTTGATGGATGAAGACATTAGGAATGAATTAAAATCCTGTACCTGGCATTATGTAATGTATATTTATAGTTTGTTGTGCCCTTGCATGTATTATTTGGCTTTCTGCTCATCGATCTGGCAGCAACTGCACTCTCACACTCCAATGTGTGTTTTCAACCGCACGCAAAAGTGATGGAGGACGTAAATCATGGTCATCAGTACCTATTTGCATGTTCCTCACACGTCTGCCAGGAGAAGCAGATCTTCGGCATAGGAAAGGAAGAGATATTGCTTTTGATTGGTATGAGTGATAGATCATTACGCTGCTTAGACTATCGAGTCCACCTTTCTGGATGATGTAAGGATTTTTTCTTTAACTATGACCTCTGACCCTATGTGTTTCAGACGTCTGCGAGATGATCCTACACCCGTTAGTACAGACGTTCCTTTTTCCTTCTTAAGCGAAAACAATATATTTTTTCTAATGTGAGCATTCACTTACATGCTCAATTTACACTTCAAGTGTGACGAATGACTTATTTTTTACGCCTTTTAAGTCACACGTTTTGGGGAGCTTGTGCGGTTAAAGTGAAATGCTGATTAAAATGTATCTGTTCTGTTGGACACGAAACAAACCAAAATAAAAACCTTTAGAAATGTTTATATATATATATATATATATGTATATGTGTGTGTATATAAAGGGTTTGCAGTTGTACCTTTTAAAGAAAGATTCTTTTTCGCATTTTCCAGAAAGAATTTCTGCTTTTATTTCCTGATATTTACATCTATAGGTGTTCAATAACTTACAACATGGTACCTCTTGTTTGAACCCACCCATTCTGCAAGTGCTCAAACATACTGGAACGTGTGACTGACCAGGTGTTTCCTTGTTGTCCAGCTATGCCCTGTTCGATCGATTTATTCAAACAGTTAATAGCTCAGAACGTCTACTCTTGGTTTTCAACCGAGTTCCACCTGTGAAGACGGCATTTATTGTTCAAAAGGATAAACCAACGTGAAGATCAGAGAGCTCTCTATGGGAGAAAAGCAAGCCATTTTGAAGCTGAGGAAAGAGGGAAAATCAATCCGAGGCATCTCACAAAAACATTGACTGTAGCCAATACAGCAATTTGGAATGTCCTGAAAAAGAAAGAACCCACTGGTGTACTGGGCAACCAGACATGGAACGGGTCAGCCAAGGAAAACAACAACAACAGCTGATAACAGAAACATTGTGAGAGCTGTGATAACCCAGAGCTGAGCCACAAAAGATCTGGAACCAAGATGAACCTCTACCAAAGTGATGGAGAAAGAAAGGATAGGAAACATACACGCTCATCTGTGAAACATGGTGGAGGTAGAGTCATGGCTTGTGGCTTGCATGGCTGCTTCTGGAACATTCTCACTAATCTTTATTGATGATGGAGCTCCTTATCATGCTTGAGAAGTCTACAGGAACCTTCTGCCCTCCACTTTACAGAGAAACCCATCCGAATTAATCAGGAGGAACTTCATCGTGCAGCAAGACAACAATTCAAAACACACTGCCAACTCAACAAAGGACATCCAAGGTGAAAAAGGGGAAAGTTTTAGACTAGACAACATCACAAGATTATGTATGATGCGTTATTCATTCATAAGAGGAATAAAGCAACATGATGAACCAGAATCCTAACCAGGAACAAGAATGAAATATAGTGCTAATACGTCAAGCCATGAAACACTAACTATGACATGAACGTTTAATATTAGAACATCCTGAGACATCTGTGCTCGGGTTACTTCACCTGAGGAAGATGTAGCTTGTCACATATTTGTATGAAAGCAATTTATTGATTGGTGTTATTTCACCCAGAAAGCAATATTGTGTGCTATTTAGCCGCCTGCCGTTGTACCCTATATTGAATCTGTCATTCAAGGCAGTCGCTGTGCTGCAATTCATTTGCTATTCCAGAAAAAAAACAGCTTTTGCCAGAGGACTGCTTGTCATTAACTTAAATTCCAGGCTCATTTTTTCATAATTTAGGTGCAATGTTTCAGAATGTTTGTATAAAAGGAAAAATAAATAAATAAAGGGATCTCATGAGGCAGAGAACGAGATGAGATGGCTCAGTGTAGTGATTTAAAGTGCACTTTCGTTCTTATTTTTTTTCTTTTCTTCCTTCCTTTCGAAGTCCCTGTTGCTAACTGATATCTTCCCCACCGAAAGAGTATTCCCATCATGCACCTCTCTTGCGCACGCTCTCTCTCTCTCTCTCTCTCTCTCTTTCCCCTTCTATCTCTATCTTGCTGTCTGGCTTTTGTGGAGCTGACATCGCTAAGTGTTGACCCGCAGTGTCCGTGTCAGAAAAACAGATTTTATTTTGCAGCGAGGTTCTGGATCTGACATAAGGTCAGCAGATGAAAGGCAAGTCAAAAGCAAGTTTCTTGGCAGCACCGGCTGCTACATGTGCTTCAAAACGTGACTTAATACTTCACAAGAACGTGGCGAGGACGGTGTAGGTGTCTAGTAGTGCGAACGCTGAATCTTTTTAACCAATCCTGACTTTCTGAACCGGAATACAACGCTCTAGTGTTTTTGCGCTCTAAATTGTAAAGCTCACGCTTCTGTTTTCCCGCCAAATCCTAGATCTGGTGCTTTTAATTACGGTGAAGATCAAACCATATCATATCGGTCTTTAGTTTCTCTGGGCACAGTATTCAGAACCAATCATCTCCAGTTCTAACACAAGTTCTGTTCTGCTGCTGAACGACTCAACGATAGAAACTCTGAATCGTTTGCTTGATTCTTTTTATTCTACAGATGAGAGAAACGTCGCGTGCGGTTATTTTGGTGTAATTATGCTCTCTCCGGCTGGGTTTTATCCTCTGGATTTTCAAAAGATGACGAAAGAAGAGAAGAGCAGCCATTTGAGCAGTCTTCCGCTTCAGAGTCGCTCGTTTTGCATGTGAAAAGCCGTCTCTCCAGCCGTAATTGCGTTTATAAGAGTAAGCTTTGGTTAACTGGTTGCAGGCTGGAACGTATAGCTACGCTTTCCGAGGTAAAAGAATAAAAAAATGTCGACCTGCCCGTGATTTCCTTCAATCATGAGCATCATTTCCTTCCAAACGAATTCGATAAGATATCATCTTCTACTGGCTTTCCTTGTTGGACCTCCACGATGTCCTCGTCTTCCCTCTTCAGTGAAATCAGGAAAGCCATCTCTGCACTCGTTCGCTCCGCAACTCGTCCGTCTCTGTTCTCAGTGTTTGGCCGAGATCCAGTCCGGCCCGGTGGTTCATGTCAGCTTGATGCTAGAATAGTCTCGTCTTATCGCGGGCCCAGTAGCCGGGAAGCAGGGAAAGTTTGCGAGTTTGTTTCCAGTTGAACATCAGGCGCATGTCAAACTGATGGTGTGTAGCGGTTTGAACACACAGGTTCAGTGAAGTTGGATTTATTATCTTGGACAGCAGTCTTCTTGTAGGGAAGCTGAAATTTGAAACAGGTGATGCGGAAACATCATATAGTCCATTTATTTTCAGTTCATTTATCAGGAAATATACAATGCGAGGGTCATTCCTTATGCATGGCATTCTCGGAAAACCTATAAATATATATATATATACATATATAATATATATAATGATATATAAAAAAAAAAATATATATATATATATATATATATATATTATAGTAGATAATGCAAGAATTCTTCTGAAAGTATGGTATGATCTTGTTTCACTCTTCATGGTGAATGAATGATTCATTTATCTCCAATTTGTTGATTGCTATAATATAAAATTAGTATTTTCCTACGTGGAAAAAAGGGCTTTAATTTTGACATGACAACAACAAAAAACCCATTTCAGTTGAAAAGAAAGTCGTGTTTGCATTTCCTTTTCTGCAATTACATGGCATGGTGAAGGTCATCCTCTTAAAAGTTGAAAAGTACCTCTTAAAAGTACATTTTTCTTTTTTTTTCCTTTGTTTATTTATTCATTTTCATATGATTCATTTACATGTGATTCATTTACATATGAATACAAAGTACATTTTTCAATATTTAGGCGAAACTACTTAAAGGAAAAAAAACACCATCTGAGATAAGTTAACATTTATTTTTTTCTGTCATTGAAACAAACAACATATTTTGAATATTCTGTTAAATGTTATTTGTTGCCATATGGCAACAAGATGCGATAATGGAACTGTAATCAAAATGATAGCAGAAATGATGAAACTTTCCAACCTTGTACACTGTTGCCATACGGCAACAATTTACCTCAGCGATTTAGATAAAGGGAAGGGGAAACCTTTCCAGCAGATTTCTCAAAACCTCCTTTGTTTAGTTTTTTTTCTCCTCATCACTGATAAACAAAAGTAACAGGTTTTTAGAAGTCTGCCTCTTCTGTCTGTGCGGTTACAACAGCAGCCGGAGGAAGTGAGGAAAGAGCAACTCTGCTAATGAAAACGCACTGAAGCGGGTTAAAGCAACAAGAATGAGAGCCAAGTGTCTTCAAGAACAATCCCAGTGTGAGGGTGTGTGTGTGTGTTGGGGGGGTCTGGGCCTCCTCATTTGCATCTGGCATACTTAAAAAAAAAAAAAAAAAGAGGCTCTCCCCAGAATGCAGATTGCCACACAAAATAAAAGGAGGAGTTTTTGTTGTTGTTGTCCCTGCCCAGCATTTTCAAATCATTCCTTTCACTCTGATTCTCCTCCACCCCACCTTTGTTTTCTCCCAAGGAGTTTCCTTTATTTGTTGGACGCCTTCCGAGTCAGTTTCGGAGGGTATTGCGAGTGTCGTCTTTATTGACAGGATTTAGCGAGCCGATCTGGCGAATGCAGATCCATCTCATTAATTACGGCAGCCTTTAATTACGCGCAGATGCCGAACGGAGGAATGTGCAGGTGTGTGTCGCTTAATGAAGGACAGCCGTGACGAGGCACGGAAGCAAAGCGCTGTTGTACGTTCACAATTTTACGTGGGGTTGATACACACTTTCCTGTTCCGTTTGAGAGAGCACGGCGGCGTTCTGGCACGATAAGCGACGTGGAGCGTGTCCTGATGGAGAGGGACAAATGACATCATAACAAGACTGAATTTCAGTGTCTATAGATAATTGCATTGCGGCGATTGTATTTCCTTGGCCAACCTGATCAATGTCTGGTTGTCTGGCACACCAGTGGTTTATTTATTTATTTATCTTCTTTTTTGTTTTCCCCAGGACATTCCAGATTGCAGTAGTGGCTATGGTTAGTGTTTTTGTGCAATAGATTTCCTCCTTGTTTCTCAGCCTCAAACTATCTTGCTCTTCTCCCCTAGACAGCTCTCTGATCTTCATGTTAGTTTATCCTTTTATACAACAAATGCAGTCTTCACAGGTGAAACTAAAGAGAACTGTTCAGAGCTACGTATTGTTTAAACGATCGACTTAACAGGACACACCTGGGTAACAAGAAATACCTGCCAGTTAACCTGTTCCAATATTTTTGTTCACCAACAAAATGCGCTATGTTCTATGTCGTTTAACACATCTGCACATAAATGCCTGAACTTCTAAACTCTCTTCTCATATTCGTCAATGGAACAATTTATAAATACGTTCGCGAAACCCACAATATTGTGAGAGTATATTATGACATAATTTGTAATGAAACTCAGCGTCACGTTCTCGTAAAAAAAACAAAACAAAACAAAACAACACCTTGTTTATTTCACTTAAAAAATACACATCTTTATTTTCAGCATTTCTAAAATGGCTTTGTTTATTTGCTTGTGTGCTAAAGTGCGAATCTGCCTCATCACTCCGTCAGACGATGATGCGCGTGTCAGGAGAGAGTCACAACGCAACATGTCAAAGCGTCAGGTGTTACCGCAAGCTTCTTACTAAGGAATAAAACAGAGATTTATATATATATATATATATATATATATATATATATATATATATATATATATATATATATATATATATATCTTTATTTATTTTCCCTGCAGAGATCCAATACAACTCGCAAACATCCGTCACATCTGCACAGCAATGCCGCCGCGTTCATTTAACTCCTACAGAGGTTAATGAGGCAGCTGGAATTTCAATTAAATTCATTCCGAGTTCAAACCAGGCAGACAGCAAACCAACTCAGTGGGATTAAAACTAATGCTGGGTTAAACATGCTGGTATTTTTTGTGTTGTATTTATTTTATTTACCAAAACTGGAGAAATACTAAAAAAGCTTTATTCCAACAATAAAAATGTGTTGTTGTTGTTGTTGTTGTTATTATTATTATTATTATTATTATTATATCCATCCATCCATCCATTTTTTTTATACTGCTTATCCAACTGGGTCACAGGGAACCTGGAGTCTATCCCAGGGAGCATCGGGCACAAGGCGGGGTACACCCTGGATGGGGTGCCAATACATTACAGGGCACAATCTCATACACTACTGACACTTTAGACATGCCCGTCAGCCTACCATGCATGTCTTTGGACAGGCGGAGGAAACTGGAGTACCCAGAGGAAAACCCCGGAGCATGGGGAGAACATGTAAACGCTGCCCACACGGTTTTTCATTTCATTCACATCTGGTGTTTCCATCCAGCGTGTTATGTTTTTTATTTTTACATATATATATATATATGGGATCTCCCAAAATTTTGCATAAAAATACGTGGATGGAAACGCTGTTAAAGCTGCTTCAATTTAATATACCCGCCATTTCTACAACGTGTTTTCTATAAATGTGTTTTACGGATGTACACTACCCCGTGTTGTGTTGTCTTAATACAGGAAAACGTACAACATCGTTCACTTTACAGTAAAACTAAGCACTGAAAGCAGTAACAGAACTCTGGGTAGAGAAATCTTCTCTTAGTTTATCCTAAGTCATGCTCGGTAATGCTAGTCAAGCTTAGCTAGTTAGCCTGACATTTTTGAAAAATATTTTTACAGATTCTTCAGGTAGGATTTTATTTATTTTTAAACCTATATTTAGTTATGAAATATAAACATGGAATGGTTGGGGGGGACTTTGCTTAAGTTAAACTGTTCAAAGTTGTAATAGGGCTTCATTAATGTTAAAATAGAAATGTCATAAACTGTTATAAAATGTAGGAAAACATTAGCTAAGGCTAACTAACAACAGTGTGATTCGCAACCTCCTAAACGTTAGCTAGCGTGCTAATAACCCTGACCGTACGAAACTAGCTGAATGCTAATAGCTAGATTCTGCAGCTGATGAATACAAAGCATGCGTAGCAGCAGACAGATTTAGACTTGTTAGGAATTTAGATCCAATTTAAAAACTTTTGAATGGATTTCTAAATTTCAAATAAATACATAAATTATAACGCCCTGATCCAGGTGACAAGGACATCCATGAAAGTGGAATAAAAGAAAATATTAGAGTTAAGTAGAGGATGAAGTGGAACATTCTGTAATGTGGCTGATGGAGAGGAAGCCCGTGACCCGGTCTCACACACACACACACACACACACACACACACAAACACACACATACGCGCGCATTCAATCGAGTCGAGTAGGGCTTTGAGAATGGAACGTGACGTGTCTGCTAGAAGGTATGTGGCATTGACAGGACGGTGCCGTTTGTGATCCACTCTTCGTGTTCTTAAAACTGAATCGAGAGAGGGCGAGCGAGATCGATGTCACTTGGTCCGGAGAGCTGCACGAGCTTTAATATAAACACATAATCCATATTTCTCATCTGGTAAGTTTCGAACCTTGCGGTCTTCACCATGGGCGTCTCCACGCTGCCGCACTCGTCTAACAGCTTCGAGACCATCCACGTCCTGGCACGGATGAGTCCGTTTTTATACTCGCCGCTCCATGAGTGATGGCAGGCTCTGGACAGGTGGCAGATGCGAATTGTCAAGCACTTTGTTGAGCTCCTAAATAGATCCCCCGTGTGAATTCTAAACACGCCATGTGCGGAGATTCATGTTTACAGGCATGTCGCTAATAAGTTTAAGTCCTAAACTCTTAGCAGTGCCACGATTGTCTTACACGCACATGTCGTTACTATAGAAACAATGATTTAACTTGGAGAAAAAAACTGGAATTTGTGCCTGATTTGCTTTGCGGCCGTGTTCAGCGTTTAATTTATTCGTGATGTCACACGCCACAGTAGTGGATAAAGCCTCATGTGAAAATATTACGCTCAGGGCTTTTGAAGGTTTTCATAAATAAATCTTTTTTTACCTAGCCTGCTAGGTTTAAATGCTATCATTTGAATTGATTGACAAGCAAACGGCTCGCACGCCTGCCCTTTTCCAATTGGCCTGCTCGGCAGCAGCTAAACATGGAGGCATGATACTCTATGTACAGAAACGCGACAATGTCCTGATTGATCTTCGAACAGGCTTGCGCGGAAGGGTTTAATAATATTAGAACGAGCGTGTTAATACAGTGTTAAAGTACTTGTGGATTAGCCTGTGATCAGATCGCTGGTAACCAAAGTGTTCATTGTGGATTAACATGGTGGCGATGTGAGGAGTGGCGATCAGATACTGATGGGAGAAATATTTCGGACTCCAAAGATGAAGACCGTGCAAGCGAACACCACGCCAGCTGGTCATTTTGATTTGAAGTTCCAGCCATGCGAGTGGTGCTCACTGCAGACCATATCGATTTGACGCTTTTCCCCAGAATAATTTTTTATTTTTTTTGCCCTTTTTAATTCACCCTATAATGACCCCCTAGTGAAGTTGCTGAAAGCTCATTAAGTTTGAAATGAAGCTGTACGCTAAGTCAGAGTAGTCGTGAGTGTGCATTGCCTCCTGAAAGGGCACAGACTGGGCGGGGAGGGAGGGAAAAGGAGTCACTGTTTTTGTTTTTTCGTTGTTTTTTTCCCCCTCAGGCTGACAGCGATCCGTTAATTAAGCAACCTAATGGCTGTAATTGCACCCATTCACGGCCCCAGCTGCTGAGGTAATGCTAGGTTTGCGGCGCCTGCCAGGATTCAGCTGTCTCTGAGGTGAAAGCACTCGAAGCCCAGGCATGCAGGGGGTCTGTGTTTGACTCTCGCTGCTCCTCCTGGCTCTTATGGCAGCAGCTGCTCCAAGACATTTTTGCCAACGCCGCCCTACACCATCACCTTACCTGGCACTCCGTCTCAATCTGAAAGGCGCCTGCCGAGCGAGGAACTGCGGGACAATGCCCGAGCAGGTGCTTCGAAACAAAGTCCAAAAACAACACAAACACTGGCAGGTTTTTCTCTCCGAATGCAGATTCGGAGCCAGTGCCAGCCGTAATGTCCTGTTGGCAAAAGAGGCATGCTAATTAACATCTTGGCACCGTTGACCTGCTTTGATTCCAAGCTAATCTGAAGCTCGGTTTGAGTTTACCCCAAAATTCAGCACGTCAAAAGGATTTCTGCCGCTTTCTAGACCTACAGTTCCGAAAAAGTTGGGACAAGTATGGAAAATGCGAATAAAAACAAAGGAGTGATTTGTAAATGTACTTTGACTTGTATGTAAGCAAAAATAAACAAGCGTATAAAGACAAGGTATTTGAATTTTCCAAAAAGAAATGAAATGTGTTAACGATGTGTTTTCAATACAGTACGATAAATCCTTTCTTACAAAACTGAACGTAGACCGCGTATACCTTTTTAATCGCCGGACCGTTCGATACGGGATTAGCTTACGGCTACCGACAAGACCTCGATTCGGCCCGGTTATTTTTCGCACTTTAGTACATTATCGCTTGGATCATGTGAGATCCGTCCTTTCGAGCCGTTCGAACTCCACAATGTGGAGAATAAACACACGTCACTTGTCGTCGCGAGTCTGACCACAGAGGGTAAATGCGACTGATTGACAGGAGTTGCGTTATAGACGTGGCGTATATAGAAAAATACGGGGGGGGGATTGACGTGACCACATGGACTTGTTGTAGGATCGTGACGAGACGTCAGTTTGAAGATGAGTCTTAATTGAACAAGAAATTGAAATGGATTGCATCTGTCTGTGCCTACAGATGTGCTAGAAATGACTCAAATGGAAACAGACAAGATGGAAAATGTGAAAGCGACGAATGAGATCATGTTGGGTTTTAGAATGAAATTCTGTGCTATTTTATTCCCTTTCTCCTTGCTGCCAGTGGTGCGGGGGGGGGGACAGAGACAGGGGGGGGGGACACGTGGCACTACTTTCTCGCTTACTTTCGCATGCTTTCCTCCTCGAACACCCCGAACCGGCATTAATGAGCTGATTAACTGAAGAATCATAAAAAGTTCGAGCGAGAGGAGAATTCAATAAGGAGTCTGAAACTGTTCAGAGGGAAGCGTTGCCTTGTGGAAACGGAGAGTAACCTCCAGTAAGTCATTTCCTGTGGCGTGCGGTAATGAGACGTGGCCGAGAGCGATGGTGTCGGATTGTAACGTATCCGGGGTTGAGGCAGAGAGCAGGACCGGAGCAATACGAGCCCTGACAGGTGAGTGCCACGCTGATGAAGCTGTCAGGTGGTGTGAACCCCAAGCTCGCACCGCCGAGACAAGGAAAAGTCTGCGGAGGCTGGAAGAACGGAACAAATACGACCCCCTAGTGTTATCTCATCATCCTCTGACATTCTCAAGACACTGGGGTTTTAGAGAGAAGTGCCGAGAGGGTCTTGCAGAGAAAGGTGTTATTGGCATACCCGGTAAAAAAAAAAAAAAAAAACCCAACACTTTGCAGGGTGATGGAAATAGATGATCTTGAAGAGATTTTCAAGATGAATGATGGTATGTTTAATCATCTTTAAGCGCACAGACCTATCAAAACGTATACGCGTCCACGCCTTTTCTCTTTTCACACTAGTAAGCCGCAAAAAAAACAACAACCTCACAGTTTGTCACGGAATCCAAAATCAACGCAAAAATCGACCAAACATTGCAGGAGCTTGCCGAGATGCGTCACGTGAGGTCGTCACGTTGCGCCTTCAGCCAAAAGCAATCTTCGATTCGCCTGTGTCGAACATGAGTGCAGCTAAAAGGTCTCGTTTACTACCAAAGACGATTTCGTCCAACTGCGATTTCAACAAAAAAAGCACAAAAAAACTCATCGTCACATCGCAAATTTTATAAAAATAAATCAAGTAAAGACGCCGCAAAAATCTAGCATTTTTGTTGCTACAGCAATCACACACACACACACACAAAAAAAACCCTCAGCAAAATCCTGCACAATGTTGTGTACGATATTGCGATGTACTAACATTGGAGACTCCTTCTTCTCTAAACGCTCAATAAACGGACCAGCTAGTTAAATGCGTTAACGCGTTTAAAGGAGTATACACATAAATTCCTGCGACCTCGTCGTTATATTCTCGAAGAAAATAACATGCCTGAGCACTGAAAACAAAACAAGACAGGAAGTCGTTGGCTGACATTTCCTGTACAAGGAAGATTATATCGTTCGTGATTGGTTAGTGTCGATCGTTCTTTTTTTAAATTTTCATTTAACAACAACGTGAAAACATAAAGCGATCAACACCGTACGTAGGGTCATATGTGACCTTAAGCCTACGCGAGTTTGTTTCATTTAGCATAAACCATTATATCCAACTGAAATGGAAATTCTGTCCTTAATGTAAATACGTTTGATCTAAGAATGATTTATTTGGGTTTTTTCAGTGTAGCAGGAGAGTTCAACATTATAGT
Source organism: Ameiurus melas (assembly GCA_012411365.1). Classification (NCBI taxonomy): domain Eukaryota; kingdom Metazoa; phylum Chordata; class Actinopteri; order Siluriformes; family Ictaluridae; genus Ameiurus; species Ameiurus melas. Next base: position 18,195,260 of record CM022763.1, on the reverse strand, counting down.
GTCTTTACTGGACTTTATTGTGTTCGAGTTGGTCTATATATATTTATATAAATATATATATATATATATATATATATATATATATATATATATATATATATATATATATATATATATATATACGGTATGTAAATATATACACTGTATTATACGTTGATTCACGCTGTAACTGCGTGTTGGCTGTAAGTGTCATTTTGTTGCCCGTCCAATCACAATGAAAGAATCGTATCTTAGATATAGGATTGAGGTAAGGGGTATTGTTGTTGTTGTTGTTTTTGTTGTGTTTCTGGCTGTGAAACAAGGAAAGGGAAAAAAATAAGAATAAAACAAACATGATGGTGACCGCTAGTCTACTGACCGGACTTGTCCACCAGGGTATAAATAAATAAGATAGACTCATAACCTTTTTCTCAGCGAGGTACTGATTCCTCCACCCTTTATGTGTCAGTTGAGTGTTACACGGAGCCAGTTCGGGAACGATCAACACACACGCTGGGACTTGCAGCTAAAGATACACACCTTTCAGTCACGGTCTGAAGGAAAGACACTTTAAATGCAAAATAAATAAATAAATAAATAAGCACGCGAACTCTCCGGCCTCTGCTGAGTTGAGGCATTTGGCACCGAGGGAGATGAGAGTGGGTTTGAGAATAGATGCTTCACCCAGAGCGAGAATCCTGAGATTCAATTTGGTTGAGTGTGTGTGTGTGTGTGTGTGTGTAGGGGGGAGGTCAGGTAAATCTGATGCATAGTGTAAAAGCTCAGAGTGAAGGCAGGCTGCATGCTTATTTGCCATCTGCTGTCTGCTTGCAATTTTCTCACAGCCCTTATGGAGGACCGGACAGTGTTTGAGAGAGAGAGAGAGAGTGTGTGTGTATGTGTGTGTTTTCTGCACAAATCATCTCATTTTTGTCCTCACCACACTCCAGTTTTGTGGCTTTGCTCTGACATGATGAAAGAAGACCTGAAAGTTTTTTTTTTGGTCTAAAATTCAGACCTTGCATACGAAGGACACGGTAAAGACGAGCGTTTGGCCGTTTCTCTCTCGAGACAGTGAACGGTCACTTAGTGTGTGTGTGTGTGTGTGTGAGAAAGCAAATCAGTGGGAGGTAAATCAAATCTAAGTACAAAACAATACAAATTCATTAGAATGATCGGTTAATTACCGTAAAACAATTTCAAACGATGAATAAATATATTTTCTAACGAGAACAACGTTTCAAATATATTAAAGAATACAAATAGAGTGTAACAAGAAGTAAATATTTCAAGTTCAAGTAAATGAGGAAGTATGTGTGGTTTCCAAAAGTTAACTCACATTTTTTTACACGACTTATTTTAAATGAGGAAATCTAAAAGATCCTATTTATTTATTTATTTATTTATTTATTTATTTATTTATTATATTAAGAAACGTGACATCATTGAATAAATGCACATTTTAACAAGTAAAATAAGATTTAAAAAAATAATAGATTTAGCAAGAAAAATTATCTGACAAAAGTGCTTATGTATATATATGTATATATATATATATATTATTATATATATATATATATATATATATACATAGCACAAGAATTATTTATTTAAAATAAATGAATAAATAAAAATGTTTTGATTAGAAAGATTTTGGACCAAGTATATCAATAAGTCCAAATGTATTTTTAACAGAAAAGACACATTTAAATACATTATTATTATTATTATTATTATTATTATTATTATTATTATTATTATTATTTAAAATAAACGAATAAATAAAAACATTTTTATGAGAAGGATTTTGGACCTAATAAATCAATGAATGCAAATGCATTTTTTTAAAACAGAAAAGACACATTTAAATACATTATTATTATTATTATTATTATTATCATCATTATTTATTTATTTATTTATTATTAAGGATTTTTTCAACAAGAAAACTTGTTCTTAATGAATAAATAAGTAAATAATACTTTTTTAGCAAGGATTTTTTTTTAATGGAACATGTTTATTATTATTATTGTTTAATTTATCTATTTTATTTTTTGTTGAAGCATTTCTGGCACAACATAGTGACTCATCGGTATTAAATAATGACACCTCGTATTAAATAATTAATACATGTAATTCTGTAATTTCCTCTTAAACACTTATTTGCGTACAGTTCATTTCATTAGAAACAAAAGTAGACCTAATTTAATCTAAGTCAGCCCCCGATCATGTGGATGATTCCTGATGGTAATGGGGTTAAGGGTGTTAAGGTAAAAAATATTGATTAAACTGGAATACAACCGGAGAAGTGACCAGGAGCAAACGGGAGCAAAACCAACTCTGGGTGGGAGGGGCATACACTTTTTTTCTCCTCTGTCAATCAAAGGCTGATCCTGGGCGTCTGTGAGAGTCTGTTCCCGATGCATTCAAAATAATCCCCAAACCTCACGCAGCTAAATATATATCTCCGCAAAATGGAAGTGACGTGACATGATGTCCTGTGACGGCAGGAAGGCATGCTGACACACACAACCACATACGCCATCGCACTTGTCCCGGTCGACGTGGCGACACGAAATGTATTTCTACCGTGGTAACGTTGGATTCTCCAAATCCGATCGTGTCTGATCAGGTTTAAATCACAGCTTGTCTCGGCAACATTCCATCACGTTAAAATGTACCTACAAACGGATCAAAAAGAAAGAAAGAAAGAAATTAATTTTTTCTTATTGTCGTCATGTCGCTGTGTAAACAGAGACCCGCTAAATGGAGCACAAGAGTACTAGCAATATTTTCCCAATATCATATGAGCTGGATATCACAATATTTCCTCAAATCGATCATCAGCGCGTGTCTAATGTCTTCATGGCCTGAATTTAATACTGAGATTATGGCGTTACACGGGGGTTTAATAGGATCCGCGCCGCAACAAGTAGCGGCCCGGTCGATAAGGCAGGCGTAGCCGCGCGCTCCTGACAGAATATAATAAGAGGTTTGTTTCATTAAATTACTGTGTTTCCTTTTGTAGCCGCACAAACCCGCGCATGAGTATCGATCCCTCTGAAGTCTGATGGCCTTGCGTTCAGCAGCGATTGCTTAGCCCTGCTAAAACACATCGATTGTTTACGTCTCTGCCTCGTGAGGCTGCCCGCCTCCAGCTAAAAAGTTTACTCATTAGATCATTTTAATTCCCACGGAATAACGATTTTCCCATCGTCTTTCTGTTTCGCGCTCTCACTCGTCTGAAATAATTAGCACGTTTGCCCCGATCGTTCATTAAATATTTGCAAATCGAAAAGGAACGCGTCCGCTCGGCTGCTCGGCGCGTGGGCCTCGTCTAATTACGGTTATCCGTGGTCAATTCTTGCTTTACGGACCTTTTTATAACCTGTTGTTGTTGTCGTTGTGTTTTTGAGTGACATCTCGCGCGCTCGTTTTATAAAGGTTCCTTGTCCTTTCCAACACTCTCTGTTTGATGGCGTTAAATATTTCTGACACGTTAAATGCATGTTCCTGGGTGCAGATCATATAAATAATGCTGTGTATCCGTCGCCATGGCAACGCTGTTCTAACCTGTAGTCCAGCCAATTTCTGAAGCGCATCAGAGACATTCAGGGATGGATAAGGAGCAGAACATAACATCTCATCGACATGTCTTGGAAGGTTATGGACACCAGAATGATGGGATGAATATGGAAATATTCTTGTTTTAATGGGATACCGTCCACTCTATTAATATTGGAACACAAAAGGCCAATTTGTTTGTTTTTAAGAGTTTGAGATAAAATTTCAACTCATATTTCCTGCTTTTTAGACAACATGTTAAACAACATGTTTCAGAGCAGTCTATTTATAGGCGAGCAAAAAAACTGGAACACGCCATTGACTGGGATGGGGGGGGTTCCTTGTTACCTAGGTATGTCCTCTTAGATTGATTGTTTAAACAATAGCTCTGAAAGTCTACTCTTGGTTTTAGCCTTCAGTTTCACCTGTGAAGACTGCATATGTTGGTAAAAAGCATGATAAACCAACATGAAGAACAGAGATGCCTGTGGGAGTAAAGCAAGCCATTTTGAAGCTGAGAAAAGAGAGGAACAGCACTATGAGAAATTGCACAAAACATTAGGGATAGCCAGTACTACAATGTGAAATGTCTTGAAAAAGTGGAAAGAACCCGCTGACATCAACATCGTCATCGACGCCGCTGACAGTCAGCGTTATACAGTAACTACAAAATCTCCCCAAACTTCATCATCTAGGATATAGTACGTGTTAAATCGGACATGCGTGGGTGAAGACAGAGGTGATAAATCCTCCAGAGCTCAAAACAGGCTCTTCTCCATATTTAGTCAGTTTGCTAGACACAGTTCACAAACCATTTTAAACAAGAGCTGGGCAATATGACAATATAATATCGATATCAGTATAAAATACGTCGTGGTACACTTTTGTGAGATATCGCGTGAAACAGTTTTATGGAAGAGGTTGATTCGATACAGGTTTGTGAACGTTTTTTTTTTTTTTTTTTTAGATTTGTTTATTTTTTATAAGTTTTTTTCTAGTTTTAATTTATTACAGTGCGTCATTGAAGTATCATTATAGACAGGAATATGTAAAAACATCTGCTTGAAATGCAGGTGTGAATTAAAACGATTATAACTTACGACAGCTAGGACAGTTTCGAAAACGCTCCGGCTCGCTGGAACTACACTTTACCTTGGAATATAATAACCGAAATCGGTGAAAGAGAGAAAAAAATGCCTGAAAAAGAAGCAGAAGGACGTCGTCATGAAAAGACAACCGTGACAGTTGCAGAGAGACAGAAACACATCTGTTATGTGAACGTTTATTCGGAAAAACACAACAAAGAACGATTCTTTATCTGGATGCCATTTTCATTTATTTATTTATTTGTTTGTTTATTATTATTATTATTGTTATTATTATTGTTGTTATTGTTATTATTATTATTATTATTATTCCCCTTACATCACCTTATTCTTTTTGCAAATTCCCATTTTGTAGCTGTCTGGCGTGTCTCATTTCCTGTTTTCTCTCCGTCCGCGTCTGATTTAACAATCCTGCTTTTTTTCTTCTTCTTTCCTTTTCTCTTTGTCGTCTGAAACCTTTTTCGAGATCCTCCGAGACGACTTTATATCTGGTGAGGTATTTATGGAAATGAAAAGCCCAGCACTTATTGAGCTATTTGCCAGTTTCAATTAGACTTTTTTTTTTTTCCTTTTCCACTTTAAGTGTTCGTTTTAATTGCTAAGAGCCTGTCCTGACAACAAGAAGCACATTCACTGACAAACTCGGATGAGTTTCGGGGGAACACGGGAAAGCAATAAACGCAATAAATACACTCGGGTGCAGTAGAATGAATACTTTGTCTGTCTGATTTAATCGCACAAGCATCGGCTTTGCCACAGATGACGTTTTTTTTTTTTAAAAAAGCAGCAGAGACGGAAGGATCATGATAAAGCTTGCTGCCAGACTTTGTTTGCCAAATTTATCGGTCTAGACTGGGTTTTTCTTTAAAATGACTTCCTGCCTCTTGGGACGTGTCAAGGGAACAAGCACGTCAGGAGATACTGGGCATACTTCCATGCGTAAACCATTTTGGGACTTTTTATTGGCTTTAATGACGAATAGTCTATTGGGTACGAGGTGATTAAAAAAAAAGTTGTTTTATTATGAGGTAGTGGCTGTAAGGATTGGACTTGTTTTTAGTATTTAATCCGTATTATTTATAACAAATAGCCACAAAAACCAAACCACGTCTTTTGGTTTGAACTTTTAAAGAGTTCCTCATTCATTATACAAATTTTGTAATTATAACTGGATGTAATAACCTGCAGTTAGGAGAGAGCCTTAATCAGTTAACTGCTTCAGGCTTTGCATTAAAAAGTCCATTATGAAGGACTCTTGGTAATTCAAACTAACTCCAACTAAACTTTTTTACTTTTGGACTTTTCATGTAACTTTTCGACTTGTCTGTAATGATCGAGCCGGAGAGGAAAAGTGCAACGCAGACCGTTGCAGGAAGAAACGATTGTGCCATTTGGATTGTTTCTCGTTTGCATAACCGTGTAGGAGAACGTGACGAGGAGCTCCTGATTTTCCTCACGTTATCGGTCAGGTCAAGTAAGGATCTGATCGACTTTGGTAAGAGCCAAATCGTGATGCCTAGAAGACCGGGTCAGAGCATGTCCAAAACGGCAGGTCTTACGGGGTGTTCCCGGTATTCACTGGGTAGTACCTACTAAAAGTTAGTCCAAGGAAGGATAACCGGTGAACCGGCGACAGGGTCATGAGCACCCAAGGCTCACAGAAGAGCTACTGTAGCAAAAATTGCTGAAAAAGTTCATGCTGGCTCTGATCGAAAGCTGTCAGAACACACGGTCCTAAATCCACAAGATCTCAATCTGATTGAGCGTCTGGACAAACAAGTCCGATCCATTGAGGGCCCACCTCGCAACTTATAGGATCTGCTCCTAACCAGATCAGGTGCCAGATCCCACAGCACACCTTCAGAGGTCTCGTGAAGTCTGTACCTCGACGGGTCCGAGCTGTTTCAGGCAGGTGCTTTTAATGTTATGGATGATCAGTGTATATCACCATGCAGTGGAATGCTCGATTCTGATTGGTCAGGACGTGTGTATTATTTCCATATAACTGCACTGTAACACAAACGTGCTCCTTCTAATATCCTCTCGTTTCTATAGTAACCGCTCATACTCAAAGCCTCATCCGGAAGACGCTCCACATAATCTACGACTAATAAAAAACAGATTTTAAGTATAACCTGTATAACAAAGTTCATTTTTCTGGACTTACTGTATTTTTATTAATAGATTTTCTCAAATAAGTGTGTTTTCTGGAGTTAATGCTTTGCATAATTGTCCCCTCACCCTTCTTTTCTGTAGTTCATGCTCAGCTGTCAGAGCTGCTGTTCTAAAAACTTCAGAAACCCCTTCCAACCAATCACAGACAAGAAACGAAATTGGCAATATGGCCAATTAAGGAAGAATTAAAATGATGAGTCATTCTAAATCCTGGTCTTCTCAGAGTGCAGGTGATGTATGAAGTTAACTCCAGGCACATCAAAAAAGGTTTATCTTTCTGGAGAGGAAAATAATAATCTTTTTTTTTTTTTTTAAATGAGGAAGACAAGAAAGAAGCAGAGAAAGAAAGGTTTATTTTATGGTCGAGTGCATGTTAATTAATTGGTCTTGGCTTTGGATTACGGCTCCCAACACCAACCTGCCATCTGTCCGCGGTAATAAAACCGCAAAATAGTACATTTCGATTTAAATCCGCTCGTGCCGCTGATCCGGATTTTCAGCCTTCTTTGTTTTTTTTTCCCTCTTTATACAGCGCGAGACTCGTGATGTGATGCTACACGATGTCCTGTGCACTCATTTTAGGCCGTGATAAGGAGAGACGTGACGGACAATAGGCCTCGTCACATTCGAGAGCTATGTAGAGTCCTACTATAATGGAGTCAGAGACCTTGGGGTGAAAAAGATTAAAGCTTCGGCTGCATCACATCCCGATGCTGCTATGAGAACGTGAGTGTGCGTGTCAGAGAGAAACACAGGACGGAATATTAAAAGACCCGAGAGAGAGACAACACGGCAATCTCGGCTCTGCTTTTTACATTTGTTTCGTTCAAAGCAAATAAGAAAACAAACGAGTCTGACAAACCCGAACGCGTTGTGAGTCAGCGTGCGTTTCTTCTGATTCTATCTTTCACGCGTCTCGGAGAAACGGCTCGACAATTATCTGCTTTTCCACCGCCAAACAAAAAGCTTGTCAGTTGGGTGTTTGACTTTTTGGCAGGGAAGCAAAATAGTCATTAATTCTGCCACAGACCAAATGGCTATTTGCTGATATTATGCTCGTGCGTTTATAAAACTCGCTCATTTGCATGCACGACGGCTAGTTCGAGCTCTCGAGCAACATCAACCCCAATAAGATTTGATTCCTCGGATCGATTTGAGCCGTGCCCCTTCACCCCATGGCAACATTAGCATAATAACACGGCCCATTTCTCCAGCGTCTTTGTATCGAACCTCCCACGTTATTCCGTGTAACTCACGGGTCGTGATAATTTGCTTAAACACATTCGTAATGCAGCTGTCGGACTGTATTTCTTACTTTTTCTTATTACCGGTCTTGCCTTTACCTCAAAAATAAATAAATAAATAAACAAACTTTTAAATAGTTCTAAAGCTATGTAAACTGAAACTCTGTAAACATTTCATCAGGTCGATCTAAATCGGTCATAGTCGCCCACACAGGAACATATTCTTCTCACCGCGTACACCTGAGTGCATCAAGCGTCTTTCTCAAGAGCACAAATGCAACCGAAGGCACACGAACTCCAGTGTACACGTTGTGCATTCGGACCCCTTGAGAACAAGCCCGAGGCAACAACAGCGAAGAAAAAGTCTTGAGAGGAATCGGACTCGGAGCTTCCGAGTCTTTGGAGTGAAATCAGACAGCGTAGATTAGATTGGAAGAATCACGCCGCGTGTTAAAAGGATGCTCGGATATATAGTGAGCAGATTTGTGTTCAGAATCGAGTTGTGCGCACACTTAATGTCGATTTCCTTTGCTTCCTGTGCCGCTTAGGTTTTAAAGGTGGCGGTCTGAGACGGGGTTCTTCAACAGAACACCGTCTAGACGAAAACCCGCCCAATGGGTTGAAAGCTAAGCTGACCTAGCACTCCTTAGCTCTGGTTATTTTATCTATAATTGTATCGCAAATTTTTTCATGCTTTAAAATATTTTCATCCTCAGGTTGAGCAATGTCTCTGAACTGCATGTGGAAAGGAAATGTTTTTTTTTGTTTGTTTTTAAAGGGATGATACTATCAATTAAATAATAATTGTCATAATTATGTATGTAATATTGGCTTCTAATGGCAGACCATAGTTGTTGTTGTTTTTGTGGAGTCTATTAACTACATATACATTTCAGCATGGCATACTGTGATCCGGTGACGCTGGATTTAATACTGCTCCGTAGCATTAGCCGTTAGCAAGAAAATGGGCTTTTGTTCAGATTCACGCACTGTTATAATACTTCTGAGGATTGAATACAGATGTGCACAGTATGACACAGGTCCTGGATTTAATTAGCATGCTTCTATAACATAATAATTATTAGACATATCTCTAATGATATAAGATTTACAGAACATAAGCTCCAAAGTTACTGAATTCAGTACCCAGTCGAGACTGCATGTCTGTCCAACGTCGTTTGCTTGATAGGATTATTCGATCTGACACCTCGCCCCTCTGGCTCTTCTCCCTGACCTCCCCAGTCTGCCTCTCTGTGCTGTGAGAGACTGTATTATAGCCGTGGCCCCGGTGGGCCGCTGCCCTGATCCTAATGCCGTGTGTCAGTCCTGGCACTCGTCTGTCCAAACTCATCCATCACAACACGGCACACTCGCAGTGAAACCTGTTCCTTCCCGCATCCTCATGCCGCTGAGCCGTACTTCCTGAACGCACTTGTGGTTCGTGATGGGTTCACACACCGTCTACTATCTCACACACACACACTTTAACACAAGCTCACCTGCCTTGCCTGTACTTTCAATTGAATGCATTTCCGGTGCAAATATTCATCCTCAGTTCCTCCTCCGAACATTTCGCTGACGATCGTTCAATCTGAGATGAGAAAGAAAGAATTTCACAGGTTGTTTTGGAAGATTTATGCAACACGTCCACGGTTGAATGAAGTTTCCTTTCTTTTGTTTCATAAGGCTTTTACAATCAGCTCAATTTAATGTGTATGTATATATAAAATATGTATTTGTGTGCATATATATATATATATATATATATATATATATATATATATATATATATATATATATATATGTTGATGGATGATACCCCTTTAGATTTCTTTGTTAGTTGTCCCACTTTTCTTTGTTTATTTATTGTTTACTTATTTGTTACCTTATTAAAAATCACTACTAATTCACTGAACACAGATGTGTTTTGCACAAAGCAAGATCAATTCGAAAATAAATCGTCTAATCCACCAGCGACTAATCCCTCGGAGACCAGTGGTCACTTTGGTCACAGTGGCGAAAGATTATCGAAGCTAACATGCTGACTCAGTGTGTAACTTTGGTATGAATGATACAAAGTTATGTCGCGCAATACTTGTAAAAACCACAAGATCGATGCTTCCCTGCTGAGGGTGATCCAGAATAACAGTGAGCAACCATTAATAATAAAAAAATCCATCTTGATTCTGAACTTGCCCCTAGTACTCATTTCATCCACCGTCTCTCCTGGCATGTGGGAGAAATAAAAATAAAATAACTTGTTTTCATAGCACCCGAATGTTCCTGATGGGGCCCGGGACTGGTTATAGTCTCTTTGCTATGAGTCATTCAGCATCAAGCCTGTTGCTCTGATCTTGCTGGAGTTTTTTGAGAAAAAAAACGTTATATTTTTTTTTTTTTTTTTTTTTTTAAAACCCCACCCCCCAACCCCCCAAAAAAAAAACTCAAAAAAAAAATAAAAAAGAAAAAAAAGGGTTTTTTAAAAAAAAAAAAAAAAAAAAAAAATATATATATATATATATATAAGATATATATATTTGTGTCATTTTACATATCACTTGAGGTTTGAACAAGTTTTGTGGGAACCACCAGGTGTTCGGTGTACAAAACATTTGTACGTCTGTTTTGGTTTAGTTAAGTAAACACTAGAAAAACATTTACTTTTTCCAGATTCTAAGAAAACTGTTTTGTATAGCAATTAATAAGATCAATCCATCCATCTTCTATCGCTTACTCCTTCTTCAGGGTCGCGGGGGAACCTAGAGACTATCCCAGGAAGCATCGGGCACGAGGCGGGGATCGAACCCCCGACCGTGGAAGTGTGAGATGAACATGCTAACCACTAAGCCTAAACCACGGAGAGATATCATTTCACATTAAATTAAAAACCTTCTCTGTTCAACTTGAGGTTATATGAGAGCGAGACACGAACACCAGCTGAATCTTGTTGACCGGGTCAGGTTATGTTGTGCTACACTGACTCTCAGGTACAGATATTGGCACATATTTTATATCAAGAGTCACTGTCAATATTCGTCTCATTGTTACCGTCTTTGACATCCCAAAATATGTGTATGTTGCACACTGTTTTGACTTCCTACAGTACGTTACTCATTGTCTTTACAATTTTCCGATGTCACTTCACCAATTCGCTGTTTTTTTCCTCTTCGTTTTATCTTGTTTTTTTAATTCTGTTCCTAGCCTTTGCAATTCGAAGCCATGTTTATAAAAAAATGGTCATTACCGGTTGTTAGGACTCAAAACTGAAGGACATTTTTAGTATTTCCGTGACTCTTGTTGACCGGGTCAGGGTATGTTGTGCTAATACTCTCAGGCAGTGATGTCGGGCAGGTTCGGGATCATGTTCGTTTTCCTTATTACCAGCTTTGATTTCCCAAACTCTACACACCTGCCTCACTGTTTTGGCTTTTTACAATATATATATACAATATATATACAATATATATATATATTTATATATATATATATATACAGTGGTGTGAAAAAGTGTTTGCCCCCTTCCTCATTTCCTGTTCCTTTGCATGTTTGTCACACTTAAGTGTTTCGGAACATCAAACCAATTTAAACAATAGTCAAGGACAACACAAGTAAACACAAAATGCAATTTGTAAATGAAGGTGTTTATTATTAAAGGTGAAAAAAAACACCAACCATCATGGCCCTGTGTGAAAAAGGGGGCCCCTAAACCTAATAACTAGGTTGGGCCACCCTTAGCAGCAACAACTGCAACCAAGCGTTTGCGATAACGTGCAATGAGGCTTTACAGCGTCCTGGAGGAATTTTGGCCCACTCATCTTTGCAGAATTGTCCTAATTCAGTTACATTAGAGGGTTTTCGATCATGAACGGCCTTTGAGTCATACCACAACATCTCAATAGGATTCAGGTCAGGACTTTGGCTGAAGCCACTCCAAGTCTTCATTTGTTTTTCTTCAGCCATTCGGTGGTGGCTTGCTGGTGTGTTTAGGATCATTGTCCTGCTGCAGAACCCAAGTTCGTTTCAGCTTGAGTAACGAACAGATGGCGGACATTCTCCTTCAGGATCTCTTGGTAGACAGCAGAATTCATAGTTCCTTTTATCTCGGCAAGTCTTCCAGGTCCTGAAGCAACAGCACAACCCCAGACCATCACACTACCACCATCATATTTTACTGTTGGTATAATGTTCTTTTTATAGAAATGCAGTGTTCCATCTATGCCAGATATACTTGGACACACACCTTCCAAAGAGTTCCACTTTTGTCTCATTGGTCCACAGAATGTTGTCCCAAAAGTCTTGGGATCATCAAGATATGTTGTGGAGAAATTGGAGGCGAGCTTTGATGTTCTTTTGCTCAGCAGTGGTTTTCTCCTTGGAACTCTGCCATGCTGCAGGATTCTTGTCCAGTCTTTTCCTGATGGTGGAGGCATGAACGCTGACCTTAACTGAGGCAAGTGAGGCCTGCAGTTCTTTGGACGTTGTTGTGGGGGTCTTTTGTGACCTCTTGGATGAGTCGTGCTGCGCTCTTGGGGTAATTTTGGGCGGCCGGCCACTCGTGGGAAGGTTCACCACTGTTCCATGTCTTCGCCATTTGTGGATAATGGCTCTCACTGTGGTTCGCTGATTCCCAAAGCTTTGGAAATGCTTTATAACACTTTCCAGACTAACAGATTTCTTTCTCAATTGTTCCTGAATTTCTTTGGGCTCGGCATGATGTGTAGCTTTTGAGGATCTTCTGGTGGACCTTACTGTGTCAAGCAGCTCCTATTTAAGTGATGCCTTGATTGTGAACAGGTGTGGCAATAATCAGGCCTGGGTGTGGCTAGAGAATTGAACTCAGGTGTGGACAACCACAGTTATAGTATGTTTTGGCGGGGCAATCACTTTTTCACACAGGGCCATGATGGTTTGGATTTTTTCCTTTAATAATAAACACCTTCATTTACAAATTGCATTTTGTGTTTACTTGTGTTGTCCTTGACTATTGTTTAAATTGGTTTGATGTTCCGAAACACTTAAGTGTGACAAACATGCAAAGGAACAGGAAATGAGGAAGGGGGCAAACACTTTTTCACACCACTGTATATATATATAATATATATATATGAGAGAGAGAGAGACCAGGTCAGGTTATTTTGTTCTCCAGTACCTCCCAAGGTGTACTGTTGGTGCATGGTAAGAGTCGCTATCATATCCGGGTTCATTATTATACCCCTTTGGCCCAAACTCTGTGTACCTGCCTCGATGTTTCAGTTTTCTACATTACTCAATTGCTCAATTTGTTGTTTATTTTTGCTCCTTATTTACCGTCCCTTGTGACATCTGCATCTTTTCCTTTTGCGATTCTTAGCCGTGTCTATCAGACATTGATCAAAGTCATTGTTATCGGTTGTTAGTGTTCAGATGGCGTATGATCGCATATGCTAAGGAAGTCTAGAGAATTCCTCCGAGAGTCATGAAAACATAACGCTCACACGAGATTTCGCTACTTAATTTATGGTCAGTTTTCTACTTCAAGTTTGTGATCCATTTTGCTGAATATTTTTGGCTCATCTAAAGAGACATGACGTATTTGGGAAGGCATAGTTCAATTTCTGTTATGTATAGACCAATAAACTTTTTTCTTTTCCTTTTTTTATTATTTAAAAAAAATATATCTCCAGTAGTCCTCCTTTTATTATGCCGTGCATGGCGATGGCAATATATCTTCCATCCCTGTGCTAACACTTTAATTAAAACTGTCTATAGATATAAATCCATAGTGCAGAGTTACCGACTAGACTATACGCTTGTTCAAAATTACTTTTAACTTCAACAAGAGCACTTTTTAGAACTTGAATTAACTCGAGGATTTGCAATTACAACCTCGATTTAGTGGACGTGAGATCTTTTATGTGTGAAAGTTCACTCTCAGTAAGCTGTCCTTGAGCAGGTTTGCGCTTGGAGATGTGTTCAGACGACAGCTTTGAAAAACGGGTAAATCCAGAATCATATCATCATCACCAATCTAATCCGGTTAACTCGGTGATCACCGAGTACGAACAACGAGCTCCTGGTTTTCCTCATTGCTTGTTCTCCAAGTTGACCATACTTGAGATTTGATCTCTGCTATCCTGTGTGGGACATGTCCAAAGTGTCCATAGTGTATGAATGGGTGTGTTAGTGTGTGTGTGATTGTGCCCTGTGATGGTTTGGCACCTTGTCCAGGGTGTACCCCACTCTGTGCTCCCTGGGATAGACTCCAGGATCCCCCGCGACCCTGAAAAGGAGAAAGCGGTAGAAGATGGATGGATGGATAGCCTGTTTGGATTGTAACTACAGATTTATTCAAGGTCTGACTAATATCAAAATATTCCACTGGTGCTAATTTTAACCTTGGGAAAATTCCAATGACCCCAACGTAGCTGTGTACCGCCCAAAACGACTGATAGCTCATTGTAAACAGAGCTTTACTGGTAGATTTGACAATTATTACTATGACCCATCAGGATCGTTCGCCTCTGTTCATCAGCACTGACACGGTTCATTTAGAGGAGTTAATTAGCCAGGGCCCAAGCTGCATCCTGTCTTGACATGTAAGAAGAAATCAGCTTCGAGTTGACCTTTAGCACAAGCAGTGTTACTCAGTCTCAGCAAGTCCATTAACTGTCAACAATCCATCATACATACCGTATAGTCATCCTAAAATTCTGCCCAACACTCATTAATATTAGGACTAGAAGATGACTGATGATTTCCAATGTAAATTCATTACTCGCTCTATTTTCTGAACTGCTTTCAATTTTTTTTTTCTTTCTTAAGTATGTCAAGAATGTTGTAAATGGAGGAGATTACAGCGTATCGGCTGGCTTTTTTCCAAAGTCATAATCCGTTTAGAGCACTAACGGGTGCAAATTGAATACTATTACTCTGATGATTCATGTAAATACTGCTGATACTGTCAAACCTGCCTTTATTGCATTTGTAGCAGGCAGGCAGGAGATTGGAAGGCTGGAAAAGCTCAGGCTACGGTACACTGCTTAGCTTCTACTTAAACGGAGCTTAACGTGGCTGTTGCTCAGCATGTTTGAGGCAGTAGAAGTTCAGCTTTTCCGTATCACCTGTCGATTGTATTGTCGTCTTGAAATCTGCTTTCTCACTCGACTCGCAGGATGAGAATCCTTCTCGATGAGACGAACGAACATGTTCCGATCCGAATGTCCACTGCATACTACATTCACAGCCCTTTAGATCGGTCCCGTCCGGCTCGGCTGCCAGATTTTTTGTTTTTGTTTGTTTAGGAATCTAAAATGAAAAAAGGAACACGTTTATTATTTTAGGACTTCTCTTAACTACGATCAATTTGCACCCCGTTCGAGCGTTTCTCAGATTAGCCCATTACTTATGTGTTTTATTTATTTATTTACTTATTTTTGCTTGTGTTTCTCGGAAGTTGGACCGCATCCGTTCGAAGTGAGCTGCAGGTCTGTGCGACGGTGGAGCCAAACCCGAGACTCCTATAATTTCCTTCACACCTCCGCATCCCTCGCCGAGAAAGATCTGGCATGTGAGAATTAAGGAAAGCCGGAGCGGTGAAAACACTGAGCAAATTCGGATCGTCGTACCTTCTCCAGACGAGGACTTGTCTAGGAATAGTCGCGTTATGAACCGTGGTCTGTCAATGGAAATGTCTCCCGCCGAGACAGCCAGCAATCTCAAAGCACCAGAACGCAGCTTTATTACTCTAAAACTAGTTGACATGACAAAGAAAAAAACCCCACAGTTTTCACAGTGGGTCTTTTATCTGAATATTACCTCAGAACGATGATTCGGGACGTTCAGATTAATGCAGTCTGTTACAGAACCCACAGCTCTCTGGCCTAATTAACACCGAGGGATGAAAACAGCTTGACATATTTAAAACAAGTGTGTGTCAGAGTTTTCCGGATGTATAGCGCGGCAGCTGGTCGAGTGCTTTAGAACCGGGACGGCGAAATCTCTTTAGCGTGGGAGAGGGAGGAGGAAGCTGCCGAGTTTGACAGAATTCATTATGACGTGATTGCCAGGCTGTTGAGCCCGAGCTAATCACCGAAATGTGTGTGTCTAATTGCTGACTTTCAGAGGCCCTGATGGCAATCACAGTGCTGCAGCTGAATGAAAGATTGAGCTGTGATTTCTGTCTGTCACTGAAGTTTATTTGGGCATGAAGACTATGAGAATAACTGCGTAGGGGAAGGGGGCGTGTGGGGACACTTGGGAGCGTGCAGTTCTAGAAAAAGAGGTGGTGTGATGAAGCAGAGTTACTATTTCCACCCAACGTTGGTTATTTTCCTACAAGAGCATGTCCTGTAAGTGTTTGGTTCCTCTTATACAATTACAGCGATTCCAATTTTTAATATGCGGAAAAATGGCTCCGTACTTTTTATAAATTTCTTGTTGCGTTTTAATGTTGCGACACTGGAGACTCCTTCCACAACCGTAAAACAAACGTCTTCCTACAGAAAGCTTCGCCATACCGATGGTTTGTTTTCCGCTGTCGATTATGCCCATCATCTGCCATACGATTCCCCGTGAATGAGCTGTTACTATAGAAACGATAGCGTATTAGTAACGTGCGCATTACTATAAACCTGTGATTTGCAGCTGCTCTACTGTCAGGTCTGAGAGATCTTATAGAAAATTGAATCGACACCCCCTGACACCCCCTCGTTTAACCTGACGCTTGCGCCTCGTTCCTGAACACTTTCGGATCTTGCCTCGTTATCTACAGCTGTCTTGCCCCTTCTCTGTTGGCGAGGGTCTCGAGAGAGATTTTCAGAGTTCGGTGTAGAGGCTGAGTGGTGGGTGTTTGCGGTTTCCTCATGCCCTCCCACGTCGTAGAGGATTGTTTACATGGATGAAGCCAAGGGCGCTGCCAAGCACGGTTCACTGCAGCTTGACTAGTGTGGTTATGACACTGCCTGTCGTGCTCCTGCACTCTGAGTGTGTGTTTGTGCGTGTGTGTGTGACTCGAACTTCCACACCGATTGACATTTCCATTACTCGCGGTCTTGTGCCTCTGTCCGAATCAGGTAATACCTAGCAAGGTACAGGTTACTTAACCTGTTGCTGTATCCTCTCTGACATTTCAGCTCTTTTGATTTTTTGCTCCAGGAGGAGAACATTAGAGGAAATATACCGAGCTGTTTGCATGTTAATCATTATTAGTAAATTGTGATCTTCTTATGATCTTCAATGATAGCCAAGATTTAGTTTGTGATTAAAATTCTCAGTTTTGCTTTTGGTTAAAACTTCTTCCATCAACATGTTTACCCATGATGCCGTTCCTGTCGGCTACCCGCTGATAGAGGTACAGCGAGACTTATTCCTTGCTTCAACTTTCACGCCAATATCGCTAATAGTGCTTGTAGAACACTAACTAGCCTCCGCTGTACCTTTAGAGCAACTGTGTCATAAAGCTCCATTGCATTCTGGGGACTTCTAGATGAATGCACCTTTCGCACCAACGTCGTCAAACTTTTATTCTGGAATTCTCTGTAATATGATCTCGAACTTCACTAGAAATTGGTGGGTGAGTATAGAAGCCCTTGCTCTTGTGTTTTGAGATTGCAGAGTTTTTATTATTTTTGGACCAGCAAAAATACAGCATCGAGCAAGACGTTAGCACCAGCATCGCTAGACGTGTTGCAGATATGTCCTTTACGCAGGAAAAAACCAGGAAACGCAGCTACTGTACATTTTTATTGCTCAGAATGAAGACACGCTCCTCAAGACAAAGAGCGATGGGTGTGACAAGGAGAGCTTACCGTAAAGAGATTTGTTCTCTCTGGAAAAGCTTTCCCCGAGCACTTCCTCCCCACACCCTCGCACACCGCGTGTACTGCTACAGAGACTAAGCTGGATCCCGATGAGGATATGGGAGTGCTTTGCGAGGACATTATTCATGATAAGGTCAGCCTGTCAGTTCAGGAGTACACCGTAATCCTCACTGACTTGACCTTTCCAGCACATATTAGGTCCGTTAGTTCAGCCAGGAGAGCCTTGGCTGTGAGCGAGCTGTCAGCGGGGTCACTCGCCCGTTCAGGGAAAATTGTATCCAGGACCCTTTAGGCAGCGGCTTCTCCAAGCGTGAGCAATTCAGGCTGACTCATTCCTCATAGCTTACCAGCCCACAGGTGAAGCCAACATGTCGGCATGCGGAACTGAATCCAAGCTGAGCATGTGGTGGGGGCGTGAAGCGCACACGAGCCAGATAGTTCCAATTCAAACCAATCAAACTCAATTTTCTGGAAATTAGAGCAGTGGAATCACAGTGGGTTAGACGTAATATAAGTATAAAAACGTATAGACCAGACATCCAAATCAAAACACATTTAATGTGACAGATATGCCGTGAAGTACATTCATTCGTCTTCTCGAAGTACTTTATCCCGGTCAGAGTCGCGGTGGATCCCAGGAATGGCGGGTGTGAACAGGAAGTGCGAATATACCCTGGATCAGACGCCAGCGCACCAGGCATACACACATTCAGGGGCAGTTCATAGTAGGCAGTCAACGTTTTTGTAGGTGGAACACGTGTCCGCCATGGTTCCCTGGTTATCCAAGCTCATGAATGAACTAGGGACCCCATACCTCTGAGGCGGCAATACATAATTTGCACACAAATCACAAGTCCAGAAACCAGGACATGTTTGGTGCGTCAAACTCGCGCATGGATCTGATTGAGTAAATTAGCTCATATTAGAATATATCAAACAAAAGACTCAACATAACATTACCACAAGCGGTGTAGTCTTTTAAGATGATTACTCACGAATCACACGATACGAGATCCCAGTAACATCTTGGCTAAATCTATCTTCTTCGATACAGTGCGACGACAAGGTTTGCTCCATTTCAGATTATACGATGAAGGTCCTCGTATCTGCCTCCGTGGATGAAACTGAGGTTGGAAAAAAATAAATGAATAAAATCGAGCTACTAAGGACATTCTTTCATTTATGTTTCGCCGTTGCCAATAAAAAATTTTTTGTATCCCCGTGAATTTCTCGTCATCGTATCATATGCAAATCCTCCCATCGGTGTATTTTGAACCGTTCCAGAACGCTGTCTTCAAGCTGTCTTTGGTCAGCACTAAAATGAGATCAGCTGCCAATAACGTGAGTGGGTCACGTTATGCCCTCGAGGACGTCATGACCGAAGGATCTTTATTAAATAAATAAATAAATGAATAAATGACGGCCAAAATCGATTGATTTAATAAACATCAAACTTCGTCAACGTCATTGCTTAATGTCGGTAAAAATACATTCCGTGCATTGTCCCTGTCTTTGTTGCTGCCGAATCGAAACCTCCACAGCGTCAATGCGAAAGGAAGGGAGTAATTCCAGACGTCCTGCCGCTGTACGAAATGGCTCGTTAAGTAATATAATGCTTTGTTATGAGTTTACGCCGAACTGTAAAGCAAGTGAGGGGGTGGGGGGTGGTATGTGAACCGCAGCCTCTGATCGCGTTCCTGCGCCGCAGCGCGTGCTCCCAGATCCCTTTTCTAATTAGCCGTGCTGGATTGTGTTGTGCACTGCCTGTGTGAGCCCGACGCTTTGCACACCAGTGTTAATGAGATTGGAACGGTGTGTTGCTTATTGTTGCGCAGCCTTTTTGAAAAAAAAAAATGGGATGATTTTTTTTTTAACAGCCATAACTGCAATTATCACTTGTCATGTATGTGCGTAACAGTCGCCATTCTCATTTAGTCATTTGCATTGCATCCGTCATCCCTGTTTAGCCACGTTTGAGTGAAATACAAAAGAAATAAATTTAAACAGATTCTGATTACGTGAGTTGTTGTTGAGAATGTTGAGAATCTTGGGACTTCCCGTGAAGCACCGCTGTAGCCACGGGCAGCTCCGAAGCCGAGAGGGAGCTAGGAATGGCGAGCAAAAGTAGGAGGCCTCGAGTTTTCCTGCAACATTATGCTCCCTTGACAGTATCTCTGCTGGAGGGGCTTTAAGGAAGAAAAAAAAAAAAAAAAACTAGTCCTGCTGCACCGACCAGAGCTAAACACACTCAAGAAGACAGCAACGGCAAGAGTGAGGCTCCACATGAGTTGATTCACTTTCCAATAACGGCACAGCCTGACGTGTTTTATTCAGCAATGATTCCAACGAACCTTCCGACCAATCAGAATCGAGAATTCAGCAGCACTGTTGTGTAACACACAACATACATGAGATTCGTTCTGGAACGGCTACGTATGCTCAGACCTTACACAGGTGTAGAAAATTAGGTCAGCCGTTAACCCGACTCTCAACGAGAAGCAACATTCGGAGGTCCCAAACCGACGCACCTTTCCGTCTGGAGTCCTCGGGAACAATACAAACATCATCCTCATCTCTGCGCAGTCGATGATGAAAGGAAGCTGTCGGCGACGTTGTATTCAGGGAACAAGATTAGGCTGTGAAGTGGAGATGATGAACTCTCCATGTCACGCACTGTTGGCTCCATCGTAAGGGCTGATGGGAAAATGGTCCAGTGACTATTAGAAGCCAATAAGAGGAAAAAAAAATCCCAGTGATCCAATAAAATACCTGAGCTATGAATATGTATATCATATTATTAGCCCAGATATATGAGTCAGAATTCTGAGTGTTAATCGTGGTGATGGTTAATAAAAAAAAAGAAAATTTTTGTTTGAGAAGAGCTCTGTGTTGGTACGTTATAAACTATTTGTCTCCAGAAAACAAACCGTCTTGCGTCCTTCTTGAGCACAACACTTAAAAAGCCCGATTCTGCGATCTCCATGACCACAGTCGATTGTCCCCGTTCTATCAAACTATGAAAACAAGCAGCAGGTTGGAGACGCTGTAGTCAGAGATCATTAGCGCCGTAGCCATCGCTTCTTTCCTCTCGGTTTCCTCCCTCGTGTTTGCTGCTGGATTTTTTATGCGGTATTGAGAATGTTGTTGTTTTTTCTCCCGCTCCTCTAACTGAAGACCGACCAAACTCCGAGTCCTGCCACAGTCGGTAACGATGCACACGGGGGAGTCCAGCATCGTGATTCTTCATCCGTCCGGGACTTACTGTCTTCTCTCAGGAAGTCCTACTCTGCCTGTGGAACTGTTTATATTACCTTATATTTTATACAGTGCTGTCAGATTCTGGCTTCTGATTGGTCAGATGTTTCTAGAACAGCAGCCCTGACAGTAGTGCAGCTCCACATCGCAGGTTTCTACTGATTTGAATATGTTATTGTTTATATGGTTTATCGAATAGAAAACAAACCTGAACCATTTTGACGTGGTGACGGTTTCTGTAAGGAGACGTTTGTTTAAGGTCCTTACTCAAATAATGCATTCAGTGAGCTGCATATTTTCATTTTCAGATCAGTTGTTTGTTTGGGGTTTTAGAGAAAAATTTCCACTTATTTTATTTTTTTTCTAACAAGGCCGTGTCCTTTATGCGTGCACACAACCGCTTTCAACAAAAGCATTTTATTTTTGTTTTGTTTTTTTTGTATTGCTGTGTTTCAGGGTCAGTTAAACAGTTTCTCTCGTGGTAAAAAGTTGGCACACGTTCATAACAAAATCATGAAAGGACTTTAAAAAAGATAATAAGAACTTGCAATAAAGGACGCTTTTTTGTCCAGCCTTTGGAGGTTTATTTATTTATTTATCTATTTATTGATTGATTGATATATTTATTTTAAAAAATGTTGCTGAAACATAATAAAACTGCTTTCTTTTTTTTATCAGTTCCTATTGATATTTAAACAAGCTAACAAACAAATAAATAAATAAAAGGAAAGTAAAAATGGGTAGCTCAACAATAACAATCCAGAAGCTTAAATACCAGTCGAATTAAAAAAGAGACAGATGATATTCTGCCTAGCAAACAAACCCGGTCCATGAACCAGAAGGACACGAAACCAATAAATAAATCAATTAATCAAAAATTGAAGAGCTGCTGGTAGATTGTATAAACATTTTTTGAAGTAAAGATGCACTGCAGGAGCGTATTAGTTCTATAGAAAAAAAAAATGATTTGAATAATAATTCGAGTTTGGTGATTAAACAAGTCCTGTATTAAAAAGAGAAAAGGAACAGCTTCTCCAGCACGGTCCAGTTCATCGCAGCGCTCTGAGGTTGATTAATAGTTGGCTCCGTTTCAGGTTTTAATGGAGAATCCACAATCTTACTCCTTTTGGAAGTCAGTGTGTAGTAATACTAATTAAAGCCGCATGAACGGGGAAGCGTTCGGTTTTCTGCTACGTTGTCTGTGAGCTTTAAGAAGTTTCCAGATGTCTTGCAATCATTCAAAGTCTTGCTGAGATGGTTTCTCCTTCTTCTACTGTACTCTACTTTAATTTGCAGAATTCGTCCAGGAATCGAAGTGCACTCTCACTTCGAAAGTGAGAGAAAGACACGTCATGGATTTCCCCCAGTATATAATCACATGATGTATAAAGAAAATAAAGGTTAAAAGTTGTTTAACTAATTAGTTGTTTAACCACCCCCCCCCCTTCTGTAACGCTTAATACTCTGTTCTTAACAACATCGAGTACTATCCCTGTGCTGGCAGGCTCATACGAGCATTTTCAAATTGATTTGGCGTTTGTGTGAAACTTCAGAAAACACCGTTCATGTCGACGTAGTGCTTTTTGAAAAGGGGAAGGGGGTTGTCACATGCTGGGTGTCAGTGGTCAGTGGAGCAGAGAAACGATGATCTCGACGATCATATAAGATGCTTATGGTGCTTCTGATTGCCACGATGTTAATTATCAGCATGCCAAGAAGGACTTGTGTAACATGAGCAGATGGAGTCCAAACACGGCACCAAGTAACAGCTCGACAGTCTTGTCTCGTTCCTCCCATCATTTCTTTTTCCCCCGGCGAGGTGTCTTTCTGTTCGAGAAGTCTTTAACACGTTGACAGGCAGACAAGAGCAGATGTCCGTCTTCACTGGAACGATCTCGTCGTCACCCAGAGACTCTCGTACATCGATTTCCCCGATCAGCCCACTGTAATGATTCTCCTCAAGCTTGCTTTGCTCTGTAAATCCCCTGGAAAATGAAACGCTTTAAGGAAAGGCCGTAACCTAGAGTATTCGGATTTGGGTGAATTGATTCATTTGTGTGAAGAACACAAACACCTCGGATCCTCTGACGACTTATGATGATAATGTTGTTTCTCCAAACTTTCCTGGCCACAAGACAAAAGCCCTTCACATCGCTGGAACAGTTGTTAACCGCTGTGCTAAGAGCAAATCAGTGCTCCTTAACTCCAGGTGCAGGAAATGAGGCTTTGTGTGAATTCAATAAGAACATTCATTTGTTTAGATTTGACTTGAGCCCACGGGGGAAGAGGCGTGCAGAACATCAGGACGTAATGAGCAGATTCATCCATCCTGAAGCTCTCATTAGAACCGTCCATGCTTTCCCGAGCGTCTGCGTTTCTCGTCTTAAACAACAGCGGTTGTACGGTATAATAAAGCAATCCCGCTTGGCTTCGAGTGCCACGTTTTCTGCTTTCTGGTTATATTTTCGAGACAGTTAATACGAATACCATGCTGTCGTGTTGCACCTTATTTATTTATTTTATTATTATTATTATTATTGTTGTTGTTGTTGTTGTTATTATTATTATTGTACATAGTTTTTCATGCACAGGTTATAACAAAAAATTCAGTTCTCACCTTGATTAAGTGGTGATTCCACTCTGGGGTGTGAACAAAGGAAATATAAATGAATCTGGATCTAAATCATTCAAGTCCAAGAGAAAATGTCAAGCGATTTTTTTTTTGCTCAAAGCGACAATATGGCGATTTTTCCATTTCACACAATTAATATTTTCTGTGATATAATCTGTAAGAGAGCGCACGGTGGCTTAGTGGTTAGCACGTTTGCCTCACACCTCCAGGGTTCGGTGTTCGAGTCCCGCCGGGGCCCTGTGTGTGTGGAGTTGGCATGTTCTCCCCGTGCTGCGGGGGTTTCCTCCAGGTACTCCGGTTTCCTCCCCCAGTCCAAACACATGCATGGTAGGCTGATTGGCGTGTCTAAAGTGTCCGTAGTGTATGAATGGGTGTGTGAGTGTGTATGTGATTGTGCCCTGCAATGGACTGGCACCCTGTCCAGGGTGTACCCCGCCTTGTGCCCAATGCCTGGGATAGGCTGCAGGCTCCCCGCGACCCTGTGTAAGTGGTAGAAGATGGATGGATGGATAATCTGTTAGATGACTTTTATTTTTATCATTACGTTATTTGTATTATTACAATACTTTTTATAGTACATATCACTTTTATGTTATTATTCTACCTGACTTTTATTGCATACCAATTTACAGTACTGTATATCCTGTACAAGCAGTTCTTTAGTATTTAATAATTTCCTTTATTATTTTTTTAACATTACAAGCTATTTTTAAATTACAAGCGAATATACAATATACGTTTATGAATAAATTTGTAGCTATTTATTGATTGTTTTTGTTTTTGTTAAAGCTTGTAATTTGAACAAAAGATTATTATAACAAGCCGACAAGAATATGAGGGGTTTTTTTTGCTCTTTTTCCAATTAACATTTAATTCATTGAGTAAGCACTTTATCTGGAGGATGTCCCTGGAATACAGGATGTGAGGTGGGAATACACCCTGGATGAGACCGTCCAACGTAACAAACCATTCACAACACGTGTTTTTGAGATATGGGAGGAAACCGGATGTAAACTCAGGGAGAAGAGGTGATGGAGTGATCCGAGCTCAGGTTCGGTCTATGATTGCTAAGGTTTTCAGATATTCAGAAATAACTCTTCCTGCTCTCTCTGCTCCTGAGGGTTTTGTGATCAATTTCACCCGAAGCTCGGATCTGCATTGGCACTCTGGATTAGCACTCGAGGGCACGATCTCAGTAGCTCTGGGCAGGATCTTGGACCGACGCCACCGTCATATTTCAACATCCGTGCCATAGCTACTGATCCCGTACAGCGGAAATCTTTTCGAGAGGAAACCGGGAAAGCATGAGCCTTTGCCGGATCGTTTTTTACGTCCTAGTCGTAGTCCAGATCGATCATCTGTGTCGTTCTGACGCTTCCCGATCGCTTCCTGACAACGTCATCTCCGTATTAAACCGTCTGAAACGTAATCGTGAACGTCGGAATGATTCGAAACATGAACTTCCGTACGGATATCGTGTTCCGGCGTGCTCGCGAGGCCGACTTTTTTGGAAACTTTTTTTTGTAGGAAAATCTTATACTATGGTTTACGTATTTGAAATGCCAGGGCCCATTGGAATTTTTTCTTTTTTATGCGTGGAAAAAGATCAATTTCTCCACAGCCTTGCGTCCTTTTAAACGAAGGACTCTCTGGCTGATAGATTGGTTTATTTATTTATTTATTTATTTTTCTCCCCAGCACACATTCGCAAATCTATAAAGATTAAAAGGGAAGAATATTTTACGAACGGTTAAGGTTAAGGTTGGAATCAGTGCTGGGTTTCGTCGGATGTTATTTTGTATATACGGAATCCGGAAAATTGCCATCGCTCGTCCACGCCGTGGTTATCGAAAACAGGGACGTCTTCGCATACAGCCGAGTCTCTTTTCTCTCCTCCGGCAAATTTCTTCTCTACTTCTCTAGAAAAAGTCCTTGTACACCCCTGCACACGTGTACACATTAGCGCTGCCATTTTAGTGACGGGATGTCATATAAGCTAAACCGATATGAGGATGCGCTAGATAAATAACAGATCAAAGGGAGAGAATAAGACGTTTATAATGCGATTCCAGTTTCTCTAGACGTTTCTCATGGCTAATGATACGTACAGTCAAGGTTCTCATTAGCAAGTCTCCTTACAGTATATGGAAATGTGCAAACTCAGCAGCGAAATGTAGCATGAGAAGGTTTTAAATCCCAGCTAATCCAAGATTTTTCTTGTGTAAATGCTCCTATGATGAACGGTTTACGATTAAATTCGAATAAACGATGCCCGTTGTCCCATGGGCATTCCTTTTTAATGCAATATAAAAGGGTTTTTTTTTTGTTTTTTTATTTATGAAGACCCCATCGGAGAGCCATATTGAATTTATGACAAAAATTTACCAGAGAAATCTCCAGAGGACCAAACTGTGTCATCTCAAGCAGCTTTTACTTTAAAGACCAAAAATAAGAAGTAGAAGAAGAAGAAGAAGAGAAGAGGCTAAGAGGGGAAAGGACGAGCTGCTCTGGAAAACAGGAGACAAAGTCTGCCCGAGATGTCAATATGATGCTCAGAAACGGCAAAGAATGTGTTTAGAGAGCAAACGTTTCTCCGCGCTTCATCACCTGTTCCTGTCGAAAGTCTTCCTGTTCCTGGGCCGAAGCTGTTCCTGTTTCCTTTCCTTTCTGCTTCAATGAGATAACACTTCACACGCAAATGGGGCACACTGGAGTTAGAAAGGGATTAACACGTTAAATCTCCACCTTGCAAAAAACTGTTTACCTGAAAGAGCAGGTTCAGTATTTCACAACTCCTTTTCTAAGCTTTGCTACATCCGGGCTCTGCCGCGAGACGATCCGTCACGGTTATGCTAGCACAGGATCGTCCATGCTGCCTTGTAAGCACTTTCGCGTGTCTAGAACAGCGCTATATGAATGTAAGGAATTATTTTTAAGCGCTAGTTTGCACACTTTTACAGTCACAGGCCTGAATGGGTTTGACTATAATTAATGTCAGACATTCATTACGTCAACAACAGTCACTTAGCAACTAGCTAGCGAACGGACAATAACGAGTAACAAGCTAGCCGGCTAACGTTAGTGATCAGCTTTTTTTTAATGTTGATGGTTACCCTCTCAAAGCAGTGATCAGTCAGTGTTCTCGATTTAACTAAGTACTGTGCCTGTAGATTACATGATCTAAAGCCAATACTGCTATAAACTCATTTAAAAAAGAGAACCTGCTGGAAAAAAACAAACAAACAATAGAAAAGTTTACAGAAATTCTAATGGTTTCCACTACAAATACCATTACAAACCATCAGCTAACCATTAATACCATTACCATTAATGGTATCCACTTGACATAACATATACATAACCAATAGAAGGCAACAAATTACGAGTAAAGATCCAAGTGGACCGTTAGAGTTTCCATTCAAACCAATATGACTCACATTAAAACCATTACAAATTCCATAAGGGGTTTTTATTGTGTTTTTTGTTGTTATTGTTGTTGTTGTTATTGTTGTTTTAAGCAGGGTGTACACTATTTACAGCATGAGAGACCATGTTGATTTGACGTCACTCTGGAAACGGGGAAAGAACTGGTTGTTAGGAAGACTATTCCAAGCTGACGAGTTGAAATGGGTTGAAGTTTTCGGTTGTTTTTACCGGTTGTAGGTGGGAAATTACTTTTGAATTATTGCAACTTCGCCTCGCAGCATTACGCTAGCTTTTGTACTTTGTATATTTAAATTGTTTTTTTTTGGTTTTTTTAAGTGTATAATTGTTGCTCTGTTGAAACGTTTGTTTGACTGTTTAATTGATAGCTGTTATAATGAAAGTGATTACAGGAGCATGTTTTGCAGATGTTTCACAATGTTAAATGTAACAACGAACGGGATTAAAAACGTCTTTTTTTTTGTTCGCTTTTAATTCTTGGCTAATTGATGTGCTGTAAGAGGAATAAAACACTCCAGGACGTGTAGTGATCGGAAAATAATCAACCTCTGGGTGGTAAGAGTGACTCGGCAAGAGACTCTGCCGCTTTAAGATACTCTTTTTATACCGAATCATGTTACTGAATTGTTGCTAATTAACCTAATTAGTTGCAAAATGTTCCCTTTGGCTGTTTCTTTCTTTTTTTTTAGCAACACTTACTTTTCCAGCCTTTTCTTGCCCCCATCCCAACGTTCAACGTTTTTCCCCCTTAAAATGGTAAATTTCCTCAGTTTAAACATTTTAGACGTGTTCCATGTTCTATTGTGTCAAAATCATCGCGTCCTGTTTTGACTTACATGTTACACAGAGTCCCAACTCTTTTGGAATTGGGGTTGTAATTGAAGTAACTGCATCCAACTGTTCTTCAACTTTTTTCTCTTCTTTTTCTGTTCCAGGATCCTGTGCTGTGTTCATTCAGCAGCCTCATGATGTGGTCGTGGTGGCTGGGCAGCCTGTAACTCTACCGTGCTCTATCACCGGCTATCACGGCATGGTCCTGTGGGTCAAAGACGGCCTGGCTCTCGGAGTTAATCGGGACATGTCAGGTCGGTGACATAGCACAACTCGTACTTCATGTCGCCATTCTTTGCTCTTCTCTCTGAGAAGGCGTGGCCTTTGTGTTCAACCTGGGGGGGGGTTATGGGGGATTGCAATTAAAAGAAATTGAAATCACGCTCTGGAAGTACTGTAGCGCAATCGTACACGCTGAAATTTCACGCTTTCGGCTACTTTTACATAATTTCTAAAACGCACATTGCAGTTGCACATTTGGTGTTCTTAATGAAGTAATTTGGCCCCGCTCTGCGTTATTATCTTGTGCATTATAAACCGTGAAATGAGAGAGAATTCATTCCACGCTGTTGTGCGCAGGTGTATATTTCGCAGTAAGGTTCGATTTCTTAAATGTCTGTCGATGTTTGGCGGATGGCTGATTAAATAAACAGCAAAACAACAACAACAACATCTTCGCATCGACGTGTCTGGAAGTCTACTGAAAAGAACTTGTGGTGTTTTGGAGATGATGATGAGGAGGAGGAGAGCACTGTCTAACTATTTCTAGATTGCAACAGTTCTCCCAAGTCTCTCAGCTGGGTGGAGAGGGTGAGCGTGAAGGCCATAGCGTATGGTTTACACCACTATCATCCCCAATAAACCATTCAGTGAGTCCTGTTATGTTAATAAAAGTACAATATATCGCCAGTTCACACTAGAGACCTTGAACGAGGCAGTTTAGTAGCTTTTTTTTTTTGAGCGTGTAGAGGAATTCGATTTGTTCTTCTTTTCTTTTTAATGTTAATTTATGCGATAACCCAAATAAAGACACTAAGCACGTGTGTCCTGAACATCACTTCTGCACCTGTGAAGCACAATCCAGGTCAACGAAGCCCATTTTTAATGGTGACAAGAGGAACGCGTACATTTTGCTACAGCATGTTTTCTTCGTTTTAACCTGAAGATTTAGGAAAAAAGACAGGGGGGGGGGGAATCGGAGCTTTCATGAACGACGCTGTGTGACCGTTTTATGGCTGATCGCGAGACACGTACGCTACCGATACCCTTACACCAGAAAAATATTTTCTTTCAGAACGCTCATTTCCTGATTCTCCGGACCAAGCCGAAACGCTTGGGCACATCGTTCATGCCTGAGTCGCTGACGGTGTGGGGGTCAAGGGGGGGGAGGGGCATGGGGGTTGGGAGGCATCCAAAATTTCCCATTATTGTCTAACGTCATTTTCTGGACATTTCCATTGATAATTTTGAAAAAAGATGCGTATATGCTAGGTCTACTCCCTAGAACGTACGTGAGGATAACGTGATACGAGCATGTCATCCGAACGGCGTCCGAGCTGTGTCACGCCCATTTTGTTCCCCATTCATTCTCTATGGGTATGTGTGTATGTATGTATTTATGTATCTTTATTTATTTATTCATTTTATAAATATTTATACGTTATTTAAATAGAATTTTCAGATTTTTGAAATCCATACTCAAACCTACATTTCGAACCGGTGCATGCAGTTTTAAATGTTTTATTTAAGCGTCTATGTTGGTACATCATTTAGATCCCTTGAGCGCTCCAATAGAAAGAATACTCATAAAATGAACCAAATAGAATAAAAACATCATCTATTAATGAAACGTACGTATCGTCATCATTTTGTTGTCTGAACCACATCTGTTGATGACCTGTTGGCCGGGAGAAACTAGTCCAGCCTGTGTGTGTTTATTGATTTAAAACGTCCTCTCGATGATGGAATAAGTGTCAGCTGCTGCGTTAGCTTCGCCGCAAATTTGTCTGTTTTAGCAGCGGCCTTGGGCGGCATTTAGTCACGGCCCAAGCTCCTTAATTGAGCCTCTAAGGGCTCGGCTGTGCCGTTCCACTAACTCTGCCTCACTCTAAGCTATGAAGGCATCCCCCTGAGGTGGCGGTTTCATTGGATTGCAGTATAAAGGTGCTGAGGGCTGAAATCCGACGCTTAGCCAAACACTGTGAGCTGCTCAATAACCGCTCCTCTGCAGCTGCTACATGGGATAAACACTTCTTCATTTCTGTGGGCGATCAATGGCTGGCTGGAGGGGTTTTCAAAAAGTTACCACGGTGCAGAATGTAGGCGGAGTCTGCTTTAAAACATCCACATTGTGATGAAAATTTGGTGGATTACTGTAATTCTTCATCACGGCCTTCATTTTCAAACAAGATAGCACTCATTAACGCCAAGTCAAGAGTTTTACTCCTAGTACTTGGTGAAAGCCATAAACTGTAGCGCTTCGTCTGCCGGTATCGTCATTCTGATACTCCCTGAGTGATGGAAGACTTGTGTTTTGTTGTAATGATAAATCAGAGCTGGACAAATCATAAGTATATTAGTTAGTAAGTAAAAGCTCCCATGTACTGCCCAGTCCCATGCTTTTGGTCTAAATAATTCTGCTAGAACTTGATAACTTATGGTTAATGGTTATATAATAACATGTGGCCAGCTAGCTAGCTAGTTAAGTGTATTAATACTGACTAAATGAAGCAAATTTAGTATATGATTGTATTGTTTATCACATGTAGGTAAAATTTTGGCCATGGTCTGAGGTGTACCATCCCATCGTAGCAGGTAAATCATCTTATTCTAGTCTAGCTAGCGTCTTTCGGTCTTCTCGATATGTTTAACCTCAAGCATGGAGTAAGCAGGAGAGCTATTTGACAGCCTTACGTCTTTTCCTCAAGCTTCAGTCAGCTTCGCTCATAAAGCGCCTGGAAATGAACACGGGCTGAACCCGATCACGGTGATACTCGGATGTCTTTCTCTTTTTATATCAGCCTTATTCTGTTAACCCTCTTCTCTCCCTGTTATTGCTTTGATGATCTTTCATCCCAGTTTCCTAAGCCCACTCTTACTTAAACCGTGGCTGAGCGAACACTTAACCTATCCCGCTTTTTTTTTTCCGCAAGTTTATCGGTCTATTTTTACTTGTGACTCTTACAAGAAAGGGAAGTGAAAAATGATTATAATAGGTCCCTACTCTAAGAGGATGATGTTCTGCTTCAGTAGATTTTAAGCAAAACGGAGCCGCAGGACAGCAAATGATAAAAGTTAACTACATTGATTCTAGATGAGACCATCAGCGAAACAGTAAAGCTAATGGGATGTAGGAGTGCACACTGCTCATTTCCACTGAATTAGCATGACTCAATGGGCTATCACCATCATACTGCAGTCCACCTTCTTTAGCTCGGTTTGCCTTCAAGGTACTCGGTAAAGAAAACGTCTGCATTATTATGCGATCGGATGGCTTTGTAGTAGTGGAGGTTTACCTCTTAATGGGGGGCCAAAGTCAGCAGAGCGCTGCGTTAGATTGCTCCGTCACGAACTGTTAGCTTGACAAATATTAAGCAATGATCTATGAAATAAGACATTTTCTAACAATAATAGACACCCTAACACCACCACCACCAAAAGAAATGTTTCTTTTTTAATTAATTCCTCGATCACTCTTTGTTATAGACATCACATGTATATAGACATCCAGGAACAGTGTTGAAGATCAATGGTATAAGGCATGGACAATAGGGTGAGAATGAGGTCATGAGTGCCCGAGGTGAGATGAGGTTCCTCTGCAGGGTTCCTGGGCTTAATTTCCACTATAGAGTGAGGAGCTTAGCAATCTGGGATAGCCTCAGGGGACAGCCCCTAACCCTCAGAATTTAGTGGAGCCACTTGAGATGGTATGGGCACCTTACACAGATGTCCCCTGGTCAGCTTCTGATAGAGCTGTATCGCTCACGTCCTACTGAATATATACCCCGGGGCAGACTCAGGCCTAGCTGGACAGCTTATGTCTAACAGTTGTCTCAATGTCTGGGGATTGAAGAGGAGCTTTCAAGGATGAGCAGTCAGGGATGACCATCTCAGGTAGTTTCCACTGCAACCCCCGCAGCAGGAGAAGCAGAAGGGAAATGATTGAGTTATATTCATTTGCATCAGATATATGTGGATATAAAGACGTTTCATGTTAGTTAACGAGCAGGTTATGTCTCATGGAAAAACCTCCTTGTTTTCCAGGCTATCCACGCTACGACGTAGTGGGTGATCACAGCAAAGGCGAGTACCACCTTCTGATCCAGAGGACAGAGCTCGCTGATGACGGAAGCTTTGAGTGTCAAGGCATCCAGGCTGGCATCAGGTCTCGACCAGCTCGCCTCACTGTCTTAGGTCAGTATGATCACTGATACGGTGAAGTTTTCTTTCGGGATGTTTAGGTTTATCATTTATGGAAGGAGTCTCCAGTGTCAGTGCTTTGTAAGAGTCTCAGAGATGTCCTGTTAAGATTTTCGAACATGGGGAACGTCTTCTGTCATGCTGAATTACTGTATTGTTAACTTCTAGAGAGGGAAGATGATTTTGACCCGCTCTTGTAGAAAAGGTCGCAATTTGCAATAAAATTGCCTGATACTTACGTGTTCCAGCACCTAAAGGTGAGAAAAATAAATTATCTTAAAGACCTTAAGGTCCTAATTGCAAAGCAGGTGCCAAGTAATCATCGGAATCAGATACGTGTGGAACCTTCTTAAATCGGCGCTAATCAGCTGTAGTAAAAGACCTCAGATATGTTTTCAATCTCCTGTGATTATCAATCAATGAGGTTCCGATGTAAATGTCCACCTGCAGGCAGGCAAAACGAGGCCTAATTATCATTATCGATCTCTCCTGCTTGTTAAAGCCATGATGGATTCCAGAGGTATCAGTTCATTATTCTGGATCATGAGCACCAAAGCTACAGCCAAGCAATCCGAAGCCGCTTACTTAGAGGGAAGTGAAGATGTCGGCGATTCCAGGTCCATTAAAATGATTCATTATAGATGAGAGGGCAACCATTTGTTTTTATTCTTAACTTTCTTATGTTTTATTTATTTTTGCACTGGTCCGTTGGCAGGAGAGACAAATCATCAGGTTCTCCCCGGGCATAGCCATTAGCCTGATATTTAATCCCGCACAGACTTCTGGGAAGTTGAAAACAAAGCTGTGAGCCAAGTCCTGACTGAGGTAACGTAGTTAATCTATGGGTGA
The DNA here is from genome assembly GCA_012411365.1 of Ameiurus melas. NCBI lineage: Eukaryota > Metazoa > Chordata > Actinopteri > Siluriformes > Ictaluridae > Ameiurus > Ameiurus melas. The sequence goes on along the minus strand of CM022763.1, from coordinate 18,161,965 downwards.
TGTCATGATCCTGTGTAGTCTGTCACTTCATTCCCACCGAGGACAGCGAAGCATGACCGCAACTAGAGCAGTCGCTTTGTCTTTCTTCTCCCTGACAAGCAAAGCTCAGAATTTGTAGCCCCTGGTTGGATCCTTGCAGGGGAAGGCCGATTCTATAGTCTTATACCTGGTCTCCTGTACTGATCACGCCAACTCCAATCCTAGGGCTACTACTTCCTCTTCTGTCATCCAAGAGTTTGATATTTAGCTAACGTATTCAATGAGGCCTGTTGGCGTGTTGTGGAAATCCAGTAGACCATCTTTGTAGATCATCCATGACTGATCTCAAGAGTGCTGTCATGTAAATGCAAGTGAGGTTTACCTTCCCCACTTAATTGCGATATGACTCCTGAACCTCCAGGCAAGAGCTAATCATGAGTAATCATGTAAGCTTGGCTACTGAATAAGTTTTCCAAGCAGGGACACCTGAGGCTATTTAGATCCCAAGCAAATCCTTTTAGCTTCCATACAAACCTTGCAAAGAAAACATTTGCCCTTCAAAGGGGCATCAGAATGCGTGCAGAGTTTTGGACTGTATTATTGAACTCTATAAAAAAAAATATCAATTCCATTCTGATCTGGACTTGACAGACTAATCTGTGTGAAAGCTACCTAAAAAAGCTCTAACTCTGATGGTAAAAAATTGTCTTAGGGTCTTGTTTAACAAGATGTGGTACTCTGTCCAAATCAGTCGTAATGACATGAAACGTCAATTCTTTTTGGCCTTTTAAAGCAAATGAGTTATTTGCTTTTCTTGCTTCTTTTCCTTGTCGTTCTGAGATAATGACCGAGTTGAGCTGGAGTGCTAGCTTTGGGAAAGACTGTCAGCAAGCAACCTTTTTTTTTTTTTTTTTTCCATTTTTAGGTGAGCGGCAAGCCAATATTTGCAGCCCTCACCAAACAGTCCTCTCACTCCTCGCCTCCTGTCTGCCTTCTGTTAATATCAGACTGAACATTGCCTCCTCTGTGGTAGATTGATCTAGATAAAAAGCAAACAACGACAGGCTGAAAAGAAAATTGGAGTAGTTCAAACCTGAGGCCTGGATATTGTACTCCTTCTCCTATTTTTCTTTTGTTAAAGAGCCTTTTGTGATGTAAATGCAAGCTCGAGGTGATCTAACTACCCATTCGCAAACACCATTAAAGTTTCATTTCCATAAATCGCCACAGAGTTTGGAACAGCTGGTCCTCATTTCTCAAATGCCACCCTTTGTTGGCCGAACAGCGATGCAGCGGGCACATCTGCAGCTCCACTCGTTTCCACTGACGGCTCCGAGTGTGTAGATTGCCCCATCACGCTGACAGGTATCCTCTAGGATGTACTTTGCTTCCCGCTCCTTGAAAACCCCAAACTTCATATGCGCCAACATCCTGGAATCGCAGTCCCGGAATCACCAAATTTGCCTTTGAAGATCATAAAATCTCAGTGTATAATGGTGTTATGGCATTTGAGGTTGAGAATGAGCCGTAGGAAAGGGAGGAGAGGAGGGTGAGCTGTCATACACTGTCATACACTCTCCTCTGCTATTCCTGTTGTGAAACTGTCACTGTGAGTTGAGAACGGGTAGGAACTCATTGAGAAGTGAAGAATGTAGACTCTGAGCTGAAAGCATAGTGCCTTGCTTTGGATGTTTTTTCTGCTTCTCCACTGGGTAATTTCTGCTTCTTATATGGGTTTGTATTTGGCTATGCTTCCAAACAACTCAGAGGCGGAGTCATTCCTACAATGGAGTGTCTGAGTTCACTACTACGTATAATAGCTATTTATTTTTTTAGCTATTTGGGGAATGAAAAAAAAAAACCCTGAGTACTCTATTTATTAGTTATTATCCTGGGTATAAACTCGTAACAGCAGTAGTCTAACAGCAGTTCCCAGGTGGATGAACTTAAAGGTAATTGTTGTGCTAACTCAATTGAGTTTACACTATTTTTCTAGTATGTATATATATATATATATATATATATATATACTGCTCAAAAAATAAAGGGAACACTTTTCGCTGTTTAAGTGTTCCCTTTATTTTTTTGAGCAGTATATATTTAGAATCTAGGTTATAGATGCATAGCCACAATTGTTTTCAAAGCCTCCCTAGCATTCTATAGAGAAACTCGGTTGTAGATAGGATTCTACATAGAACCTTTAATAGTTCCCATAGAGCTACAAACCAGAATCTTTAGGACTCGACAAAGAGACCTTTATTTCTAGGAATTCAGGTTCCAAGTTCCTAAGGTTCAACGTGTTGAGCGTTCCCAGATGTTTTTCCGCTCACCATGCATCTGCCGAGTGGTTAATTGAGTTAGCAGAGCCTCCTTGTGTTCTCATTATCCTCATCAAGGCGTTTTGACCCGCAGAACTGCTACGCACTAGATTTAATAGTCCTCCCCCAGCATAATTCTGTGTGAACTCTAGAGACTTGTGTGAACTATATCTGGAGCTCCTGTACTGTATGTGCATGATTTTATGCGTTGTACCGCTGCCGTGTGATTGGCTGATAGGCTGTAAAATGCACGAATGACCAGGTATATGTGTGTATTTACCGACTGGGTCTTAATGAAGTCAAATGTAATTAAAAATGTGGGGTTTTTTTTCTTTTAATATGTTGCTTGTTAATGGAATTATAGTTTGCTCACCAGACTATGCCACAGATATTCACAGACATTTAGTTTAGATAATGTCGTTCACACCATGATGTCTCACACACATACACAAGGACACCTCTGAACACTGGTACTGAGCCTCTCAGTTGAGCTTTGTGACAGGAGGATTGGTACACAATGCTTTTCATCACGAGCAAATAATCTGGAATGGGATGACAAACATTGTTTTGTGTAGCGTCTTACAAGTCGGCGCCGCAAGGCCGAGTGCACGTCGTGTTTGTTTGTGAAGGTTGCGCAAGCTGTTGAGCGAACAGGACGTCAAGGACAATGTTTTCCACCCATAAAACATCCATACAAACATAACACACGTCTTTATGCTGGACCATGTTGATATTAAAAGAACTGTAGACAGGATATTGTATGGAATTATTCTTAAATACCAGAAACTTTCAAAATAATTATTTCATGTGTTAATAAATTACATTACATTACATTTACGGAGGTTAGCAGACGCTCTTATCCAGAACGACTTACATTTATCTAATTTACACAACTGAACAGTTGAGGGTTGCAGTGGCACCTTGGTGGTGCTGGGAGTTGAACTCATAACCTTCTGACCACTTAACCTATATATAACTATATTGCTCTCAGCTGCATGAAGAGGAATAAAATACCTTTATTTAATAAAATACCTTTATTAAAATCTTTTACATAATCAGTACAGACCATGCTCTATCTATTTTACCATGTTACTGGTTTTATTCTTGTCCAGCACTACCTCTTTCCACCATTTCCTACCTCGCATCATCAGGTCGTATTTATTACGCGTATTTATCTACAATCATAATAGCATCACTGGGTTGTAGACATTTTCAAGTAGGCGGTTCTTTTCTTTTGCGTAGATCCTTAATGAATTTGTTTTGCCATGTTAAGTAGATCGCGTTCCTCAACGACAGCATTTAAATACAGTACTGTGCAAAAGTAGCCGTAGGTCATTTACTACTTTATCCAGCGCCGTCTCCGTGCTATGATGAGGCCGAAATCCTGACTGATCCACTTCATGAATATTGTTCCTATGTAGGTATGAGCATAACTGCTGTGCTACAACACGATCTACGATCTTGGAGATAAAGAGGGGATTTGATTTTGGCTTGTAGCTGGATAATTGACAGGGGGTCGACGTCAGGTTTTGGAATCAGGGGTTTGATAACAGCTAGTTTAAATGAATTAAGGAATTCCACAGCCAGTGCTAAGGGAAGAATTGATTCTTTTTAGAAGGTGTTCGATTACTCCGGGGCAAATCTGTTTAAAGAAACATGTAGGTAAGGGATTTCGTATACAAGCCGATGGCGAAAATGTTTGTAACGAAAGCAGCATATTACCGTTACCAGAAAGAAAAACAACAACACGATGAAGGCTGCTGGGTTTCACTGCAGAAATAAGCGAGTGCGACAGTCAAAGTCCCCAGAAGAACCGAGGTTGGTTCTACAAGGTGCTCAATAACACTTACAGCTCATTTCCTTTCATTATTTCTGAAGGAATGTTTGCTCTACAGCGTTTATTTATTTTATTTTATTTTTTGCATGTGCCTTACAGTTTTGCACAGCACCGTATGTTACCTCCAAAAACACACACCTTTGCATATCTGGTTATATCGTTGAGGCTTTTGTGTATACGGCGTGTAACCCGATCTCATTACAGCTTGCGGATCATTTATCTGATAGAGAAGGCTAATTACTGACGCTTACGTGCATCCGAACGTGATTAATCCCTCTTCGCCAGCTCCTCCTGTTAGAAAACGCATCTCCCGATCAGAGAGCAGCTGCAGGTACATTAGAAAATGGGTCACGTTCCCCCCCGACGCCGCCTCCTCTATGTCTTTTTTTTTTTTTTACAATGTGAAATTGCTCCATTTTTCTCTTTCCTTCCTTTGTTCACCTCACCTCCACAGACCGATCAAGTCCGGGAAACATCCCAAGGGCCACGTGTATCAAGAGGGCAGCGAGAAAAGTAATTTGGTGCCAAGCAGCCGGGCTTGTGTTGGGTATCGCTCGAGTGTTTCTGCTGCTGCGAGCGCCAATTAAACCGGGCCGATTCATTCAGTCCACTCGCCCACTCGGGAGAAATCTGATCGCCTGGCCGTGTTAAACCGTCAATTACGAGCCATTACACCGATGAATATTTGCAAACATGGCCATACTAATAATGGTTGAGATGAGGAAGACACTGTTAGGTGACAGTTAGGAGTTGTTATTGTTGGTGTTGTTTTTTTTTGATGAAGTGACTTGTCTTTGGTAATCTTTCATACAATGTCCTAGACGTTCCTCGAGCCTGAAGAATGATTGCACAAGAAAAGCAAGTCGATACACTGTAGAGGTATTGTTTTGCTTTTGTTTATCGTGCAGCGCTCTTGCGCGCTTCATCCCGACTAGTCAGAAGGTGTTGGTTCATTTTTGTAGAACAGCAGCTCTGACAGTCAAATCACAGCGCTCGTTCTAATACGCTAATGTTTCCATAGTAACAACTTCTAGATAAGCGGCTCAAGAAACTCATCGATGTTGTGACATTTACACATCGGGGATTGGGGTTTTTTTCGGTAACATGACTTGAAAAAATTCAAGACCGAATGGTGAAAGAGTGACCGTTTCTAGCTGCTCTAAGTTATTTGCAGTATTAAATGTAACTATAAACAGATAAAAATAACAATCTGACATTACAACGTGTTAAACATGCTGCGGTATATGAGGAATAAAACTCTCTGGTACGTGCTACAGGGCGGTTTCAGTAACTCCGCTTCATTTTGTTACCCCGTCGTTGAATATTTTTCCCTTAACAGCATGCCCCCTACTGTTCAAATCCATAATTAACGGTAAAGATTGTTACTTGCGTATTCGTCTCGCAGCTCTCCGCACTCGATAATTTTTCCTCCCGTGCAAGATTGACTGCTTTCTATGCGAGTGCCATATTTACGACGTTCCGACGCGAGAGCTGCTCTCTCACTTTCAGAAGTGTGCGACTCCCCGAGCTAGAGGAGGCGACTTGATTGATTCTGGTGAGGTAATTCCAGATAATATATTACCTTCCCCAACCCCATCACACACACCCCCCCCCAGCGTTCCTCAAAGATGAGTCAAGGCCAAACCTGCCAAGCCTCTGAGATATATGAATTTCCATATCGACGAATACCAGTCGACGCAAACGACTCACTCTCACTGCTTTTCCGAACTTCAGTCGACTCGTCTTTTTCTAGAAAACATGTGAAAGTTGATATTTATTGTGGCTTTAATTAGAAGTCAGAGGTGTCTGTTCGGGAACTCATTTCCCCCAACTCCTTCTTCCTAGTGCTCCCTTTTGCCTCCTTCACTCATTCACACCTCTCTCTCTCTATCTCGCTCTCTTTCCTGTCTCTCTGGAGTAGTCAGGATGTGCCACCTGCTTGCTGCCTTTGATTTCGACTTGCCCCAGATATGCTCTCTAATGAGCAGCGTGCTCAATCAATAATTCAGCTGAGTGGGAATGGAAAGCAGAGTGATCCGAGGTGTTTAAAGAGAGGGTCGCAATCAGTGCTATTCAGGACCACCAGGTTGTTTTTTTTTACCCCCTATGTGCTCATCGCTCCAAATGCTTCATTCTGTTCTGAGCTGATGTTTGGCTTTTCTTTTCTTTTATTAAGGCCAGACACTATGGCTAGAAATAATGATGATTTGGCTCCAAAATACGATAAGATGCAAGAATATGAGAGATTAATGATGGGAGAAGATTTAACAATTTGACCCTGTTCACCTGTAGTGTCTTGCCGTGACTATGAGATAACCATGAAGGTACGACGAGATCATGACACCCTATCTGTCCTGTCTCGCTGCACGAACCACGAATCTCATCTGTTATTCATTTTATTCTCCAGTTCCTCCTGAGGACCCCGTGATCATCGGAGCGCCCGTGGTGAGTCTGAGAGCCGGTGACCCGCTTAACCTGACGTGCCACGCCGACAACGCCAAGCCGGCAGCCTCCATCATCTGGATCCGTAACGGAGAGGTGCTCAACGGTGCCATGTACTCCAAGGTATCAGCTGCATTCGCTCTGCATTCAAATCAAGGTGCCGGATTAAAGAGAGGTGGCAAAAACGCCGCCGCTTCCTGAGCCGTACAACCGTTCCGAAAGCCGACGTGCAATTGTCCGCATTCTCACGAGCAATACTGCATGTGAGGCCATGTACGCTGATAGTTAGTGAAAGAAATGATCACGTGCACGTTGTTTGAACAAAAGGAAACGATTTAAGGAAGGAGTCTCCAGTGTCAGAGCTTTCGTGACTGAGGTAAGTCTTCAGGACCTTAGCTTTAACTATGAATGGATAAAAAGCTGAGGAAAAATAGGTACAATGTTGTTCATTAATACATAAACAGCTGTATTTGCTGTGGTTCAAGAGGAATAAAACACTTCAGGACATGCTGTTATAGGAAAATGATCAACTCTCTGCACGGTCACAGTGACTCCGCTTCATCGCACCACCTCAGCCTAGATAATTTTACTAGAACAGCACGACACCAGGGGTTTTATTGCTCTTATTCCTTATGGAACATGCCGGATCGTGTCATGTTGCGGTGAAGCATTATTATTTCATGAAGCCACCGTCTCTTTGTACTCGGAAAAGGTTAGCCGTGTCAATTTAATGCCAAGTGAGAAGTATTTTTTCATTTAATCCTTTTTTAAAGTATTTTTTCATTTAATGACTGGCTGAAGCCTCAGTGTCTTGATTTAAACACAACAAAAAGGCAAGACATTCCATGGCTCTTAATTATAGATGGGTTTCTGGGCAGTTTGTTCGATTTTATATTGTCTGGGTGGAAAATGGATGCTCTCTCTCTCTTTCTCTCTCTCGCTTTCTCTCTCTCACACACTTTCTCTCTCTCTCTCTCTCTCTCTCTCTCTCTCGCTTTCTCTCTCTCGCTTTCTCTCACTTTTTCTCTCTCTCTCAATTTCTCTCTCTCTCACTTTCTCTCTCTCTCTCTCTTTCTCTCTCTTTTTCTCTCTCTCACTTTCTCTCTCTCTCTCTCTCTCACTTTCTCTCTCTTCTCTCTCTTGCTTTCTCTCTCTCACTTTCTCTCTCTCTCTCTCTCTCACTTGCTTTCTCTCTCTCTCACTTTCTCTCTCTCTTTCTTGCTTTCTCTCTCTTTCTCTCTCTCTCTTGCTTTCTCTCTTTCTTTCTCGCTTACTCTCTTTCTCGCTTTCTCTCTCACTCGCTTTCTCTCTCTCTTGCTTTCTCTCTCTCTTTCTCTCTTTGTCGCTTTCTCTCTCACACATTTCTCTCTCTCTCTCTTTCTCTCTCTGTCGCTTTCTCTCTCTCTCACTCTCCTTTTCTTTCTCTCCCTTTCTCAAACATTGGTGGACAGCACGATGTGCTCACTCATTTATTGGAGCATTTCCTCCCTTCCAAGGTCACTGGACAAAATCGACTAATTGCTCACTCCAAGTTCAGATTCAGTTCCTAGTTACTAGTTTAGTTACTGGAGTAGAAACATCACTACTTTCCGATCCGGCCCGTATTTGCAAAACGTCTCTTGAATGGGACCCCCGTGATGAGCAAAGTGCCAGCAAGAGAAATTAACCGCAATGCGCAAATCAAAGGTGTCCAACGGAGAAAATAGGCAATGATTGATGTACGGATGAATGAATGATCGATTGAGCGAAAGTAAGAACAAAGAAATTTCAGTGATTACTTAGCTTCTACAGCCAATAAATGTCAAGATAAGATCAAATGAAATGAAATGAATGAATGATTGAATGGCAACGGTGGCAAATCCCAAGGATTGATTGACTGTTGGCAGCAATGACTAAACGTATACATGCAAGAAAACCTAAACAAATGATTGAATGAATATGAATGAATGAATAAATGATGACAATGGCCAAGATTATGAATCAAATAATTGCCCAGAAAAAGGAAATGAATGAATGAATGAATGACGGCAATGGCCAAAGTACCCCGAAAACAGTGAGACAGATAAGTAACGTGCAGAACAATAATAAGAGTTGTCTCTTTATAATTAATGATGGTTGAATGTTGTGGGAATTGTTACACGGCTGCTCCGTTTAAATCAGTGAAAACAAGAAAACTAAAAGAATGTATTGATTTTAGTTGCTATCCTTCAAATTTTTGCCCTGTCCTTCTTTCCTTGCCTTGTGTTTCTTTAGGGAACTCTTTTTTTCTTCTTCTTTTATGTGAGCCCGAACACTCGGGCGGTTTCGCTCTGAGCACTCTGAGGAGAAATGAACTACGACGATAGCATCTCTTTTGTCCTTTTAAGAAGACACGATGGTGATTTAAATCCCGGGCTATTTGTTAATGTCAGTGGCATTACACATATCTGACCGAACTGATCTCTCCTCCCTATCTTACTGACTTTGTTAGAAAACTTAATGCAATATAAGAAACAAAGTTAATAAAAATAACTTTTCAAGCTTATTATGTGAAGTAGTGCTGACTGTGGAAAATGAGCGAGACATGATCTCCTGATCTTGTCGCATGTGATGAGTGAGTGAGAGTTTCAAGCACCATTTTTACGCCCCTGACAAACACGTTGATTAACAGGCATAACAGAGTCTAGCTAGCATATTTTCGTTTTCATATATATATATACTATATAGCTGACCGTGTGTTGTGTCAGCATCAGAGTTTTAGAGCAAGTTCTGTTACTATTTCTCTCACTGTTTTTTCCTATACTTTTGTATTCCTGATTCACAAAAGCGTTCAAGCTAACTAAGCGTTTAAGCTTACTAAGCGTTTAAGCTAACTACTGTTTAAGCTTACTAAGCGTTTAAGCTAACACTCAATATCTTATTATTATTATTATTATTATTATTATTATTATTATTATTATTATTATTATAGCCGTCAGGGCGCTATTCGTGTTTATCAAATGTTTACAAATAATTCAAAGCAGAGTTGCAGTGATTTAATTATATGAATTTATAGATAGTGTTCCCAAAGTTTAATGTGATTTGGGATTGTGTCTGTCTGTCTTTCTTTCTTTCTTACTTTCCCAGTTCTAATTAACAATTTATTTTCTTTCTTTCCCTTTCTTTCGATCTTTATTTCTTTCTTGACACAACTATATCTAGTTCTAATTAACAACTTATTTCTTTCTATCTGTCTTTCTTTGTCTTTCTTTCTTTTTTGTCTTTCTTTCTTGACACAACTATATCTAGTTCTAATTAACAATTTCTTATTTTCTTTCTTTCCTGTCTGTCTGTTTTTATTTCTTTCTGTCTTTCTTTCTTGACACAAATATATCTAGTTCTAATGAACAATTTCTTTCTTTCTTTCTTTCTTTCTTTCTTTCTTTCTTTCTTTCTTGCTTTCTTGCTTTCTTGCTTTCTGTGCTTTCTTTCTTTGTCTTTCTTTATTGACAGAACTATATCTAGTTCTAATTAACAATTCTTTTTGGCTCTTTCTGTCTGTCTCTGTGGTCTGTGGTTCACGTCTGTGGTTCACGTTGATCCGTTGTTGTTGTATTCGTCCGTAGACGCTGTTGCGCGATGGCCACAGAGAGAGCACAGTCAGCACCCTCTACGTCTCGCCGTCCAACATCGAGAGCGGCCAGCGCATCACCTGCCGAGCGTCCAACAAAGCCGCGCCCAACGGCAAAGAGGCCACGGTCACCATCGACATCCAGCGTGAGCCTGAAATTACTTACACACCGGAACAACAGAACAAACATCTGGCTTTAATAACAAATAATTCAATACCGCTCTGTTGTGCCATGTCATGTGCGTGTTTTTCCACATCTGACTGTTTTATACCAGACAGTTTGTTATTACCCAGACGCGCGACCAATGACAGACACGTCAAAGAGTGTGTATTTGCATTTATATAACCTCAACTGTCACTACTCATTCATCTGCGCAAAGAAAAACAACAACAACAAAAAAAATCTGATGCAAATATGACCGATTTTATTAGAAAACTTATGATGTGAACAGTTCACATCTGACAAGACGCATTTTCCTCAGTGTGTTTCAATCCTCGGAGATATTTAGCATGACTAATGCTGCAGTGTGAACCGGGGTTTAAGATGTCAGTTTAATTTTGACAGCTTCATTGTTCCTGGGTTTAAACTCCACTTTGCTCTTTTTAACAGAACTACTAAAAAGTGCAACTGTTTATTTATTTATTTTCATTATTTCATTCATCATGCAAAACAGTGCTGAATTTTTCCCTCCAGGCCAAGTCACCCCCCACACACACACACACACACACCCCGTTCCCTTTTCACATCCCATATTTACCATCAGGTTCCAGGTCATCGTTTCAGACCGACACATGCAATGAAAGTGTGATCTTGCAATTAACTTTGCAATTAGCATGCCGTCACGTTCTCACACCACGTGTTAGCATTCATTTCCTTTCCAACCTGCGCAGGTAAATAGAGCGTCAGTTATTATTATTATTATTATTATTATTATTATTATTACGATTATAAATAATGATCAGAGATGCTTTCCCGAGGCTTTGTATGCGTGAATGAAGGAGCAGCTTCGAAACCCCTGCTGTTTTACCGATCGAGAAACGAGTGCTCGGTGAATCTCCGAGTAGATGTATTCTCGTCCGTCCCGTCTGTTTATCGCCGGGGTCACGCGTGTGTTTGATACCCAGCGCCTTTTCCAGTAATTACGCTGCAAATGTTTAGGGGTCGATTTAACGTAAATGAGAACAGGAACTAACGACTAGAAACGGATAAAAAGTGTGTTTCGGTCTTTAATTGATTGAAACGTATTTGGTTATGGGCATGTTGCTGTGGTAGAAGAGGAACTGAACACTTCAGAACGTTCTGCTATTGGAAAATAATCAACTTCTGCTTCGTCACACCAGCATGCCGTCGATGATTATCCTATAACAGCAGGACATGCATACTTTATTCCAGTCTCCAAACAGTTCCTCCTAATGGACTTCTTCACGCCGGTACGCTATTAGCTATTGGCGCGTTAAATCGTTTGGAAAAGTCTGCCCACGACAGCTTGGGTAATTAGCTCAGGAGTTCTAACACTTCACGTACAAGACTGCTTTATATCGTCTGCTTTATTTGTCCCCGAAAGCGAGCAGAAGGAACACATCGCTTAAAAATAATGATATAAATAAATAAAAGCCTGGCCGCTAAGCGCTTCCTGACTTCACGTGAAACGTGGACAGCGTTCGCATAATTGGCGTGTTATTTCCAGCAAGCGCTCGTTTAATCATGAGCAGTTAAAATAAATATATGTTTTAAGATTTCAAATTCGAATTCAGCAATTAGCAGGCGAGCCACAAGTCACGGAAATCATAATGCAAAGTCGCGTATATTAAATGGAATTTATTATCGAACCTTTTTATAAAGCATTCCGTTTTGTTGTTTTTTTGTTTTTGTGTGTGTGCGCGTGTGTGTTCATCATTTGTTTTGGGTTTGTTCTTTTATCTACGAAGCGCGTTCCTGATTAATGTTTCGTTAGCGAGAGCTGCCCTTGCAGTGTTGGGCTCACTGTGTGTGTGTGTATGTATGTATGTGTGTTTGTGTGTGTGTGTGTGTGTGTGTGAAGCTGATTACTTCCTCCATCTCTTGCAGACCTTCCTCTGGTGAACCTCTCTGCGGAGCCACAGCCCATTCTGGAAGGGAATCCGGTCAGGTTTCACTGCTCGGCCAAGGCCAATCCGCCTGTCACTCAGTACAGGTGAGAGCGCACCGAACATCTCCTGGTGGTTTTCGACATTGTTGGCCCGTGGTTTTGTGGCCAGGCCGCTCTGAACGTGTTACTAGACCTGAATTACGAGATCAGGTTCTGAGCAAACTCGACAGTGAACGTGTTGGAAAGTGGTAATGATTTACCAACCGTGTATTCATTTTCCATACTGCTTATCCTACAAATTTTCGCGTGGATCCTATCCCAGGGAACTCTGGGTACAAGTTGGGGGGAACCCCTGGATGGGGTGCCAACACTTTGCAGGGAAAATTGCACACACTACTGACTACTAGGCTAGAACGCATGTCTTTGATTTGTGGGAGTCCTAGAGGGGGAGAATACACAAGGTCCTCATACAATGTGCGGAGGACAAGACTCGAACCCCCAACCCTGCCCCAGCACTGACAGGCTCTGGGTTCCTGATTGGTTGGTTGGGAGTTCAAGTCCAGCACTGTCAGGCTCTGGGTTCCTGATTGGTTGGTTGGGAGTTCAAGTCCAGCACTGTCAGGCTCTGGGTTCCTGATTGGTTGGTTGAGGGTTCAAGTCTCAGCACTGTCAGGCTCTGAGTTCCTGATTGGATGGTTGGGGGTTCAAGCCCCAGCACTGCCATGCTTCAATGCTGGGCCCCTGAGCAAGGCCCTTGGTGCCATGGATGCTATATCATGGCTGACCCTTCGCTCTGACCCCAACCTTATAACATGCTGGGATATGCCAAGAAAAGATTTTCACTGTGGTGTAATGTCATCTGTAAAGAGAGTTATGGCTGCTGAAATTGGGGTTTAAATACATCTGCCTAATAAAGAACTATAAACTGGATGAATAAGGGAATGAATGAATGAACGTGTTGTGTAGTGCAGAATCGATGTAACATCATGTATCCGTCATTCGACTCCCTTGCCCCGGAATCATTCACGTCCCGTTTAAACACCGTTTTAATAATATAATAAACTGACTCCCTCCGTTTAATTACAGCAGAGAGACGGAATAAATTATTGATGGCGGGAGGAACGCTTCTGGGACGTGGTGTGCACTTTTCCAAATGGATTTTGCGAGTGGAAAAAGCAAAAACAAGCAAGGAGGATGGATTTCATTCGATACTCGATGCGATATTAATGCGCTTACATAAATATTTTAATTACGGTGCGAGGCTCAGCGTCCTGCATCGTCAAGCCTTTCGCATGTGAAACTCTTCCAAATAAAACTGGGTGTTTATGGAGATTAGCGATGAGTTCCCGCGATTATAGGAAACTGTGCGGTTTGCTAATAGTGTGTGATGCTCGGGTTTGCATGAGGTTTTCGTGGTGAGAAAGGAAATGGATTCTGTATCCGTATAAGATGTTTGCATTAGTCTGAGACAGACAGACAGAGAGAGAGACAGACGGAGAGGTGGCAGAGAGACAGACAGAGACGGAGAGGTGGCAGAGAGAGAGACAGAGAGGGGGCAGAGAGGTAGACCGAGACAGAGAGAGTGACCGAGATAGACAGAGCCGAAGAGGTGGCAGAGACAGACAGACTGACAGAGAAAGACAGGGAGACCGACTGAGAGGCAGAGAGACAGAGAGACACAGACAAAGAGACAGATAGATAGAGAGACAGAGAGGGGGCAGAGAGACAGACAAAGAGGGGCAGAGGGACAGACAGATAGAGATACAGAAGGAGGGGCAGAGAGACAGAGAGGGGGCAGAGAGACGAAGAGAGAGACAGATAGACAGAGAAACAGATAGACAGACAGGCAGAGAGACAGATAGACAGACAGAGAGTCATACAGACAGAGAAACAGATAGACAGATAGACAAAGAGAGAGGCAGAGAGACAGATAGACAGACAGAGAGTCATACAGACAGAGAAACAGATAGACAGATAGACAAAGAGAGAGGCAGAGAGACAGGCAGTCAGCAAGATAGACAGAGAGGCAGACACAAACACAGGCAGATAGAGGGGCAGACAGATAGACAGACAGACAAAGAGAGAGGCAGAGAGACAGGCAGTCAGCAAGATAGACAGAGAGGCAGACACAGAAACAGGCAGATAGAGGGGCAGACAGATAGACAGACAGACAAAGAGAGAGGCAGAGAGACAGGCAGTCAGCAAGATAGACAGAGAGGCAGACACAGAAACAGGCAGATAGAGGGGCAGACAGACATAGGCAGAGAGGCTTACAGACAGAGAGACATAGAAACAGAGAAACAGACAGATGGACAGAGAGACAGGCAGAGAGACAAACAGACAGATAGAGAGGCAGAGAGATCGAGACAGACAGAAAGACAGACAGGCAGAGAGACAGACAGGCCGCTCAGCTGTGTGTGAAATTGGGATGAAGTGCACAGAATTTCTTTCTCTACAGCACAGAAAGTCGAGTCTCCAAGGTTTAACCTTGGTCTCAATCATAGCAGGAAAATGAAAGCTCTCTCCAACAACGCGTCCGGATTCAATACACACGGACAAAAGGTAGAATCCGAAGCAAATGGAGAGGATCAGTGATCCGAGGTCCTAAACGCCCATGAGGGGAAAGTGGGAATGAATCTCAGCCACGCGGATTCACTCTGTTCCGTTTGGGTCAAAAGTTATATTATTAAATATTAAATAATAAGAAATAATAATAAACGAAATGCATCAATAAGAAACAATTATGTGGAAATATTATTCAATTGAAATATTACAGAAATATTATTGTTTAGTAATCAATAAAATAATATTAAAATAAATGTATTGAATAAAAGCTCAAAATTATTTAAATAAAAATATATATGTTTTTCTCTTAAATATTAAAGCAGTAATTAAATATATACATGTATATATGTAAAGAAATTTTGTGTTAGATTATGTGTTTGGTTTAATTCTCTGTTGAGTGTAAAATACATTTTCAACATAAAATAAAAGATTTTTAAACAAAAGGTTTTTAAAAAGTGCTGAAGTTTGTACATCTCTGTTTTAAAATGAATAAATAAATTTCCACCTGTGCGTCGGACTTCGGGTCTCATTTTTGTATTTTCATCAATACTTTTAATATTTAATTGTCTGTGACATTACGGTGCGCGAATAAGTTTTTTTGTTTTGTATCTTGCTGAGCACAGCGCGCCGTAAACGTGTAAATGAGGTTCATTTCGCATCTCTCCAGATTTTTTTGTTTGTCTTTTTTCCCCAAACAGAATTTGTTTCGAGGTGAAATTCTTCATCTCTTGTTTGTCACCTCAGAAGTGTCTAATGGAGGGGGGAAAAAATCAAAGCCTGACGCGAACAGGGTTTAACACGTGCCGTGGGTGGGCCTCTCATCGCCTCGCCTCGCGTCGGGCTTATTTTGGCATGCGGAGCCTCGGGGAGATAGCACGTGCCACCCAGCATGCCTCTTTCCCTCTACAGAATAAAAGCGACAGGGGGCCATCAGTCTCTAACAGAGCACAGTGATATCCTCTCTTCTGCACTGTTGTCTGGTTTGAAGTTTCGCAGATATTCGGATATCTTTTACACGATGGAGCTGTGTTTACTCGCCACGTCTCTTCCCAGCCATGGCTTTAGCGGACGCCGAAATGTAGCGCGCGTACATAGCTTGTCCCCCGGTGGGATCTGAGCCAGAGCGACCCCTATTCGTCCGCCAGAAAACGCATTCCGTAACACCGACCAGAAGCGCGTTTAACATGTCAGACGCGCGTGTAATTCGTTTCTGACCGTATTATTAAAATTTATTGAAAAAAAGGGGGTTTACAGGAATATCTTAAAGAGCTTGGGAGGAAATTGAATTTTGCTGAGGAGACGTGGAAGAAGAAAAAAAAAACGAAACACGGTCGCTCCTTTGATCTTCAAACGAAGGTCGTAATCCGCGCCTGATCTTCGTTCTCGTTTACGTGCGGCGGTTCGTGAAGAGTAATTGTACATGCAAATCTGCTCCCAATTTCCTTTCCCGATTTAGGCGTCGTCAATTGCCAGCTCATTATCCAGGTCTGGCTGAATCCTCTGGAATTACACTGGAAGTGTTTTTACCGCTTGACGTGTAATCCTACGGGATGCTAATACCCGTCTATAGAAAGTGTTTTTTTATTTTTATTTTTATTATTATTATTTCTTTCGACTACGAGCTCTAGTTCATCATGCAAATACTAAGACAAAAACTAGAACGTGCTGCATCAAGTGCTATTTTCTAGTCTTACCAGACTAGTGGTGGGAAATGGAAACGCGCTCACCGTAACGTTGGGTAATCGTAAATTCGCCACAGCCATCCATGAAGCCGAATTGACCGTGCTGTCTAGGTGTGAGAAACTCTCCCCCCCTGTCAATCACAGCGAACTCTTCTCTCCCCCCCTGTCAATCACAGCGACAGTAACCAATCGTGGGTGTCCGTGAGCTTGT
This sequence comes from Ameiurus melas, assembly GCA_012411365.1. Classification (NCBI taxonomy): domain Eukaryota; kingdom Metazoa; phylum Chordata; class Actinopteri; order Siluriformes; family Ictaluridae; genus Ameiurus; species Ameiurus melas. The sequence goes on along the minus strand of CM022763.1, from coordinate 18,145,273 downwards.
GTATGCAGAAGAGGGTGGATAGCACTTTCCTCAGAGTCTTACGCTGCGTTGTGAAGCAGCAGTGTGAAAAGAAGCGCTTGGTCGATCCAGCACGTTCTGCTGTGTGATTGTGGAGAGAATTGGTGAGAATGTGATGAAATTATGGAGCAAAATTGATACAGTTACAGTTACAATCGCATGATTGATTATTATTATTATTATTATTATTATTATTATTATTATTATTATTATTATTATTATTATCCCTACCAGGACAAGGATCCTTTCACGACAATCATCTGCGTTATATTTGCAGTATTTTGCCACCTTCTGTGTGGGGTCATTTTAATAATCGAAATGGACCAGCCGGAAAAGTTGCGTGTTTGAATACAAGGAACTTTCCAGACATAAAAAAATTTATTAAAGTAAATTAAAAAATATATATATATTGAATGTAACTTTTAATCTCAAGTCTCAGACTCCAATTCAGCCATTAATGTTGGAATTCAACCTCACATCTGAGCCATCCGTTAGACCATCACGTCACTCTGGAGCCCTTTCGTAGAGTCATCGAGACTAATAACTCCTGTTGAAATAAGTCGTCGTTCCAAAATTTTTAATTTTTTTTAAAAATCAGAGATCGTTGTATATCAACTGCACAAAGGATGGCTGAAATCCCACTCGACTGACGGAAACTTGCAGGAGTAACACACTAGGTTTCGCCTCAGAAAACACAAACGGCGGTCCGTCTGCTGCCCTTCCGTTCCATTTCCTTTCAAACGGAGCTCCGACTCAGGCTATTTATTTATTTATTTATTTAAATAATATCCCATCAAAGGGCGTGTGAATAGCTGTGACAGTGCAGAAGAATCTCATAATGTCTGCTCCATTATTCCGGGCGTGCTTTGTTGAAGGGAAGAAAATGAAAAAGGCGCGAATGGAGAGAAAAAAGAAAAAAAAAAAAAACAACAACGTGAAAATACTTACATTAGACACGTCGCTTTCAGATCTTCACAGAAGCCTGCGAATAAAAGACAAGCGTGGGAAATGATTTGAGGTGGGGGGGGGGGGTAAGGAAGCATTTTTTAATGTGTTCATAAGAGATTTTATTATTTTCGTCTCACAATAGATGGGCTAAAGGCGGCACCGTGATCCGGGACGCGGTGGGAGAGACATACGAGGTGGCTGTGGATCACTCGTTCTTCACCGAGCCGGTTTCCTGTGAGGTCACCAACGCGCTTGGGAGCACCAACATCAGCCGCAACGTCGACGTATACTGTGAGTTACGTGTTTACCGATACCGCTCCGTCAGACTATGGAACGTAACGGTGAGATTTACGTGACTCGTTGCTGTTACGTGTGCAGTCGGACCTCGTCTGGCAGCCGAACCGCAGTCCCTCCAGGTGGATTTGGGCTCGGAAGCCATCTTTAACTGTGCCTGGATGGGAAATCCCTCGCTCACCATCGTGTGGATGAAACGCGGCCACGGTGTGGTACGCACAACTCCGTCTAAACATCATGAAACGATTAAGCTTCATTAAACTTTAGCACTGTTACGAATAGATGCCGTCACTCTTCTTAAAATGCTAATTAACAAGATTAGAAATAACACATATGCGAAATCCACACCCCCCTGACATCAGAGAGATGTCCCCTTCCCCCCCCCACCACCTTTCCCCCCCCCACCCCCTTTCCCTCCCACTCGCCCACCCCCCAGCATGTTCAGTATAATCACTTACTCCTTACCATGACAGATTCACCAGCATGTGTGCCATATGTTAGCGGATCTCATCTCACGCACTTGTTCTATTTCGAGGACTCGGAGCATCTGCCCCTTTTTCATTTTTGTTATTAAGTAAGAATGAGCGAGATGCGTTAAAGGGATGGTGTTAAAGTTTACACATGCGTTTGCTTCCCTTTCAGGTGCTTAGCAACGAGAACACGCTGACCCTGAGGGCCGTGAAACAGGAGGACGCCGGGAAATATGTCTGCCGGGCCGTGGTTCCTCGAGTCGGAGTCGGGGAGAAGGTGGTGACTCTTACCGTCAACGGTAAATAGATGTGATCTCTCTCTCTCTTTCTCTCTCTCTCACAGGAAAGATGATGATGTGATTTGGAAAATCTGTGAACTAAACTGTAACACCTAGTGTGACGTTACGAAGACGAGAGTCGGATGCAGGCGCAGGTCACACACTTTATTAAACTTAAACATACACTCAGGAAATGCGGTCTTCACAGGAAATGTAGCATGTAGCTTAAACATACGACCGCTACTAGCGTGTCAACGTCGCACTCAACATATACACACATACAAACACAATCAAGAGCAACATGCTCAGCAACTCAGGGATTTAAATTACAAAGGTCATCAAACTGAAAGTACACACACCTGTGATCATTTACTAGGGAAACTAGTGACACCTAGCAGATATACGGTCCCTACTGTTTAAATTCATGGGGGGCAGTGGTAGCTGAATTCTGGATTCTGATTGGTCGGAAGGCATTGATTAGTTCTATAGCACAACATCATTCTGTTTCCATGGGAAAGCAATTCTGCTTGTTTTTATTTATCACAGAAGGAAACCATCGTGCTTTTTATCCATTTATAGTTACGCTTAATGTTGTAGAATGTCCATGAAACGTGTTCTTTTCTGTTTTCTTCCTCTTGAAGTTAATATCCAAAAACAAAGAAAAAAAAGCTACAAAGAAAACACAAACCTGCGGGAACTCTTCGGTCCTGAAAACTTTCTCTGACACTGGAGACTCCTTCCGTAAATACCACAGAAACATCTCTTGATGTCACCGTAACCATTGAACTGTCATTTGTTTGTTTTTCTTCATTCGATAGCAGTGCATTTAAAAAAAGTCAGCATTACACGAAAGCAAATTTGTACAATCATGACATCTTCCCAGACAATTTTATTTGTTTTTACATGCTTCGCCTGACTTCGAAGTAAAGATTTAGTTATCCAGTACACATAGTGCGGCGTTTATACGGGAGCGGAAACCGATCTGATCTGCTCTGAATTCCATCGTTCCTTTGAAGTGATCAATAAATGATGAGCAAGAGCTCGGAGTCGTGCAACGTGCCTCCAGGGCGACGTAATTCATCTGAAAGTATCGGTTATTCCGTCTGTCCGGGACGTTCCGCAGACACGTCGTAAAAAAACCCGGGGATTACGTGCGTGATCGTGTCAGAAATTCCACCCAGGCACCCTGGTGCAGGATGAAAAATACTATATATATATATATATATATATATATATATATATATATATATATATATTAAAAACCCTGCGTTTTGTTCACGCTTTGCTAAAGGGCAAGTCAGACATGGCTATGCTTATTCAATCAGATGGCTCATGGCTTACGCTCTGATTTTTGCTGGAAGGCCCAGCGCCCATGAGTTCCTGTAATAACCTGGTCCTTTCCTCAGCAAGCCAATAAGTCGCTTTAATGCTTTTTGAATTCTTTGTCCGGTTCCCTGCATACTGTTTGGGGACCTGGCTATTCCGTTCCGACTGAAAACAAATACTCCTGTTTAAATATTTGCACTGGGCTTGGAAATGTTTAAACAGCCCTTTTTGACGATACGATCTGCATGCGAAGAAAATACATAGTTAAGATTTCATTTTATTTTATTTAAATAGCCATTTTGGATTTTGTAATGTGAGTATATTAGCGAGATAGATTGTTAATAATCAGCGTGCGTAACGAGTGCGATATTACAGAGCTGAAAGAACGGATTGAAGTGCAGCAACGGATCAGGCGCAGTGTTTGAGCCGTTTAAGCCCTAGCACGACTGCTGAGTCAGAGAGAATTAGCATCAGCATGTGATTAGCATCAGGTCAAAACACACGCTTTGAATTGTGGAATCGGGAGTCCTCTCTCCTTGGCGTTTCTTTTCTCTGTCTTTTCTCTGTATGAGAAGGGCTCTGTGTAAATAAAAGGACGTATTGTTGTTATTCTGTCTCACAGGGTGTTTGGGAGAGACACGACTTCCTGTTCCTGTATTCACGAGCTGTAAATCTCCACATCCTCCATCCCTCCCTCGATTTCTCTCTCTCTCTCTCTCTGTCTCTCTCTCTCTCCCAGGCCGAGGCCGTGAGATAAAGGCATCTAATTATATTGCTCATTTACGACGCCAATCCCCCTGTCTGATTTTGTTCGGCTCCCCAGGGCGGAGTCATTCGGAACGCAGCGGCGCTTCTGAAAGGGCCACGACGCTATCTCATGCCTCCTTACCGTCTTTGCATCCGTGCATAATTAAGAAGAGGATGAGCAAGAACATTTGCATCACACTATTTTTCCCTGCAAGGGAATAGCGCAGGCCTCTGTGCGAGCTCACCGGCGTGAATGCGAGCGTGAGCATGAACGTGAGCGTGTATTCCGAGATCGTAATCCAATTCAAATGTTAAATCTGCTGATCTCTTTGGTGTAGAACAACTTCAGAGTTGACATTTTATTATTTTATTATTCATTTAATTTTTAATCCCAACGGTGGCGCTCTGATCGTCCCGGGATTAGAAATGGCAACCTTAACGCGCAATCTTTACGGCCAGTTTCTACAGTAACAGTTCATTCACAGGGGCTTGTATAGTTGTTGATATGGTGAAGTTTCCTGTATGGAGACATGTATTTAGCGTTCATCGAAGGAGTCTGCAATGTCAACAAAAAAAACAAACGCCGGTGACTGAACGACTGTTTATTTATAGCTGTTATTTAAGTCATAACCTTGAAACGCAACTACAAAGGGAATTAAAAAGGAATCAATCCAGCGTGTCCTTATTTGATGGAGGAAAATTTTGTAATCAATGTGCCGAGTTCCCATGGTGCGAGAGGAATAAAAGAACTTTCAGGCTGCTAAGAAGAACTCCATCATCGATTATTTTCCTAACACTGAAATAGAAGATGAAATAGAAAAAACCACCACTCTTTTATATACACACACACACACACACATATTACACACACACACACACACACACACACACACACACACACATACATATATACACACAGTGAGGGGAAAAAAGTATTTGATCCCCTGCTGATTTTGTGCGTTTGCCCACTGACAAATACATATTTCCCTCATTAAACTGCAAATCAGTTGATAACATTTTTGACATGCGTTTTTCTGGATTTTTTTGTTGTTATTCTGTCTCTCACTGTTCAAATAAACCTACCATTAAAATTATAGACTGATCATTTCTTTGTCAGTGGGCAAACGTACAAAATCAGCAGGGGATCAAATACTTTTTTCCCTCACTGTATACACACACACACACATATATACACACACACACACATATATGTATATATCAGCTGTGTGATTGTTGAGTCTCATGTCAGCTCGGTTACATACATATTTTATAATAGGGTGAGAGATAAAAAAGGAATAAATGCTCTGAATCTTTCTGCTGTGTAGGTGTGGTCCTGTCCCTGCAGGCTGTGTGTGTGTGTATGTGTGTGTGTGTGTGTGTGTGTGTGTGTGTGTGTGTGTGTGTGTTAGACACTCACACACTGATTGTCATGCCCAATTTCAGGCCCTCCTACTATCTCCAGCACCCAGACACAGCAGGCTCTGTACGGAGAGAAAGGCCAGATCAAGTGCTTCATCCGCAGCACTCCTCCTCCAGATCGCATTGTGAGTGCCGTTCTCCATTCTCTCTCTCTCTCTCTCTCTCTCTCTCTCTCTCTCTCTCTCTCTCTTTCTCAAAAACACACTGTATTGATACAGACAGAAATTTTACACTGACTATAAGATGGAGCTACGGAGAGGCAGCTTTTGTTCCTTCGCGTTGCGATTACCAAGCCGAGAGGAGGAAGTTACACGGCTGTGTGTTTGCGTCCTCGGATATGGTTTTCGAAGAGAGGGCGGGAGGGAGGAAGGAGAAATACGTACAGGCAGGAAGGAAGGAAGAAAGGATACATGCTAGAAGACGGTCAGGAACGGAGGGAGGAAGAAAGGAAGGACAAATAGTTGCAGTTAGAAAAGAAGGGCAGAGGAACGGGTGGAAATAGGGATGATGGAGAAATATTTGTCGGAAGGATGCTTGCTGGAAAAAAGTAAGGGAAGGAGGGGGGGGGATAAAGGACAAATTGTTGCAGTTAGAAAGGACGAATGGGAGGAAGGAAGGAAGATTACATGCTAGAAGAATTTCAGGAAAGGAGGGAAGGAGGAAGAAATGAAGGACATTGTTGCAGTGAGGAAGGAAGGACAGAAGAATGGGAGGAAGGAGGGATGAAGGACAAATATTTGCTGGAAGGAAGGAAGGAAGGAAGGAAGGACAAATTACTTGCTAGAAGAAAGTATCCATGTCTGAATTAGTTTGTTTTTGTTTGTTATTTTTGCTTACTTACTTTCCTTCCTTCCTTCATCTCAGACGAATCCCCAGTTTTTCTTTTGACTGATCCCCTCGTTCAACCATCACCGAGTAATTAGCAAACAAAAAGAGAAAGAAAAGCAGAGAGAGAGAGAGAGAGAGAACACACAAACTTGACGCTGAATTAATTCTGTATGATTTCCGAACGTCAAGTCGTCCTCTTTTATTAAATCGTCCCGTACGTTTATTGAAAGGAAAAGAAGACGGGTTCTTTTTCGTAAAATAAAGCTGGATAATGGCCGGCGATATAGCACACAGTCCTCTGAAGCGTGGCCGACTTTATCATCCGAGACTAATGGGGCTTAAAGGAAATATGTGTTTCGTCTCTTGAGGAGGTTCAGTGTGTGGGCGCCGGGAACACCAGAAATTCAAACTTCTAAAAGAAATAACGGTTACATTCCTTACTTTTATTTCTTTTTTTTTATTAATGTAAGTAAACAAAGTGTGTAAGTAAACATAGTGACGGAAAGCGGTAGTTATTAGTGTCCAAGCTGTTATTTCCTGCCCCGTGTTCAGCCTAGCTGTGCTAACATTTAGCTGCAGGGGTTTTTGCAGGTGCGATATCTGGGGACAGGATGTTAAAATAACTCCTCACCTTTCCATCCTCCTGAGACTTCACGCTCCAAATTGTTCACTTCACATGCTTTTAAATTGCATTTTTTTACACTCCTTTTCCACATGCAGGTTAGTGTTTAGTCCATCATAGGCAATATTGGGCAACATGTTATTTGAGTTCTCACTCTGGGCCTTTATAACACATTCATAATCATTGTATTACACATTTTGAGAGTATACCGTATCTGCATCTTACAAGACCATGGAATTAAATTCCGCCGTCTATAATCACTTATTTTAGAAGCCATATTTCTAATGAATGATTTAATGCCTTAAAATTAAAGTGGTAGTCAAGCCTTCATTTATAACACAGTTATAAAGCACTATATATGTATAGTGTATAGGTCTCATATAGAGTCTATAATGCCTGATACTTACTGTATATACCTCATATAGTATCTATTATGTCTCACACCTACGTTATATATCTCATATAGAGTCTTTAATCTCTCATACCTAGTGCATATGCCTCATATACTATCTATAATGTCTCATACCTACTGCGTATGCTACATATAGAATTTATAATGTCTCATACCTACATTATATGTCATATAGAGTGCATAATATTTCATACCTACTGTGTATGCCTCATATACAGTGAGGGAAAAAAGTATTTGATCCCCTGCTGATTTTGTACGTTTGCCCACTGACAAAGAAATGATCAGTCTATAATTTTAATGGTAGGTTTATTTGAACAGTGAGAGACAGAATAACAACCAAAAAATCCAGAAAAACGCAGGTCAAAAATGTTATCAACTGATTTGCAGTTTAATGAGGGAAATAAGTATTTGACCCCCTCTCAATCAGAAAGATTTCTGGCTCCCAGGTGTCTTTTATACAGGTAACAAGCTGAGATTAGGAGCACACTCTTAAAGGGAGTACTCCTAATCTCAGTTTGTTACCTTTATAAAAGAAACCTGTCCACAGAAGCAATAAATCAATCAGATTCCAAACTCTCCACCATGGCCAAGACCAAAGAGCTTTCCAAGGATGTCAGGGACAAGATTGTAGACCTACACACGTCTGGAATGGGCTCCAAGACCATTGCCAAGCAGCTTGGTGAGAAGGTGACAACAGTTGGTGCGATTATTCGCAAATGGAAGAAACACAAAAGAACTGTCAATCTCCCTCGGCCTGGGGCTCCATGCAAGATCTCACTTCGTGGAGTTGCAATGATCATGAGAACAGTGAGGAGTCAGCCCAGAACTACACGGGAGGATCTTGTCAATGATCTCAAGGCAGCTGGGACCATAGTCACCAAGAAAACAATTGGTAACACACTACACCGTGACGGACTGAAATCCTGCAGCGCCCGCAAGGTCCCCTGCTCAAGAAAGCACATATACATGCCCGTCTGAAGTTTGCTAATGAACATCTGAATGATTCAGAGGACAACTGGGTGAAAGTGTTGTGGTCAGATGAGACCAAAATGGAGCTCTTTGGCATCAACTCAACTCGCTGTGTTTAGAGGAGGAGGAATGCTGCCTATGACCCCAAGAACACCATCCCCACCGTCAAACATGGAGGTGGAAACATTATGCTTTGGGGGTGTTTTTCTGCTAAGGGGACAGGACAACTTCACCGCATCAAAGGGACGATGGACAGGGCCATGTACCATCAAATCTTGGGTGAGAACCTCCTTCCCTCAGCCAGGGCATTGAAAATGGGTCGTGGATGGGTATTCCAGCATGACAATGACCCAAAACACACGGCCAAGGCAACAAAGGAGTGGCTCAAGAAGAAGCACATTAAGGTCCTGGAGTGGCCTAGCCAGTCTCCAGACCTTAATCCCATAGAAAATCTGTGGAGGGAGCTGAAGGTTCGAGTTGCCAAATGTCAGCCTCGAAACCTTAATGACTTGGAGAAGATCTGCAAAGAGGAGTGGGACAAAATCCCTCCTGAGATGTGTGCAAACCTGGTGGCCAACTACAAGAAACGTCTGACCTCTGTGATCGCCAACAAGGGTTTTACCACCAAGTACTAAGTCATATTTTGCAGAGGGGTCAAATACTTATTTCCCTCATTAAAATGCAAATCAGTTGATAACATTTTTGACATGCGTTTTTCTGGATTTTTTGGTTGTTATTCTGTCTCTCACTGTTCAAATAAACCTACCGTTAAAATTATAGACTGATCATTTCTTGTCAGTGGGCAAACGTACAAAATCAGCAGGGGATCAAATACTTATTTCCCTCACTGTAGTATCTATAATGTCTAATACCTACTGCATATGTCTCATATATTATCTATAATGTCTCATACCTACATTAAATATCTCATACAGAGTCTATAATGTCTCATACCTTCTGTATATACCTCATATAGTATTTGTAATGTCTCATACCTACTGCATATGCCACATATATTATCTCTGATGAATCATACCTACATTATATATATAATATAGAGTCTATAATATACCTACTGTATATACCTCAAATAGTATCTATAATACCTCATACGTACATTATATATCTCATGTAGAGTGTATGTCTCATACCTAGTGCATATGCCTCATAAAGTATCTATAATATCTATAATATCTCATATAGTGTCAATAATGTCTCATACCTACTTTATATGCATCATATATTCTCTGTAATCACCTTTCCTGCACAGTATATCAGATAACTGTAATGCCTGATGCCTAATGCATATGTCTCTTATGGTACTCATAACATCTGATAGATCGTGCATATGTCTCATATAGAGTCTGTTATGTCTTTTCTTTTTTTAAAAAAACAAAAAAACTAAAGCAAAACGAAATCTTTATATCTGTTCCAGGCCTGGTCTTGGAAGGAGACGGTCCTGGAGTCGGGAACGTCAGGGAGGTACACGGTGGAGACGGTGAGCACGGAGGAAGGCGTCATTTCTACTCTGACCATGAGCAACATCGTCCCCGCCGACTTCCAGACCATTTACAACTGCACGGCCTGGAACAGCTTCGGCTCCGACACTGAGATCATTCGCCTCAAGGAACATGGTGTGTGTTTGTGTCTAGAGAACGCGAGTTTAATTTATTCCCGTACTCCTGCCCCAGAGTGATTAAACGCACCGCCTTGATTATTTTCGAGGACGAGGGCAACGAGTCCCTGGTAAGCTCCTTTACTTGAGAAAATGTCAACAATTTAAGTCTGCAGAATTTCATAATGACTTTCCGATCTTTCATTTATAATATAATTTCAATTGCCCTAAATCACTGTTTTGTTCACATTTATGAGCCCTTTGAAATATTTATGTGGGATTAGACGGGGCTTTCTCATTCAAACGTTCAACCTTCCCATTTTTTCATTATAGCTTCCTTCTCATGAGGGATTTTAATTTTTTTTTTTTTTTTTTTTTTATTTTTTTTTTAAAAAACTATCGTTTTTTATTTTTCTTTGTTTGTTTTTATCACGGTTTTTCCTTTATTCTATTTCATCTTAAAAAAAAAAAAAATTTTATATTTTTTTTTTTTTTCTTTCTTTTTTTTTTTTTTCCCCCCTTCTCTCTCTTTCTTTTCTCCTGCCTCCCCCCTCCTTCCTCTCCCTCTCCTCCTTCTTCTTTTTTTCCTTTTTTTTTTTTCTCCCTCTTTATCCCTCAAAAACTAGAGCACGCAGCACAACCTTGCAAAAATAAAGAAAAGAAAGTGCTCCCCCCCTTTCTTTCCCTCTTTCTTTTTTTCTTTCTCTTTTTTTTTTTTTTTTTTTTTTTTTTCTCTTTTATTAAAAAAAAAAAAAAAAAAAGCAAAAAAAAAACAAACACAACTTGTTTCCGTCATGATTTGAATCAGGCTGTACGGTGAAATATTAACCCCTTACGTCCTGCCATGTAGTGAGGAATTGAAACGGAATTGGACACCCTTTTTTAAGCAAACTAAGAATTTTTGACGAACTGTGCGAAAAAGTAAGGAATAAAACACTGTGTCGTACCGTTACCGGAAAATAATCAACAGCACGTCCTAAAGTGTTTGTTTTATTCCTTTAATCCTCAACAATTCCACGATGTGTTTATTGAAGAGCGATACATTGTAGTATTTATCCATTTATATTTACATTTCATGTTTAAACCTCCTTTTTCTGATCGGTACAAAGCGCTGACACTGGAGACTTCTTCCTAAAAGCTTTTGTTTTTAACTTGTATAACAAAACTGGTATGTTTATCTTTGGTAAATAATAGCGACTGTTGTTTATATATATATATATATATATATATATATATATATATATATATATATATATACAGTGTATTCTTTTATGTATAAGGTTTATCTTGCATGAAGCTAAATAACAAAGGCCTGGTGGATTATTTATTTATTTATTTTGTCCCCTTCTGACCCTATCATATTTATTTGCATGTTTGTTGTTGTGCCGCAGAAGACATGCACCTGGTAATGTCCTCACTGCCCGTCTCGCTCTCTGCTCGCCAGAGAGAACTCTCGAGTGCAATTAAGACTGAAAGTAAGCTCCAGTCGCATGCTCTTTTCTCACTTCTCACATTTTTTTCTTTTCTTTTGTTTCACCCCTGCTTAGCGAACAGTTCAATGCACGCCACTGTAATGGCCTAAGTAGAGCGCTGTGATGTAGTGCTAGACGTTCAGCGGGGATTTGGGAGGCCGGTGCTTTTTGAAGCTCTGAGATGACTGCTCTGACTAATCACTGCGCTGTCTCTCAGGTCTCAAAGGGGTCGTCTCTGGAAAAAATGACATCCGGGTGGAGATCGTTCACAAGGATCATAACGCGGGGAGGGAGACGGAGGAGAACGCGGGCGTGAAGCAGATGATGGTGAGTCCTGCCAGTTCTCTTTTTCCCCTCAGTGTTTACTTCGTGCTACGAAAATCTGCTCGATTGGAGCAAAAAGGTCACGGTGCTGTTTCACTAAACAAAATACTGAAACCCAGTGTGCTTAGTCCTATCGTCCGTCTCTTTACTCTCTCTCTCTCTCTCTCTCTCTCCCCCTCTCTCTCACACTTTCTCTCTCTCTCTTACTGTCCATTTGTTTCTCTATCTCTGTCTGTTTCTCTCTGTGTATTTGTTTCTCTGTCTATCTAACTATCTATATATTTATATCTGTCTCTCTCTCCCTCCATCTCTCTTTCTCTGTCTGTCTATCTGTCCAACTGTGTCTGTTTCTCTCTGTCTGTTTCTTTCTCTTTGAATTTTTTTCCCTCTCACTCACTATATTTCTATCCATTTATCTGTCTGTTTCTCTCTGTCTGTCTGTCTATCTATCTCTGTCTGTCTGTTTCTCTCTTGCTCTCACTCGGTTTTTTGTTTCTGTCTTTCTGTCTATCAATTTTTCTCTCTGTCTGTCTGTCTTTCTCTCCATAATCTCTCTCGCTCTCACATTCTCTCTCCCTTCCTCTCTCTTCTTCTTTGTGTCTGTCTGTCTGTCTGTTTGTCTCTCTCTCTCTCTCTCTCTCTCTCGGCCACAGATGGAGCGTGGGGAGTTCCAGCAGGAGTCTGTGTTGAAGCAGCTGGAGGTTCTACAGGAGGAGGAGGAGGAGTTCCAGCACGTTAAGGTGAAGCTGATGACCTGCTCTCACTCGTCCATCCTCATTCAGCTGCACTAGTCAGCTCTTAGTCTCTCGTCTAGTGAGTTGCGTCTCTCATAGTCTCTCTCAGTCTCTCGTCTAAGCAGAGTTGTCTCTCATAGTAAATCTCTCTCAGTCCCGTCTAAGCCCGGGTTCTCTCGTCTAAAGAGAGTTGTATCTCATAGTCGTCTCTCAGTCTAGCATCTAAGCAGAGTTGTCTGTCATAGTCGTCTCTCGTCTAAGCAGAGTGCGTCTCTCATAGTCCTCTTAGTCTCTCATCTAGAGTGGAGTTGTCTCATGATCGTGTTCTCAGTCTGTCATCTAAGCAGAGTCATCTCTCATAGTCGTTTTTAGTCTCCGTATAAGCAGAGTCATCACTCATAGTGCTCAGTGTCTCGTCTAAGCAGAATCGTCTCTCATAGTCATAAGCAGAGTCGTCTCTCATAGTCGTCTCTCAGTCTCTCATCTAAGCGGAGTCGTCTCTCATCTAAGTAGAGTTGTCTCTCATAGTCAGCTCTTAGTCTCTCGTTTAGGTGGAGTTGTCTCTCATAGTCGTCTCTCATTCTAGCGTCTAAGCAGAGTCGTCTCTCATAGTTGTCTCACAGTCTAGCGTCTAAGCAGAGTCGTCTCTCATAGTCGTCTCTCAGTCTCTCGTCTAAGCAGAGTCGTCTCTCATAGTCATCTCTAAGTCTCCCATCTAAGCAGAGTCGTCTCTCAGTCTCTCGTCTAAGCAGAGTTGTCTCTCATAGTCGTCTCTCAGTCTCTCGTCTAAGCGGAGTCGTCTCTCGTCTAAGCGGAGTCGTATCTCATAGTCGTCTCTCAGTCTAGCATCTAAGCAGAGTTGTCTGTCATAGTCGTCTCTCGTCTAAGCAGAGTCGTCTCTCATAGTCAGCTCTTAGTCTCTCATCTAGGTGGAGTTGTCTCTCATAGTCGTCTCTCAGTCTGTCATCTAAGCAGAGTCATCTCTCATAGTCGTTTTTTAGTCTCCCGTCTAGGCAGAGTCGTCATTCATAGTTGTCTCTCAGTGTCTCGTCTAAGCAGAGTCGTCTCTCATCTAAGCAGAGTCGTCTCTCATAGTCGTCTCTCGTCTAAGCGGAGTCGTCTCTCATCTAAGTAGAGTCGTCTCTCATAGTCAGCTCTTAGTCTCTCGTCTAAGCGGAGTTGTCTCTCATAGACGTCTCAAAGTCTCTCGTCTAAGCGGAGTCGTCTCTCGTCTAAGCAGAGTCGTCTCTCATAGTTGTCTCTCAGTCTAGCGTCTAAGCAGAGTCGTCTCTCATAGTCGTCTCTCAGTCTCTCGTCTAAGGAGAGTCGTCTCTCATAGTCAGCTCTTAGTCTCTCGTCTAGGTGGAGTTGTCCCTCATAGTCGTCTTTCAGTCTGTCATCTAAGCAGAGTCGTCTCTCATAGTCGTTTTTCAGTCTCTCGTCTAAGCGGAGTCATCTCTCAGCCTCTCATCTAAGCGGAGTTGTCTCTCATAGTCGTCTCTCAGTCTCTCGTCTAAGCATAGTTGTCTCTCATAGTCTCTAGTCTAAGCGGAGTCGTCTCTCAGTGTCTCGTCTAAGCGGAGTTGTCTCTCATAGTCGTCTCTTAGTCTCTTGTCTAAGCAGAGTCGTCTCTCATAGTTGTCTCTCAGTCTGTCATCTAAGCAGAGTCATCTCTCATAGTTGTTTTTCAGTCTCTCATCTAAGCAGAGTCGTCTCTCGTCTAAGCAGAGTTATCTCTCATAGTCATCTCTCAGTCTCTCATCTAAGCGAAGTTGTCTCTCATAGTCGTCTCTTAGTCTCTCGTCTAAGCAAAGTCGTCTCTCATAGTCGTCTCTTAGTCTCTCGTCTAAGCAGAGTCGTCTCTCATAGTCGTCTCTCAGTCTCTCGTCTAAGCAGAGTCGTCTCTCAGTCTCTCGTCTAACAAGTCGCTCTCACAGTCTCTCGTCTAACTGAGCTCTCATCTCTCTCTAAGCAGTATCTCTAGTGTCTCTCAGTCTCTCTCATCCAAGCGGAGTTGTATCTCAGTTGTCTCTCAGTCTCCTCTAAGCAGAGTTGTCTCTCATGGTCTCGTCTAAGCAAAGTTAGTCTCTCATAGTCATCTCTCAGTCTCTTGTCTAAGCAGAGTCTTCTCTCAGTCTATCTGTGTAGTACTACAAGTACACACTACAGCTACACACCACACAGTACACAATACAGCTACACACTACAGCTACAACACTACACACTACAGCCACACACACCACACAGTACACACTACAGCTACACACTACACAGTACACACTACAGCTACACACTAAACTACACACTACAGCCACACACACACAGTACACTCTACAGCTACACACTACACAGTACACACTACAGCTACACACTACAAGTATACACACTACAGCCACACACCACACAGTACACACTACAGCTACACACTACACAGTACACACTACACAGTACACACTACAGCTACACACTATAACTAAACACTGCACAGGACACACTACACAGTACACACTACACAGTACACTCTACAGCTGCACACTACAGCTACACACCACACAGTACACACTACACAGTACACACTACAGCTACACACTACACAGTACACACTACAGCTACACACTACAACTACACACTACAACTAAACACTGCACAGTACACACTACAGCTACACACTACAACTACACACTACAGCCACACACCACACAGTGCACACTACAGCTACACACTACACAGTACACACTACAGCTACACGCTACAACTAAACACTGCACAGGACACACTACACAGTACACACTCTACAGCTGCACACTACAGCTACACACCACACAGTAACCTCTACACAGTACACTCTACAGCTACACACTACAAAGTACACACTACAACTACACACTACAGCTAAACAGTACACAGTACACACTACAACTATGCACCACACAGTACACACTACACAGTACACACTACATCTACACACAACTACATGCTACACACTATAACTTCACAGTACACACTACAACTACACACTACACACTACACAGTACAGCGATGTTGTTCCTCAGCACCTGTTTTTGGACAAAATAAATGTAATAATACATTTCTCGTCAATTTTGCTGCGACATTTCTAAACAGAGTCAAATTTGATTCTCAGCACTGTCTAACCACAAAAACTAAATATTTGATCATTTTCCATTTTTTTTGGACAAAATCCCAATACGCTATCACTAAAACTGTTTTTTAAAAAATTAAAAAATTTCTCCTTCAATAAATGATAAATGTCTCAGTGGGTCTTGTAGAGAGAGAGAGAGAAAAAAGAAAATAAATCATGCCTTCCTCAGAACTGTTCGTTTTGAATATTTGACAGCGAGTCCTTGCTCGGTTGTCTTCAGCCACATTTGTCATGATTTCCAAATGACTTTTAAATCAAAGTGTTTGTGTAGCGCTTGGATGAAGTGCTGGAGTGGGATTTATTTCTTTTTCGATCCATTTTTGGTTAAACTGGGAGGTAATAGGGGTCACGCTGCTCTCATGCCTGCGGAGTCTGTTTAATGAAAAGCCAATTAATATCTGCTTCAGGCTTCAGACTCGAGCTTTTTACACTTGGACGTAAAAGCGAAAGAAACGACGCGTAAACAAACTTCCGGACTGCGACTGATTAACGAGTAGCAATCGATACAGACCTCATTTGTTTGTCTTTTTAATTATTTATTTCTTTTTCTATATTTAATGGAACTAGTTGTACACGGGTGCGCAGAAAAAATTATATTAGAGAAGAATGTCTCTTACACTGTATGTTTAACAGTGTACTCTTGCTACAGGAAAACATTCCTGTTTCCTAGAATATCTGTATTTACGGAAGAATCGTTTACAAAACATTATTTATGAAACCAAAATAAATGCAGAGGATTTGTTTCAGGAACGTCGAGGCCCGTTTAATTAGCCGATAACCAGATTTGACTGTTTACGCTTACGCGCAAGGCGACTATTTCACACGCTTAAACCCGTGTAATCTTTTTAACAAGAGCCATGTCTGAGTCTGTTCCCTAATTTTCATGTCACGGCGAGTATAATTAGCGCTGCTCGAACTTGACCTTGGCTTCTTGTGTGTATAAATCATTTCATGGAGCTTATTTTTGGGCTGGAAATAAAGGCAGGGAAACCTGTTTGAATATCCCACTGTGGGACTCGTGCAGACTGGGATGGTGTTTTGGTAGAAGGTACTGTAGAATTTGGCGTTAGAGCTGGGCGATATGACGGTATATATTGATATAGACCAATCAGTCAAATTATGCAATATGAAACTGCAGAATTACAGAATTTTCTCATTATTATAAAAAAAATTTAATTGCTGAATTTATTTGCGATTAAATTGTCGCAGTACCGTTCTCTTTATAATTTTTTCAAAATATTCTTTAAATATATATTTGCATTCAAAAGTAGCCGCTTCGACGTCAACACGTTGAATCTTTCAAATGTTTCTTTGATGTTAAAATATTATTAATATACATTTTTTAAAATGATATAGTGTTGAAATTTAATCACTGTGTTTATCGTTAAAATGTCACAATGCCTTCATTTATTTTCTTTTTAGTATAACATTTAAAAAATATATGTTAAAATTTATCTAAGAATTGAATTTTTACAAAAATTTTTGCCTCATTTTCTGTGACAAATAATTGTGGTAATATGTGATAATAATAATAATAATAATAATAATAATAATAATAATAAATAGCAATAATACTACTAATAATAATATTAATAAATGTATTTTTTAAATGTATAGTATCACAATATGGCCCAGCCCTAATTCTGTGTGGGTGTCTCGTGTGTTTTCAGGATCCGACCAATGGCTACTACAGCGTGAACACCTTCAAGGAGCACAACGCCACTACGTCAGCTGAAGTCCGCAACCCATCCGGATCAGCGACGCTGGGCAAACAGCGCGTACCCACTGGCATGTCCTTCACTAACATCTACTCCACGCTGGGATCCGCGCCCAACCACCGGCTGTATGACTACGGTGGGCGCTTCGTGCTGGCCATGGGCTCCAGCTCCATCGAGCTGTGCGAGCGCGAACTCAGCGATTCCGGATCCTTCCAGGACGCCCCGTGTGACAGCAGCGCGAGCAGTTACTTCGACAAAGCGAGCAAGGCCTCGGCTTCGTCCTCGACGCACCATTCGCAGTCGTCGTCACAGAACTCGGATCTGACACGGCCGCTGCAGAAGCGCATGCTCACCCACGTCTGAGCGTAAAACTCTCTCTGAACCTCGACAGGAACCACACGTTCCACCTGAAACCTTTGAGATGTTCAACGTTCTTTGCTCGGATGACGCCCAACAGTGTGGAATGCGTCGGTATTTTCTAACAAGCAACGACTTTTGTACGTTTTACTGAGCCAATCGTTTCGCAGTGACGCAAACCGTTCTCATTGAGCGTCGTTCCATGACAATCAGGATTCCATCCTTACGCTTTCTTTTAGTGTCTTCAAAGTTTTTTGGATATTTTTTGGGGAAAACGGAAAATTTCTCTTCAAATGTCATTCCATGACAATCAGGACACCACTGTCATGTTGTTGTTGTTTTTTTTTTCCAAGTGTTTTTTGACATTTTCTCCCAATTTTTTATCTTTTTCCAATTTCTCCCCACTTCCTCTGTATTCCCTGTTCCGCATACGTGAGAATCACATGCCTGGTATTGGATAGTGCCGCTGTGATTGACAGGGATGAGAAAGGGTGTGCCCCTCCCACCCAGACAGAACGGCTCATTTTTACTCTCGGACACTAGGCCACGGCTGGCTGTGACATCATCAGGATTCAAACTTGCAAATGTCACAGCGCTTTTCCAGACTTTTTGGAGTAGCTGGACCTCACCCATGGTTCTCCCAGAGAAGCACCAAACAAACAAAAAAACTCCATCCCCAAAATGATTTCATTATTGTATATTCTCTTCCCTTTTTCGGTTCTTCAGCTATCTCTGTGTGTTTAAAACTCATTTGGAATGCATGGCAGATGCAGATCGTGCGATGTTTACATAATGGGACCGGGTGGTCGGGTGTGGGGGGGGACACTAGAGGGAGAAACGCTGAAAACGCGTCGTCTGAAATCGCCTACTCAATGTGAACTCTCTTAACTGACCTCAAGCGCTTAATCCAAGTGTGTACATTGTTTTTTTTTTTCTATTTCAGCTTTCACAGTGTGTTGTTTACACTCGAGCTTGTAAATCCCGCCTTTCCGTGCGAGTCTACTGTAACGTTGTCAGCTTGATGGATTGATGGGATTGTTTTTTCCTTCTTCTTCTTCCTCTTCATTTTATTATTATTATTTTTTCTTTTTTTTATATCTACACGGGATGCGAGGCGGATGTAAGTTTGAGGCCGCTGTTTTAAGCGAGCCCGCCGCGTTACGCCATTTCGCCATTCGGTCGGGAAAAAAATCTAATGGATCAGAAAATCATGGGCGAAAATTGAGTGATCAATAAAACAAACAAATCAAAAAAAATGTGTATGGGGAAAAATGTTACAAAATCGTTAAAGCCATGTCAATCTTTTTTTTTTCTGTAAATAGACACCCGAACTTTGTGTACGGAGGTCAAAGGGTAAATCCGCCCGCTCTCCTCGTGTCTTATTGATGCCTTGCCATGAATACTTCATGGACTCTGTTCTAATACATCATAAAAATACTTAATGCACACCCGTCTCGATTCGTGTATATGTATATCGTCTCAGTGCTGAATATTCATGCTTGAAGACATTATTTCATTAAGATGTCAACCTGGACAGACTCCCGCTTTCAATCAATCCCTTTTGTTCAGGCTTTTACGTCTCTCGGTTTCCATATATTAAACCTCCATGAAGGCATTAGAGAGATTTCATAAACCTTCATAACATCCTTGCATGAATTAGTTATCACGGCGTGGTTTTAATCCATCATCTTGGCTTTTAAAGGTTGGCTCGAGCGTACTGGATCCATCACGAAACTAAATGGATTGCAGAAGATGATGCATTGTCTGGATGGGAAGAGCGCCGTTGTATTTGCGTAGCTGCTGCAGCTCTTTAAAAGGGCAGCTCTTCTTGCTCTGCCGGCTTAATTGAAAGTCGGGTCACGTGCGCCGCTGTTGGGGGAAACTCTTAATCAGCACATTCTTTGCTTTCGCCTCCGCTCTCGGGAAGCTTCTAAGGATGCGCTGTGGACTGTGTCGTGAGCAGCAAACGACGACTGCGGCCACTCGCCAACCCTGGCTTTCTATTGATTTCGCAAAAGAGCACTAGCGCTGCAAAGCAAACGGTTTCATTCGCTCCAGTCCTCAGGATTTCCGAGACCGTTTAACCCGGCGCTTGTGATTCAAATATTCCGGCCCTTAGACTGAACCACGTCGCGCTAATATTTCCAAACAAAAGTCGCAATCCTTTCTCAAGAGCAAATTCGGTTTCGTCGGTTCAACTTCGATTTCATCATCCTGTACTAATACGCAGTACATGAGTCCAGTAACAAATTCCAAACATCAGAACCTACCAAGCTTCGACGAGGAAGGAATAAAACGCAAAACACGGTCATGCTGTTATAGGAAAATAAACACAGTGTTTTCTTCCTTGTGTAACCCAGCAATTCACCAGTGATCTTCAATTCTTTCCTTATTTTCATCTGTTACATGGTAAATGGTCTGCACTTATATAGCACTTTTATTTAAACCTTAGAGGTTCTACAAAGCGCTTTACACTGGTTCTCATTCACCCCTTCACACACACACACAGAGGTGCTAGCTTGCCTGTAAGAGAACCTTGGGCCCGGCAACAGGGAGACTCTGATATCTTTTGTACGCTTTTCTGGCCACAAGCTTCAGAATCGTTGAAGGTTATAATTTTGATGAAATCATCATTAGAAGGTCCTTCATGGGTTCTTTAAGAGTTTATTAGATGATAAATTATACTCACCTGTACGTCTTTCTGCTAGAGAAACATTCTGGTGTGGATTTCTACGTTCCACCAGACAGACAGGTAAAGAACGTTTTACCCTTTTTAGTTTTTTAACCTTCTGACCGATCGTTATTGATGTTGATCCCCCTACTGCACGGTCATATGTCTATATTAATGATGTAGAGCGTTGGGATGAAATTCTAAGTTGAAGGTCACGAAACACACAAGACTCTAGAAGCTCCGAGCCAATCAACTTCTGCCGTGCTTCAGATTCGGTTCCTGATACACAACACATTCTGTATAAAGCAGTGTGTTCATACTGAAAAGGGAAACATTCAGAATCCTTCAATCGGGGGTGGAAAAAAAGACAAGAAAAGAAAACACTGACTCGGAAATTTGACGAAGGTCGTGGTGCTGCACTGAGGCGACAAGACTCGCCTTAATTATTATTTTGACACAAATGATGAGTTGCGTCATCGTCGTCATCGTTCTTGTTGTTCTTGTTGTTTTTTCCAGAACTAAACAGCATTCCATATTCCCATCGAAATGAAGTACACAACAAATATATTTAGCGTCCTTATTATCTCTGCCTCCGCTTTTGTTTTTCCCTATCATGTACAGCATAATGAACTTATTACCATACCGAACGTAAATGTGCTATTTACGAATGGTTCTGCTCGAACGATACACCATCGCTCGATTACAAACGTCTTCTCTTCCTTGTTTTCACCGTTCCTGCTGTGCACCTAAAAAAAAAAGAGCTAATGAGAAAAGGAAAGTGAAAAAAAAAAGAGAGAGAGAAGGAGAGAAAATGAACTTTGTTTCACAGCTGGCTGACTCGGATTCAGTGCTGTGTATATTATAATGGGTACAAAGCGTGGTCGGCGTCTTTTCTTGTAGATTTAATAGCGCAGTATGAAATGACACTGGAGTTTGAAGTCTAGGTGCTAGACAGAACATACCGAACTTTAATAGCGTAGCGCGCCACGGATGTCGATCCGTTCTACTACGCTACGCGATAGCCGAGCCGAATTAGTGTATCTGATGATCGTTATCTGAACGGCAGAACTGAAATAGCCGAAACCTCGGCGGAAGAGAGTAATGACACGAGAGAAAATATACAAAACACAATATTAATGACTCAGGAGCTATGCAAATGAGAGACGGAAATAAATAAAGATGTTTAAAATGATTGACGTTAAAAGACACAAAACAAAAAGGATGTGAAGAGTGCACTCGTAACGACTAATCACTGTTGTCTAAGACATTACAGTATCTCCCCTCAACACTGTCAATTCATATTATCAGTGTTATCAATAAGGAATCGTTAAACACACTGTCCTCGTGGAATTATAATGATCTACACAGTTTTTTATTTTTTTATTTTTTGGGGGGAACAATCATTATTTAATTTATTTGCTTGACAAGCTGTGGCTAACTAATATCGACCATGCCTGTCGTTCACCAACGCCGAGATCTGTCAAGCCGGGAGGCCATCCTTCATGGAGCGTCTTCATCGGCAATGCATCAAAGCATCCTGCTGCCCTGTAATAGATTTATTTAATGTTAGGTAAGGCATGGTACTGTACGTTGCGTTACCTACGGTGGGAAAAAAATACTCATCTTGTCTACAGTACACTCGGACAAGAATTCTCACAAGCGTTCTTCGCCTCAAGGCAAGACTTTCATGGACATAAGCTTATTTTGGACCAAAGCCTAATAATTTTTTAAGGTGGAAAAACAGCTGACATATCAAGAGATATCTGGATATATTTGGACAGCTACGGTGAAGTCGACGACTTGTCCGATGTCTGAACTTTGGTTTCAGACAGAGTATGCGTGTCACATCTACAACACGTAAGGGGTCCAAGCACTACATCATGGATTGGATAAAACACTCCGTGCTAAAGCATTTTCATTTTGTTAGATGATTTACTAGTATTTTAGGTGTTTTTAAATCCATCGACCAATATAGGTGTCAATATAACAAAGCATTGCTAAGATATAGGCTCATTTCCTGTTTGGAAGTAATCACTGGATATGTTTTTAGTTCGGATACGAAACCGTAGTAGCTGTAGATAGCTTCCAAAGCTAATTAGAGCAACACAAATTAAATCTGCGCATGAAATCGGTTCTTTGATTTGCATCATGTGCTCGGCTTCTTGCTAGCTTCGCTAACAAATGAGCAAAGCTAAATTTGGTAGTTGCGTACCCTCACCAGAGACACAAACAAGCTCTGCTACTTCCTTCCAAGTTTTAAGTTGTAAATGTCTGATGTTTCTATACTCAATTATTGACAAGAAGATGAAACCACAGTTAGGTTTTCTGTCACGTACTGTAGGGAGATCATTGCAAGTGAGGTCGGGAACTGAAGAAACGCGGCATAGGATTTATTTAGATATATTTTCTATATATAGAAAATGGATGCTTTTTTGTCACTGTCATTGCTATTGTGAATAAATGAATGTAGGATTAGCCTCGGGATTATTTCAAATAAGTAACTGCATTTCTCAGTAATATTCAAAATGGCTGCCTTTCCAATATGGCAGCCATTTAAAGAAAAAAAAAGAAATGATCATAAACATGACCTAAGAAAATTGGCCACTTTTGATATCCATCTAGTTTTTTTAAAGCCTGTTTAAAAACTAACATCTCGTGTATTCTATACGTGCGTCAGGATCTATAGTGATAGTTCTTGGGTGTCGTTTTGTCTGTCTCGATTTTGAGCATTTACTGCTATTTTTTATTTTTTGATTGTCTGGAGTCTGATTCAGATCCAGAGAGTGTCTATTCTTTCTAAAATCTCCAATGTGATGAATGTGATTTGTGATTAACAGCATTGGCATGAAGTAGGCCAAGATTATAGGTGAGTTTATCATTGCTCTCCTCACAACAACCAGCTTGTTCTCATGTCCTGGGCGAATAATATATAACAGTAATAATGAGAAATGTAGGAACGCAATCCATCTCTCATGGTCATGACCCTGCAATGAATCAGGGTTCGAGAAGAAGAGCACGAAATTTATGACTCGTCCTGCAAAGCCACGTAAACGTATGCAGAGGTTAGTTCTGCGTTTTTCAGATTTCTAATGAAAAAGGAACAGCTCTGAAGCCATGCTTGGAGAAGCTGAATGCTGAGTCACATGAGTAGCAAAGGGAATTTGATTTCAGTAGTAATTCATTTACAACTACTACTTTAAACTTTTTTTTTCAGTCAACTTACCTTGAAATTTCTATGCAAAAAAATCCCTATTCAGATGGGATTAGTTTCTCTGGATAGCTTCTATAATACAAACCTTTTACACGTTTCCACTGAGATAAAATTCTCGCAGCCACACAGCTATTAATGTATGTCAAGCAAATGTCCATGTGTTAGGGTTAGTGCTTATGGTTAAGGGTTAGAATTAGAAGTTATGGTTAGGGTTTTAGGATTAGGATTAGGGTTGGGGTAAGGGTTAGGGGTTATGGTTAAGGATTTGGGGTTAGGATTAATTGGTTAAGCGTTAGTGGTTAGGGTTAAGGGTTAGTGGTTATGGTTTAGGATTAGGGGTTAAGGTTAAGGGTTAGGATCAGTGTTGGGGCAAGGGTAAATGGTTATGCTTAAAGGTTAGGATTAGGGATTAGGGTTTAAGGGTTAGGATTATGGGTTAGGGTTAGGATTAAGAGGTTAGGCGTTAGAGGTTAGGGTTAAGGTTAGGATTAGGGGTTAGGGTTAACTCTAACCCTTTATACCTGGATGTTCGCATCACACATGGTCATATGTAGTTGTATATGTATTCTGGGTTCAAATATAGTGACCATTACTGCATTTATGATTGCATTTATTTAAATATCTAATTTTACATGATTAAGGAGCTTGCATCAAAATAACCGCTCATTCATTCTTTACTAGAAATCGCACATACATATATGATATGAATATGATATGAATTTCAATAATAAGTTACATGCTAGGAGTCTAAACACAGTTAGTAGTAGCAGACAAAACATTTTTTGCTAACACACGAGGCAGCATCTGGATGGAATTAAAATTGGGCAAAAAAACTAAAAATAATCAAAGGATATAGTCTCATAGCCTTGTTAACTAGATAGCGTTCCAACTGGCTAACAAAACAAAACCTGCATCAAAATGGGGCCAAGCATATTCACACTAAGAAAAGAGACCAAACGGAGTAGAGTGAAAAGAGCAGAATGATGGGGAAATATTTCAAGATGGTGACTGGATTCCTCTAAAACGAAACGTGAAAGTAAACAGCACTGGTTGCAACTTTCTACATGATTTTTCATTTACATCACACACGCGCGTTAATGGCAGCACCATCATGGCCTAATTAGGTTGACTTTTATCGACGGCTTGAGGCGGGATGCATAGAAACACCTGACTTCATTCATCATTCATGTTTATACCGCGCTGATGGGAGGCCTCTTCGCTCTGTATGTGTCATGACCGAATGAATCAGAGGCCTGCACGAATCTGAAATCAGAAATTAGGCGCCCGAATACGAGAGTTAGGGGAAATAAATCTATAAACAGGATCCAGTGGGGGCTTTTTTTTTCTTTTTTCTTCTCCTTAATTATATTTGCAGCTTGCACTCGGAATACCTTTGAGGTCATGGCGGCGTTTCGTATAAATTATAGGCGATGGAGTGAGCGCCAAACCACATAATTAATCAGTGGCTAGTATCGACACAGACCTCGCAACAGGAGCCAAAGATAATTTACTGTGTGCTTATTGGCATTTGGAAAATGGCCTACATGCAGCGAGCCAGATGACACGTTCGTGCTAGTCATGTTGTTGTAATAAATTTACATCATAATTCCATAACCTTTTATCATGTTTAGGTTTTTTTCTCTTTTTAAATGACTTTATTAGCAAACCTTTGCTCTTTAGCTTTAATAAGGGTTTGTTTGTTTTTTTGGTTTTTTTAGATATTATCTTATGAACAAAATTAGAGCAGACCTTTATTTTTATGCACCAAAGATCTGGAAAAAGATACTGATAAAAAAAATCAAGAAAAAAAAAAGACAGGCTCCATCTATCAAATAATAATAATAATAATAATAATAATAATAATAATAATAATAATAGCCCATTAATTTACATTTACTTAACTGATGTCCATTTTTACAGACCTATTGAGTCTTACTTTTTTTTAACACTTTACACGTTTATTTATTTATTTATTTACTATTTAAATTAAATACTGCCTACTCAAGGACCCTGCTCTCAGAAGCAACACATTTCAATATTGAATATTGTGTAAATGATTATCACATATATTGCGCAGTTTATATCTTTGGAGGCCCGTATTTTACAGAAACACCTTTGAGCTTTCACAGATCCATAATCACTTTTCCATTTACATGTCCCTCAAGCATCATTTGCATTCATCAGGCGGATTCTCTTATTCAGATGAATTTACAACTAATGCAGAGTGCAATCCAAGCACAAACGGAGTTATTATCACCGTTAGCTTCACGCTCATTTATAAAAGCCTCAGGATAATTAATGCAGAGACAATATCGACAAGGGTTGTGTTCACATACTCCAGTACTGCAGGGGGCACCATTAAAGTGATGCTAATTTCCATGATTACAGGAAGAAGATGGCAGAATGTTTCACTGATTCAAACACTGACCTGCTGAATGCAAGCTGAACAAATCTCACTCATGAGATGACTGAATGATTCAGTAATTTGACCTGTTGAATGAGAGAGCAGTGAATCTCAGTCATGGTCAAAATGACTCATGGATTCAAACACTGACCAGCTAATCGAAAGAGGAGAAAATCTCAGCCATGACCAAAATGATTCACTGATTCAAACACTAAACTGTTGAATGAGAAAGGAGGGAATCTCATTCATGGCCAAAATGATTCATTGATCAGAACAACCGATCTGTTGAATGAAAGTGGAGTGAATATAAGTGGTGACTGAAATGACTCACTAATTCAAACACTGACCTGCTGAATGAGAGAGGAGTGAATCACTCATTCAAGGACTGTGAATCAGGCTCGATATAGACTACATGTAATTGTACGGTAGAAACCTCTACAGTTCTTTCTGAATAGCCCAACCGTGGCTCTCCGGTAATTCTACAACTGCTATGATATTTTATCCCGTTGCCCTTTCCAAACAGTTTCCCACTGAGTCTAAACATAATTAATTACGATGCTCCATTGATCCTTTAATTAAGTCACAGAGATTTGTATGTGCATAAATTCATAATTAGAGCGCCAAAAATAAAAGCAGCTATTAGAAGCAGCCCGCTCTGGATGGCCTGCATTCTCCATGCTGTTTTAATGAGAGGTGGTGCATTCTAACGAGCTGCCCGGGTCACGCGTGTCAACAACTCAAAACCGTCACGATGGTGTCATCATATACCTCAGCAGATTCATTCATCATCTTGTCAAAGCTCAGCTCTGCATAGCTTTAAAAGGAATTCCACTCGCACAAATGGTGCATTCTGCTTTCAAAGTCACTAATTTTGTTCCAAAACAAAAGTGAGAGGAGAGAGACAGTGTGTGTTTCAATATTTGAGTCGACGTGCACTCATGGCCTCTGCATTGCTCCTCGAGGGAATCCACGTTGGCATTTTAAGGACTTTTCCCAGTGATTTATTAGCACGAGTGAACTCGTTCGTTAGATGACTCGATAAATTGACTCAGCTTCACAGTAGACTTGAGGAGAAGAATCTACTCTTTTAAACATACATATACACAATAACTTTCAAAGGGTTTGAAAAACAATTGATTTTTGGTTAGATCCAGACACCTGCACCGTGTATGCATCACAACAGATCAGGGGTGAAATCGTTGAGTCGTTTCACTGAACCGAGTCATTTGAGTCACTTTAGTTAAATGATTCAATCTCCTCAGGGATGTGTCCTGAGCCCCCTGTTGTATTCTCTGCTGACCTACGACTGCTCGGCGACATTCCCGAGCATCCGCGTTGTCACGTTTGCGAATGATAGAGCAGTGATAAGACTAGTTTCCAGCAACGATGAGACAGCGTACAAGCTAGAGGTGGAACAACTGGCTTGGCGCAGAGCCAACAACTTCTTCAAGAAAATGATTGAGGGTTTCAGGGAAGTCAGTAGGAGCCTTGGCGCCCCTCTTTTACAGTACATCGGAGGAACAGCTGTCGAGGTCGTCAAGAGCTTCAAATACCTACGGATACACGTCGATAATGACCTCACACCAACTCCGTCAGCTTAACAAAGGCGGCCCATCAACGACTGTACTTCCTGAGGAGAATCAAGCAGGCTGGCCTACATACCACAGTCCTCACATCCTTCTACAGATAATGGAGTAATGGAGAGCATCCTTGCATTATCTCTCACCGTGTGGTACGGAAACTTCTCAGTGCAGTTAAGTCTGCACAGAGGATCACTAATTGCCAACAATCGAGAACATTTACCCCAGCAGATGCAGGAACAGTTCTGTCCATAGCATGAAAGACTCTTTCCACCGTGCTCACGGACTGTTTATCCCTCTTCCCTCCGGCAGAAGCCTGCGCAGCATTAGAGCCAGAACAACCCGGCTCAGAAACGGCTTCTTCCCAGAAACCGTTCGACTCAAAAACTTTTCTAATGGTCAATAACCCTCTACACCAGAGACGCTTTCATGTGCAATAACACACATCAGAAAAATTTTATTGCTGTAGTGTAAGTTATATTGTTTTTTTGTTTATTTATAGTACCTATTTCTTGCTCCGCTAATCGAATTGCTCATATTGTTTATATTTAGTGTTTTTAATCCTTTGCTGTTGTTACCAGGACCTACGTACTGAACAGTAGTTTCCTTTCATGTAGCCCATGTTTTGGAATGACAATAAATATCATTGAATCCTTGAGTTTAAAACCGAGTCAAATGGCAAAAGAACCAAAAGAATCAATTTTGCACTGATTCAGACTCACCGGATGGAATAATAATAAGTCTGAAAGCACCCTTTAGAGTGGACAATTTAACTACTAGTTTATTTGCTACTCTCTCTCTCACTGTGTGTGTGTGTGTGTGTCCACACTCATTTCCATCCATGTTGTAGCACTCAGCAAAACAAAATGAATAATTCTACTATGGTGTTTTTGTAATGTGCAAATTACCACCCCAATGCCCAGCGCTCATTTCACATCCAACACACACACACACACACACACACACACACACTCAGTCCCTCACGCTGTAGGCAGATGAGTGATTGGCCGTTCGGCTTGATTTAACCCTCATCCGTTGTCTTGGCGCTATCAGAAATCCAGCGAGGTGTTTGATCTCACAGTCGCATCCTCCGCCAAGCAAAATAACGCGTCCGTCTTTAAAACACTTGCTCGTGCCACACTCGAGAGACTTCCCCTCACCCTGAATAGGGAAGCAATCGCCACGTCATGCTATTCATGAGTCTCGTATTTTAAAAACTTTGCTCCCTTTCAGCATTTTGGCTCGGGGTAGAAACGATAGTTTCCTCTTCCTGCTTCCACCTTAGCTGGAATCACCGGATGTGTTTTCTGGTGTCGGTGTAAAAATCAATGGCTGAGCGTTTGAAACATTTCACACTTTCTATAACAAGACTTCAGGGTAGCTGTCAGTTTGTTATTCAGTCCCTCAGGATTTCGCGAGCGCAATCGAGCGAACGCCGCAATGTTGAGATTTTTGTTTCAGAATTACCGCATATCTTCGATTCACGTGTACAGCTAAAAGATCTCGTTTAGCAACAACACTGTGGGAGCGGGAGGTGGGAAAGTAGGGGCTTGGCGGTTAAGGCTCTGGGATACCGATCGGAAGGTCAGGGGTTCAAGCCCTAGTGCTGTCAATCTGCCACTGTTGGGCCCTTGAGCAAGGCCCTTAAACAGAACACAAGCTTTGACCCCCACAAAATAAAGAAATAAAAGAATAGTAACCTCAAAACACAAACAAATGAAACATTTTCAATTGTAGAGGATGTAACTAACCTGCCGAAACACAAACGTTACGAAACACCGTCATGTTAATGCCTCAGCACGCGTCGGTGATGAAGATTAACATCCAGGCTTATTTTGGTCACTAAGTGCGCAAACATAACAAGCGAGGACGAATCGGACGGCTTTTAAAGACCTTTAATGAGGCCTGCAATTATGTTCGGCGCTATTAGAGCCGTAAGACCGAACCTAGCGCTAAAAAAATTATAGTGGACCCACAACGCCCACTGCATGACTCCATCTTCTGGTCTACGGCTAAAAGCTCTTAGTCTCCCTGGACGAGCGATTGACCACACAAACACACACACACACACACGGTGCAATTAGAGCCGGACGTGTGGGTGTTGGGATAATGACCGTGTGCAGAATGTTTGAAAATAATTGCTTTTTTATTGCGCTGCACAGCGGCTTGTGTGCTCCCGCCGACCTTCCACCTCGTGTTGTTTTGAGGTGGAAGGCAATTTTTGAGCTAAATTTACGAAGGCAACTTTTTCGGCCGAACCGAGCACTTGGCTTAAAATGAGACGACCCCCGTCTCGTTTGATGGATCTGTCGAATAATTGACATGTAGGTATTGATTAAGTCGTTAGTTATTATTGCTACTCGCACTCCTAAGCTGCCTTTCCCAGTTCCCTTCCTTTCCCTGGGTTTGTAATCACATCCACTTATCAGCTTGGACATGCCTGTAATTGCCTCATACCATAAATAGCTTCCAGTTATCACATAAAAACAGCTGGGTAACAGATTTGTGGTTCCTGCGTCAGAGTTATTCAGGATCATCCTCTTGGAGTGCAACACCGAGTCTGATCTGATCAGGGAGTATCCCTATATCACCCTGTCTCTTTTGTTTCATCCATTTTGTCCAAGTGTAGGATTGATGTCCTAATAGCCTTTAAGACCTTAAATCCAAGCTGTTTTCTTTTTCTTTTTTCCGGATCTTTAGCTCTGTAATCCTTAATATTTCGTCGGATTGTCAGATACTTGCTTGATTGCTTGCTCAGGAAACCCAAAGCTCCATCGAGAGGAGAATAATCCCCGCATTTTGATACTGGCCTTATCACTTCTTTATCGACTTCTTCTTCCGACATCACTTTTACCAACACCAGTCCGGAACCGACGTCGGCGACGTCCATGGCAAACTAGAGTTGAATTGAAAACAGCATTTTTTTTTATACATATCTTGCAGCAAACTGGCATTCCATCCATTGGAATCGTACTTATTCTGACATTTTTGATCATTTTATCACAGCAGGCCTGTTATAAGATTATTCGGGATGCTGTTGGGTTTCTGTGCATAGAGTATCGTGACTCTGCGTTTAGCTTATGGTGAGTAGAGCAATGGGAAAACGGAGTTGTGTGCGCCCCCTGCTGGCCAAACAGTTCACACGCATCTACAATAACACTGGTACAGAGATAAAAACAGACTGCAGAACTAAAGCTTTTTTGACTTTCAAACACCGTATACAACTGCCACAATCAAATTATAACATTTAAAGCTAGTAGGTTAGGTAAAACAATAAATAAATACTTATTAAAAACTGCAAAAGCCCTGAGCGTCTACGTTCATACGAGGCATTGACCACTTCTGTGGATTGTGGCATCACGAATAAAATCAATACTTTTATTGTCATCAATGTTTTGATGAGGTGGGAGGAAACCGGGGAACCCAGAGGAACCCGAAGAGATACGTGGAGAAACTCCACACAGACAGTAATCCAGTAAGTCAGTCTGATTGTACGGGGTTGGATTTTGTTCGAGTTGTAAGATTTAAGTTTAATCTCTCTCTGTTCTGTCTCTGGTCTTTGCTCTTGTGCTTCTTTTATGTTGGTCTGACAGCTGAGTGATGTCATCATTCATTATTTTTTTTTAAATGGCATCTTTCACACATAACTCCTGTTTACATTGAAACAGCTTTATCTGCATTTGTTTGCTTGTTTGAAAAGAAGAATTCAGCCAATCATAGCGCTCGTGAAGAGTCTCACCGGATGAATAATTCAAATAAAAATAAAAACCGGATCAGTTGTTCAGATGAGAATAAGAAAGAGAATAATTCCACACCACAGATATTTCCGTTATTTCTCATTCCCTTTCTTGAATAAGAAAGAGAATGAGAAATCACTGAAACATCCGTGGTGCGTGTGAAATGTTCACACAGAGCCACTTGGCTTTATTTATTTTTAAGACTATTAATTATATCAGAAGCATTAGTGTGAGATGTTTGACATGGTGCACAAGTGTGTGTGTGTGTGTGTGTGTGTGTGTGTGTGTGTGTGTGTGTGTGTGTGTGTGTGTGTGTGTGAACATTTTAAAGATGGAGATAAAAAAAAAAAAGAAATTTCAATATCCCGAGGGAAGCGAGGCTGCAGTTTCTCTCTGTTTCATCACTTTTTTTTTCTTTTATTATAGTCATTATGAATTGTTTATGCATTTGTGTGTAGGAGGAAAAGCGCGTCTGAGCACTAAAGGCCGAGCGAAAAGAAAGAATGACCGGTGTTCTTGAGTCATCCTCAAAATGTTTTATACATGTGTGTGTGGTTCAGAGAGAAAGAGACAGGAACTGAATGATAGAAAATACACACACGGAGAGAGAATACCTGAGAAAGAGAATCTGAAAGTGAGAGGATTGGAGAAGTAGAAGGAGAAGATCTGAGAAGAAGAAAATAAAGGTAAGGAATGGAGCTAAGAGATTCCGAGGAAGAGAGAAGGGAATGGGAAACAGTTCCTCAACCTCAGCTACATCACTTCGGTTCATAATGGGTCTCGCCAAAAGACGTGTTAGGAAGTTGGGGTCAGCCTTGATACAGCGCCCCCTGGAGCAGAGAGGGTTAAGGGCATTGCTCAAGGGCCCAACAGTGGCAGCGCTAAGCTTGAACCCCTGACCTTAAGATCAGTATCCCTTAACCACCACTGCCCCCGTGTCGATTGTCTGTTGTGCACTGCGATGGGTTGGCTCCTCGTCCAAGGTGTCCCCAGCATTGTCCTGCGAGTTCCCTGGGATAGACTCCAGGCTCCCTGTGACCCTGTGTAGGATAAGCGGTACAGAAAATGGATGCAATGTGAGTCTGGTTGATGACGGATTATGATTAAATAAGAAATTCCTGCTCTTACTACTACTACTGCGGATTTATTTAATACATTCCGTCACCTCCCATCTGAAATGAATTCCCAGCTACACCAACTGAAGTCCAACAGAAGCCTGTCCAGTCTTGCTGATTTACCACCGGACCTCTCCTGTTCAAATGACCAGAAACGTCTCCAGTTCAGAGCTCTCTTCATGTGGAGTCCTACTGCTCGGTCAGTGTGCTCCACTGCGTAAAGGTTTTGCAGAGCGACACAATCCATGTGATACAATTTCCTGACTGTGTGAGGTCTCTCCTCTGTCTGGGAAATTTCTTCTCTCCAGCTGTTATATCTAAACTCAAAAAAAAAAAAATGTCATTGAACCGAAGAGATGTGCCCAGACCAACGCCGCTATGACCTCACACTCTTAACAAGTTTTTCACAGCAGCTTTTACTCGTATTTAGAATCTCTTCTTCCATTTTCTTCATCTCTTCTTTAGTGAGTTTTCTGTGTAGCATGTTTGTGAGAGAACATCTCAACTTGTGATTCTTATTCTTCTCATCATTTTTCTTCTCCTTCTTCTTATTATTATTAATAATAATAAAGTCCCCAAATAATTTACTCTTTTAGGAAAGGAGACAAGTTTCTATTACAACCCCAAAGTTGATTTTACTCCCATTTATTCTTCTTATACAACAGTAATTTCCCAGTGAATACCCAAGGATAATGTAGAGAGTCAGCCATGAACAGAACGAATGACTAAAGAAATGATAATATTCTGTAAACATTCATATATTCATATAAACTTGTGATTTGTGATGAACTACGATTTGAGAATTCGAGCTCCATGGCAAACATAAATCAGGATAAAATCCTTCAACCTTAGCTTTACACTCGCCTTTGTGTTGTAACATCAATGAAATGGTTTCTGTGTTTAAATTTTTGAGCCCTACCTCCTGCAGCACTAAAATCCACTGAGCTCTGGGATTCACGTTGCTCCGATCGTCCATTCTTCTCCAAGGGGGCGTACCTCAGAGCCACAGACTCTGTTTAGATCCGATATCAAGTTTCTCATATGCACTGCTTTCATCCGGTTCCACCTCCCCCTGCTTGTTCGTGTGGACCCTCCAGCCCACGGCAGCTCCACAGCGGGATCTGCTGCCTCATTAATCGCCTTGTTATCAGGCACAGTTGGAGGAGTTTCAGCTGCGATTCCTTTACAGGGCAATTCTTCGGCATGTGGCTTCCCACCGCTCATGCCCTGGAGACTGGCCTGCACGACATGATCATGTCCTTCATAATTAAAAGTTTATATACCCAACCTACAAGAGGGAAAAAACCCCAATACTGTTACAGGTTTTTTTTTTTAAATAACTTAAATTCAATACGCTAAAAATGTTGTGTTTTTTTTCACACCAATTAACGACTTCACAGGTGGTACAGTCGTAAAGCGTTTGCCTTGTGATCATCACGCTGTATGTTTGAATCTTGCTGAGCATAGCCTCTATTCTCTCACTTTTCACTCGTTTCAGTTCAGAAAAGTTTCCTTTTGATGAACAACAAGGCATTACCTCCTGCTGTGTCCTGAAACCCACCTCAGGGATGGCTAGAGTCATTCCAAGCTTCAAAAGAGACAAGTTGCGGAACTAGAAGTTGCTTGATGGCATGGGCCCTTAAGCTCTGTTTTACAGCTGAGATCGCCTGAACAACCCTCAGGCCAGACCTTGTACTGTAGTCCACCTTAGAGTTTACCCTGGAGGACACTGTGGACAAGACAAGAGGATTGCTGAGCTTGTGATGGACACCCAACAAAATGGAGTTGAGAGTGGGTAGCTTTCACACCAGATTCAGATTGGCCTATGTTTGGTTTTAGCAAATCCCAGATTTTTAAGAGAAGCAGGAATTGGTTGCCTGGACGTCTCCTAGGCTCCTAGACTTCACCTCACCAATCATACCAAACTCAACTCTACATACATGAGTAAGAAGTACAAGGTCAAAGCCATCATCTAGCCACCAAATGCTTGATGCTACAGTTTGGTTTTGTGCGAATACCAGATTTTCAAGATGACCATCCTTTCTTGAGAACCCTCCCAAGATGGAAAACAGCTTTAACTTCACTTCACCAAAAGTACCAAACCTTCACGGCAAACACCCAATGGTGAAAATGACCTACATGAGTAAGATGTACAAGGCCCATCGTCAAGCCATCGAAGCCAGGTGCAGACCACACTACAGTTTGGCTTTGAGCGAATACCAAATTCTCAAGAGGATCAGGGATGAGGGATCAGTTCTTTGGAACACTCCCAACTCCGAAATTACTTAAAAGAGTCAGGAGTATGAGGCCAGGCTCATTGTAAATCCATAAAACCCGTCTCCCTGAGGCTGCTGAGAAGAGCAGACAGTGGCTCCGGACATGAAAAAAAAGGCCCCAGGCATCAAAACACCATTTCTTACAGCTTAACGCTCTGGAAATGTCATGGACTCATCAGCGAAACATTGAAAAGGAAGTGTGATCAATCGCTAACCCTGAAGATGCCATCGCCGTCCCTCCAGGAGCTTCAAGGCAGCAATTCTGTGAGGGTGTATACAACCGAGAGCTGGTCCTATATAACAAAGCTCAAAACCGCAAGCAGGAATTGTTATTAAATCTCCTGAGATGTCAAAGTGGAACCTTTCAGCAGAAAGGAAGTTCATAAAAATGATCTTGTTTCAAGAGCAAGTCGGTACCGTTCAGCTAAACTGTATGAATCTTAATCGACTCGTCCGTGTTTTTACTCGACTGCTGTTCATTTCCTGCCGCCAAGTTTGACCGTAAGAAAAAAGGACTACGGCTGTATCGCTGCGATTACTTCAAGCCTGGAATTCATTCGCTTCTTATCTGAAATATGACGTTCGAAGTCCAATTTGGACAGAAGCGCTAAAATCCAGACATTATTTCCGCAGTGACCTCAGAGGACAGATCTGATAAACACTCGCCGTGTAGGTGTGAACCGTGCGAGTGTCTGGAGATAAAGCTGACTCGAAGGACTGCCTCTGAAAGCAAAGAGCGAGTCACGAACAAACACTATTGAACAGCTGAGATCGATTTGGTTAACAACTGTTGCTAAGAACAGGACAAATCCCTTTACTTATTTTCTTTAAAAAAAAAAGACACGTGGATGGACAGGGGGTTGAGTAACGTGACCGCAATCATAACACCGATTGAAATTAATATGTTTTTTTTTTTTTTTTTTTTGCAAGTCCGTGGCAGTAAGGTTCGGACGGTCCAGCGAGCAAGGTTCAAGAATCAAGGAGCCACTGCATCCAAACGCGCCACCATCTTGCTTTTCAGAATTCAAATAGTGTTTCATTTCTTAAAAGCTTTGATCTGATGAATGTTCGTCCTAACTCAGCAGAGAAATCCGTTTCTTTTAAGCTGGTTAAGATCAAAGTACGACCATATGTGCTTTTCAGTAAGTTTTGTTTTACTGAGATGTCAGATATATAATAAATACATTCAACTTCAAACACACACACACACACACACTCACACACACTCATAGACTCATAATGTTGAGGTTAATGTTATCTGATCAGTGTTATCCAGATCAATCCATTCCATTCACTCGCACGTAATTAGTGCTGTTCGTTTTGTCCAATAGACTGAGACTAATTTGTTGTCTCTGCAATACAGCTGGCCAATAAACCCCTCATCCAGCTGTTGTCCCTAATGGACTTGCTGGATTTGCTTCTGAGCCAGACTGGAAGTCTTCATTGTGTGTGAACCAGTTTATTTTCAGGACTAAAGATATGTTAATCAGTGAGCTGAACATGACACACTACTGAGACAGAGATAGAGAGAGAAAAAAAGATTGAGGCAAAGAGAATGTTCTTTTTATTTATTTTGTTATTTTACAACAACAAGAAGCATTTTCATTATCATGTAAATAATAAATCTTGGATAATATTTGCATTAAAGGTGACTTCTTGTCTGGTATTTTGCATGTTGAGGATGTGAGGGAGATATAATAGGTGCTGAGTGGATGGTGACGAGGATGATGATGATGATAAGTGATGCTCTAGTGACATCTTATGGCCGTAAAGAAAAGCGCATGCTGTTATCACTGATGCAGGACCACAGCAAACTTAAAGTTGACAGATTTAAAGTATTAACGGCAGTATAATGAGTATGCAGAATGAAATCAGTATTGGCACCTTTTAAGGGAATGGGCAAAAATAACCATCAAATTATACACACAAAGTATTATTATTATATATTTTTTAAAATTATTATTATTATTATTATTAGTAGTAGTAGTAGTAGTAGTAGTAGTAGTAGTAGTAGTAGCCTTATTATTATTAGTATTCTTCTTACTCTTACTATTATTAGTAGTAGTAGTAGAAGTAGTAGTGGTGGTGGTGGTAGTCTTATTATTAGTAGTATTCTTCTTCCTCTTAATATTATTATTATTATTATTATTATTATTATTATTATTATTATTAGTGGTGGTGGTGGTGGTAGTCTTATTATTAGTAGTATTCGTCTTCCTCTTAACATGATTATTATTATTATTAATAGTAGTAGTCATTTTCTTTTCTTCTTCTTCCTCCTCTTCTTATTAGTAGTAGTCTGTTTCTTTTTTCAAATCTGCTTCCTCTGCTTCCTCTTTTTTTCCTATTATTATTATTATTATTATTATTATTATTATTATTACTACATAACCCTATTTTCTCAGTAAACAGTGGATAGATAGATAGATAGATAGATAGATAGAATAGATAGATAGATAGATAGATAGATAGATAGATAGATAATTAAAAGTCTACGTAAAGTTTTATTATTTATTTTTAAATATTGTGTTAAAATAAAACGACACCGTATATAATCACGGTACAAAAATATATATATTTATAGAGCGAGGGATATCCCTCGCTCTATAATTTGCTTTATATTGTTTATTGGTTTCCGTCATTTTCACGAAGGGGGCTAATAATTTTGGAAGTGACCGTATTTCCCACACATTTACCATTGGCATAAATACAGTTCATAACGTAGAACTAAAGCAGATTCATCAAGACGCGATTTTTAAACGGAAGGGGGAGAAAAAGAACAGGAAAGGATCCAATTGAACTACAAAGGTACCGCTGAACTACTAGTCCCAGAAGGCATGCCGTAAATTGTTTGATTTGTTTTACGACACTTTACGACACTTCAGATCTTACGTTGGCCCGAATGGCGGCGCTGATGAGGATTGTGTCGTGTACACGCCGGGCTGCTGCTTTACCTTTCCGGATTAAACTCCTCCGACCAGAATTACCTCCTCACTCATTAATTGATCAGCACACAGACAGAGGTTTATTCTCTAAACTCCTGCTGCTACAAAACCCAGCGGAAATGTCAGCTTATTTATTCACATCATCATCCTCATCATCATCTGCTGAAACTATGAGCCAGAGGATGGTGTGGGTGGATCTAGAGGTAAATGCATCACCTTTATAATAAATAATTCACATTTTAGTTGAATATGATTAAATATGAGTGCATATTTTTATTCTCAGTATTTCGATGTGGACAGTTATGTGTTCTCTCTCTCTTGGTTTCAGATGTGATATACAGTGTGTGTTGTAATTTTCTGGGTGAAACTATTTCTGTTTCATAACACTCAGGTCCTTTTTTCAACTTACTTATACTGCAGGAGTGAACATTTTTACCAACATCAATGCCTCACCGGATCCAGGCCAACATGCTTCCCACCCTGTTCCCTGGCACTGTTTGCTGACGTTTTAGAGAACGGCACAGGGTCATATTCAATACACGACTGGCAACAGTAAAGAGTGCAGGGAACATGAAATGGAGTGAATGCTGTAGTGCAGGAAATAGTCAAATGCATGGAACAACAAAGATCACAGAATAGCAGGGAATGTGGAAGAGAGTGGAAAAGGAAGTGGAGGGAATGAGGAAGAGCATGGAATATGAAGTGAATGGCATGCCAAAGAGCACAGAAGTGCAGGGCATGTAGTAGAGAACGGTATATGAAGTGCAGGAAATGCCGAAGAGAACGGAACAGGAAGTGCAGGGAATACCGAAGAGAACGGAACAGGAAGTGCAGGAAATGCCGAAGAGAACGGAACAGGAAGTGCAGGAAATGCCAGAGAGAACAGAACATGAAGTGCAGGGAATGCCGAAGGGAACGGAACATGAAGTGCAGGGAATACCGAAGAGAACGGAACAGGAAGTGCAGGGAATGCCACAGAGAGTGGAACAGGAAGTGCAGGGAATGCCACAGAGAGTGGAACAGGAAGTGCATGGAATGCCACAGAGAGTGGAACAGGAAGTGCAGGGAATGCCACAGAGAACGGAACAGGAAGTGCAGGGAATGCCGAAGAGAACGGAACAGGAAGTGCAGGGAATGCCGAAGAGAACGGAACATGAAGTGCATGAAATGCCGAAGAGAATGCTGAAGGGAATGGAACAGGAAGCGTTGGGACTGCTGAAGTGAGCAGAACATGAAGTGCAGGGAATGCCGCAGAGAACGGAACAGGAAGTGCAGGGAATACTGAAGAGAACGGAACATGAAGTGCAGGGAATGCCAAAGAGAACGGAACAGGAAGTGCAGGAAATGCCAAAGAGAACGGAACATGAAGTGCAGGGAATGCCGAAGAGAACGGAACATGAAGTGCAGGAAATGCCGAAGAGAACGGAACAGGAAGTGCAGGGAATGCCGAAGAGAACGGAACAGGAAGTGCAGGGAATACCGAAGAGAACGGAACAGGAAGTGCAGGGAATGCCGAAGAGAACGGAACAGGAAGTGCAGGGAATGCCGAAGAGAACGGAACAGGAAGTGCAGGGAATGCCACAGAGAGTGGA
Source organism: Ameiurus melas (assembly GCA_012411365.1). Taxonomy (NCBI): domain Eukaryota; kingdom Metazoa; phylum Chordata; class Actinopteri; order Siluriformes; family Ictaluridae; genus Ameiurus; species Ameiurus melas. Next base: position 18,106,031 of record CM022763.1, on the reverse strand, counting down.
ACAGGAAGTGCATGGAATGCCACAGAGAGTGGAACAGGAAGTGCAGGGAATGCCACAGAGAACGGAACAGGAAGTGCAGGGAATGCCGAAGAGAATGGAACAGGAAGTGCAGGGAATGCCGAAGAGAACGGAACATGAAGTGCATGAAATGCCGAAGAGAATGCTGAAGGGAATGGAACAGGAAGCGTTGGGACTGCTGAAGTGAGCAGAACATGAAGTGCAGGGAATGCCGCAGAGAACGGAACAGGAAGTGCAGGGAATACCGAAGAGAACAAAACAGGAAGTGCAGGGAATACCGAAGAGAACGGAACAGGAAGTGCAGGGAATGCCACAGAGAGTGGAACAGGAAGTGCAGGGAATGCCACAGAGAGTGGAACAGGAAGTGCAGGGAATGTCGAAGAGAATGGATTATGAAGTGTCGGGAGCACCAATGAGCATGGAATAGTACAGGAAATATTAAGTGCACGCTACACCAAAGAACACGGAAAATTGAAGAGCGGGGAATGTTGAAGTGCTGAAAATAGAGAAATGCAGGGAACACAGAGAGGCATGGAATAGCTAAGTGCAGGAAGTGCATGGAATGCTAAAGAACAAGAAATATTGAAGTGCAGGGAATAACAAAGAAGAGCACAGTCTAGAGAAGTGCAGGGAACACAAAAAAATGCGTAGCGAAGCACAGGGAATGCCGAAGAACACGGAATAGCGAGGTGCACACAATATCGCGCTCTTATGTAGAAATTTGAATTTATTGTCCCGATTTGAACCCACCTACTTTTATGACTGTTCCTTAAAAATGTAAGAGTTAGTGTTAGAATTAACACAAGTGATTCCATCGTTTATAAAGCGTGTCACAACCTGCACGAGCGTAGCGTCAGTCAGAAAGTAATCACGTCTGCGTGTGTGAAGTTTCAGCGGGTCTCAGAGTCTTTATAACGATCCATTCGCAAACAGAACCTGTAACCCGTTCGCCTTTATTTCAGATGACGGGCCTGGATGTAGAAAAGGACCAGATTATTGAAATGGCGTGCATCATCACAGACTCTGATCTAAACGCCGTCGCTGAGGTAAGAACCGAGAACCGTAAAGGAAACCAGCCACTCGGTAGTACGCCTGTGTCGCTTCTGTCCGCGTGTTGTGACGTCCGATAATGCATCCTGGATTTATTGTTTCAGGGTCCGAATCTGATCATCAACCAGCCAGACGAGCTGCTCGACAGCATGTCGGATTGGTGCAAGGAGCACCATGGGAAGGTATGTGACGAGTTTGTGTTTACTCGCACGTGATCACACGTGTGTGTGTGTGTGACGATATGCTGCTGTTTGGTATGTTCAGTCAGGGTTGACGCAGGCAGTACGGGACAGTAAGATCTCACTCCAGCAGGCCGAGTACGAGTTCCTGTCCTTCATCAGACAGCACACACCTCCGGGCCAGTGTCCTCTCGCTGGTAACACACACACACACACACACACTCACGGTCTGTTTATTTTTAGGAGTTGGTCATTTAGTGTGTGTGTGTGTGTGTGTGGTCGTTCCCAGGAAACTCAGTGCACGCTGATAAGAGGTTTCTGGACAAGTACATGCCCCAGTTCATGCGTCACCTTCACTATCGCATCATCGACGTTAGCACAGTCAAGGAGCTCTGCAGGTGTGTGTGTGTGTGTGTGTTTCTGTTGAATATTGCATATTTGTAAAAGATTAAGCTGTGAAACCTCCTAAAGTAAAAGCATGTTGTGTTTCTTCTTCTTTTTCCCCTTCAGACGCTGGTTTCCAGATGAATACAACCTTACGCCTCAGAAGAAAGCTTCACACAGGTCAGTGTTTAAAAGGACAACACAAAGGCCACGCCTCCTTCATGGTGACTGAGACTCAAAACCCACGCCTCTTTCATAGCAACTGGAACTCAAAACCCACGCCTCCTTCTTAGTGACTGAGACACAAAACCCACGCCTCCTTCTTAGTGACTGAGACACAAAACCCACGCCTCCTTCTTAGTGACTGAGACACAAAACCCACGCCTCCTTCTTAGTGACTGAGACACAAAACCCACGCCTCCTTCTTAGTGACTGAGACACAAAACCTACGCCTCCTTCTTAGTGACTGAGACACAAAACCCACGCCTCCTTCTTAGCAACTGAAACTCAGAAACCCACGCCTCCTTCATGGTGACTGAGACACAAAACCCACGCCTCCTTCATAGCAACTGACAAAAAACCCACGCCTCCTTCATGGTGACTGAGACACAAGGCCACGCCTCCTTCTTAGCAACTGACACAAAACCCCCGCCTCCTTCATAGCAACTGAGACACAAAGGCCACGCCTCCTTCATAGCAACTGAGACACAAAACCCACGCCTCCTTCATAGCAACTGAGACACAAACATCACATCCCCTTTACTAGGACTGAGACACAAAGACCACGCCCATTTTACAATCTAAAATTGCTGCTTTCAACTTTTTCGCTTGTGTTGTCGGCCATTATTTGTTGTGTTTCGTAACTGCTGCTCTTTCGTTCATTGCAGAGCGCTGGATGACATTCAAGAGAGCATCAAAGAGCTCAAGTTTTACCGAGTGAACATCTTCAAAACCGAAGGAGAAGAGAAGAAGAGGAAGATTGTTGAAAACGGAGAGAGCAAACACGCAGCCTAAAACACCAACACACCTGCTCTGGCTTGGGGTGTGTGCGTGTGTGCATGTGCATGTTAGTGAGTGAGTTAGCATTTCCATGTTCCTTATTTTACCACCTGGTACGCAACCGCTTCCACGTATTATTTTAGTTCTCACCCTATTACTACAAACGTTAGGAGCACAATTTCTTTTGAGTTTGAGTTTTTCTTTCATCTTTCTGTGATGTTGCTGTTTGCCGATGCACAATTACATATCGTGAACATTGATCTTTCTCGCTTCATTGTTTCTTTTTTTTCTTTTAAATAAATCCCTCATGCTCAGAATTGTACAGCAGGTGGCAGTATAGAAACACAACTGGCGTTCCAAACAGTAAAGGGCCTCCCGGCTCGTTTCAGCGAGTCCGTAGTTTTTGTCATAAAACCTTGTTGTGTTTTTATTTTTTATTTATTTATTTATTTTTTTAAACAAATCTATGCTAAAACTGATATAACAGGGGTAACAATACATTGTGCAAAGCAACAGAATAGGGTACAGTTAGTAATGATACACCTGCAAAATGACCTGTACGACTGTAGATTTTCACAAAACACAATATGACGCAATATTTGTGTTCGCAAAAAAGTATTGGTACCCGACATGGTCTCAGTAATATTTTAATGAATAAGTATTAAAATCAAATCAGTGTTAAGGTACTGACAATATCTGTGAATATCCTCTCAGTAAAGTGTGCTTTGATGTCATTTACCAGCATATTGACTTGTAGAGTAAGATCCTTCTTCTGCGGCCTGATCCTATTCTAGATTGGATCCTTTTCTTGTTCAAAGCTAATAATAATAACAATCCTTCTTGGCGCTCTTTACTGAGAAACAGACGTGTTAAACTGATCCAGCATAAATCTACGAACTCAACAGACAGCCACTCGGATCACGACCGACTAATCTCCATCACGGCGTAATTTAAACAGCAAACCGCTGACATTTACTCTTAATTATTGAACTTTTGAAATATAGTCTCGATGGGCAGCAGAGACATGGAGTCATATTTAAATAAACAGCATCTGTTAGACAGCAGTGTGTTAATCTGTGCCGAACTAGACCGCCATCATGTTATCTTCAGCTATTATTTATATGCTACGGAAGCCAGGGATCATCTGCTAATTTCATTTAGTGGAAGATTTTATAAAAAAAAAAACAAAGCAACCTCAGTCAGAAATGAAAAGAATGTATACAGTTCACTTTAATTAGCTCAGAGAGGAAGTGTGCTTTCATTTTGCACTCGAGTTACAAGGCTAATTTACCCAACACGTAGCTTAACAGTGCTGACTAGAAAATCGTAGAAAACCATTTTTCCCGCCCAAATCGGCAACAATAAGTAAACTGTGCTAATCTCATTTACATAAAGTCCACGCTAAAATGGCTTCTAACAACGGCAAATCTGGAATTGTTTTCAGAATCTCATGTACATTTACATGACATTTTGGGCATTTCTCCACATCGACTTATATTTAACTCATTTATACAACTGAGCACTTGAGGGTTAAGGGCCTTGCCCAAGGGCCCAACTGTGGTAGCTTGAACTCCTGACCTTCTGATCAGTAACCCAGAGCCTTTAACCACTGAGTCTCCAAAATCTTGCTAAGGCTAAACTGTAAATGTTAGCACCTCTGGAGAACAAAGAAGCTACGCATTACGCGAAGTGCAAGTGCTAACAACAACTCCATTCCTAAGTCACCTCGAGCAGTTTAGCGGAGGTCACAGAGCTGCTGGTGTTATTTCTGACGCTGTTTGACCGACCGTCATGGTTAAAAATGGACAAAACAACGTCACAAGGTTAAAAACAGTCATCACTCTACGTTTAAGCCAGGCCACTTTCTTTACGTTATAATAAATAAAGGTGTTCATCTGGGTGCAAATGATGTTGCTTAACTACGTGTTAGCTGTATTAGCGCCTAGACGGAACCTGAGGACAGCTGGCTAATCGACTCCGTTCGAAGTAAGACAAGTGGTCTTCAAATTGCTGAGCATCTACTAGGAGCTCAAACTGGCATTTGGATGCTAGTTGGAGCTGTCGTACCATGTGACATTTTACAGAACGTAGCCCCTCCTTAATTATACTGGATCCAGTCGAGTGATTAGATCTGAGTGAATTATAGACTGGCTTAAGCTAGCGACATAGCAGCCGGTCTATTAATATAGGTTATGATGGGAAAATGCTGTAGGTTTAGCATTCATTGCTTTCCATGATGTTCCATGAACAGGAAGACACCTGTTATGTTGTTCTTTACATACACACCGTGCAACTGGTCTGAATTCCTTTCATATCCCATAAGGCCCCTGGTTCAAAAGGGAAGGTATTTATGGACCGGATCAGTCAACGTCATGTGCTTCGCCGTTCATTCTGACGCACAGATCTGATAAGACACGTTGCTGTAAATCTGCTGCACGGAGTTTAGCGCAGGTCAGTGTGTGATGAAGCCGAAGAGATTTTATCAGCACCGATGGCTGGAGAGGGCAAAAAGTGTCGCATGTCACTCACCTGTTTGAGGTTATCTGTGACTCTGGGACACTACGGTGCTGGCTGACAACAGTGTTTTATATTTGACTCTTCAGAGCTGAAAAGTATCTCACAACACGTCAAACCTCAAGGCGGATGGGGTACAACAGCAGAAAACCACACCAGGTACAACGCCACAGTCATGAAAAGAAATCTGGACAGATTGTCTAGTCTCCCCCCGTACCCCCTCCCCCCGCCCCAACTTTCTGGAACAAAGTTGTTTGTAAGTCTGGTTGGAGTGGTACCCGATGTGGTCTTCTGCTGTTGTAGTACATCTGTCTAAGGTATATCATCCATCTATCCATCCATTTTCTGTACCGCTTATCCTTACTGGGTTGTGGGGAACCTGGAGCCTATCCCAGGGTGCATGGAGCACAAGGCAGGATGGATGGGGTGCCAATCCATTTCTGGGAATGTACACATACACACACCCATTCATACAGTAGGGATGCTTGTTAGACATGCCAATCAGTTTACTAAGGGAGGAAACCTGAGTACCTGGAGGAAACCCCCAAAGCTTGGGGCTCTGCACACACATGGCCACGGTAGGAATCGAACCCTCAATCCTGGAAGTGTGAGGCAAGCACACCCCCCAAGTGAACTTTCACTTTTCAACTTTCTGTCCCATTTTCTTCTGTCTTTGTGTTTAAATGTGGATGCACGGGATTATCTTTCAGCGACGTTTTTCCTTTGAGAGCTGCCTCTTTTTTTATAATTCAGATTTGAATAAACACACTCTGACTTCAGCTTAACTCTGTATCTGGGATTCCGCTATACTGGCGGCCGGGCATCCTCCTGGGATGTGTAGGTGGCACATCCCTCCCTCGCTTTCTCTTTCTTTCCACGGAACATCAGAAGAAATTACATCCCATTGATTTTGCGCTTCTCTGAGCTCTTGCCCTGCGAGGTTCAGGTTGAATAATGGGTGGCGTCTCTCAGCGGGCTGTGCACCACCACCACACCAGGAGCTGGTAGGGGGGGAAAAAAGTGCTGATGCCCATTTTTCCATTTTATGGGATTGTCTCATCCTGTAACCGATGTTATGGATTGAATATTGACGTGCGCTCTCGGCCAGCGAGGGCGACGGAATTAAACTGGTGCACCTTTGCTCGCGTTCGCATTCTGGGAGTCGTGTTGCGGGCCTCGGCTGAGGAGATGAGGCATGGAAGGAAGCACTGTCAGGTTGGTGCATTTATCATGCGGGAACCTGAGGCGACAGGACTCGACGGAAAAGTCTTTTCACCGAAGTTTTTCCAGAAAGCAATGTCAGAGTGTTTATCAGCAGTCAGAGCACCGTTAGGCAGGGTTAAGACGGGAAAGTCCATCATCTGAAGATCTAAAGTACAAGCAAACAGACATGAAGTAAACCTATAAGAGAGTGTTTTCTTATCAGAGAAGGTTCCAAATAGAACCCATTTTTGTAAGCGTGTACCTAGTTGTTTAGCTAAACCGTCTAGGTGCTTGGTACACTCGGCAAACTCTTCCAAAGGTTCTATGTAAAAGGCTACAACAAAAGGCTTCTGAGGTTCCTAAATGGGTTCGAGTTCTACTCGGAACCGTTTCTTATAGGAAAACACTTTGTTTTAGGGTTCGTGGCCTCCTTAAAGGGTCAGGGTTCTACTTAGAACTATTTCTGATAGGAAAACACTTTGTTTTAGGGTTCTTGGCCTGTGTAAAGGGTCAGGGTTCTACTTTGAATCTGTTTCTGATAGAGGAACTCTTTGTTTCCAGGTTCGTGGTCTCCTAAATGGCTTAGTGTTCTACTCTGAAATGATTTGTTTTAGGGTTCTAAGCCTCGTAAACGTGTTACAAATCTACAAGGAACACATTGTTTTCGGGTTCTTTTTTTTAAGCGCAGTGCACAGAAAGTGCACTGTACAGAAGACAGGTTTGTGACAGCAGCAGTCCTGAGTGAAGATACTGAAGTTGTAAATAATGGAGGCTTGTCACTCGGTTGTCACGCTGCATTTTCTCTCTCTCTCTCTCTCTCTCTCTCTCTCTCTCTCTCTCTCTTTGTGATGGAACGTGAAGAGACAGAGTGGTCTGTGCTGTCCTCGGCACAGGTGGAAGGAACGGTCACTTCTATAAAGTATGTTTCTAACTGACACCTCATGCCATCTAAGCAAAAAACCCAGCTCTTAAAGAACAAACGCTCAGCTTTCTACCTCGGGCACTCCTGATTCTTCTGTTATCACAGAGGCATAACGTCAGGAGATATGAACGGCTCAGAGTCAACAAGTTAGGATTAAAACACTCTGTTACATGCTTTTATAGGAAAATAATCAGCGAGAGAGTGGCGTGATGGAGCGGAGTTACTACTACCATCCCAAAGTGGATTATTTTATAACAGCATATATAACAGCATGTCCTGCAGTGTTTTATTCCTGCGACGCTGCAGCAATCTGACACCAATTCGTGAACATTTTTTCATTATTCATTCATATAGAAAATTTCTGAAAAAATTCAGAAATGCCACGAACGGGTTCAACCCTTGATCCGATGTGTTTTTAGAACTCCTTCGCTCCACCTTCATGTTTATGTGCTGGTAAGGTTTCCTCAGGATCAGTCTACTGTGAGTCGCTTCAGCATGTGGCCTTCGCTGAGCCTCCAACTTTCATTTTCACCCCTGAATGGATGAAAGGTGAGTTATTTATAGAAGCTGGTGCGTCGGTGGCACCGGTGGAGCCGAGGCTGGCGGGCAGGCGACACTGCTCCAGCCTACATGGGTGGAACGAGGTGCTAGAGCTACAGCAAACTCTGATCAGTCCACTGCTGCTCGATATTCTGCAGAAATGAGGAATTATGGGTATTGATGATCTACTAGCATTGTTAATGAAGTCAGATACATCTCTCTCTCTCTCTCTCTCTCTCTCTCTCTCTCTCTCTCTCTCTCCGGTCCAGCTGTGAGTGGTCAGCATGTGCTGCATTGACTCACACCGTGTGTGTGTGTGTGTGTGTCAGAATCGAGTTGTTTTTTGCTGACCATCTGTTTTACAGTGTGTCCTTCGGGTACAGATGCAAGCCTGCCAACGACTCTCCCCTCACTGCAGTGTGTGTGTGTCTACTGTACCCCTTTATTTTCTCAAATGCAACCCTAAATATTCCATAAATGCAACCCAATAACCGAATTTGGGCCCCAGGGTCATATAAATATTCATGCATTTTCGCTGACATGAGCATCACGCCACTTCATCATGCATAAGGCGTAATATTATAAACATAAGATTATTCATAATGAGAGCAGCTGATCACATGATCTCTATTCTCAGACGGAGATAAATGATTTAGGTCTACATTTTGTTTGTTCCCCATGTTGTGGTTTTTGGAGAAAGGTGACACTTGGCTACGTCCAACTGAGACCCAGTGTGTCAAGGAGATGGATGTGTTTGACCAAGAGTGGAATGAAGAAAAATAAATAAATAAATAGCGCTTAGGCACTTTGACCAGCAGTATCACTAGGGTTTTGATGCTCCTCAAATAGAACGAATGAATGGATACATTTTAAAAAGCATTTTGATGACATGCCTCTCCTAAGTAATAATAAACAACAAAAATAGTCAAATGTTTCACACTAAAGATTGAAATAAAAATGTAAGCGAAAACATTGAAATGTAAAAAAATAAATAAAATCACAGAAATATTTCAAACTATTAACTGGTTTATATTTTATCCTTCAATAAAAGTCACTAAATTTAAAGGACGCAACAATTTGTATTTAAATCTAAACTAAGTAAAAACAAAAAAAAAGGAAATCAAATGGGAATTGAATTTTACGAACAGCATTTTTCATTAATTTTAAAACTTATTATAGATGAATGAATTAATACAAATAAGATGAAAAATCGAATTAAAATCTAAACTATGTTTGAGAGATTTGAGCAGTCTGAGAGATGATCCTAATTAAAAAATGAAAAAAATGGTTGTGAAAAGGAGAAATTCCTGCTCTCTCATGGAAGAGGTGGTAAAAAAGGCTAAGCCAACCTGAACCCACAGCAGCGTAAACGCTTCATCAGCTGCACTGGAGCGAGAGAACGAGAGAGAGAGAGGGAGGGAGGTTTCACTGGTAATGTAGGAGATTTGTCGTGCCTCATGAGGGAACTTCAGCAGGATCGTGACATTTAGTTACAACACTCAAGTTGGATTTTTTTCTTTAAACAGATGTTAAATACTGAGATTTTCCCATGTGGCTTTTCCACTGTGGTCCATCCATGAGGACAAATAATTATATTGAACATGTATATTACTTGTATTCTCAAAATGTTCATAACACACCCTGCCATGTCTCCTGCTGGACTTCCCAAAGATCTCTTTGGTGTGTATGCATTGTACTCATAGTATTGTACCATAAACATTACGGAAATATTTCTCAAACCTTATACACTGTGTATTCATTGGGTTAATCTTGGGATTTGAACTCACAACCATCTGGTGATTGAAGGAAAACGCCACCCTGAAACACATTATACTGTATATGGTATAAGATACAATGGAGTTAAAATAGGATGAAAAAGGTTTTACATCTTACTCATTCAGGGTGTGCGAGTGTGTATGTGATTGTGCCCTGCGATGGACTGGCACCCTGTCCAGGGTGTACCCTGCCTTGTGCCCGATGATTCCTGGGATAGGTTCCAGGTTCCCCGCGACCCTGAAGAAGCAATAAGCGGTAGAAGATGGATGGATCTTACTCATTCATAATTTTTCCAGAGACGTCATATTTAATGATAATGAGTCTTTATTGATCGGATATACATTACAGCACAGTGAAATTCTTTTCTTCACGTACCCCAGGAAGCTGGAGTCAGCCATGATACAGCGCCCCCTGGAGCAGGGAGGGTTCAGGGCCTTGGTCAAAGGTCCAACAATGGCAGCATGGAAGTGCTGAGGCTTGAACCCACCCCTGAACTTCCGATCAGTAACCCAGAGCCTTAACCGCCAAGCCACCACTGTCCTAAAAATCCAGACTAGAAGTACTGAAGACGTTGGTGCAAACTTTGGACTCAAAGTCCCACGAAGCATTGCAGGTATCTAAGTTTGCTCGGCTAGTTAGCAAGCTACAATATCTGTTTGAGTGGAACGTCAGCTGGACAGACTAAAGGACTAAAGCGCCGCTGCATCACTCTCTTTATGTAGAAATGAAATGAGGGCTAAATCAGGTCGTAACTTGTTGTCGCAACCCGAGCTCTGATTTCCTTCTCAGGATGGTTTCCTGAACCCTGAGTTCAGCAAGTGACGTCAAAGAACATGGCTGTTCAGCGTAATAACGAGTAAAAATGTTTGTGTGTGTGTTATTTAGTCAGCGAATTGGGATGTTACCTTTCATTCTGAATATACTGTCATGTAAACTATGCCGGCACTAGATACTCTTACAGAAACATCATTTGCAAATCTAATGATCCCAGCAGCCCTTTGGACGAGAGCCACATAATGAATTTTAATGACCCACTTAAAGTTCTAACACGTGTGCTGAAAGATTGATGCACCTGCAGCACCGATATCCAGATCATCCGAGAAACGCAGGTCGGCGACGAGGGAGAGGGAAGGTTTAAGTGCTTTGGTTCTCATCCCATTTAACATTTACACAAACTGAAGGCCTGACGCGCAAACAGCGCTCTATTAACCAGCCAGTAACCTGTAGCCCAGTCGCTCAAGGTTAATTAGTGCAAAGCTTCTTCTGACGGGAAATGATCCACACTGTTTTTCTTATTGAGGTCGTGTTATCTGCGACAGTCAGCACACTAATCCCAATGTTTCGTTCATTCTTTAGTTATATTCACTTCATTTTATTTCTTTATTATAAACAAAAATTAATACCAGCATACATTCAAAATATAGCTTCTAATCATGTCATATATTTTCTTCGATTAGATCCAAATTTAGATTTTTTATTATTATTTTATCTTTAAATTGATTAATTAACTTTGTAACAACTTACTATACATCTTATAATCCTACATGGGTTTGCATGTTTACTAGAATCGGAAGATCATGTGTTGGCCTGTTTATTATCCTGCTAGTTTGTGAGTTAACTTCTTGAACATGCTGATTTGTGAAAGAGCATCTTTACTGTAATGCTAGGTTTTAGTTCAATCACTTTATCATGATGATAGTTTGTAGATTAAACACTTCACTATAACACTAATTTCTGGATTAATCTGCCCACTATGATGCTAGTTTGAGTTAACATCTTTAGTTTAATGCTAGTTTAAATATTTTAACATAATTACTATAATGGTAGTTTGTGAGTTAAAATCTTTACTATGATACTAGTGTTTAAGTTAACATCTTTATTATGATGCTAGTTTGTGAGTTAACATCTTCACTATGATGCTAGTTTATATATGTTAACGTAATTACTATAATGCTAGTTTGTAAGTTAACATCTTTACTTTAATGCTAGTTTAAATATTTTAACGTAATTACTATAATGCTAGTTTGTAAGTTAACATCTTTACTTTAATGCTAGTTTAAATATTTTAACGTAATTACTATAATGCTAGTTTGTAAGTTAACATCTTTACTTTAATGCTAGTTTAAATATTTTAACGTAATTACTATAATGCTAGTTTGTAAGTTAACATCTTTACTTTAATGCTAGTTTAAATATTTTAACGTAATTACTATGATGCTAGTTTGTGAGTTAAAATCTTTACTATGATGCTAGTTTATATATTTTAACGTAATTACTATGATGCTAGTTTGTGAGTTAAAATCTTTACTATGATGCTAGTTTGTGAGTTAAAATCTTTACTATGATGCTAGTTTGTGAGTTAACATCTTTACTATGATGCTAGTTTAAATATTTTAACGTAATTACTATGATGCTAGTTTGTGAGTTAACATCTTTACTATGATGCTAGTTTAAATATTTTAACGTAATTACTATGATGCTAGTTTGTGAGTTAAAATATTTACTATGATGCTAGTTTGTAAGTTAACATCTTTACTATGATGCTAGTTTAAATATTTTAACATAATTACTATGATGCTAGTTTGTGAGTTAACATCTTTACTATGATGCTAGTGTTTAAGTTAACATCTTCACTATGATGCTAGTTTATATATGTTAACGTAATTACTATAATGCTAGTTTGTAAGTTAACATCTTTACTTTAATGCTAGTTTAAATATTTTAACGTAATTACTATAATGCTAGTTTGTAAGTTAACATCTTTACTTTAATGCTAGTTTAAATATTTTAACGTAATTACTATGATGCTAGTTTGTGAGTTAACATCTTTACTTTAATGCTAGTTTAAATATTTTAACGTAATTACTATGATGCTAGTTTGTGAGTTAACATCTTTACTATGATGCTAGTTTAAATATTTTAACGTAATTACTATGATGCTAGTTTGTGAGTTAACATCTTTACTATGATGCTAGTGTTTAAGTTAACATCTTCACTATGATGCTAGTTTATATATGTTAACGTAATTACTATAATGCTAGTTTGTAAGTTAACATCTTTACTTTAATGCTAGTTTAAATATTTTAACGTAATTACTATAATGCTAGTTTGTAAGTTAACATCTTTACTTTAATGCTAGTTTAAATATTTTAACGTAATTACTATAATGCTAGTTTGTAAGTTAACATCTTTACTTTAATGCTAGTTTAAATATTTTAACGTAATTACTATAATGCTAGTTTGTAAGTTAACATCTTTACTTTAATGCTAGTTTATATATTTTAACGTAATTACTATGATGCTAGTTTGTGAGTTAAAATCTTTACTATGATGCTAGTTTGTGAGTTAAAATCTTTACTATGATGCTAGTTTGTGAGTTAATATCTTTACTATGATGCTAGTTTAAATATTTTAACGTAATTACTATGATGCTAGTTTGTGAGTTAAAATATTTACTATGATGCTAGTTTGTGAGTTAACATCTTTACTATGATGCTAGTTTGTGAGTTAACATCTTTACTATGATGCTAGTTTAAATATTTTAACGTGATTACTATGATGCTAGTTTGTGAGTTAACGTCTTCACTATGATGCTAGTTTGTGAGTTAACATCCTTACTATGATGCTAGTTTAAATATTTTAACGTAATTACTATGATGCTAGTTTGTGAGTTAACATCTTTACTATGATGCTAGTTTAAATATTTTAACGTGATTACTATGATGCTAGTTTGTGAGTTAACGTCTTCACTATGATGCTAGTTTGTGAGTTAACCTCTTTACTATGATGCAGTGGCTTGTGTGCAGGCGTAAACTGCATTCTCGGTCAGCACCGCGTATCGTGCAGGCGTAAATCAGCTGAGGGCAATCAATCGTTTCACGTTCGGTTCGCTCCGCTTTATCGTATCATGCTCACTGTAAAGACTAAAGTCTTTTAGCACGACTCGTTTATATGGTGTCCTGTCTCGTTTGTATGTTCAATAAAAGTGTCAGTTAAATGAATAAAAATGTCAAACTATTAATGTATGTATGTGTAAATTCTCTATATGTGTCGTGCATGGTACACCCGTCTGTTCACATTTCCTTTACTGTATAGTTTATATAGTAAACATGCACATGGATGGACAGACAATGATTGACTCGAACTGTTAAACTGTAGGAAAAATACCCACTCAGCACTTCAAAGCTCTGTAATCACACACGCCCCTTAGCACAAATCAGCATAAATCAATTCTTTTGTCTTGAATATAATCCCTTCCACATGCTTTAATTCTGGGAGAAATGCTCCTACTGTGAGCTTGATTACACTGTTTATACCCGCTGATTGTATGAACAATGCAAATAAAGCTTTAATCCACGTTACGATTTCAGGAACGTCTCTGTTTAGAAAGTAGTGCACAGACACATCAACTTTTCAGATGTATAACGTTAACCGGTGTCATGATGCTATACATAGAGTACGTTATGTGACTTAAGATGAACAAAAGGTATACAGATAAGGCTTAAATCACTTTGAGGGCATGCCGTTAAAACGGGAAGATTGATTTGTGTATAATTGTTTAGATTACGTTATTTGAATTCGGAATGTTCTGTAAATAATCATACTCTGGATCCCAGCTTCAGGTCCTTTCCACCCTTCTTCTTGTCTGTTCTATGTTTCCTGTGGGACGTCTTCAAGCTCGCAACACTCGGAATGAAATGATTGATTGAAACCCTTAACGCCGGCTCTCGTGTCGAAAGCTTTGCAAGCTTTCCGACACACTTCCGCTGATTGGCTTCAGGAAGCCGTTCTGATTTAACGCGCTTCCATTCCAACGTGAACTTTTCCCTTTTTTTTTTCAGACCGAGAGCAATCTCGCTAATTGAAACGGTGGCTAAAGGGAACAAACTAAAGCTTGTGTTTAACAGGTCCCGCAGTGATGCGTTTGGAACGACGTGATCCCGTGGTGCGGATAAACCGCGTTCGTGTGTCTCCGAGACAGCTGTCGTCGTCCTCTCGGTCCCTGACGATGATGCATCGCTGTGTTAGGAGCATCACTCATCCCAGCTTCATGTGCACACTCATTGCTCTTCCACGGGCCCTCTGTCAAGCAAATTATCTGCCGCAGCGCTTCCCTCTGACAGCCAAGCCTCGAACATGGCCTTTGCGGACAAAGAAAACAGACGACGTCTCTGATTTCTACGCCGATTTTCCCGTCAGCCCTTTCAGTTCTTCGGTGATTCATTCGTTTCAGACATGAGTCAGAAACCTATCGGGGCCGTGTCGTCCTCAAGCGCTCTTTTAGGACTTCCGTGACTCCTTTTCTCAGACTGCTTCCTGACTGGCCTTTCAGAACGCATTAGGAGAAAACTAAAGTAGTACCAGAGGCGGAGAGATGTGTCTTTTATGTTTAGGAATCCTAGCACGAAAAACAAAAAACAAAAAAGAGGCAAGAGAAGAGAACGGATTTGACTGAAGGAGCAGGGCATTGCAAAATAAAAAAGAAATATTATTTGATTTGTCTTCGGTCTTTTATCCCACCAGGAGCGAGACGGAGTCGGATAATTTATCAGAGAATCTTCACCCCGGGACGATTATTAATCGAACGGATTGATTGATGAACACTTGCCGGAGAGTTGTGGGTCCCAGTCGGCGGCTTCAAGCCGAGTGGCGGCAGATTTACGATGACATGGATCTCACATCTTTCATTCCTCACACAGCTTGCTGTAAACAAGAATGGTGGCTGTGTGTGTGTGTCTGCGTTGAGCGGAGATGAAGTGGGCTTTGGTTTAATCCCTTCAGTCCTCCACAATCCCACCAGCAGTTATATTGGTCTAAGGCTTTAAAGGCAATCTTACACCATGCCTCTATTTACATCTACACCTCAAGCTTAGCTCCTAATTAGTTTTTGGCATGTTGTTTGCATGTCGTTTAAACACTGGTGTCTTTATCTTCAAGGGCCCTGATTGATATGATATCGACACGGCGTCAAAGTGTATCCATTAAAATGTCCGCGCTAGAATTGAGTCGTGCAGCCGTTTGGGTTACCCGTGAATGTCTCGCTCCTTTGTCTGGCCGAAATTCGGGATGCTAAACTTAAACGCCTGTTCTCTGAGGCTACATTGGATTAATCACATCATGCAGAGAGAACGCTGAACTGTATAGCTGGTGTCTAGAATAGGCAACTAATTGGAGTGCAAGGAAGGGAAATTGCACTTGAAGCACTTCCTCAAATCTTAGAAAGAGCGTGAACCCTGGAGCGAAGATTCACTCTCCACACAGCGGAATAGATAATGCACAATTATATGATCCCAGTTGTTTATTTTTTTTCTTTAAGCCACAACCTAGTTTTTTTTCCTACTGTTATGATGTATTCTTCTTGAATTTCTGCTACTTGTCATATCCGGCTTATGCTAATTATATACCTCATGTGTTTCTTCTTGAGACCTTCATGAATAATTGGAAGGGAGGAGAATAAAAAAAAAAAACAGGCCAATGTAAGCTTTTGAAGTTTCTCGTGCTGCGACCCAAAATGAATCACACTGGGCAATAGGAAGAATAATATAATATAATGAGTTACTGCAACCGTCTCTGCGGCTTTACATCGCATAAATATAAATGTGTATAAATGTGCCACTAGTCAGAACAGAGATTTGCCTTCAGATAGAAGAAATCATTCCAAACGTGGCCTGTTTGCACAATTCCATGTGTCACATTTGTACACACAGTGCACATCCACTAGGTTTGTCAGTTTGCTGTTTTTATTTTTTTTTTTGTGAAGGCCAATGGTTCAATGGTTAAGGCTCTGGGTTATTGATCAAAAGGTTGAGTGTTCAAACTCCAGCACCACCAGGGTGCCACTGATGGGCCTTTTACCCTCTCTGCTCCAGGTGCACCATATCATGGTTGACCCTGTTCTCAGACCCTAACAAGCTGGGATAGGCGAAAAACCAAAACAAAATTATATGTGACAAATAAAGGCTTCTTCTTCTTCTTTAAAAAAAAATATTTTCCTTATGGTACCAACAAGGAATACCATCAAAGAAGAGCCATTCTCCATCCATCCATACATCTTCTACCGCTTACTCCTTTTCATGGTCGCAGGGGGAACCTGGAGCCTATCCCAGGGAGCATCGGGCACAAGGCGGGGTACACCCTAAACAGGGTGCCAGTCCATCGCAGAGAGCCATTTTCATATAACACAATTCTTAGCCGTGCAGCTAGACACGAGACATGCATTTTTCACAATCAGTCCAACCACTCACACTTTCCAGATGCATTAGCAGAGCTGATGACATTAGGTGACCTAATTACAGTCCTCCAGTCCCATAAAAGTCTGGTTTTATATATCAGTATAGCATCCTGTCTCCTCTGCAGACCATAACCATTTCCCGGCCATCGCGAAACTTGAAACAGGAAGTAACATGACATGTTGCACCAATCACATTACTCAGTTTGGTCAAAGCAAGTATCAGACCTTCATTTTCAAGTGGACCAGGGATTAGTTCTCTGGACAGTTCCCAGGCTCAAAAACAGCTTTCACACTTCACCAAATGAACTGATCTCTTGGGGCAAATGGCCTCAGGTCTGGAAAAAGTGTGTGAAGTGAGTGTGGAAATTAAGGGCCTTCTAGGTCATGTTCTTTCATTCTCCCTTGTTGAGAAGATGCTAAGTGTGTACAAAACTTCATCAGGCACACTGTTAAGAATTAAAAATATAACATAATTTGGATTGTCGTACTGTCTTCCTTATTTGTTATGGTTTCTCCTTTCCCAAGTTTTGTTTTAGTTTCTGTTTTGTTCCTGACTCCACCCCTCGTTTTGTCATTTGAGTGCTTATCCATGGTCTATCTCCTGGTATCTTAGTACTGTATTTTCTTGTTTTGATCTGTGTCTAATATATTCTTCTATGATCATGGATTACCCTTGATTGACACCTGTCTGCAGGTGTGTTTACCCCAACAGTGGATTTCGGTTACAAATCTTGGATTGTCTGTAAAAACCCTACATACTTGTGGGTTGCTCCATCATTATTATTCTAAACAGTTTAAATTTATGAGCAGGGGGTGCACAAACTTTTGACAATCAGTGTATTACATATACAAATGTGGATTAAACATAGAAGTAAAGCTTTTAGACGTAGTCTGAAACTTTATTACAGTGATGAGATGGCATACAAGAAAAGCGGCAAATGTTGTCGATTGCATCTAAGGGCAGGAACTCAATTGTCTGGCTAGTATCTTCCATTGACCTCTCATGTTCCATGTTACTGTTTGTGCTTTTGCGTTTGAACGTATTGTACCTGCTGGAAATCTGCGTTCACCACATATTTTTTTTCTGATCTCATTCTTTGCTTTCATAAAGACAGTCTGTTCTGAGGTTATTAAATTCTCTTTCACCACAGTACACTGTTTACTCTTCATCCCCTGTGCTGAGCTTTTCCAGTAGCAGTGTTTATTCTCGCAATCCTACATCCCCTGGGGTCTGTGCTTGGGTTTTGGTCTTGCTGCCTCTTGTTTGAGCATACCTAACACGTTCTTGGGGCATATAAACATTATACATTTTAAAAGTGGGTTATGGTAGACAGTGTCCCAGGTCCCCGGTTGGTCACCAGGAGGACTGAAGGCTGGTATTCCAGGGAAAGTGCAGTGATTCCTACTGGTGACAGTGTGGGATGCTAAGCAGCAGATCAATGATCAATGACTAAAGGTGAAAGGAGCATCAGGGAACCTGAATGTCTACAGTTCATCAAAGCCAGCTTGAGGGGCAAGGGGCAACATGTCTGCAAAGCCTTTTGTACGATCAGGTACCTTAGTTGTCAGCAGGTCAGGTGTTGCATCTGAGGGTCTGGGAACCTGGACATCAGAGAGTTAGCTAAGCTGTCTGGAAGGTCTAGGAACTCAGATACTAGCATGATGGTTCCCTCAGTTTGGGAAGAAGGCAGAGCGATGATGTCTTTCATGTGGTAGGAGGTTCTTGGTGCAGGAGGACGCAAAGCGACAGCATCCGTACTACAGCGTCTTTGGTGAAATGCAAGGTAGACTTCAAGTTGGCACGTCCTGTACAATTCATGTATCAGCAGTGTGTGAAACAGCTTGTTTGCTAACTCAAAAAACATCTGTTTTATATTTTTCATATCCCGTTTTCATTAAAAGCTTAGAATAGTTGGTAGTGGGATGTGTGTTTCCCAGCTGAAGGAATGAGGAATAAGCAGATGATTAAATAAAATGGCCTAGTGCTGATACCTTTCCAGTTAGCGAACAAGCTGTATGTGAAAATGTTGGGTATTGTTCGCGTCACACATTTTTATTTTTAATGGCATTTCATTGTTTACAAAATGGTAATGATGCTAATGAAAATGTGTAAAGCTGCAATTTTCTTGACATGCGTGTTGCTATGCCAGCAACAAGATAATCATCTGTATACCTTACAGCATGTGTATACAGAAGATTCGAATCTGTGTCCACTAGGGGCAGCGTAGGGGGAAAACATGCTTGACCAGCGCTCTTGCCTACTACTTCTGATTTTGCATGTCACCAATGAACATTTAGTCACCAGAGGAGGCTATGTTATTGTTTATCTTGCAAAGACAGCAGAAACTGTGACACTTCCATAAGCATAGAAGGTCATTAATGGATAGTATAGTCCATCATATCACAGCGCCAGTAGTGTTTACATTGGTGTTGCACCACATGGGACGAGTAGTGTAAATTGCACAAGAGACGCTCCAAACGTGAAGTTACATGTGGCAGCCATCTTGCATAAGCATATACATAGTTAACCGCAAGTGTATGTAATCCAGCCGTACAGTTGCAAATAGAATTATGCAACTGCCATTGCAGAGCAGGTTTACTCTCAAAATTTCTTTCAGACAAAATCAAAAAGACTTTCAGCTGCTTGCAATGAACAAATCAAACAAAAGCAATTGAAATAGTTCAACACAAGGAATGCGTCAAGTGTTTTCCCCAAATTGTGACTTATAATGACTTCTCCAGTCTCAAAATTATTCAACCCCTTCATGGCAAGCATCGTCATAACTTAGTAGAGCACCTTTTTGCTGTTATGACCTGCTGCAAACGAGATGCATAGCTTCTGGCAGCGTTCCTGAGGAATCGTAGCCCATTCTTCATGAGCAAATTCTTCAAATTCTACCAGAGATTTTCTATGGGGTTGAAGTCAGGTGACCGTGACAGCCCTGTAGAATCTTCCAGGACCTCTGCAACCAAGCCTTGGAATTGGTGTAAATTGAGGTATGCTTTAGATTGTTGTCATGTTGGAAAGTCTGATGACAACCAAGCTTCAGCTTCCTCTCAGACAGCATGAAGTTTTCTCCTAGGATTTCCTGATACTTCAATGAATCCATCTTGCCTTCCACACGCTGCAGTTTTCCACTGCCAGAGGATGCAAAGCAGCCCCAGAGCATCACCGAGCCACCACCATGCTCGACTGTGGACAGAGTGTTCTTTCTTCATTCTTCTTCCTCCAGACATATCGCTGATCCATCGTTCTGAAAAGTTCCTGTTTGTTTCATCGCTCTACAGAACAGGATCTCTTAATTTCTGTGGATTATTTATATGATTTTGAGCGACTTTTCTTGTGCTTTGGGGTCAGTAGTTGAGAACATCTTGGAGTTCTAGCATGGAAACCTGCATTTAGTCCACGCCTTACTGTGCTCACTGAAACATCAGTGCCTGTTGCCACTAAGTCTTGCTGCAGGTCTTTTACAGTCACTTGAGGGTTATTCACAACCTGCCTTCTCAGAAATCTGCTTGCAGCCGTTCATCGCGTCCTTTTTCTGCCTTGTCCAGGTATTTCATACATTTTCTGCCCCTAGCCAGTTCAGGTATTTCATGTGTTCCAGCTCAAGCACACCTACTGTTACGAATGAAGCCCTTGATTAGTTGCATCAGGTGTGCTTGAGACAACACCTGTTCGGCATGTTTGTACTATTGTGAGGGATTCTATTCAGGGGGTCGAATCATTCTGAAACTGGAGAAATCATTATAAGTCGCATTTTCAGTTGAATTTGTGGAAATCACCACGTTCATCGTGTCAAAATATTTCAATCGCTTGTGTTTGATTTGTTCATCGCAAGCAGATGTAAGTCTGCGATGGACTGGCACCCTGTCCAGGGTGTACCCTGCCTTGTGTCCGATGCTCCCTGGGATAGGCTCCAGGTTTCCCCGCGACCCTGAACTAGGAGTAAGCGGAGGAAGATGGATGGATGGAAGCAGATGAAAGTCTGTACATTTTGACAACAAGCCTGATATGCAATGGGGGTCGAATCATTTCGATTGCAACTCTAAGACTTAATACTCGATTTGATATGTCGATGATAGTATGCAGATTAATTGTTGTAAAAAAAATAAAATAATGAACCGGACAAATATTGCAGGTACCTCGAAAGACAGAGTGTGCGGTTTCAGACTGTAGAGGTCCCCACTTCTCTTCACACACTCACACACCTTCACGACTCACGCACTGCGCGCGCTCGGGTGTGTATATGTGTATGTGTGTGTGTGTGTGTGTGCGTTTTAACGGGAGCGCACGCGAGGCAGGACGGAGCGGCGCATCCTCTTCGGAGAGGAGAGAAGCGCAGCGGAACTTTCACGCTTTTTACATCGTTTCGGTTCTTTCTGACGGAGAAGGATGCTCAGAAGACACTGCGGTGTTTCCCGTAGTCTCGCGCTTGCACAAACTGAGCTCTGATACGGGTGTTAAAAAAAAAATTTAAATAAAAAATATATATATATATATATGAACCGGGCTCGTCCTGTGCGCGCGATCACATCAGGTCTTCACCGGGACTCTCGCGATGTCCGCTACCTTTGGGTCCCTGCTGCTTCTTCTGCGTGAGTTTCAGCTTTTGAATGAGAAGCTTTTATTTATTTATCTAGCCTATTTGTTTGTTTGTTTATTTGTTGACCATTCTCTTCGCGTGTTGCTTTAAAAAAAAAAAACTTGATTGGATTACTTATGCATTTGGTTTGTAGTGTCATGCACTACTTTTTTATAACTTATTTATAATTGAATTATTTTATATATATATATATATATATATATATATATATATATATATATATATATATATATATATATATATATATATATATTATATATTATATATATATATATATATATATATATATATATATATATATATATATTATAGTATCTATAGTATTCACGTTAAAAAATCATTTAATTATATGTATTTGGGGTTTGTTTATATGCATGTGGCATTATTTATTTATTTATTTATTTATTTTTATAACCAATTATTTATTTATTTACTTACTGCAGTGTTTCAAATCTTTTCTACTTTACTTTAAATCCTTCTCTAAAAAAATCACTTATTATTCATTTATTTAGCTATTGCATTAATGCACTATATATGTACGTTCAAACTGTATACATAATGATTTATCTGCTTTATTGATTTTAAACGTTTATTGTTATATATACACATTTTAGAAGCGTTTGCAACTATTTATTATAATATGCATGGTTTTTAATGTTTAAAAAAAATATATATATATATATATATATATATTATTTTACATTTAGTCACTGGTACTGTTTGAGGTCTTGCTTGAGTGAATCAGGGAATCAGTGAATCAGAGAATCAGTGTGTAGGTGTTGCTCATGACCAGCTATGATTTACTTTTGATTGGTTTTGAGCTATTGTTTTATTAATCCGCTGTGTGAGTCACCGTGAGAAGTTGAAGACGGATGGTGTGTGTGTGTGGTTCTGTGATTTAGCGCCCTGCCTCATGGTGCAGACTTGCAGACATTATGAGACTCTGTTGTTGAATCATGACCTGACTAGGGAGCCTGGTTTCATCCCATCGTGGTTTTGAGCAGGGGCTGTCCATTAGGAGCACCTTTACAGACGGACTCGCAGGCTGCCATGGCAGAGCTGAAAACACACACTTCGGGTTCTGCAGTAGCAGGTCTGCAGAAATCCATCAGCTGTAGTCCGGTATGTCTGTGACTGAGCGACATTGGGGAATTTCAGTGCTTACACTCGTACGCCTGATCCGAGCTGTCTGGTTATCCGTATACACTCAAAATCAGACATTCAAACACATGGCCTTCAAATATTACTGAGTGTACAGTGTTTGAAATTATTCCAGCTGGCAAGATTTTTCTCTATATCGCCACACCTCCCACACCAACCCACACTGCCCTACACCACCCCACACCAACCCACACCACCCATACTGCCCCACACCAATCTACACTAACCCACACTGCCCAACATCATCCCACACCACCCACACTGCCCCACACCACCCCACACCGATACACACCACCCACACTGCCCTACATCAACCCACACCAACCCACACTGCCCTACACCACCCCACACCACCCAACTCACCACCCACACCCACACACACACCACTCCTAACCACACCAACACACACCAACCCTCACTGCCTCACACCAACCCACACTGCCCTACACCACCCCACACTGCCCACACCAACCCACACTGCCCTACACCACCCACTCCGCCCCACACCACCCACACAAACACACACCAACACACACCACCCATACCACCCACACTGACACACACCACCCCACACCAACC
Organism: Ameiurus melas; assembly: GCA_012411365.1. NCBI lineage: Eukaryota > Metazoa > Chordata > Actinopteri > Siluriformes > Ictaluridae > Ameiurus > Ameiurus melas. The sequence continues at coordinate 18,082,868 of CM022763.1, read as the reverse complement.
CACATCACCTTACACCACCTACACCAACCCACACCACACACAACACCCCACACCAACCCACGCCACTCACACTGCTCCACACCAACCCACACCACCCCACACTTCCCCACAACACCCACACCACCGACACCAACCCACACTGCCCTTCACCACCCACACCAACCCACACCTCCCCACACCACCTACTCTAAGTCGGTAACTCAGCTACATAATATTTCACATTATGTCCAGCACATGCCTCAATAACCTGAATTGTTTTTCATCCTGCCCACGTATTGATTTATTTTGTTACTGCAGTCCTGCACATCAACAGTGAATCATGTTAAAGAACAAGTTAAAGATGAGTTAAAGGTCTATATTTAGAGCTGAATCTCCGGGGGTAGCCGAAGTGTCTGTCAGATGCATCGAGGACACAACTGGAGGTTAGGAAGTGACAACTTGCTGCACACTGGCCCTGCTCTCTACTCTCTACTCTCTCCTTTCTCTAGACTGCACTCTGAGCTCCTCATCCAAACAGCTGGAATAACAACAGTCGGGTAGTTAAGTATATGTATCATCTTGGCCTGTTTGACCCTGCGTGTTCGTGCCACGACCTCTCGAGGTGATTAGCATTAGTGGCAGGTTCCATGAAGTATTTGTAATTCAGAACAGTTGGCATCTGACCCTTCATTACTTAGTCATTCAGGGTTTTTTATTTTTATGCATGAGCCATGCATAAAAGCTTGGCTTGGCTCCTTGTACTGGAGTAATGTAATGCTTTCTTGTTGGTAATGCTAGCTTCTAGCTGCTGCTAAGGCTAACCCTGTGTCTAAATGTAACAGATTGTAACAAAAGCAAAAAAAATGAAATAAATTGCAATCATAAAAAACTAATATATTGCATATTTATATAAAAAAAACTCCGGACCAGAATGTGATTCGGAGGTGTGGCCTTTGTGTCTGTCAGTCCCAGTAAAGGAGGCGTGCCCTTTGTGTCTGTCAGTCCCAGAAGAGGAGGCGTGGCCTTTGTGTCTGTCAGTCCCAGAAGAGGAGGCATGGTCTCTGTACATCACTGTTGAAAACAAAGAAGGCAGAGTGGTTGTGTCTGTTAGTCCCAGTGAAGGAGGCGTGGCCTTTCACTTATCAAAACAGCCATGAAACAATTATGGCACAATGTCATGCAGGTGGAACAGGGTGTAGGGTAGTGATGTGTGTGTGTGTGTGTGTGTGTGTGCGTGTGTGTGGTTTTGGCAATGGAGCACACTCTGTCATACACATCAGAGGATGCGTGTGATGATGCCATTTTTCAGAGTCTCTGGCATGAGGAAGCACGTGTGTCTGGTGTGTGTCTGGTGGGAGGACGTGGATGCCACTCTGATTTGGCCGAGCGCTCTGACACGGCTCTCGGTGAGCGGCGTCCCCCTGCTGAGACGTGCTCTGCTAATTAAAGACAGCAGTACATCCCTCTGGGGATTCTCTCTCTCTCTCTCACACACATACACACACACACACACACACACACACACAACCTTACACACGGACTTAACACAGAGAGTTCAGAAATAACTTTTATTAGAAAGCACACTCCGCAGGAGGGATGTGCTACTAGACTCCCAACTACGACTCCCAACGGTGAAGTTCAGAGAACTTTCATAAAAGTATGCAACACACACACACAATCTCATCACTCTTAGCTTAACGTTTGATCTTCTCAAAGTTTATCTTGCCCATGGGGAACATTCTGAAGAGTGTCCTCGTGTAGAACATCTTGGAGGCAGATTATGGCTTAGCTCAGTCTGTGATGTTAGATTACAGATTTTGTCCCCTTTAATAAACATGGATATGCTTCAGAAACAAATATTTGATCAAAGAGAAGAATGCTCTGAGAACAACTCTTGGATTTTAGGGGTGTGTGTCTCTTCAGAACACGATACAACGAATGAATGCGACACATACAACAATAAACATGTGATTCAGTATTGTAAAAATGATTGGTGAAATATAACCTTTACTAGATATACTAATACAGAGACCACGCCTCCTTCAGTGTGACTGACAAGCACAGAGGCCATGCCCCCTGTGACTCAGTGTGACTGACAGGCACATAAACTTCACCCCCTTTTTGAGACCAACATGTACAACGGCCACACCTCCTTCACTAGTTACTGACAGAAACAGAAGCCACACCTCTAACTCTACCTAACAGAGAGACCATGCCTCCATCACTTGTACTGCGATCCAAAGTGGCCCCGCCCCCTTTTCTGGGACTGAGATGCACAGTGGCCACACCTCCTTCACTGTGACCTGTGATCTGATTCACTGGAACTATGAGTAATCATGATAATATTCCTCACAACTTTGCTTAATAGATATAAAAAAAAAAAAAAAAAAAACGCAGTAATGAAATAATCGTTGTTGTTTTTTTTAGCTGACTAAAAAAAAATTCAACACATGTGCGATACAGTCGAAAAGCTCAATTTCATTAAGGAGTGCTGTTTAACGACCCGGAAATAAACCGAAATAGTGGCACCATCTGTTCAGTCCCAGCTAAGAGAAACGAGAGAGGGGAGGGAGGAGAGAGGGAGGGAGGGAGAGAGGGAGGGAGGGGGGAGGGAGAGAGAGAGGAGGGAAAGGGGGGGGAGAGAGAGAGGGAGGGAAAGGGGGGGTGGGGGAGAGAGAGGGAGGGAGAGAGAGAGAGAGGGAGAGAGATAGAGAGGGAGGGAGAGAGAAGGGAGGGAGAGAGAGGGGAGAGCGATAGGGGGAGGGAGAGAGAGAGAGACGGGGAGTGCTAACATTAGCTCTCTGCAGTTTAGTTTCAGGTTAAATGCAAAATGTAATAAACAGCTAAAACACACATACACACACACACTCACACACACATACACACACACACACACACACACTAATCAATCAGTGTTTTGTGGCATAAAAGCTTTCGGCAATTTATCTCTCAGATAAATGAGCGTAATGCTAATCGTCTGCGTAGGCGATCGTTCTTGATCTTGGAGACGAAGTGAACGTACGAGGCCACACACTCTGCTCTTTCTCCACAAACACAACATCTGAGTTCAGGGTGGCCAAAAAAGAAGCACATGCTTTTAATAAAGCTGTGTGTTTTCTTTATAAACATTCTCCTCAAGCAGCCTGGAGCTAACACTCCCCCTTCTGCCTTCCCCTTCCCCCTCCCGTGAAGCAGACCTGCCAAGCTAACTCATAAATCTGAGGAAAAAGAGTTTCAGAAACTTTCACAAATGCCACAGTCCGCACCTTTCTTTAGATCATCAGCCATGTTAAATAAATTCCTTATGCTAAAGCAAGGATAGTTCATTTATAGTGTCATTTCAGTAGTTTACAGTCTGAAAGTATTACCCATAATGCACTGTGAGCAATGTCAATAAATTGTCAAATAAAGCCAGAGGTTCTAGCACTCTATTGAGCTAAATTCAGCTCAATATCTTGCTTTCCTTAAAGGGCTAGCTCGAATGATAACCGCTAATTGTACCAAGAACGCCGGTCCCCAAAGCCGACAACGTAGCCACGACGATGAGCACAAACAGCGGTTTAAGATTAGCTTGTTTCTAGGCGAGAATAAAAAAATAATAACCAACGACACAAACCACGAGGTGCGCTTTTTGTAACAAGAGTCTTGCTAACATGACGCTAAGATTAGCATTCCGGAAGGTTTCTCAAGCAAAGCCGTCTCTGCGTCATTTCTTATTTTCTTGTATCTACTCATACATAACCTGCTAGCTAGCGAAATATCACTGGACTTTTATTTTTTTTTTGACTGCGTCAGGTGTTATTTTTTCATTAGCCTCTAGCTACGATACCTCAATGTTATACTCTATCACGGTTATTCGTTTTTTCTTGACTATTTTTATCTTCGCTATCAGTGCTAGCTTTTAGGATGCACTGTTGCTTTTGTTCCCACAACTAGCATGCGAAGTGGACGCACACAGGTGGTTTGATTTATGTAAAACAAAAAAAGAGAGAAGAAACCATTCAGCAGGGTGGAGCAAATCAGCGCTTCCTGTTTTCTCCTCCTCGGTCTGGGAGCAATTTCGGCGCTCATCTCGCACACACTTTTTGGGTTTTGTGGGCAGCGAGAGTCTGTCATGGATGCGCTTCAGAGCTGAAACGAGGAACTTACAGGAAGAATGATGCAGGTTGCACATGGCTTCCTTTTGTATTGGAAAGGAGGCGTAGCTTTTCACGCTGTAAAGCTAACACTTCTTTTTTTTTTTTTTTTTTTTTTTTTTAAGTTCTGTTAAAGTCGAGTGGTGAAATGTGTACAAATATTTAAAGTAAAGATTAAAAAAATAAATAAATACAGTCTTATGAGATTTTTAACCGAACACATAGAATATAAAGAACGTTCCGCAGGTCACGCACGTTTCCCAGCAGGAATTTCCTAAAGATCACGAGAAGATGAAAAGCGCTTTCATTAACATATTTTTTTTTTCGATCGAGAGTCAGATCGAGAGTTAGTTTGAAAAACGAAGTTAATTTGTGTTTGGTGTTTCTCACAATGCTGAGCTAAAACAAACAAACGAACGAACGAACAAATAAACAAGTCAAGATTCATAAATTCAGTAATAAAAAAGAGTGAATAAAAATTTTATTTATTTATTTATTTATTTATTCACAAGGGGTGCTAAATTAGTGAATGTTATTCCTTCATTCAATTTAAACGTTGTCATTTATTTATTTATTTATTTATTTATTTATTTTTTACAACTGCCTCGGATGGCCTAGCGTTCAGTAGCACACACACACACACACACACACACACACACGTGCTTCCTACACGGAATAGTCTGCTCAGAATAGCTTGCGTGGCTCTGAAAGCCTTTATTTGAGCGTGCAGTCTGGTATTATGTCAAAGCCGGCGGTTAATGCAGGTGCCGTCGTGTTTCCACCACCTCTCCGTGTTAAGCTGTCGTATCTACAGTGTTTATTCCGGGCTCCTTTACCTTCCCGCTCATGCTGTTTGACAGCGTAACTGCAGTGCCGGGAAATGGCAAAAGCCGGAGGTCTCGGCACGCGCGAGTGCTCCAGCTCGGTGTGTGTCCACATGTGACATTTAGAAAACAATGTGCCATTTAGAGTACAGGACACGCAGGTGACATTTGTGTTCAGAACCGAGGTTTAAAATAAGGCTGCAAGGTAAAGCTCAGGTTTATATTTATGCGCTTGTTACTGTTTCTATAGTAACAGATGGTTGACGGGGACTTGTACGGTAGACGCTGCATGTAAAGACTAATAATAATAATAATATAATAAATAATAAATGTCATTTGTTGAACAAAATTGTTTAGTTAAACATGCTTATTTAACATTTAAGGAAGGAGTCTCCAGTGTCACTAATGGAAGAGTTTTCTTATGGTTTCTTAGTCACATGACAGGATGTGTTGGTTTAATTACTTTCAAGATAGAAAAAAAAGAAAGGATGATGTGAAAGCTGCTTGATTTTTGCCGCAGCTGTTTTCCAACTTTTTCAGTGTGAATTTTATGTTGTGTTTTTCTTTTTAGATCGCGACTGCACGGAATTGTTTAGCGCGGGCTTCCAGCGATGTTCGCTGGTAAATGAGACGTTAAAATATGCAAGCTCTGCGGAAAATCGCGGAGTTTGCTCGATTTCGCGTTCGTTTCTGCGATTGTGAAAAAAAATTACATGGGTTAAAAGTACGATGTACTGTTTCCTAATAATAATCATTTTAAAAAAGGGTCAGTGTTAGCATTTACTGTGATATAAGAGATATAAACCACTTCGTGACACGCTGTTATTGGAAACGAATCCACTGTGGAGTGGAAGCGGTAACTCTGCTTCATCACACCATCCTGCTGTTGATTATTTCCCCATAACAGCACGTTTTATTCCTTTTGTTTGTTTGTTTGTAGCCGAAGGCGTGAATTGAACCCGGGCTGGTTAATAAACTCACGGCCTCACGACGTTCTCAATTCGCTGAAGGATTTTCGATGAAGAAGTTCTAATTGGGCGAGCGGACACCTCGTTAACCCTCCCCGTTAGCGTATATTACCATCTGCTTCGCCCTCTGTTAACCTCTGCGCTTCTGACACTGCGCTAATTTGAAGCGCAGGATGTCTCTGTTCCATATTAACCAGCCAATTAAATCCTGGAGGCTGGAGGGGGGAGAACGGGGTAAAGCGAAGCGCTGACTCGGCTGCTGATTCTCACAACAACAACAAGAAGGAAAAAAGCGCAGCTTTTTTAACGCTTAAGCCGCTTACTCTTCTCATCGGCTCGGGCGTGAGCTGTGTTAAGCTGTTTTGTGGCGTAAACAGCATGAGGGATCGTTCCTCGCCAGGATGATAATATGTTTTAGATGCTTTGCGGTGAGCCGCTCGCTGGCTAATGTGGATTTGGAACGCACCACAAGAAGTCCTTCATCCCTCTGGATCAGTATTAGCATTACCTATGATGTTCTGTTCTACTACTCAGCTTTCGTCCAGTTATAAAAATGTCTTCACAGATCTTCCTGTTCTCCATCGCTCAGATTTTGCTGCTTAGCTAATGCTAACGTTATTGCCGGACGTAATAACCTAAGCAAACTTAAAATGACTAGCAGTGTACTGTAGAACTAATCACAAGGCACTTGCAAATGTTAGTGCAGTGTTGCGTTTACCTATTTAACTTAGCTTTGCTGTTTTTAGCTTCTGGGTGACTGCGCCGGCTAGCTATGCTACGTGGTTTATCTTAAGGGATTTAGCGTTTTGTTGAGTATTTTTGTAAAAAAACATTTTCCCTTGCTGGCTAGAAAGTTTTGTGTGCGAGATCACAATGTATAGAGAGTCGCCCCCGGTGTCTAGAAAAGCTCTACGTTATCTCTTAGCTAACAAGACGAGCCGTTTCCTGTAACATGACAGTTAGCCTGGATGGCGTAAGCCTGGTTTACGTGGGCGCTAACAAGAGAAAAGCCAGCGCAGCGTCCTGAAATGTGCAAACGCTGTGTTACTCTGTCACATCGCTCCCTCTGTTCTGTTATCCAGGTCATCATTACAGGCCACCTTCTGTCCACCCTCCCCCTCCCCCGCTGAGAAACAAGACACCTACCTGAGCATACACTCACACACACACACACACACACACACACGCACACACACACACACACACACACACACACACAGAGTGATATTTCACTTTATTCTTTCATCTTTTGTATGTGTTTGGTTACACTGGGTTTATGTATATATGTGTATATATATATGTGTGTGTGTGTGCGTGTGTTTATGTATGCGTGTTTATGGTGTGTATGTGTGTGTGTTTATGCTGTGTGTGTTTATGTTGTGTGTGTGTGTGTGTTTATGGTGTGTGTGTGAGCGTGTGTTTATGGTGTGATAGTCTGTGTATGTGTGTATGGTATGATTGTCTGTGTGTTTATGTGTGTGTGTGTGTGTGTGTGTGTTTATGGTGTGTATGTGTGTGTGTTTATGCTGTGTGTGTTTATGTTGTGTGTGTGTGTGTGTGTTTATGGTGTGTGTGTGAGCGTGTGTTTATGTGTGTTTATAGTGTGTGTGTGTGTATTGTCTGTGTGTTGGTTTATAGGTGTGTGTGTGTGTGTATTTGTGTGTGTTTTTTTTTGTGTGTGTGTGTGTGTGTTTATGGTGTGTATGTATGTGTGTTTATGCTGTGTGTGTTTATGTTGTGTGTGTGTGTGTTTATGGTGTGTGTGAGCGTGTGTTTATGTATGTGTGTTTATGGTGTGTATGTGTGTATTGTCTGTGTGTTTATGGTGTGTGTGTGTGTTTATGGTGTGATTGTCTATGTGTGTGTATGGTATGATTGTCTGTGTGTTTATGTTGTGTGTGTGTGTGTGTGTGTGTGTGTGTTTATGGTGTGTGTGTGTGTGTGTGGTTTATGGTGTGTGTGTGCGTGTGTTTATGGTGTGTGTGTGTGTGTTTATATGTGTGTGTGTGTGTGTGTTTATGGTGTGTGTGTGTGTGTGTGTGTGTGTGTGTTTATGCTGTGTGTGTGTGCCTATGTTGTGTGTATGTATGTGTGTTTATGCTGTGTGTGCCCTGAAACTGGAGACTCCTTCCATACACCTTAAATAAACATCTCCTCACTGAAAGCCTTGACCGTGTCAGCAATCACACACAATTCATTTATGCGGAGCGTCTGCTGAAGGAGTCCCTGTGAACGGGCCGTTGCTATAGAAACGAGGGCGTTAATATACAGTGAAGCTGAGATGTGCAGCTGCACCACTGTCAGAGTTGCGGTTACAGGAAACGAATCGACACCTCGGACCAATCAGAATGGAGAACTCGCCGGCGCGGTGGTGTACGTAATGAAAGGGTGTTCCGGATAATTCTCTGATGCCCGTGAAGGCAAGACGAATGAGGACAATTCTGTTTATTCAAGGTGTTGAGACGATCCCTCATTCGATCTACACCTTCATTTCTCTCTCTCTCTCGTTCTCACTCTCTCTTGTTCGCTCTCTCTCTCTCACTCTCTCTCTCTGCTGTATGATCTCGGGTGTATTAGATTCTCTGGTATCGAACGCAGCCTGTACTGCACACTGCCAGTAATATAACCTTCCCATCACCTTACTGTACACACTGCTCTACTCTGTGTGTGTGTGTGTGTGTGTGTGTGTGTGAGGGAGAGTGAGAGAGAGAGTGTGTGTGTGTGTGTGTGTGCGTGTGTGTGTGTGTGTGTGTGCGTGTATGAGCATGTGTGCGTGTGTGTGTGCGCATTTTGATGAATAAGACACCTTTGTGCTAATGAGAGGCATGACTCAGCTTACGTGCTGTGATCAAGCTTCTCATGTCCCACAGAATGCTGACGTGGCAGAGAGAGAGAGGAGAGTGAGAGAGAGAAAGAGCACACGAAGTGCGGAGAGAAAAATTAAATGATGGATAGGTGTCCTTTTCTGTCAAAGCCATCTCTCAATCTCTCCTTCTTTTTTCTGTCTTTGCCTCTGTTTCTTCCCCTGCCTCTCCTTCTTTATATCCATCTCTCTATCTTTACCTCCATCTCTGTTTCTTTACCTCCATCTCTACTTCCATACCTCCATCTCTCCTTATTTACGTCCATCTTTACTTCTATACCTCCATCTCTACTTCTTTACATCCATCTCTATATCTTTACCTTCATCTCTCCTTCTTTACATCCATCTGTTTCTTTACCTCCATCTCTACTTCCATAACTCCAGCTCTCCTTCTTTGCATCCATCTTTCTTTCTTTACCTCCATCTCTCCTTCTACACCTCCATCGCTCCTTCTTTACATTATCCCCCCTTCTTTACTTTCTCCATCTTTGTGTCAGCCTTTTTATTTACCTCTGTTTACTGCCTTTTTCCATCTTTACCTGCATCTCTCTTTCTATCTCTGCTTCTTTCCAACGATTTCTGCCTTTATCTCCTTCTTCTCTCCTTCTCTTTCCACCCATTCTACCTTTTTTTCCTCCAGTTTCTCTACGTCCATCTCTGCAACAGTGTTCTTCTTTTCCTCCTCCACTGCCGATACTCTCTTCTTCTTTACCTCCACCCGCTTCTCATTCTTTATCCCAATCTCTCCCCTTTTTCTTTCTTTACCTCCGTCTCTTTCTTTTCCTTTAACTCCTCTCTTTTTCTGTAACTCCATCTCTTTCATTTTTATTCTTTTACTTCATCTTTGCCTCCATCTCTACATTTTTTTAAAACCTCCATCTCTGAATTTATCTCACCTTCTTTACCTCTACCTCCCTATGTCTTTCTCTCCCTCCATCTCTGCAGTGTTGGCACGTCTCTCTCATAGTTCAACCTGTTCTAGCACTGCTGCTGCACTGCCGTCAAACCTCTCTCTCTCTCTCTCTCTCTCTCTCTCTCTCTCTCTCTCTCTCTCTTACTGTGATACCCTCTTGCTGTTCTAAGACCCCCATCATTGCCGCATAATGCTGTCCTCCATCTCTGACGTTTATGTGAGTGGATACCTCTCTTATAATAAGCCACACACACACACACACACACACACAAGCACACGCCGCAGCATTCGTTGCATCATGTGGCTACTGTAAAATCCCCATGAGCGAAATGACACTGGGGCTACTCCGCCTCCTGGAATGCCATCCATCTCTCCTCCTTAAGTCAGCAGCTTTTTAATCACTCGCTCTCTTCCTCCTCCGCGCTCCATTGATTGTTTAAGCGGCCTTACTGCGTCGATGCCAGACTGCCGGATTGTTTCGTATATTTCCTCACAAACGCACTGCAGCTAGTGAGACGCATTGTCTGGGTTGCCAAATACGTCCTGGTGGAGTCATTTCAGCAAGTTCAGATATTTCCAGGCCAATTCTCAATACTGAAATGCTTTTTCTTTTGTAGACGTCCGTCACTTCCATACTCAGATATTTTAATCCGAACACATAGTTTAAATCGTTTCCATCACCAGATTGATAAAGCACTTGACTCACGCCTGTGCATTATTTCTAGTAAAACTCGCTCTCACATTCTAAATGAAGTGTGTTTTGTTCTCCATTTTGATCGGAATATGTTTTTAATTGATCCGCTCCACCTTCAAATTTTCTCTCCACAGCCATCATACAGTACGTCCTCTTGACATTGCTGTACAGTATGTAAGAATATTAAAGAACACAAACATGTCGCTTACGTGTTGCACCCCAATTGAATTCCAGGTTATATTCCGCACTATACGCCAGTTTTCATACAAATCTTTTACGTCACTAATTTGCTGAAATGTCATTTAGAGCTTGTACGTCTATCAACATTTACTGAAGAGGAACAAGATGAGTGCTCATTATACTAGGCACAAAGATTCCTATTGGGTTTATGTCTCGATAGCTAGATAACTGATGTATGTATATATATATATATATATATTCCATTTTCAATTCAGTTTTATTTGTATAGAGTTTTTTTTTGTCCCAAAGCGGATTTACAGAAGTATATATAAATGTAAATGTATTTATACCTGATGAGCAAGCCTGAGGCGAGGCAATGGTGGTGGGGAAAAACTCCCTGAGAGGATATGAGGAAGAAACCTTGAGAGGAACCAGATTTAACAAGACGGTGACGATATGAGGAAGAAACCTTGAGAAAAACCAGATTCAACTATATGGTGATGAGATGAGGAAGAAACCTTAAGAGGAACCAGACTCAACTGTGAGAGGAACTGTGACTAAGCCGTCTGCTGAAGTTAACACCAACCAGAAGTAGGGCATCAGGATGGATCAGATGGGTCCGGCGAGCAGGTCCGGATATATGCATTGCTCTTTCTTTTATCATGTTACATATCCTAAAACTCTAGTGGAAATCCATGCAAGTCTATGAGGGGGAACTTACTTTTAGGTTATATTTTGCTTTAGTATTGCACACTCTTGCGAAACCCATCTAAACGTTTCTCATCTATAGATAAAAAATTGCTCCACTTTCTTAAGCTTACATGATGGAATTCACACGACAAGAAAATGTGAAAATGGCAAATACAATAATGGCCATTCCTGTGTCCTGTCTCTGTATAACTGCCAGTTTAACTCCTTGCTGTGATGACGCTGTTTTAAACCCGAAACGTATTTAGCGGTAGTGTGATATTTCTGTAGGTGGCACAGTTGGTTCTTCTTATTAGAACACAGCACGACGTGTCGTCCTCGTCCCCGGTGGCTGATGGTGTTTCTTTGAAATTCCGTCATGCTATTAGTGTGATTTATTTTGCTTCACTTTTCAGTGAGCGGTGGAAAGGTGTGAGCGCCAATTAATTTGGGAGCTCATTAAGAAGAAGAAGAAGGCAGGAGGGAAGAGAAGGACATGCATGAAATGATGTATGTGGATTGGTTTTGAGAGGTTTCAGGTTGGCGTTTTTAGAAGCGGCTTTCTATATTGGAAAAAGCCAGAGATTAGACACACAAAAACACTTAGGCAGAGAATGAATCGAGACCTTCTGACCAATCAGAATGGAGAATTCGACAGATATAATGACTCATCGCGCTCTATGAAGAGATGCCGACAAACTGACGCACATTGTACAAATTTGAAATGACACTTTCAGTTTGGTTGGACCTCTGCAGCTTTAGCTGCTTTGTGCAGCCTGTATTGGAGATCATCAGTGTTTGGTGAAGCTTCCATATGGAGCATCACCATCCAATTGGCCTTGCCATTACTCAGCACACAGGCCGTAAGGCTGGGCGGATGGATTAGTAGTGGGTCGAGCTGTTATCAGCGGGTAGCAGGATGTCTCCAGCAAGTCTGTGAAATGCTGCTGGTGCTATTGGCAGTAGAGAAGATCTTCCTCTCAGTCTGTTCGGCCTCCCCACGGAACACTGTCAGTCGCAGTGCTCGCTGCTTTCTAGTGATCATGGAAATGGAGCTCATGGCATGGAACTTTAAACTGACAGCACATGCTGGCAGACCAGGCATTCTTTACCCTTCTCCAAAATCCCATTTGGCGCCATAGATTTGGAGGTTTTTTTTTGCTGCCTAGTGAGAAGATATCAACTCTCTAATCGCCCGTCCATGTGAAGCAACATACGCTATCGTGTGAGCTCCGCCTGTCTATTTAAATGCTGACGCTTCAGCTGGAGGCCGCACTGATGCCGAAGCATCATCTATGCCGAAGGAACGTTGATCTCCAACACATGGTGGGTAATTATGATGCGCAAAACATCTAAAACTGCAGTAAGCATCAGATATTCTCGCTGAGATCAACAGACCAGAAATAATAGGGAGACAGGTTATTATTTTTACCATGAAGACTACTACACTGCATGTCGACATGCGAATGATCATGCTACACTCCATCATGTACTGCAGCCTACACTGTGGCCCACACTGAGCATGGTGAGGCTAGTTTAGGTCTGAGTTAATTACTTTCCCCCCTAGATGAGCTCATCATGTTGAAGCACAGCTCCCGTAAGCATTTTTAAACAGCAGTATCGTTTTACAGATTTGCTGCCACAGAGCTCAGAGGGACACTTTGGCTTTAAACTTATGAATTGTTATTCATAAGTTAATACTGCGCCATTTCTCACGTGTCGTAACACTTTAATGAGCTTGTGTAGTTAATCACTGTATAAATGGGACATGGACATGACTCGGAATAAGACTAAACCGTTTATAGATCCTGGTTCTGTATATATACAAAGACCTTCAGCGACTTGATGTTTCCCGATCTGAGAGAGGAAAAACCCACAAACTAACCAGACATTTAATTATATAATGTATTATTTTACTGTTTGCAAATAAGTTATTTAAACAATGGTTTGCTTGCGATCATCCAATCAGCTTCAAGCACAGATTCCCTAAACAGTTTGTATTCGTCTGATAGTTTTTGACATCGACAGAGCAGATTTATCATCTGCCTGCGCGGTAATCCCTGGTGGAGTGTTTCCAGCATGCGGAGACGTGTGGTTTATTAAATAATCAGAAGAGCTCATTTTAATGAAGGGGCCTCACGGAGCACCCTGCTGTTTAGGGAGGGAAGGAGGGAAGGAAGGAGGATGGGAGTGATTTTTGGCACACAGCCCTAGCTGCTTCTTTTGGCCACATGGCAGGTCTTTCATCCGAAACAGTTGCAGAGAAGAGCATGCCGAGTCCAGACACTGATTACATTAGGGAACTTTTCCATCGAAACAATCCTTCTCTTTTCCTCCCTCGTCGCTGAGTGCTGATGCACTTTCTCGGGCTGTTTTCTCGACTGCAGTCCCCATGTTTGACTCAGAGAACAGTGTCTGTTCTGCTCTTCTAACTTTCTGAGACAAACCGGAGGAAATGCCTCTCTCGCTCTTAGGTCTAAGGCCTTAAATACTTTTTATTCAATCCACATGTTGTACCTTAACATGCAATGACCAGTGCACTCTCAGAAATAAAGGGGTACCTTTCTTTTGTTCCTGGGGCAGTTCCTATTTTACCTTTAATATAAAGCTTTTACCTAGAAATCCATCCAACCATTCATGCACCCATTCATTTTCTTTACTGCTTATCCTACACAGGGTCATGGGGCAGCCTGGAGCCTATCCCAGGGGACTCGGAGAATGAGGTGGAGGACACCCTGGATGGGGTGCCAACCCATCACAGCACACAATCACACACACTCACACACTATCAGCCTACAACGCATGTGTTTGGACTGGGAGAGGAAACCAGAATACTCGGAGGAAACCCCCAGAGCATGGGGAGAACATGCAGGTTCCATGCACACAGAGAGGCAAGAATCAAACCCCCAACCCCGGAGATGCGAAGAGAACATGCTAACCACTAAGCCACCGATGGACTGGCATTCCATCCAGGCTGTATATTCTGTAGTGTTGCTAGGAGCTACCAGAACTCTGAAAAAGAAAAAAATGCATACAAAGACTTGATATCTCATCACATTGTACGTGGATGGATAGATGGAGGGGATGATCATTCAAATAATAGTAATTTCTGGAAACACTTGTTGATTTGTATTTTCTTTTGATGACCTGGGGCCAATAATTCAGCTAACCACTTGGCTGGAAATGTAAAACTAACACAGTGTACAAAAATTCTCTGGCAAACATGATTTTTATATTCCATGGTCACGATCCAGCACAATGATTTATGTGCAGAAGTGTGTTACCTTTGGATCCCCTACACTGTAGGCCCTCTGTACTGGTCCTAGAGAACCCCCTGAACATTCCAGTGTTTATCTTGCTCTAAAAGACATTCTTCAACGCAGGTAGGGTTGATAATTAGATGATTTGTTGAATCAAATGTAATAGGAGCAGAGAAAACACTCAAATCTGCAGGACACAAGGTTCTCCACGACCAGGGTTGGGAACACACTTTTTGGATCGCCTAAAAAATTCTGGACTTGGGGTGGAACCCTCGAGGGTTCACCCGGGAAAGTCATAAAGTACGTTATTGGATCTGAAGCGCCACTATTTATACCGTTCAGAGTACATTTAGGAACAGAAATGTACATGTAGAGTACCTTCGTTCCTAAATGTCTGTCAAGAATTTGAAGATTGGAATATACACTTCCTGTGTCATCCTTTATTCAAAAAGGGAAATTCCTCAGGCTTTCACGGATGATCGACTGTAATGTGACGAGTCCGAGTCCACCTATCAACCTATTTTCTATACCGCTTATCCTGCAGCGTTGTGGGGAACCTGGAGCCTATCCCACGGAGCATGGGGCACAAGGCGGGGTACACCCTGGACAGGGTGCCGATCAAATACATGGCCCAATCACATACACATTCAAACACCCATTCATACACTACGGACACTTTGGATGTGCCACTCAGCCTACCATGTATGTCTTTGGACTGGGGGAGGAAATGGGAGTACCCAGAGGAAACCCCCAAAACACTGGGAGAACATGCAAACTCCACACACACTGGCCAGCTGCTGGAATTCAACACCCAACCCTGGAGATGTGAGGCCAACATGATAACCACTAAGCCACCATGCACCCGTGTGACGAGTGGTGACTCTGAATGTATAAATTGACTACGTTTATGGAAACTACGTTTATATAAAACGTTGATTTTATGAGGCAAAGCAGTATGGCGTGCCTTCTTGGTGTGAGGAAGAGGCCACCGTCTTGAGACAATTATTGCCATTAGCAATCATAATAAGTCGTATTCCGGCAGTTCATTTGTGTAGTGCGCACACAGTTCGAATTTATTTCATAGCAGTAACAAGTTATACAATATCCTTGTAAAGATACCAGTAACAATATCCATCCATCCATCTTCTACCGCTTACTCCTTTTCAGGGTCGCGGGGGAACCTGGAGCCTATCCCAAGAAGCATCTGGCAGAAGGCGGGGTACACCCTGGACAGGGTCCAGTAACAATATGTGGGATTTAAATGTACTCTTAATGCTACAATTCGAGCCCGAACTGTTAAGTAAAATTCCTCCAGTTTGCTGGTTTTAATAAGAAGAGTTTGTTCTATCAAAGAAGAAAAACATGCCCTGCCAAGCTTCACCAAGAGTCCCCCCTCAATCTCCTAACCCAGCCCCCCCGGCCTTTTATTTTTTCCTCAACTTCTTTGACAGCTTTCAGCGAGACTAGGTAGTGAAGTATCGAGAATAAATAAGCTGACCTTTGCTTACGGTACGAGTCAAACATTGGTGGGGATGTGGGGGTTGGACACGGTTGAACAAATTTACAGGGGCCATGTGTAATAAACACAGGGCAGCTCGGTGGGCAGAAGTGCTGAGGCTTGGAAAGTCAGTGATCCATTACCTAATAATTCAACCAAATGGAGGACAAGTGGAGGATGTGTAGATCCTGGCCTGTAGCAAAAAGTTTCAGCATCAATTGTCTGGTTATCATGACCCTGTGCATTAGTATATTACGATGCAAATCACAATTAGCAAGTATCAACTGCTTCAACAAAAACATAGCAACGGTCACATATACAACCTTTTTCTCCACTATGACCAAAATCTTTCTTTCCTACCCCCTTTTTTTAAACGGAGTGTCTGTTCTAACTAAACTTGCTGTCATCCAGAAACGAGTGTCTGTTCTAATGCCATTAAAGGAGGATTTCTCACTAATGCCTGTATAAGGCCAGCACGTGAAGCCGTCTGCTGGCCTTGTCGAAGCTGCACCACTCAGAGACGTCTCGTAAGGTTATGACCCTCTTCAGCGAACACAAACAGTCCGCTGGAATGCTTACCGTTCTGTCGGGGCAAAAATTTATGACATCTGGGAATGTGGATATGGTCTCATGTAGTAGCGCTGCACATGAAAAGGCGTACATGCAGTCGTAGAAAACGAAGGGTTCCTCAGAGGTTCTTCGGGATGGTTAATGGCTTTAGATGTCTAAAGGAAATTTTACTTGGCATCTTTAATAAAGGAGCTAGACGAAATAATATATAAATCAGCAGGTG